>CM053513.1:42771650-43420488 GCA_028627145.1 Eidolon dupreanum
ATTGTATTTTTTCATGGAGCTTCCTTAAATGTTTCAATATCAAACATATTTTTTAACTCTCACTTTCCCTTGTAAACACCCACCAGCAGCAGAGTTACCAGGAAAAGGAAAAAACAAAACAAAACAATGTGTTTTCATATCAAAATCTCAGGAGAGAGAATACAATGAAGAACACTACATAACCAATCTCAGATTATACAGATATTCCACTTAGAAATATACTTTTTAGAACACTTTTTTTTCATATAGCAATTCTCCATCTGTCAAAGACTACAGAGTGAAAAAAAATGAAAGAAAATAAAAGAAAGAAAAGTAGTGTTACAATAGAGGTTTAGGTGCAGTTGACCTCTGAGAAGGCACATTTTTAATTTTGTGGTTAGAAATAGCTGAGATTGATATCTTTTTACAAATAAAATTTTATTCCAGTAATATGAGACATGATCTTTAAAGTAACACAGCTGACTTCATAAGCTTCACAGGCAAACTGGTTTTGTTGCTTTATGATAACATCAATACTCATTTCTTTACTGAAATTCAGTACTGTCTGATTAATTTAGAAACCTTCATATAAGTCCATAATGAGCGGTACAAGTAACAGGTCTTTTCTCCCTTACATATACAGATCTGTAGCAAGTAATCGATCTTTTCTCCCTTACACCTTAAAAACACCAGTGAAACAGTCTGGATATCACAGTTTACCTTTTTGATAATGGTTACAACATTTAGTGCAGCTATTCAACAATGCCATCAAAGATTTCTTGTATCTTACACTCTTACATCCTTGATATATTTACTTTATTGTCTCATGGTTAAAGATGGCTGTCACACAAGGAAGAGTAAGAACTGCCAGCCAGATCTGTTTGACATAGTTAGCTAACATTTAGTCTACTTAATGATTAACAGCCATTTCCCCTGTTAGAGACCCTTATTATGAAAGCAAAAATGGTTTATTTTAGCACCATGTTCTACAAAAATGAGGTAACTACTCATGAAGACAATAGATATGAAATATTTTATGACAAGTTTTTAATAATATTTGTTTCTGTTTGAAGTCCAGAATACCATATACGTACTCAAAATACATTGCTTAGTGTGTGGTTTACCTAGTCTTTGGCTTGCATTAGACACCTTAAATTGACCTCTGTGAAAGAAGATAGTAAAAATATGCAGTATGACTTTCTTTTACTTCATTGCTTTAAAAAGTATATTTCTAGCTACCTTTTCTCTACAATCAGTACTTTTACCAAAAGAATACTTATTTCATTAAAAAAATAAAAATTCTATACCTATTCTTCAACAGATTTTCCATGGTAAATGTAGATAATCTGTGAGATCTATCAAGTCTCTTCTAAAGAGCTCAAGATTTTGAACAGAGTTCTCAAGTATACATTTTCAGGGACAGTGGGAAAATAATGAAAATGTTGTTGCAGCATAACAAGGTGTTGAATAAATACAACAATGTAAAAGTACATATTAAAATAATTTTAAAATTATATATAAAATTCCAAATGACATTACACATTTTAGTTGTTTTTATTCCCAAATGTGTAACTTTTTAATAATTATTACACCAATTATTTTTTAAAACGAGTCAGACCTCAGTCAAAAGACCAGAATTCAAATTCCACATACTAAATAGACACATCTGGGAAGATTACCTCTCTGAGCCTCAGATGTCTCGTGTACAAATTAGTTTTGATAATAACATTTGCACTGCAGGTGTTGTGATGAACAAATAAAGCAGTGTTCAGAAAGGTTTCTAGAAACATCTGACATTGCACAAATATTTATCAAGAATATTTCTCCCTCCATCATTCAAGGTGGTTTTTCCTCCTGATCCTAACGTTAGGAAATCAAATATAATATCTGTGTTTGATTTTCTATTAGAGTTCTAGTTGATATGATTATAAACCAGATATAATTAGGACCTTGTAGTTATATCTGGATTACAACATTGCATTATTCTTGTCTTATTCCAATCTTAGGACAGATTTCAGAATTTTTCTTCATTCCCCCAAATAAATCCACTCCACAGGTTTTACTGTGAAACGTAAATCTTAAACATAGATCAGAAAAAGGGATAATATCATAAGCCATAAAGCAAAACTTTATAAAAATCAACATTAGATATCTGTTTCATCATATTGTCCACAGAGTTTTATTGTTGGCTGCCTTTTCTTCCCCATGCAGCTTCTCTGAGTAAATCTTTCCCTTATTCCAATTTACCACTTGTTTAGCTTCTCTCTATATTTTTCTTTTTATGTTCTACACATACCATGTAAGCTAAGATAAGGAATCTCTCAAAAGAAAACAGTTATTACTATCCAAAAGAGAGAAATGCATATGAGGCAGACCAGTTTATAACACGGCTTCACAACATGCAAAGCCAGTCTTCTCAAACACTTGATTATGGAAATTCCTCCACCTAATAAAACAGCCTTAGCATGTGCAATTAAAGACATCCTTAAACCACTTCCACAATGAGTCAACACAAATTCATATTCAGTTACTGACTCTAGCTCTAGGTTCTTATTTCACAGTGATGTGATCAACCTTTTTTTCAAGAGTGATTTTATTTATTAAATTTGTTGGGCTAACATTGGCTTATAACATAAATTTCAGGTGAACACTCTATAATGCAACATCTGTATACTCTATTATATGCTAACTACCCCAAATCTAGTCTTTTGTCCCCTTATATTTGACCCCCCTGTACCCAGTTCAGTTTCTGCCCACCCACCTTTCCCTCTGGTAACCATTATACAGTTGTCTGTGTCTATGAGGTTTTTGTTATTGTTGTTAGTTTTGTTTGTTCACTTGTTGCTTTTTGTTTTGTATCCAACATGTGAGTGAAATCATACAGTTCTTGTCCTTTTCTGTCTGACTTATTTTACTTAGCATAATACTCTCAAGATCCATCCATGTTGTAGCAAATGGCAGTATTTTATCTTTTGTGGCTGAGTAGTATTCCATTGTATATATGTACCACATCTTTATCCAATCATCCATTGAAGGACACTTGGTTTGTTTCTATGTCTTGGCTATTGCAAATAATGCTACAATGAACATAGGGATACATATATCTTAACAAATAAGTGTTTTCAAACATTTTGGGTTTGCCAGTTCATATGGTAGCTCTATTCTTAATCTTTTGAGGAAACTCATTACTGTTTTCCATAGTGACTGTACCAATATATGTTTCTACATCCTCTCTAACACTTATTATTCCTTGTCTTATTGATAATAGCCATTCTTATGGGTTTGAGTTGGTATCTCATTATAGTTTTGATTTACATTTTCCTTGTAACTAGTGATATTGAACATTTTTTAATATATCTCTTGGCAATCTAAATGTCTTCCTTGGAAAAGTGTATATTATTGTCTGCCTATTTTTAACTCAGAGTGTTCGTTTTTTCCTTGATGATTTGTATGAGTTCTTTTTATATTTTGGATATTAGCCCCTTATCAGGGGTATCATTGGCAAATATCTTTTTCCATTCTGTTGGTTGCCTTTTTGTTTTGTTGATAGTTTCTTTTTATGTATAGAAGATTTTTATTTTGATATAGGTACATTCATTTATTTTTGCTTATCCTTTCCTTGGTCACAAAGACACCTCCGAGACCAAGATTTGTTAATTTTTGTATATATTTAATATTTGTATATAGTAAAAGTTAATTTTTGTATATAGTGCAGATAGTCTAGTTTCATTCTTCTGCATGTGGCTTTCCAGTTTCCTAGCACCATTTATTGAAGAGACTTTCCTTTCTGCATTGTATATTTTTGGCTCCTTTATCAAAAATTACTTGCCCATATATATGTAAATTTATCTCTGGTCTCTTAATTTTGTTCCCTTGGTCTGTGTGTCTGTTTTTCTGCTAATACTATACTGTTTTGTTTAGTATAGCTTTGTAGTATAATATGAAGTTAAAGAGTATGATACCTCCAGCTTTTTTTTTCTTTTCCCCATGATTGTGGCTATTAAGGCTCTTTTGTGGTTTCATACAAATTTGAGGATTTTTTTGTTCTATTTCTGTGAAAAATCCCACAGAGATTTGTATGAGGATTGCATGAAAACTATATATTGCTTTAGGTAATGTGGCCATTTTAACAATGTTAATTCTTCTAATCCATGAACAAAGAATATCATTCCACTTCTTTGTGTCTTCAATTTCTTTCAATGATGTCTTGTAGTTTTCAGTATACAGGTCTTTCACCTTCTTTGTTAAGTTTATTTCTAGGTATTTTATACTTTTGTTTAATTACAAATGGACTTTTTCATTTCTTGTATTTTGTTGTGATTATATAGGAACACAATAAATTTTTGTATACTTGATTTGTATCCTGCAACTTTGTTGTTTCTAGAGGTCTTCTTGTGGAATCTTTAGGATTTTCATGAAGAATTGAAAAACCTAAATAGACTTATCACTAGTAAAGAAATAGAAACAGTAACTAAAAACCTCCCCAACTATGAAAATTCAGGGCCAGATGGCTTCACTGGTGAATTCTACCAAACATTCAAAGAGTTGATACCTATCTTTCTCAAACTCAAAAAATTAGAGAAGAGAGAATACTTCCTAATTCATTTTATGAGGCCAATACTATCTTCATACCAAAATCAGGCAAGACAACACACACACAAAATTATAGGTCAATATCTCTGATGAACATAGATGTAAAAATCCTAAACAAAATACTAGCAAATTGAGTACAACAATATATTAGAAGGATAATACATCACAGTCAAGTGGGGGTACATTCCAGGGGTGCAAAAATGGTTCAACATATACAAAATAATCAATGAGATACACCACATTAACAAATAAAAGATAAAAATCATATGATTATCTACAGAAAAAGCATTTGACAAGATTCAACATCCATTTATGATTTAAAACTCAGCAAAATGGGGATAGACAGAAAGTACCTCAACATAATAAATGCCATATATGAAAACTATCTGCTAATATCACATACTCAATAGTGAAAAATAGAAATTTTTTCCTCTAAGGTGAAGAAGACAAGGATGCCCACTCTTGTCACTGTTATTCAACATAGTACTAGAAGTCCTAGCCAGATCAGGCAAGAAAAAGAAATATAAAGCATCCAAATTGGAAATGAAGAAGTAAAACTATTTGAAGGTGACATGATTCTATATGTAGAAAACCATAAAGACTCCACCAAAAACTATTGATTCATTTTTAATCTTGAATCTTCATGTCAGGTAACCAATGGTTAATAAACAATAATATTCAATATATATAATATAGAATGATTAAAGGAAAGGTATAAATCACAATAAAATTACTATTTGGGTAAAAGAAAAAACATGTAGTGATTGCCAGTTTGTAGTATATTCTGTGGCCAAATATGAAGAATTCCCATTATTAAGGAGATAAAAACAGCCTGATTCACATTGATTTGAGTTGGAGAGAGTACTCTGGGAATTATGTTAGTGGTTTTGCAATTTCAGTTCATTGTTTATTTGGCAGAACTTTTTTAAAAAATCTATTTACATTCTTATAACTCCCTGAGCTAGTGACCAGAGCCATTGGTCTTCTCAAGTTAAGGTTCTTAGTCCTTTAGTAACAGGTTCTTTCTGTTCTCCCAATACAGCTTAATGAGTCATTTGCAATGCACCACTTCTACTAATCTGTTTCTGTATTAGTTGGATCTCTTTAAGTTTCAAGTGATAGAAACAGAACTGAAAACTTGCTTTAAGAAAGTAGAGAATTTATTGTTTCATATTACCTGAATATTCAATAGTAGGCAACTCAGGTGTGACCTTGATCTAGGTGCTCAAGGGATTTTGGCTGAAATCTGTCTCTTGGCTTTGGGGTTTTTTTTTTCCCAACATTTACAAATTCTCAGGCACATAATTTCCTTGTAGAAGTTAGGTGGATTCTGGCAGTACCAGAGTCATATAAAAACTTGGGAATATTAATAAAAAGAGAGCTTTGTGTATTCTCTAGTAGTTTTAACAGAAGTCTCAGAATTAGGTCTTACTGTGTGGGATACAGGTTCATACTCTTCTTGTGATAAAGCATTTTGTCTTAGGAGATTAAACATATTAAAAGCCCCAGCAACAGCTTCATTCCCATCCCTGAATAGTGAGACTATTCCCACACAAAGCACATGGTCTTAAAATGAATGCCTTTTACCATACATACAGCAAAAAAAGTTGTAATGTTACTGCTAGAAAAGTAGAAATGAATGCTAATGCTGAATATGCACAAATAATAAATGCTTATGACACATAGCTTCTACAGTGTGCAACTTCATACTCAAAAGCCCCTTAGGAGTATGTTCCTTCAATGGTAGTGAAGATGGCAAATAATAATTTACCACATAAAAATAGTACTTCTTGTTCTTATACACACATTTATACACATGTTATCCAGTATTCCTTCTGGGTACTAGACCAATGAGGATAGACTCGGAAGCCAGTTATTTTAATGAGAATATAAAACATGAAAATTTAATGGAAATATAAACTTGATTTTTCATATTTCTATCAGTAATAACAGTACAGATGCATTTGAGGCCCTTATATAATGCTACTAGACCAGTGTGCATAGTTCTATCTTTCTTCTTACAGAGGATATTTATTTGGAGGGAGAAAATATTAGAAATTTTGGAAGAATGCTAACAAGGATGAGATGGGCAATATCCAATTTCATAGCCAATGGACAAAGCAACCTAGACTGAGATGCTTTTGGCTTTTCAAAGGGAGAAATTCTTAAGCAAACGAGGCAGAATCCTTGTTATCATTTCAAAGATTCCAATTCAACTCATTTAGACAGGCTGAATTGCTAGGTAGCATGTTCTAAGTAATTAACAAACTATATTATCTTAGTTGATTTTTTGATCTAGGGATAATATTTAAGAAATAGTATTCTGTGAGAGTCTTTATTTTGAAAGAACATTTTTTAAATGCTTAATTATATTCAATAGAAGGAAGATATTCCTAAGTCATGCTGTTTTTAATAGAAAATCTGAAAGGCCAATCTGAGAGGATAGTTACCTTGTATTAAGATCTTACTCTGTGAAAGTAATGTGATAAGTACTTTATATTTATCACTGCATTTAATTTTTACAATAACTACAATATATTATCCACATTTCATATATAAGAAAAGTGAAGCCCAAAGAGACCAAATAAAGTCACTTGACAAATAATTTTGAAACTAATATTTAAATTCTGGAGTGTCTAATGCTGAAATCCATGAAAATAACCAGTTTATTTTTTAAAAATCCTTTTAAGAATTCTCCTTTGCAGGTAAACAAATCTCCTAGACTAAAAATAACATTAATGTTCATTCAAGGTAGTTTGGTGTAGATAAAGAGCACAAACTGGAGTTTGAAGCTTTGGAGTTTTAACTCTGCAACTTGCTAGTACATAACTATGAGAAATTTACTAAGCTATTCTAAGACTCATTTTCCTTACTGATGAAAGGTAAATAACACATTACATTATTTATAGAGACTAATAGTATCTGAGAAATATAGAAAATTGTGGCTATTGTCAATATAAGAAGCAAATAATTTAAGTTATTTGAATTTGTATGTGCATAAGGCTGTAACAATTTATTATGTTTGCCTGAAGACCAGAAACATTAGTGCAGAGTCCATTAAGTCTGTCAACATTTAAAAGCCTTGAGTAGGCTTACTGGAACTTAAGTAAATGTTTTCCAGTCTTAAGTACTTAAAATCAATCATGTTTCTATTAGAGTACATCTCATTTTATAATATTCAAAAATTATTTTCACCTTTTTATTTAATAAATTTCAGTTTCTAAAGGAAATTATTCTTGGTATTTTCAAATGATTTTTTTTCTTGGACTAAATGTATTACATTCCATTGTGATGGTGCAGCTCATGAGTTATAGGAAGTGTACATGTTATGAGATAAATATTCTAAAGCATTCGATTAAGACAATTTTGAGGAAGACTGGACAATTAAACTCATCTTCATGAAGATTCTTTAGCAAACAAACTATTGTGGAACCATTTTAACATTTTAAGGCACGGAAATAATATCTCAAACGATCAGAAATAAAACTATATATAATTATTGTAATTCTGAGATTTAAAATACTAAAAAGAAATACCTAGTCTCTTTAAGGAAAAAAATTGCAAGTCCTTAAAACTAGAAAGTATAGAATCATTCTGTAGTAAGTAAAACAATTTGAATTAACAATTTTGAATTAATCATTAACAATTCAAATTGTATAATTTTAGAATAATGAAATTTAGTAATATTATTTAATTTTGGTCAAGTATTTTGTGTGTGTGTGTTTTTTTTCCAAATAAATACTACTAGTAGTGGCAGAATATATCACTTTAAATGTCAGATTTATGTGTGTAAACATTCATTCATATATATGTGTATAAAATTATGACATTTACCATGGTCGAGAGCAAACAAAAAAAGTGGAGTAAAATGGTTCAAATATAGAAATTTTAATGAAAATAGTGATATGATGTTAAGGGTAGAAACATATATATTGTAGTGAAACTATGAGTTTAAATCCCAGCCTTACCACTGATATACATTGTATGACTTTTGACATATTAGCCAGTCCCCCTAGGATATTTACCATATTGTATATAATCAGTACCACTCTTTGTTGAAATGTAGAGAAAGAGACACAGAATATAGAAATCTGAAGGAAGCTTAGACAGCACCAAGGATAGCTTCTTTTTTCAAAAAGTATCCTAGTTTGCAAAATATCATGAAGAAAGCAGACCTTGTAGTTGATAAAGGCTTAGAGACACTGGAATAATGGATTATGAACTATCGATATATCTAATAATCTGTCCAGAGTTTAAATTCTATGGCAGACTTTAAGGCTAGAAAATTTTTAAAAATTCTTTAAAATTGCAACAAAAATTATTTAAGTTAAATGAAATCTCTCCAATACTGAATTGTCCTCAATTAGAATAAAAAATAAGATGTTTTCACTAACAGAGTGGATTTTCATTGGTCTGGGATTATATTTATGCTCTGTTTCCAAAGTTATTGGGATTTTCCATATGTCTTAAAGTAGATTGTGAACATGCTGTAACTTTTAAAATATGGGGATGGGGAGATGTAATAAAGACAAACACCAGGGAATCTTTACAGTGTCTTCAAACTACATGATTATGGGCAGGGGTGGGGGTGTTAGAAGTTGTGAGGAAAGTATAATTCAGAGTGATAGCACAGCCTGGCATTCTGCACATATATCCTTGCAATTCTCATAAAACTTGACATCGTCTCAAAAACATCCAGTCTGCTGGAAATAGTTTACAAACCTCAATCTCTGAACTAAAGTCCCTGTATCCTTCGGGGAAAAAATAATTTTGATTTTGAAGGAGAAGAAACAATAATAATTCTAAACAATTCTATAGATAAGGGAGAACAGGAAGAGGACAAAGTGGAAGCATTCCTCAAAAGAGAAATTTTAGAAAACTAAGGATTTCCTTGACAATTATGATTTTGCATGGAAAACATCACCTTCTTCCCTGATTGAAGAGTAATTTCCAGAGCAGGCCTTAGGTTATGCCTTGCAGGGCCACTTCCTTAGCACTGCTATTTCTATATCTTTAGTCCTTTGATTTCTCCTCTGATGGGGTTAGAGTCTCACCCAGCTGAGCCAGCTAGTCTGTTATGTCCTTACTAAAGTGTTGCTTTGCCTCTAGGCTGAGCTGCAGGGAGGAAGTCTTCAGTGCCCGGAAGGACAGTGGAGAAAGGTTCAGTGCTATTTTCTAATCCTGGACTAGAAATTCCACTCTTTATTCCTGTTATTGAGAGTCCTCGAAAAAATTAATAACTGAATGGAGTTTGGAACCTAACACTGACATGTACCGGAAGTGTGATTTCTTCTTTATTCTGTGATTAGCTGCTTGGAAGATCATTGTTAATTAATTAAATTAACAACTCTGATTACCTATTGTGTGAAGAACTATATTGGGGATTAAATAAATAGGACACAGAGCTGTCTCCAAGCAACTCTGAATTTAGTGGAGAAGATAAGTATGTCAACAGATAGGTTTAGTGCAGGAGGGGAAATGTATCTACAGTGAAATAGACAAAGAATAACAACTTAGAAGGTGGAGTCTAGAATGTTCAACTTAGTCTAAAGGAGATAAGGGCATTTCCACTGAAAAAGTGACATTTAACTCCGGTGCTGAAGGCAGAAGTGACAAAGGCATAAACAAGGCACAGGCAGGAGAAGCCATTCCAGACTCAGCAATGTGCTGGACATAGGACTGTGGGGAAGGAAGCTGGCATATTCACATAAGAGGGAGAAACTCTGTGTCAGGAAGATGACAGAAAGAGAGAGAAGTCAGTATGAGGAAGGAAGTTGGAACTAGATTTGAATGGTCTTTATAACCAGCTAGAATATACAGGCCTTCCTTGTATGTATAGGTTCTTATTATTCCATTCTTTTTTTTCTTTTCCTATTTTCATGTTTCTCTTTATTCCCTCATGAAATCTTTTCAGAATAATGGCTATATTTAGTCACTATATTTAGTCTACTTGGGTCCTTCTGGTAGAGTAGATTTCATTAAGTAAAAATATACTTTCTGCCTTTGTACAACCAACAGTGGTTAGACTCTTTCAATGGGAGTTTTTGATATGTTTGCCTATATAGCCGATCACCATAATCTGTACCAACTGATGGCAGTTAAACAAAAATGAAATATGTTTTATCAGTGAGCTGAGTTCAATTCAAGTCTAATTTGTTCTCCCAGAGACCTCCAGACTCCGTCTATGGACTCAATACTCTCTGTCCTCTGAGACCATCTCTAGGAGGTCCCACAACATCTCTAGTCATTTTCAGCTAATAACCTGTTTGTCTAGGTATTAAAAATTTTAGTACAGTCAAGTATAATTTTCAAACCCTTTTAAATTAAACTGTTTCCCTCACAGCCCATGTGCACCCAAGGCGGAGAAAACTACAGTGGACCGTGGAAATGTGATTGCCTCTTGATTTCTCCTCTCATCTCCCTCACTGGCCAGCTGCTATGCATGTCTCCTCCAGGATCAGGTAAGGAGACATTGGCATGTTTGGGGTGAAGAAGAGGTAGGGAAGCAGAAAATTTCTTACTTGATGTGTGAAAATGTCTTAGTGTGATCTGGTTTCATGGGCCTTCTGTGTGACATATGTACAGTTTTGGCTAATTTATTGGCTAATTTATTCCCACATAGGACGCATATGGCCATTCCCTGACTAAAGTGAGGCCTCACCCCTCTGGCCACTTTTGTGCATGCTCAGTTTCTGCTTTGATCCATCACTCAACCTCATTTTTACTGAGGTTGCATTGTTCCTGGTAGGAAGTCCTTTTTGGTGTGATGACACTCAATAGATATTTGTTGAATCAATGTATGGAACAGATTGCTTCCATACAAAACTTGCTCTTACAAATCTATCATAATGGACTAAAAAGACATTTTAAAGGAAAAAAAAATGTCCATACTCTTGCCATTGGGCTTTTACACTTGCTGTTATCTCTGCCTCTAAGTCTCTTCCCTGGAGCTTCATGGCTTGTTCCCTTGCTTTGTAGGGAGAATTCCCCCACCTACAGAACTTTTATCTGGGAAATACCAAAACCAAATACTGTTTCATTACAACTGTCTTAACCAACTAAAGTTACTACAGAACTAGGAACTTTGAGGGATCTTGGTGTGCCAGAGCCTCACTGAACCAAATTGAAGACTTTCCCAGCCAAGGACTTGTAGCCTCATTCCCTTTTTCAATGGAGTGGTAGTTTTCAATCCTTTATTAGCACATTCATCACAATAGTCTGGCAGCAGAGCCACAATAATGAGCAATGTAAACCAAGTTTTCCTTCTATGCGTGGATATCAAATGTTTTTGTGACAGGTTTTAATTCAAAGAGTAAATTGGGGGAAAGAAGTAATGATTTTGCTTTTAAACTAAATTATGAAAAGTATTCACAATTTTTGACAGGTTTTGTGATGACATGTATATTCTTTCTTTGATACCATTGCCATATAATAAAACAAAATAAAGCTTTCAAAAGAATAGCACAAAACACCATTTACTATTGTGTACATTTTAACGAAATCTGAACAAATTTGCACTATAACACTAAAGACATCTTTGTTTTAAAATGTTATGCTTAGTAGAGAATCTGTAACAGAACAAGCTGAACTAATTATGACAATTATGTTGAGTTCAGTTGATTCAAAAATTACAGAGAATGCTATATGTATATGTATTTGCATGAATATGTTTTTCTGAAAATTACCAAATGTCTACAGGTATCTTTGCTAGACAAAACATTTTGAACAGAATACATCTATCATACCTTCCCAAAGTGAAAAATTCCATTGGTTTTACAATGTGAAAAGGTTTAATATGAGATGATCAAAGATACATTAAATGTGATTTGCCTTCCGATTTCCTTCCAAACACCTTCTACAAATCCCTTTGAAGACACATATTTGATCAGGCCACTCCCTGCTTAATGATTAATGATAATTCCCCAGCATCTGCAGAAGGAAGCCCAAGGTCTGCATACACTCAAATGTACACAGCTATTCTCAATCCATTAGCAACCTACTTTCCAAAGCTCACCTCTTGCTATTTCTTGGCATGTAGAGCTTAACCTAGCCCCAAAGCCTGAAAGTTTTTCTCTCAACAATCTTGAGCTCTTCCACAGGACTGTATTTTTGCTCATGATGCGAACTCCTAATAAACATAAAAACAAGGAAAAATAAAAAAAAAAGTTTTAAAAAATATATTAGAACACATGAAGACTAGTAATTCTGCTAGTAATCTTGCTTTCTATTTTACAGGCAAAACTGAGAGAGTCAAAAAAGATCTTCCATGTTCAATTACTGCAGAATTAACCAATTTTTCTGCTATTTACTGCTCATGTCCAATTATCTAAGGGCAAACTTTCCACTAGTGCACTGGCTGTCATCCTCACCCATTCAAGGACTTCCATCCCATGATTATTCCCTTTTTTCCCATGCATCATAAATTGCTTATACCATTCCTTGCTGAATTATGTCTTGAGAATCAAACATTTCATATCTGTAATCTTAAAAAGAAACAAAAACTTTCTCTTGACCATTCATTTCTTTCTAGGTCCCTCTGCTTCTATTCACAACAAAATTCTCAATAGGTTATTTAAAGACAGTGTCTCCACTTCTTCTAGTCATTCTCCGTGGAGCCCATTTCAGTCAACCTTTTATCCCTACCACTCCACTGAAAGTGCTCTGGTCAAGGTTATGACCACCATATTGCTATCCCATGGCCCATAATCAGGACTTATTTTATTAGACCTTTTATGAACATTTCTGCCAATTGATCATTCCTACCTTCTGAAAACACTTTCTTCACTTATCTTTGAATTACTACTCCCAAGGAGTTTATCTTTTACCTTACAACACATACCCATTGTCCTTTCTGGGACTTTCTCCTGTTAGAGATTAGAAACTCAACTCTTTTTCTGAGACTTAAATTTCATATGCCAAATAATAGATTCTTACAGTATATTTTGTATGTAGCAGACATATTAGAATCTGGTCACATGCTGTCATATATTATTTCTTAACCATTCCATGGGGATGTTGTTTGTTTCTCTAGCAAAATTATAAGCTTTTTGACTTAATGTTTATGGTTTACAAAGCCTGTGCAGCCCCATTTCTCAATCCCATGCTAAATATAGAGCAGGGAATCAACATGTGCTGAATTGAATTATGTGTAACAACTGATCTCAGAACAGAATCTGGTGAAATCATCGAAATGCAAACTTGTCTGTGCATATCCTTGTCAGGATGTTTCTCTCAGAATTTCCTAATATTTATTGTTGTGAAAGAAGGAAGGAGAATTATGTTCTCCATGGAACACAATTTTGAATTTTTCCAGAGTTAGGTTAAATAAATGTCACATAACCACAAAAGATGATATGAACTCTAATTTCACCTAAGGAGAGCATTGGATGAATATGAAGAATCTTGAAATTATGAGCTCAGGGTGGCAAAGTCAAAAGTTGCTCAGGCTGGCCAGCTAAGACAATGGCTACCAACAGAACCCAGTGGAAGGCATAAACGAATGGACAAAAAAGAAGAGTTTTGTCTGGGGCTTTCTGACCAAAGCCATTAATTTAGAACCTGTGTGCTGAGAAAGATTATAGACAAAGAGAGCAGTGAGAAACTTGGACTGTCTCTCGATCACACAGACCTATCCCAATGCTCAAAATGAAGTGGAGAGTGAAGTAGGTAACTGCAACTTGCTAGACTACTACTCCTGCTAACTTCAGAACTTTAACTTTTGTCCTTGAGAATCTAATAAACCACAAAAAAAACTCCACTAATGTTCTATGGTTTTATGGTCTTATGTCCTTTTGCCTTATGTTTACATCAATTTAATCTCCAACTAATTTTGTAATTAATTTGCCATTATTTAATACTTATGCTTGGGAAGCTGAAGTAACATGTGGCATGAAACAAAGATGTGTGATACGTTTTTTAATTAAAAATATTTAAAGTATTTGTAGGAATAATTCTAATATCTCCTCTCTCACATTCACATTAAAATTATGAATCCAAATGTACAAATTGCAATAAATACATAACATTGTTGAGGACGAGAGGTGGTGACCAGTGTATTAATTAGTTTTGCAAATTTACAGAAGTATATAGAATCATACTGATGGATGAATCACAAAAGAATGCAGAACAGACCTAACGAAAGACTGCAGAGGTGAAAAGTCTTTTCCTGAAAAAGCAGAATTTACTGGTCTTGCCAACCCATCCATCATATTTTATATCCATATACAGAGGCATTTGCCCATAAGATTTGCATTATATATATGTTGTTGACTGAAACACAAACATAAACTAATTTTTTTTGGCAATGCTTGCTGTTTGTTGAATTTTTTGAAAAAAAAAATCAAGTCGTAAACTTTTATTACAAATTGAAAATGAAGTTCTTAAAAACCTCAACTTGACCAGATATGACACAATTTAAAAAAATTTAAAGGTGTATTGAGAAAAACCAAGGTTTATAAAAAGAAAAAAAAAAAGTTTGTTATTACCAAAACAATGTCTTTAGGTAAAAATAATAAAAACCCATACTGCACAGATAATGCAGTTAGTTCTAGTTATCTGGTCAACAGGCAAAAAGCAAGCCTTTAAAGTCTTTAGCTGCAATTTTTGTTTATTTTTTGTAGTTGGAATTTCATACTCATTTCTTCTTGTTGGATGACTATACTACATGATGGTAGAGATGGTAAGCCAGCGTTTGCTCAGCCCTGCACTGCTCAGCCTCGGGAGCAGAGGAATTCTCAGCTGTTAGATCAGCTGTTTTGTCTCTTTGCCATCTTGTGCTTTAGGGTTTTCTGAGCATCTGGCTGGGTAACTGAAGTTACGGAGGTACCACCATTGAGGTGGTTGCTGACCTTGGGTCTCATCTTGATTTTCCTTGTTTTCTTCATTGCCAGTCCTCTCTAGGCTGTCTTTGGCAAGGAGGTCTCCTGCAGAATTGTGGTCTGCAGCCCCGACCCATATTCTGTCTCACTGATCTACCTTGTTCTCCTGCACCCTGGTTGTCAGCACCCTCAGGAAGGTTAGAATACTGTGGTCTCTCCGCAGGTAGTAAGGTGGGAACCGTCGCCTGCCACACAGCCGGCGCTGATGGGCCAGGCTTTGGGGAACCCTCTCCGATCCCTAATATTTTTCCCCACTCTGACTATTCTGGTAATTCTGCTGCTAATCGCGTGGAGGACCCCTGTGACGAGGATAGACTCTATAATGGTTATGGTCTGCTACATATTTCGGCCTTGCCCTGGAAGCCCACCAGGACCTGTGACACTTGCAGCCTCCGCAACCCTTTTTCCTGTGACAGCATCAAACTCTGCAGTCTCTCCGTCTCCTACGCTGTGAAGTTACTTCCTGGGGTTATTCTTTATGGCAGTCTGGTGTCATTCCTGTTGATGAATCAACCATATCCACTTTTTACATTGAACCATTTTACTGTTTCCAAAACCTTCGCTGCGATGACCTTCTGGTCCTCTACGGTAGGCGCCCCAGATTTGAGGCCGCGGGGTTGCTGCACGCCGCGCGCTGCAGGTGGTGCCGGGCTTGGTGTGGGCAGCGCTGAACGCAGGTGGCTGCTGCGTCTCCGCCTCGCAGCTCATGGTTGTGGTGATGGCGACTGCGGCTCCTCCTGAGGTTGGGGTGTGAGGTAACTAGGCGGTGATAGTAGTGGGGCTGCTCAGGGCTCCCTGGGGCCCGCTATCCACTCCCCATGGAACTCTAAAATTTTTTAGTTTAAATGTTTTAAGTGTGTCAAAATAAGATACTATAAGATTAGTGCCCTATAAATTCAAACATAAAATCAGATAAAAAAAATTGATGGAGTTGTGGTCTAATAGTACATGTAATGATAACATGTCATAGACCACAAAAGATAGATATGCCTGTTTCCTCCCTAGCCTGGATTTGTTGCTACCTAGAAAGTCACTCATACATTTTCTGAAACCTTGATTCCAAATGAGTTGTTTTAGGGATCAGCAGATAACCTTTGCTTCTTTTTTTCCTCCAAACAAAAATGAGCAAAACCTATCACAGACATCAAGGAGGAGCATGTATACCAAATCTTCCCTTGTCAATTTCTTGTTAAGTTTCTTTTGCTTATAGTATTTACTTAAGTAAGGTTTTGCTGAGCATTGCCCAATGGCCATACTGCATGAAGCTCTTGACCACTGTAGAGGGTAACTACAACAAGACAAGACCAAATCTTTACCCCTACTGTGCATGCAGTTCAACATTTTATTTTTCCTCCCTTTCAGAGAGAAGATAAAATCAAGGATTACAAATTTATGAAAAATACTGTATACAGTAAATTCTAGTTAGTATACAAGATCACGAGTCCTTTGAAGAGCTGGAAGAAATAAATGGAAGGGAATGACAGTATTTGCTTTGCTTTCTGCTCATTTGCTGAGTTGTTGGGTATTTGTAGGCAATTTAGTCTTTTTATTTCCTGGTTTATTGCATTATCCGCTATAGACTTGGAGTCATACAAGTATTGTGAAATGATCCCATTATATCTTTGATGATTCGCCTATAAATAAACTCCAATGTGACAAGCATGTTAATACACTAAAAGCAAAATGACCATGAGGTAGTTTTATCCCATTTCATACTGTAAAATTAGCAGGTGCTATAATTTAGTGTTGCCAGTGATTTTTTTTAAATTCTCAGAACCTTATAAATTTGTCTTTGATAATGAACTTAAATATATAACTTACCACCTGTGCCTATGGCTTTCATCTTCAGAATGACAAAATAAGTGGTTTTACTACAGTTTTTTCAGCTGAAAAATCTTTTCAATTGAAATAGCACATTGAAGGATAAAAACAAACCAAAAAAGTGCAATTTCCTTATTGGAATGGAAATGAGGCTTTCAGCCTTGTCTGTACCTACTTACTTCTCCACACTTTCCATGTATGCTTCTCAGGCCTCCAAGTTCTGGGAAGCACACCTGAAACTACCAGATCATCTCTATGGTTCTATTCAACTCTAACATTCAGATGGTGTGAAAACAGGAAGCCCAATGCCACAATTCACCAGGATTGTTGCTTGCTATTTAACAGGAGAGAGAAATCATGTTTATAAAATTTACATTTGATGAATATTGATTAAGAAAGGTGACAAATTAGAAAAGACGTGTTTCAATGTGAGGGTAAAACCATTGAGGAAGAATTAAGGATTTCAAAAGCCTTGCTACTCCAAGTATGGTTGTCTAGATATGTGGGATCTCAGGCCCTGCCTCACACATGACTCAGAATCTGAATTTTAACAAGACATGTAGATGACTAACCTTAGTGTTTGAGAAGCACTGTGATTAAGCAGTGGCTCTCTAGCTCTAGGTGCCCATTAGGATCATCTGGGGAGCTTTACACTGACACTTGCTCACCATCCCCAGATATTCTCTTTAATTGATCTGCAGTGGGACATTTATAATTTTATACAGTTTCCAAGTGATTTAAATATGCAACCATAGGTGAAAAACATCATTCTAACTAAGAAATAGAACTCCCTACTCAAGAAAACGGAAAAAGTCTCCAAGGCATAACCAAAGGGAAGGCACATTTCAATCTGATCCCCGTGGGAGAGCTATGTATTGTGATTAATGACTGAGACACCTTGTTGAAAAGCACACATGTCACTTAAGAGCAATCTGACAACCCTCAATGGGATGTGTGCTGGCATCCTGAAGCAAGATAGCATCTAAAGATGCCAGAACTCATGTGACAAATCGATGGCTGAATCTTGTGGAGACAGATGTAAAAATATTAACTATGAAAAATGAAGATTTGGATGGCTTGTGAAGATAGTTTTAAAGGATATTAATTTTCTGATCATTGATTATGAAAACAAATGCATGCACTGTCACAAATAAAGTACATCTCACAAACTATGAAAATATTTTTTAAAAGGGTGCATTTAATAGGGTTCAGTTGTCCATAACTGATTCCCTCCAGGTTGTCCACTCAAAAAAGATGTTCGCTTCCATAAGAGTTCCACGAAAATCAACTAAATCCAAAGCCTTAAGACAATTAATTCAAGAGTAATACCAAGATCAGGTCACTGGTCCACTATGCTATACAGCTAAAAAGGCAAGACTGAAATCCTAGACTTCTCATCACACCAGAAGAGGGGCTGGTGAACTTCCAATTAATAAATGTGAAATAGCAGAGTTGGAATGAATCCTAACCCATGACTGCAAAAAGGCAAAGACTCTTGGTTCTCTAATTATGGAGCTAAAGTCTCACATTATGAGAGGGTCCCTCTCTTAGAGTCTGATATCTGATGTAACTAGATCCCTGTGTGCTACTCCAGAATTCTATGAGGAACATATATCCACACATACCTGATACTGCTACTCTCTCTCTGTGAGTTCCCCCCAAAAGTATTATTCCATACAACTGAATATATGTGGTCTCCAATGTTTGATTAACAAATATGTTCATCTGGAGAATTGTCAAAATGATTAATAAAGGTACAAAATGACATCTATAGGAAAGAGATGAAGATATCCAAACAAAACTATAAGATGGGCACTATGGAAAGAGTAATAGTTAACTTTATGTGTCAACTTAGCTGGGCCCTAATACCCAGATATGTGGTAAAATATTATTGTATATGTTTCTGTGAAGTGTTTTTGGATGAGATTAACATTTAAATCAATGGGCTTTGAGTAAAGGCAGTTTGCCCTCCATAATGTGGGTGGACCTTATCCAATCAGTTGAAGGCCTGAGCAGAACAAAAGACTTACTTTCCATAAGTAGTAGAGAATTCTTGCCAGCAGATGGCTTTTCCACTTGAAATGTAATATTGGCTCTTGCCTGGATCTTCAGTCTGCCAGCCCACCTTGCAGATTTTGGACTTGCCAGCCTTTATAACCATGTTAGCCAATTCCTTAAAATAAATACATACATATACACATGCAAACACATATCCATCCTATTGATTCTGTTTCTCTGGAGAACTTAACACAGAGAGCAACAGTAAGCATGAAGGAAAAAAAAAAAAACAGTAAGCATAAATTAACTCTCAGTAGGAAACAAAGGAACCACATATCAGGAGTAATAAAATTTGAAATTTAAAAGTCTATTTGCCAATTCACAGAATGTGGGTGAAAAACAAACCTGAAGTTGAATTGTTTACTCCTGGTGAGAAATAAGTTATTGGCATTACTGAGATGATGACATTGGACTTAAAAGAGCAATATGACTGTAGATTAAATGTAGGTTTTCATAAGAACTAAATAAAATTATATGCAATAATAAGTAAAGGTTAGGAAGTAAAAATTCTAATGAAGCAAAAAATAGTGTCTCTCTGTTTCTTCATCTATAACAAAATGAATTTGAGCTAGATAATTTCTAAGACATGGTCTGAGAAAACATAAAGAATTAGGTTGTTAAATCAGACACCTATGAATCAGAGATCTTCCCCAGTATCGAGCTTTACTAATAGTTTCAAAGATACAACTAATTGTGAGCCCAGTGAAGCAGGAAAAGTCTGGAGCCTCCAGTGCTGCAGCTAAAAGTGCTGTGGCCCCAAATTAACATTTAAGACCTTTAAGTGATGTGGGCAATCACATCACTTACACCTTGTGGTGGTGGTGGTGGCTGTTTTCTACCCTGTACTCCTTACTTTGTAGTTGTCAACCACATACTAGCTCACTTGGTGAATTTGGATGTGATATAACATTTCTCCCATCTCTAAATTGAAATTCTAATAATTAAATGCCTCCTTGCCTAAGATAAAATTTGCATAAATTTGGTATTGCATAACACTGGAGAAATCTGTATTCAGATATTCCTATGGGTGCTATCTAGAAGATGTGACTACCTATAAATAATATAAATCACCACTTACTTGAAGGAACAAATAAAATAATCTCAATGAAAGTCAATAAATATAACATGCTAAATGAAAACATCAGTAATATTTTATATACCTTAAATTAATAACAGAAATAGCTGTCCAGTGCTTAATATGTGTCAGGCTCAACATGTTTTATTCATAACAAACCTATTAGCATATGATTAGTCATACCCTAGGTATCCACATTTTACAAATGAACAGACAGTTGCAAAATTGATTATGTGAATTTCCCAGAGCTAGTAAGCTATACAGCCAAGATCCAAAACCAGGTGATCTGGCTCTAAACCTCTTTCTCTATTTCTCTGCTATCATTGTTAGTAAAGTTAAATACTATATACTCAACTTTCATTGACTATCTCTTGTTTGATAGACATTTTCAATCATCTCCCTCTCTCACAACTGATTCTCTTTTTGCAGAAAAAGCACATACTAAAAGACTTGCTTATTTTTTAATGTGTTTGATTCGTCATCTAAATGTTTGTCTTTTGTTGTTGTTTTTTAATCCCAAGTTTGCCAATTTCTGCTGTCTTGAGTGCTACTCTTGTCTGTCTCACTATGAAAATCTTAACTTCTCTTCCTCATTGCACATCATAGACAGCTATTTACACCACAGGCAGGTGCTTAAACCATCGGCAGGTGCTTTAAGACGTGCTCTTCTCCTGTTTCTTTTTACATTTCTCTAGACTTCATTGCAAAATTTTAATATAATCATTACTACTCATATTGAAATAAATTTACATATAGTGAGCTTTTGTAAGTAGAGCTTGGAGTTAGGACAGCATTGCAAAACCTGTGTTTTATTTTTATAAAATTTTTATTTCTTTGTATATTGCATTCTGGTCAAAAAGATTTTAAGTGGGACCCTAAATCTTTTCAAAGACTTCATTAACCTTTTGCCTCTGGGGGCCCCCATTTTTTTGAAACTAGAATCAGAGGTCTAGTTAAGGACATTTAAGACCATTTTATAATCTGCATTCTTTTGTTTTGTGTCCTTGAATATCCCCATTTAAAATTGCAACAAATAATTTGTAGGAGTAGCAGAAGCAGTATATATTCTGACAACTATTAACCTAAAACATAAGTGCAGGATGAATAATAGTTGTAAACATAGGCAGTGTACCTATATGTAAATTCTGAGTATTCTCACTTGTCATAAAAGAAACCAAAGCCAAAGAAAGAAAATAAATTATCTTTTAGCTAAAAGAGCTCTTGGTGATTCTTTATTTCCTGATTACTACATCTTTTATTTTAAGAGTTTACTGACAACTCAAAGTCATTTTTACCCCTAAAGTGATAGTCCTAGCAACATTTAACACCTACCAAATGTCAAAAGATTAGGCATGAGATCAAGTTTTCATACAGACATATATATTCTGTATACATATATCTGATACTGTCAGGTGGCAAAATGAATTTTATGAATAGATGAACTTACTTCTTTACTAATGAAGTCATCATTTAGTTGTACCAATTTTTATTGAAATTATTTAATAATATAAGTTCTTCACCCCTCATTAAATGAAAAAGATAAAATATAATTTGTCATGACTTCTATCAATAACATTCATCATTTTACTGTGTGGAATTTTAACCTCTGTTAATCTATTCTACTAATATTAAGCTGTCAGTCATGGTTTCTATTACTGTGTTTACTTCAATCATTCATCAGTCCATTCATTTGTTCATTCATTATTCAACATTCTGAGCATCTATCACTGTATTATAAGAAATGCCTAGGGCTTCAAAAATTTTACTATGCAATGAAGGAGACATACAAGCAATAAAAATAACATTATTAAAAAGAGAGGTAAGCGTCTGTACATGGTACAGTGGAAATACCAAAGAGAAGTCAGTATGGATGAAGTCAGAAAAAGTTTGAGATAATTTTACTTTATGAATACAAGTTAAAAGAAAGGAGTGGGGAATGGTGTTTGTGCATAGGCTCAGAGTTGTGGCTACTAAAGAAAAAAGGAAGGAAAATGATATGATCAGATTTCTGTTTTAGAGTGATCACTCTGGCATTGCTCTAATCACTCCTGGTTTTGAATTTCTAATATACTGTACTTGGTGACCAGATAAATAAGTATTTAAGAACTTAAAGATAAATAAGAGCTCATAAATGAGGCTAATATACTTGGTGGTGGTGGAAGGACTTTTTAATTACATTTTTATAATCAACATTCTAGAGGTTAGAGGTTTCTGAGAACAGGATTCTTTTGTCAGAAGTCAAGTCAATCTATGTCATATTTCTAATATTTATAAATTGTTAAAGGGCCATACAATTATATTTGTAGATACATTCAACATTATATCCCCAAATTATATGTGATTATATACACATTTATATGTTATACATGATTATCTATGTACATATACACATTTATTAATATGATTCTGCAAATGACATTTTCTTACTAGTGTTAGTAAAATAAAATAAAATAATTACCATTCATGCTAAAAAAAATTAAGGAAACAAAAACAAGATGATGACATTCAAAAGAGAAAAATAGTATCATATAATGAAATTCACAATAACTGTTTACCTCCAGTTCTCTTCTTTGAAGGTGTATTTATACATGTGTAGTGGTTTCAGTATGATCCAAGGTTTCTATAGTCATCATAGTTGAGATCCAGGAGAAAAAAAGACCATTAAACAAGTTCCCGTTAGAGAACACAAGGACAGAAGGAAATTACTCTGTCTAGCTACCAGGAGCCAGGAGAAAGTCCTTCATGGACTTAAATGTGGCAGTGCAGAGGATATTAGCTTCCACATGGCATTTGTCAGTATAATGCTTGGTGGATGTGATTAAATTTTTGTTCTGATGGTCTTACGCCATCAGGAAGATTGGTTGACATTCCTGTCTTATATTCTCAAGAGTGTTGGGAGAAGGTGAGCAGGAAACTACCATCAGTCACATTTTTTTAATGAAATTAATTATTTGGGGAATTTGGAAAGGACACATTTACACTGGCAATTATATATTGACATGATGCTATCTCGAAATTAATTAAGTAGTGAAAGACCTAGTAAACCTTTTCTTTTAGTTTCGGTGGTGGCTCATGTTATTTGATATGATTCCTTACATGTTTAGATTTTATTTTGAAATCTAAAATAAAATGGATTTTCCAGGAGTGTATTCAAATTTGAGTATGGCTAAATATCTCTTAAGAAAATTAAAACTATCCTAAATTATCAGTAAAACTTCTAAAATAGTGATGTATGTATGCTACAATGTACTTATGTAATGTGTATATCATAATTACCAAATGTGTAAAATATTACCCATTTAGTTGATAAAATATTACCTAGGCTCTAAAATAGTGGCTTATAATATTTTCGGGGTCACAATATATTTTCTAAACTGATGAATACAATGATATCTGTCTCCAAAAAAATATTCATACCCACATACACACAAAATGTTGCATGTAATTTCATTAGGTTCATGGGTGCTTCTGAAATCCCATCCATGGAAACAAATTTACTACTCCTGCATTACAAAAGTTGGTAATAATATATCTTTTTATCTTTATAACATTTGATGCAAATTTAAGTTTTAAAATGTTTATAATATTTTGATGCATATTTAAGTTAGGTCAGGTATCATGAAGGAAAACTGTTTTAAGATTAAAAGAAGTTTTTAAAAGTGGGGACTTTCTTTTAGTTGTACTAAACTTTCTGATTTGTATTTTCTGTGGTCTTTTTGCCTCCTGTTCAAAATAAATGTCTTTCAGGAAGATTTGCTAGTTGCTCCAAAATTAATCTCATTCTTTGCTTGCTTTACTTATATATTATAACTACAGTGAATTAAGTGTACTCAGTTTTGTTCTGTAAACATGTGTAACCAAAACCAGGATGTCTTAAAGGCAGGGCTTTGAGGGCCCTGCTACCTTTTTTCTTTTCTAGTCGGTGTAAGTTTCAGATTGACTGAGAATGACAGGAAGAAATGTTTGGAAAAAATGAGCAAAGAGACAAATGGGATTTTCTCAGGGCAGGAAGAAAAAATTTGAAGTTCAGTTTAATTATATTACCAATACATTAATGTGGAAGAAAACAGCATTTGCTGAAGCTAGAAATTTGGAGATATTTTTTAATGAAATTTTAGATTTTAAATTGGAATAGAAGTTGATTTTCATCTCCTTATTAGAACACTTTTGAATCTTCTTAAAAGCTGAGAAATAAGTATGCCTTAATAGTTTGTGACATTTTGAACACCATTCATGGATTCTGCATGCTTGTATCTTCATAGTGCTATTGCTGCTAAAAATATAATTGCTTCTTGTCTTTTTTACTTTGAAAAGATGAAAAGAACAGATTCCTTTCTTTCTGTTTTTTAACAGTTCTGGCTCGGTTAATATTCTAAGATTTTGAATATTCTCTCCTGATAGCATTTGCCTGTGTTGCCACATTTTACTTCCACCGTTTGTCTGACATCAGATGTTAGATTTCGAGCCTCATAGCTATTTTGTTTTTCAAATTAAATACCATATAAATTCTGTAACTTAGAGCCTGCAGGTGAGAGTTCTCTTTGCTTTTCATAGCTTTACCAATTTTTCTTCTAAAAATTGAGAAGCAAATGCTTTTCTGAGTCTATGAGCTGTGTCAACTGAAGGCGAATTAAGAAAAAAGAATAAAGGAAGGTAACAGTTGACTGCAGGCAATCAATAGAAACATTAGTGGCTGAGCTCTTTTGTTCTTCCACTGCTGCCTCCTAAATTCAATACCTTTATTTTATGATTCTTCACTGATTATACATATTTATAAATGAGAGGTTTCTTAATGAGTAATTTTGAATTCTACCACTATTCATTAAATGGGTGGATCAGAATAATCCTAGGATGCAGGGCATCAGAACTGTATTCTCCAGCATAGAAACATGTTTGCACACTAAGACCGCAGAGTTCCTGCCTCAGGGAAACCAGACCACAAACTGGCCATATCGCTTTGCCTTAGTTATTATGAGCTTGTGAGGATCTGGGGGCCCCAGTTCCTGTAAAATCAATGTAAAAGTCCTCTACATGCCTTAGAAACATTAGAAACATCTTTGCTGATTATTTTTATTAAAATGAGGGAAACAAAGTTATATACCAATTTTCACATTTATTAGTAAGAACAGACCCATTACACGGAATGACATCTACATTTTATCATTCTTTAAAAGAGGTTATTTTCTCTATTTTTCAATTTATATCACATCAAAATTCCCTAGGCATACTCAATTCAGTAATAACATCTCTCCATTCTGTAGAATATTATTCTTTTAGAATACATATTCTCATATTTAGAATAAATAAGTAAATATATAATAGATTTGGAATAAATAAAGGTAGAAGAAAAGAAAAATTAACCAAGAAATAATAGCAAGTTAAATATAAGTACAATGCCTAAATATATTGTTTTCCCCAATACTGTTAAAACACTAACATTTTAAAATGTTATCTGACTTATCCTCATGCAATCCTATGAAGTAGGTGCAATTATTACCCTCATTTTGTAGATGAGAAAATTGAAATACAGTGTCAGGGTTTAAACCTAACCAGTTTGATTCAGGAGCCCATTTGTTAATCACTATATATCATGAGCATAGCAAATAGCTTTTCAAGTGTAATATAGTTGGTTTTATTATCTTTTTCCTCTCTTTTGGGCTTTGATAGGCTACCAGTGCCTTATTCTTTTGTTATCCAGATATTGGAGCTGAGCCTGAAAATGGAAATTGGAGGAAGGAGATTGTGAAATAGAGTGGGAAAAACAATGTATAAAGAGCTTATGTATCATCAACTAGAACACTGAAAAAGAAAAAGAAGGCATTTGAAACATTTAATTGCAGTCACTAACTCAGGAATTCAAACTGAACAATTTATAGAAAATCTTCCAAAATGTAAATGTAACTCTTTAGATGTGTTACTGATCAAGGGCATAATTTTGGTGATTATGGTATGGGGACTATGTTGAGTATAGAAAAGAATAGTGCAAAATAATTTGATGTGTAAATTATGCCAGTTACCTGGTTTTATCAGCTCCTTGCACTAGCCACTGGTTTTAACCAATCTCAACAGAAAGAAAGAATGCTCCTTAGTTTTCAAAGGATATTAAATAGATGTAGAAAATTTCATTTATATTTTATTTTAGGAACTAAGAATGACATTTGTTCATATGTGATAGGTCTTACTTCGGAAATAGAATATAGCTTTTAGAAGGCAATTTAAACTACCAACAAAGGTAAATTACAAATACTTAACAAGAAAATAGTTTGCTAAGGGATATGCTTGACACATTAAGAAATAAATTCTAGATGTATCTAATATCTGGGAAAGACTTTTGTAAAATAGAATTATGGTTACCAACTGCAAGTAAATTCAATTTATAGTTTATATTTACTAGCTGGACATTTCTGGAATCCCTGGGGTAACTTAAAATGCAAACCTTTATTTAAATCCTGAAAAAAATATGGTAGCTCGTCAGAATTTTATATCATCCACCAGTGAACTCTTGCTTCAGAGGTGGTATCGCATGCTTCATCCAGGACTGGGCCTGAAAGAAATGAATCTGTTTTCCCCACACACTCTGAACTGAAGCCATATGGAGCTACTTGACATTTCCATTAAGTGTCAGCTTGTTCATTCCAACATCTTATACCTTTTCCTTCCTTTACCTGAATTTACCTTCTCTTTTGCCCTCCATCCTTCCCTTTGATTATTTTGTGAGCTCTTTTCTTCCTTTAAAACCCTTTAAAGTGACATTAAAATCTGCTGAAAACACAAAGTTTTAGCTCCTCTCTCAAACTGTTTTACAATCTCATTCTTACCTAGGAATAATAGATTGCTGTCCTCTATATTCCCCATAACATGTTGGGAGAATACTGAAGATTTTAGGCAAGGGTAACAAGACATGCAGAGACACAGATGTCGAGAAGATGTTGACACATAAGGAATTAAAAGAAGATTATAGTTACAATAGAGAAGTAAAGAAGTGAAGTAAAATAAGTAGGATAAATAGCCAGGGGTCAGATCATAGAATCTGAGTTTAGATTTTATTCTGAATGCAGTGAAAAGCCATAAATGTGTTAAAGCAGGGGCATAGTTTTAAAAAAATTTATTTTGTTTGAAATATATGCAATCAGGAATAGAAAGGGGGGAACATTTTTATAGTTTAGGTGAGAGCTGACGCTGGCCTGGACCAAAGCTGTAACAATAGATGTAGAGTTAAACAACTACATTTGAGATGTTGTTTTTCTGATGATTTAAATATTGTGAGGATGAGAGCAAAGGAAAGGAAAGAATATGAGGTGATGTCTAGGTTTTCTGGGTTAAGTAACTGAGTAGAAGTATTACCATTTCTAAAATATGGAAGAAAATGAGCCAGGTGGGAAATTGGTTGGGTAGGACAGGTTTGAAGGGAATCAAGAATTCTGCTTTGTTTGTTAAGTTTGAGATGCTTATAAGACATCCAAGTGGACATGTGGATGTGTGAGCCTAGATCTCAGAGGAGTGATTTGAATTGGAGATACAAATTGGGAAGCCATCCTGCCACTAGATGATCCCTAAAACTAAAGGAATGAAGCTCACCAAGAAAAAGTGTATAGAAAGAGACAAGAACAGACTTAAGAACTTAGGCCTGGAGAACATCAATATTTATATGTTGGGTAGAAGGAAAGGAACCATAAAAAGAGAGAGAAAGACCAAATGATGGGATAGGAGAAGAAACAGGATAATGGTGTCATGGAGACCACGAAGAATAATTCAGAGTAGTGTTAGTAGATCTATGTTAAAAAGCTGCTGCTAAAACACATAATATTAGGACAGGTAAGTATCCACTGCATTTGGCAATGTGAAGGTGTGATGGTTAGTTTTGTGCCCACTGAGATGGGTTATGGGGTAACTAGTTATGTGGTCATGCATTATCCTGGGTGTTTTTATACAGGAAATTTGGGATGAGATTAACATTTACCTTGATACACTTTGCATAAAGCAGGTTGCCTCCATAATGTGGGTGGGCTTCATTCAATCAGCTGAAAACCTGAATAGGACAAAAAGACCTTGCTTTCTAAGCAAGAGAGAGTTCTCCAGCAGACTGCCTTCAGACTTCATCTGCAATATTAACTCTTTCTGGTTCTATGGCAGATAGCCATTGGACTAGAACTGCAGCATTGGCTCTCCTGAGTCTCCAGCTTGCTAGCTCACCCTGCAGATTTTTGACTGTCCATCCTTCATAAGCACATGAGCCAATTTGTTTTAATTAATTTACACACACACACACACACACACACACACACGCACACATTCTACTGGCTCTGTTTCTCTGGAAAACTCTGACCAATATAGGAGGTCATTTGGAACTTTTTGACATGATCAATTTCAAAAGAGGTTTGAAAGCTGAAGTATGGTAAATAACAGAAATAAACAATGAGGAAATATGTGTAGACAACTCTTGAGAAGTTTGGCTACAAACAAGCAGATGAAGTGTTGGGAGATGGGGCTGAGAATGGGAAAACAATTATGTTTTTAGTATGAAAGACACTAAATAAAACATTTCCATGATTATAGTACTGATAAGAGGAGAAGACTAATATATTCAAGAGAGAAAAATTAAAATCCTAGAGAAGGTAAGAGTGGATATGATTTACATCACAAGTAAATGAGGGACATTTGCTCAAAGAGAAAAACTGTTGGGTGGTGTACTGGGTTAAATAGTGTCCACCAAAAATTCATGTCCAACTGAAACCTCAGAATGTTACTTTATTTGAAAATAGGGTCTTTGTAGCTATATTCAGTTAAGAAGAGATCATACTGGATAAGGGTAACCTTTAATCCAGTGACTGGTATCCTTATGAGAAGAGAAAACAGACACAGAGATTGAGAAAGACAAAGGAGAATACCACATAAAAACAGGCATACATTAAAGTGATGCATCTACAAGCCAAGGAATACCAAGGATTTCTAGCAACTAGGAAAGAATCAGGGAACAGATTGTCCCTCAGAGACCAGGGGCCCCAGTAAGATGCAGGATGAGGTCACTGGAGTAGAGAAGTTCTGGGAAATGGGAAGCCAAGAGATGGAAGGATTGTCAATCGGGATACTAAAATCACCAAAAAGTACAGCAGCAATGGCAAAGAGAGAAACTGTAAGTCAAATTCTACAAGAATTGAGAGTAATGTCCTGGAGGTATGGGAAAGGGGACTGAAACAAGGAGAGGTGTGAATAGGTGCACATTCAAAACTGGGTGTTTTATAGTGGATGAGGCTAAAAGAGCCTAGAAACTGTAGAAGTCTTGGAAGACAACTAGTACTTCCAGGCCCTTTGATACAGAGCAGTACTGAAGATAAAAACTCACCACCTCTCATCTGAGAGGGCTGCAGGAGAAACGGTGTCCTCAGTGGGGAGACAGGTTTCAGATAGAGTGAGAAGGTGAAGGGGATCTGCACAGGTGAGGTTGAGCGTAAAGATTATAAGTCAGGTTTCTCCAGAGAAACAGAACCAATAAGATGTGTAGAGATATAAATAAGAGGAGATGTATTACAGGAATTGACTCAGTTGGTTATGGAGACAGGGGTGTTCCATGAATGGCCATATGCAGGATGGAGACCAGGAGAGCTGGTATTGTGATTCAGTCCAAATCCCAAGGCCTGAGTGTGGGGGCCGATGGTGTAGGTTCCAGTCTGCATCTGAAAGCTTGAGAACCAGCAGTGCTGATGTCTGAGGGCAGGAAAAAAATGGGTATCTCAGCTCAAGCAGAGAGAGTGAATTTGCTTTTCCTCTGCCCTGTTGTTCTATTCAGGCCCTCCATGAATTGAATGATGCCCACCCACTGGTGAGAGTAACCTTCTTTACTTAGTTTACTAAATCAAATGCTAATGTCTTCTGGGACTCCCTCATGGACACACTTATATTAATGTTTTACCAGCTATCTGGGTGTCTTTTAGCCCAGTCAAGTTGACACATAAAATATCACAAAGGTGTTCTTTGTAATATCCTTTGGACAATGATGATCTAGAGTAGGGATCCCCAAACCCTAGGTTGAAGTCTGGTACCAGTCTGAGGCCTGTTAGGAACCAGGCTGCACAGCAAGAGGTGAGCAGCAGGCCAGTGAGCAAAGCATCTGTATTTGCAGCCCCTCTCCAGCACTAGCATCACCGCCTCAGCTCCACCTCAGATCATAGGGCATTAGATTCTCATAGGAGCACTGGTCCCTGGTGTTAAAAAGGTTGGGGACCACTGATCTACAGGAATTTGAACCATGGAAACTTTAAGTGCTACTTTAGGAAATAGTATTTTAAATTTTAAACAGCATAACAGGAAATGCATGCATAGCACAGAGAATCCAATGTAAAAAAAGCAAAAAGCATGAATAAATGCTGTAGACATGCAAAAAATCATACCTTAAGCTCTTATAAAACATAATTCAGAGATTATTACATTTTATAGCTGTGGCCGCATAATTAGGTTATGGATTTTGAGTAAGTCAATCCTGAATTTCAAGGTTTTAAATATCCACAATATTTAAAAAATTAATCTAGCTTTAGTTTCAATTAATTGACAAATCTAGGATACTATTAGAAACTTCAAAGTCCTTTTATAGGGTTATAAATTGCCAAGTATTTTCTTAAAGCTCAAAATACATTCATGGAATAAATGCTAATTAGTACTTATATTAAATTTAATAAGTGCATTTTATATGACAAAAATGCTACAGCTAACTATAAGTGAGTGCCTTGGAAAGTTTTTATTTTCTTTCTTAATGGAGAATATTTATATTGTATATCTAACTTGGGAAAATGTTCTCTATTACAATTGTCAAAGACCTACTGAAATGGAAAATCTAATGATGATGGTTTTAATTCAACAGAGGTTCTAATAGGAATATCAGCTTCAGTTCAGTTATACAATTCACAGACCTGATTTCTTCTGTGGGTGCCAAAATCTGAAGCCTGATTGTTTTTCTGTACATGACAACAAATATTGGTGTGCCATTTCTTTCTGTTAAATACCTTTTCCTTTAAAGATAATGTGTTATATATGTGCGTATGTGTATTTTCTCTAGCTACCTGTGTAGTAAAGGGGAGGTAAGGTGAATGGCAATAAATCAAATGATCCCACCAGAAATAGAAATTTTGCCAAAACGAACTGATCAATTCCAGTTATTTCATACAAGGTAGGCAGAGGGTAGAGCAGTTCATTGTAAGAGAAGTCTACTAGAACTTGAAAGAATAGAGGTGTCTATACAGGTTCAATGCCCTATGTCTTGAGAAATGAAACTTCTGTGTGATCCTATCAGGTAGAATGAAATAGTGATGACTCATGATAAGAAAATCCAAAAGCTTATTGTAGTCACCAGCAATTAGGACTTAAAAGACATGGGAAAAGAGAAGAGAGGTACTAAAAATCCTTTATAAGTATGGAAGGATTGATAAAAAGGGAGGGGAGAAGAATGTCTCCATACTGTTTTATTTATTCTTTCAACATTCACCAATAATTTGTTAAGTACCTAAGTGTTCGGGACACAAAACAGAAAACCCACCTTTGTAGAGCTTATGTTTTAGTAAAGGAAAATAGTTATGATTTGATAAATTAGAAGGTAATAAGTACAGCAGAAAAAGGAAAAGTAGAGCAGAGTAACAAGACAGAGTCCTGGGGAGGTTGCAATGTTAAACAGGGTGCCTGAGATAGTTATCAAGTAGGTGACTTTTGAGCAAGTACTTGAAGGATGTGAGGAATTTAGACAAGTGGATAACTCCAGAAAGAGCATTCCTGGCAGAGGACAAAGCTAATTTAACTGTCCTAAGGCAGGGGTATAATGGGAAAGTTTGTGGAATAAGAAAGAGGCTACTCTGGCAGGAGTAGAGTGAGCAAGAGAGAGACTAGTACGAAAGAAGGCCAATGAGGTAATGGTTAGGAGGGGGAGGTGATGCACAGGGGTCTGACATAAGTCACTGTAAATATACTGAGTAAAATGAGGCACTGCTCTGATGAGAATGAACCACAGTGGGGCGAAATACAAGGGAGAACAGGAAGTTATTACAGAGAGATAATGGTGACTTGGACCAAGGTGGTAGTAATGGAGAGAGACAGATGAGTGTGTGTGTGTGTGTGTGTGAGAGAGAGAGAGAGAGAGAGAGAGAGAGAGAGAGAGATCAAGTAGTATTTTTTAAAGACTTAAATATAGAATGAAAGAAAGAGAGGTGTATGGTAGGCAGAATAGCCTCCCAAAGGTGTCCATATCTCAATTCCCAGAACCTGTGAATATGTTATGTTACATGGAAAAATAGAATTAATAATTCTAATAATTGCAAGTGGAATTAAAGTTGCTAATTAGCTGACCTGGAGTTGAGGAGACTATCTCAGATTATTGTGTTGTACAATCTAATCATGTGAGTTCTTAAAATGTAGTATCATTTCCTGTTATGCCGAGAGAAGGATGAGATGACAGACGGATCATAGAGATGCAATGCAAAAAGTACTGACCTGCTGTTGCTGGCTTCGAAGATGGAGGAAGGGACCATAAGACAGAATGCAGGCAGCTGCTAGAATGTAGAAAAAGTAAGGAAATGGATTCTCCCCTTGAGCCTTCAGAATGGAATGCAGGCCTGCTGATACCCGGATATTAGCCTATTGAATCTTGTGTTAGACTTCCAGCCTACAGAATTGTAAGATAATAATTTGTATTGTTTAAGCCACTAAGTTTGTGGTGATATTTTATAGCAGCAATAGAAAAATAATGCAAGGAGTCATGGATGACTCCATGATTTTTGTATGAGACACTGGGAAGAATGAAAATTCTGGATGAAAGAGTGGAGGACAGCAAGGTAAAATGGACAGGAATTAAAATTAGGGCTTGTTAGGGTAGAAATTTTTATTAATTCAAGTAAAAATGTCAAGTAAGTAGTTATAAATATGAATCTGGAGCTCAGGAGAGGCTATGGGCCAAAGAAATAAACTTGTGGTTTTTAAGTACCAGTTATTAGATATTTTTAAAAGATATAAGACTAGACAATATCACCAGATTTCTTACTGTGTTTAAATATCTGCCAGGTTACAGTTTAAATCATAAATTGTTTCTATGACTCCAGCTATCACTTAGAAGTGAATTTAACAGCATAAATACATTACTTTTTCATCCAGAAGTTTAAAAATATTCTAACAATGTAATCAAAATGAGGGTCTGAATTTTTATGTAATGTGGCCATTGAGTTTCTTAACTATTTCAGTTTATCCCTTGGAAATAATATCTTCAGCTGAAATCAATGAGTTGGTCATCCCTTGCCAAGCAAATCTAAAGAAATAAGTAGAGTGAGGCATGGGCATGGATAAGTGAGTGAGAACAAAGAAAGATGAGTTGTGCCTATTATGAGTAATGGTTAAAAACAATTATTTACTCACTTATTCAATAAACATCTATTGAGTATAATGTATGCAAGACTCTGGGTATGTAGAGATTGAGAACTGGTCCTGGTCTTTACTAAAATCAAATTGACAAAGACAGTAGAGGACAAAGAAGTTTGTTCTGTGGGGGCTAAAAAAGCTGGAGTTATTTTTATGGAACAGGAAAGTATAATATAAAGCTCTGGGTTGGGATTTTGTGGTTTAGGAATATAAAAGTTTGAAGAAGATATGAACGATATGAAAGAAACCACACAGGTGCTTTGTTTTGGCTCAACAGGTCGATGACAGGCATGAAGGGAAATCTGAAGTTAGGTTGATTACAGTGTTAAGAAAAGAGAAAACGGAAAGAGGGAGACATCACAAGGTGATTGTAACCATTCTAGTTGGAGCCTGATATGAATTAGGCAGAGACAGTGGGGACAATAAAGAAGGAATGGGTGTAAGAGACATTTTAGAATTGGAATCAGCAGGACAGGGGGCCAGATTAAATAAATATGCAGAGCAAAAGACAGAAAATAAGGATAATGACAAAGTGTCGATGGTTCTCTGTGAGGCTCAGTCTAGTGAGAAACACGTAACACAGGACTAGATTTACATGGAATATGGCAGTCATTTGGTTTTAAAATGTTGAGGTGCTGTTGTGACAACAGAGGTAAGATATCCAATTTGTGGTTTGGAATAGAAGGTTGATATATGTAGATTTGGGAGTCAACTTTTTAAGGATTGATGAGACAGAGGAGACAGGCAACGGGACCAACAAGGAAGAGTCAGCAGTTCCCTGGATGTTCTACTAAGTCTCTCCTACTCACAGGTTGTATAATGTCAGATACAAGGGAAACTGACAAAGCCTATTACATGAAAATCAAGAAGGCTTACTTATAATAAAATATTTGTAATACCATTATAAAAACACTTTCAGACACATGAATTTATTTGATTCACACTAGAAGTCTGTTAGAAAATATTTTCATTTCATTTTGTAGATGAGGGAACTGAGAGAATTTAAGAGACAAGTCCCACAGTTCATGAATGGAAAGTAGATTTCAAAGTCAGGTGTTCTGGGATCAGATCCTGGGTTCTATTCACTAGGCCATGAAATACTGGAGAGAATCTGGGAAAAATAAAAGCCGGAGTCTTTATAATGGCCTGTCAGGTCCTAGTGATTGTTTCAATCAGCCCTTACCTCTCTGACCTTATCTCCTACTATTTACCTCCAAAGACTCTCATCTAGCTCACTGTCCTCCTTTGCTATTTTTCAAACATGCCAGACATTATTCTACCTGAGAGACTTTGCATTCGGCATTCCTTCCTCAAATGTTCTTCCCCAGAATTCTTTCATCTCCTTCAAGTCTTTCCTCTACTATCACCTTCTAAATGAGTTTTACCATCATTCTATTTCATACTACAATAGGTTTCTCTTTACTGCTTTTTGAGCATATTATATAACAAAGCAATGTATAAAGAATATTATTTGTTGTGTGTTTCCTCTGCTACAAAGAAAGCTCTGGACAGAGGGCAGGGATTTTTACCTGTTTTCACATGACTTTAGTCCAAGCACCTAGAATGATGTGTGGCACACAATTGGAGCTCAATAAATATTCGTTGAGCCCATAACCTTTGAGTAAGCTCCCTCTGCCATGTTTTTGGAGCAAAAGACAGATTTCAGTGGGTTCTACTGTGAATGCTGGTGAAGGATAGAGTGAAGGAGAAGGGGTGAAGCTAGGCCAATGTCTTCAGATGGTAAGGAAATAAAGGAGCTCAGATAGTGTCTGATGGGGCAGGAGCAGAGTCATCGAGAAGTTTTATCCTTCCCTGTAAATGAGGAAGATCTGATCATGCTTGTAAGTTTCAGAAATTTGGGTAGGAGAATAGGCTAAAGAAGTATGTCAGAAGGATGAATATGGAGGGATAAAAATTAGAGAACTGGCTATTTGGTTAAAGAAACTATTTATTTAGACCATCTCTATCACTCAAGAGCAACCATGAAAATTCTAAGCAAAGGCAGATGATATCAGAATCTGCTTCTGCTGACATCCTAGGCTACACGTTGAGAACATTATAGATATGAAAGCATTCAGCCAGAGGCTGTGTTGCTGCCTTCAGCACCATGCCACATCTGAGATATAAGATTAGAAGTTGAGAAATCGAACAGAGAAACCAGAATAATATATATTATTATTAGACAGATCTTCTGAAAAATTAGAGAAATATGACTCACCCCAGTAACCAGTACACACAAATGAAGATGTCCCACACATATAGGTGGACACATTTCTATGTAGAGTGCAGAGTTGCAGTAATCTCAGTTGGAAGTGCAATATACTTCACTAATAGACCTTCAGATTTTCTATCTTGAAATGCATACTTCTGCTCATTTCTTTAGGGTGATCACATAAACACTTGCTGATCCAGGGATAATGGCCTTCAGTTATAAAGGTCATAGGTAAGCCCTTCTTCCCTGGGCATGCAATAGTCAGAGCCCCTTCCCTAGGCCCAGGGGAAAGTATGTCACTCATTGAAGAGGATTTGGTGGCAGCAGATCTGTGGACACTATCTTGTGGTGCACGATGTCACCTCGGAAAAAGTAGTCCCTTGATCTCTGGAGTCATTTGCCCTATTGTGCCTGTCATGAAAAGACAACCTTTACATTATATGAATAGTTCATAAAACTCTCCTTCACATCTTGTGTTCCAACTTCTTTTGAGCAGATGGGCCTTTTTGAATATTGTGATTTTAAAAAACCAAATTGAATGTTTTGAGGTCCATTGAAGTCATTACAAACTTTTATTAAGCTTGTCAAGCTTCATGTTCATTGCTTTTCCTGGATTATCTAATTTCATGCTCAAACAGCCCCATGAAATATGTATCACTGTCATCTTTATTTTATAAATTAAAAAAACTGAGGCTTAGGACATGAAGGAATTCACTCAAATCACAATTAGTTGGCTATACAACCAACACAATCTAGATTTAAAGCCCACAATGTCGACCAGGGCACTGTACTTCTTGTGAAGCTTAGAAGTCTTGTCTCTTTGGCATGGGAATAGAAAGGCTTACTGTCCCTTTTTGTTTTACCATGGAGAAGTTTGTTTTCACTCGAACTAGTGAGAGTCCTTCCATGTAAGTCTCCAAACAGCTAATTTGAAAATAAACGTTTTTTTGTGTGGATATGTTTCGACTTTTAGCGTGACTTGTTTATTCAGTAGTGGATTATAAAGCTTTGTTATTTTGGTTTAAGCTTCTGGAGTGAGCCAGGATATTCACACTCATGATATGAGTAAGAATAACACTTGGGTGTGAATAATCATTTTGTTCCTTGACATGAGAGTCATTTGGTTTTTTTGGTAGGGTAAAATGTGTGTGTGTGTGTGTGTGTGTGTACACATACACTACTTAGACCCAGGTGAATTAATCAAATGGTTGAAAGCTAATTGATCAAATCGATAACTTATTTGAATATGAATTGGCTGAAAAAGAGCAGCCTCTCCAAACAACAGTGTCGGTGTAGTAACATTAGTGTTGCTACAAAGTGGATGAGCAACTTTCTATGCACCTGCCATGAATCAAGAAGTGGGAAATGAGGGGGCGATTCTGATTCCTACGTACATTTATAGCACCTTGTCTTGTATTAGATTTTATGTTTTTGATAACAAATTAATTTTGGTAGATTGTTTTACTTGGCAGGAAATATTTTAATTAATTTTTAAATTTTATCTCTAGCTCTAAGTGAATTATTTAAAAGTGTCTGGGCTCAAAGTGACTGTTTTCTAATCTTAGTTTATGTGTTCTAATGCTTGTGCATCCTAGGATGGTTTTTATATTTTACCTTGTTTTAACTGTTTTACTTTAACCATTTACTTTTTAACTTTTTTTAAAATAGTTTTTAAACAGGTGGTGTTCTTTTTGCCTTACCTATGTTTTCATCATTTTTCAATTGACTTTTTAAAATATATTTTAAAGTCTTTTCATGAAGAAAATATTATATAGAGGAATGACTTGTCAACATTTTTGCAAAGTATATTAATGTAAATTTATGAGATATATATATATATTTTTGCTAACAATTTGAGGTCATTATTGCACCACTGACCATCTTAGCTGAAATACATAATTAATCTCTTAGTTTGGCTATTTATTGTTTGCAGAGGGACAGTGGGCATAAGAGCTATAATTCTTCAAAGTTAATGAGATTGTTTTACTGAGTTTGTCCTTCATATCAATTTTTAAAGCTAAATTTTTTGTCTTTAGATTCTTGAAACTACATTCTTTACCACCCTCAGTGAGACACAGTGGCCATGATTCAAAATGGCTGTGGACCCAAGAGGAAAGCTGTGGCTTGGCCACATAATAAGGATGACAAGGAGGAAGCTGGAGATAATATAAGGACAATGATGCTATTTATTGTGAGTTACCACGTGCTAACAGCTTGTTTCATGTCTCACAGCTATCACATAATAATGTTTGCCAATTCTGTCTCCCATTTTACAGATGAGAAAACTGTATTCTAGTCAGGTTACTTAAAATCATTCAGATATGAAGTTGCAGGTGGATTTCAAGCCTGAGGTGGTGTGCCTTTGCAGTTTAAACCATGGCACAATAGGGTCTCCCTGTTTCATATGGAAAGGACCTCCACCGTGACGTCCTGTTCCTTCCCATACTCCTAAGTCATGGGTGATCCTCAGGTAATCAGGAGTCAAAGTTGGTGAACAGTTTTTCTTTAAAAAGCACCCCCTTTCCTTCTCATATGTACCAGCAATATCACCATCTTCTCTCTGCTTCTTCATAGTTCTGTGGAATGAACTTCAGCAAAAAGCCACACCCCATAACCTCGTATTTTGATTTTTAAATTTTATTTTTAAAAATATTATGATACACCCTGATGTATTAATAGGAGACACTGTCACTTTATTTGAGCCTCTTTAGAGCAAGTCCAATAGCAAATGAATTTAATGCTTTTTCATCTTGTAAAAGAACATAGTTTCATTACTCAGTGATGAATCTAATGATAAAATCTAGATAGAGCCAGATCTATATTTTGTTAACATTTTTATTACTACGTGCTCCCAATACAACAAACAGCATCAGTAGTGTACACGTTGATAAAAAGGAAGTTTTAGCTTAGTAGAAAAGAAAGCATGAAGATCAGAAGTATAACGAATATGTACATCTTTATGGGAGGTGTATATGTGTGACCATCTTTCCCCATATTCTCCTGTGGACCAGATGTAAACACACACAAGCAAACTAGAGAGAATTCATTCTGGGAAAATTTTGGGAGACAAAAGACTTCTACTCGAAGCTCAGGGATTTTTTTTTTATGATCTTGAATTCACCTAATTCATTTGACTTTCAAAAGTCTTGCACAAAGTAGCAGCGATTTCCTTGGAGGTATACAGTCAACAGGTGAAGCTGTTAGTTTACCATGGTTAAAATGCAAAAGTCCTTGCACATTCTGTGCTTTGAGCATAACATATCTAGAATTTTATTTGTATAATACATTTTTAAATAGTTCAGGAACCGAACTCAAAAACATGCTAACATTTTTCTTTTTTCTTTGAAGTATAATTCATAAAGTATGTATCTCTTTCACATACTTAAAAGTTTCTAATTCATTATTTCATAAAAAGCTAGCTGAGTCCATGAGATTTTGTTTCATTGAAAGGAATCAAGTCATCAACTTTGTATCAACCACTTTAGAAATGCAAATGGTTTGCATCACATTCAATTTGTTTAAATTTAGTTCTGTGATGTGATGTGATGTAGTTTGCTTAAATTTCTCCTGTAGGTACAGAACAAAGCATGCATCTCTAATTATGTCTCTCTAGTTTACCAAAATAGTCATTGATATAGTGTAAATATTTAGTACATAAAAATACTATCAAGAAAAAAAATCAACTTTTAATAAATATCTTCAGTTCTGAATTCTATATACAAGTACTTTACATCTACTCCCTGTAGAGAGCATTTCTGGTTTCACTGTGAATAAGGTGACCACTGACATAAATTACTAGCACATTATTGCAGTCAGATGCATTGTGGTTGTGAACATTTGGATATGAACCATGCAGAAAATAAATATTGCAACCATTGACAAATGCTTTCTTGAACTTGCTTCCAAAGGAACTACTTATTTAAGTGAGAGTTAATTCTGGTTCAATGTTTTTCTCAGCTACCAACATACAAATTAAGACATTTTTCCTTTGCTATTACAGTACCTTGAGTATACTTTTTTGTATGTGTCAACAATGGGAAAATAATAAGAAAAGAGGACACTTGAGGGGTGCCTACTGAGGGCCTGGTTAAGACTGTTTCAGTATTTTACTGGTCTCTGTTCCCTGTGACAACAAATATAGTAAGACACAGATCTTATTCCTTTTTATGAAAGGATAGACTGTAATAGGTAAGCTGAAATCCATGTATCTTTTTTTCTGTTATTTAGGTATCACTTTGTTGATTAAACAAAATCCTTTGTATTGTCAGTAGCTGTAATTCTAACTACTTCTTTATAATGTTCTGCTTTGAAAATCCACCCATAGAATGTCAAATAAGGCAATACTCAATGACAGGCACCTAGAACATCCAGAAATGTAATATAGTAAACAATCATTTGAGAACACATCTCTTAAAATAATACTGATTTCTGCAATATACAGTATTTACACAACAGCTGCAAATTTGCTCATACAATATTTCTAATATAGATAAATAGAAATACAAGTCTACGAATTCTTTGCTTCCTTTCCAAAATATTTTGTTAAGGTGTAAACAGTTGGCACCTCTTTTTAATTTTTACTATAACTTTTTTTAAAACAAAAAATCAGGTGATATGATCAATTGGTTCCAGTCCCTTTTCTATTTAGAGAGTGACCAATACACTTAGCAATTACTTTCCTTCTGTTAATAATCTTTGGTGCTTTCTTCCGATGAATTCTGGTAAATGAGTCAATGCAGAACAAAAAAAAGGATGAAAGCAACTAGAAAGTGAACCAGCACTTTTTGTTCTTCCACTTACAGGTATAATGAGTTGACAATCTATGAAGATTTCCACTTTAAACAAGCTGTATGCACCACGGGGAGAGGGAGCTTGTCCAGGTCTTCCTCTGATTTCTACCTTTTTAGATTTGCTTTCTCATCTTTCCAAGGTGGATGATCTTATTGGATGTCTCTTGTCAATAATCTTTTCATCTTTCTTTGAGGTTCTTGCCTGAGAAGAAGCACCTATCGAATCACTTACTGCCAGGAAGGGGGCAGCAGCCATTTGTGAAGATGAATTGAGGTGGCCACTCTTGGTGGCAGGGGAGACCAGTCTCACAGTCTTAGTTCCTGTTTGCTGAGTGCTCCTCTGGGGTAAGTTAGCACCATCAGGTTTACTGTTTGGCCTGAAAGCAGCATATGCGTTTGGACTTCCCATGGAAGAGATCCTACTCAAAGATTTCTTCCTCTCAGAGGGTACCTCTGAATAGTAAGTAACCAAAGATGTAGGCATTACTAGAGATCCAGGGAGGTCACTAGGGTTAAAGATAGCATCATCATGAGTTTCAGCAGCTTCTGGAAGGTATGATGGTGGCAGGGTGCTACTGCGCTTACTACACGATTCACAACATAACTTGTTGTAACCTGGTATGGAGCAGTATCGTGCCAGCACCTCCATTTGGCAGAATATGGATTTATCTCCCAAACACGGCTCTTCTGTGAAAATTAAAACAAAACAAAACATCTAAACATAAAGAGGAAAAATTATTTATGAATATAAAATGATTTAATTGATGGGAGTTGTCCACACGAGGCTTTACATTAAAAATATCAGTATTAGGATGAATTCACTTAAATAAGTAGTTCCTTATGTGCAAAGCACTTGGATTGACCACCATTTTAATATCTCCACCAGGAGACTTCAGATTGTGGGTAAATTTTTCTTCTTACTAAGAACATATATCTGATTTCTGAATGAGAAAATAGGATTGATTCTACCACAAATATTTTTAGGAAATCAAGGGGCATCTTTTTTTTATGGTATTTAAGTCTTGCTAATACAGTAGCCTCTATATTAAATTTCAAATCAAAATACTAAAGACCTGTTGGAGCAAATTAAAACTTAAAAATATATTATTAGAAGGAAAATCAAGATCTTGATTAGAAAAATATTCTCCAGAGTGAATACAATAGTTTCATGTTTACTAATGAATATCCTTAGGTTATTTCAAAGTGCAAATTTGGGTAAAGTGTGCCAACTTTTTTATGAATAAATCATGGTTCTTTAATTTCATTGTTTTGTTTAAAGTGTACTAAAGTAACATCCATGAAACATCTGATACACATATGTACACTATTTTTATTATTTAAAATCTTATTGTATACAGATTATAAGAATTAGAGTTTAAAAAAATTCAAATATAGAGCTAATGAAAATTTTGTACTTATTTTCAGTCATTCCAGGGCATATCCTATACAGATCCGATGCACATAGTACAGCACGGAAATACTGATTCCCCTGTCCAATTAATAAATGCAAAGAATTATAAATTGTGGCATTTATGTACTGTAATCACTTTAAATTATAATGTGTTACTGGATAATACTAAATTGCTAGGTAAGGAAACTGCCATATGACTTGTCAAAGAAATTGAAAAAAGAAAGATCAGTTGGCAAGGCCAATAGAGAGCTAAAACTACCACCTTTACTTAGTACCTGTTAGAAATTATAAAATTACCCATCAGAGTTGTAATACTATGCCTACTTCCCAGACTGTGGAATAACTTGATCTGCTGAACATCCATTTGTGGATTTATTATATAGTATGATGTGTTTGAAATTTCCTATTAGCTAAGGTAATCATCTAGTTATGTTCTGAATACCTGAAAAATCACATTAATGGTTTCACCTCAGATATCTATTCTCATCATATCTAAATGACCTTTTCTAGGCCTATATCTTAAAATAAGGAAATTAATGTCTTATGTATTGAAAGCTCTGGCCCAGCTCAAAGCTCTCTGTTCTGAGTTAAGTCCACGTGAGAGTCTCCTGTCTCTGTGAGCAGCTTGACATTTATGCCTGGGTCTAATTATGGCCAGAATGTGCTTCTGTATAAAGAAAAGGGAGAGGAGTTCTGAGAAGAAACAAATAAGAGCAAAGGACTATATTCATTTTATGATAATTTGCCTTGGAGTAGATGGGAAGGGCTTAACAACAACAATAAATAGTATAACTAAAATGGTGCATAGAAAAGGATTCATATGACAGAAAATCATTAAAATTAAGAAAAATTTTTTTAGCCTTCTCAGTCCATGCCCAAATAATAACATAAAGTTCAGGAAAAGAAATTTACACATGGCCTCAAAAGGCTTTTGGCTCTTAATTGCAGCTTGAGACTTATTGGAAAGTATATTGCTTACGTGATTTATATATGGTAGAAAAAATGGCCTTTTAGAACTCTTAGAATGGCTTTTGGGTCTACATTTCAGAGTGAGAGAGCAGCTAAAAGGATGTAGAATCACTAACATAGTGATATCCTCTCATTAGCACCTCTGTTTTACAATAAGACATTTTCTTTTGGCTAAAGGAAGAAAATCAAGCAAATTTTTGCTGACAATTAGTCACATTTGCGGAAATATATAGGTAACTCTATCAGCTATTAAGATCAATAAAGCTTACAAAGTGTTTAGCTTCCTAGTGGTAATGCCTTCATAAGAATAAAATATTAGGGTAACTAAACTTTACAGCTTCTGAGTAAAATTTGTTCTTTTGGCTTCGACTTAATGTTTTGAACTTTCAAATATACTTTCCAGAGGAAACTGATTAAATATACAAGTCCTTTGTCTCCCCCTCATGGTCATACTTGTTCAGGCCAACAACCATTTCAAATGAAAATTTATAATGAAATAAATAATTAAGACTTGAGGCCTGAAATTTCCTCAAGACATCTGATAAAATAGCACTTTGTCAATTTTCTTGAAAAAAAAAAAATACTATTTAGCAGATGTCAATATTCAATGACTTATTTATGGTATTATTGGCCAACCAAAAGGCAACTTCTTTAGTCCCAAGGCTCACTAGTGTGGCAGAGCAGTGTCCGTAGTTGTCATTAGGCAAAGACTTAGAATTTTACCCAAGGGGAAGCTTGTGGTGGCAGTAGAGGACAGAATGGAGAGAGCTGTGAGACACTTGTGGTGGAGAAAGGAAGGAAGAGGAAAGGGGGAGCCAGAAAGAGATGGGGAAAGGGAGGGGAAGAAACAGCATGTGTTGAGCAAGAACAGATAGTGACAGAGGAATGAAAAATGGCAATAGAAAATGAGGCAGAGGGGACAGAGACAGACATAAATAGAGCGAGCACAGAAAAGGAGGGAGATGGAAACTGAAACTATCCAATATGTATTTTGTTATACAATAGCAAACTGTAGTCTGTTCTTAAATAAAATCAACTCTGCTTTTACAATATAGTAGGAGAGTAGTAGGATAGGCAAGTTTTTGCATATATGCAAGGCATCTATTCAGAAATCACCACGGGGGAGTGCACACAGAGGGAAGAACAGATATTAGAAATGGATTTTTGAATAGTATTTATCACCCACATGTCTAAATTGAATAATTTTAGTACATTTGAAAACCTTCTGCAATATTATGCTTTTATAATGATGAGAGGTTATAAAAAAAGTCAGAGAGAATATAACTAGCTTTTCTAGAAACACAAATTGATGGAAGCTACATAGATATGACACAGCCCTCATCCCAGCACTGCTGCCTAACAGAAACCATGGGAGAGGCTGCAGAGGTTAGGATAATCCACTGGGGTGGCACATGGTCTCACAGACCATTCTTAAGAATTTTATTAGGCTAATTTTTTAAGGCTGTTTTTTTTGTTTTTGTTTTTTGTTTGTTTGTTTGTTTGTTTTTTTGGGGGTAGTTATTTTCAATAAGCAACTAGAAATTCCAGAACTTGTCCTGAAAGGAAATTTTGCTTCTTGAGGCTTAAAAAACATCATCAGAGCAGTGACACCAAGTAGCATCACACCTACCATTACAGGGAGGCAGCTGACAAGCCCTGACGGACTCAGGCTTTTCTCCGACACAGTGGTCTCCAGCCCTGCAGAGGACCTGCCTCACCTCTGTCCCTTCGCCGCAGGTCACGGAACACTACAGAAACAAAGGCTGCCATTACAGACGTTTATTGCACGAAGATCCCTTTCTTCCTTTTCCCATGCACACACATGCACACAGCTCTGCAGTTCTTTCACTATGGTGTGGTATTATCCGTGATTTGGAGACAGATAATCCTAGGTGTATTCCCTGGCTCCATCATTTACCAGCCTAGGCACATTGCTTTCCCCCTGAAAGCTGGGATACTTCCCTCATAGGGTTGTTATAGAACTGAATGAAGGCAAAGAAGACGATGTATGTTAAATCCTGGCATGTAGTAAACATTAGATATGAAAGAAGCCATTAGTACTATAATATTAATACCTACATAGTTCCAAAAAACAGGACTGGTGCCTGTTTTCAGGGAGCCGATCATGGTATTGGCTTTTTCATTCTTTCACCTTCCTTAAAGATACAAAATTTACTGACATTCTACGTTGGTTAATTCAACCTCCTTGGAACGATTATTACACTAAACCCACAAATTCTTTAAAGGGGCTGACTGCTCTACAACTAAGCACACAAATATTTATGCTATTGATCTAAATTGGAGCTACAGAGGAGGGGCCCCTGTTCTTGGACTGAGGGGAATGGAACATGAGTTATACTTATGGTCTGAGTTATACTTATGGTCTGTGCAGGTGACTTCCACTTGCCTGTCCTTCCTTCTTGGGCCTGCTCTCCACTTCCTCCTTCATTCTCTGTTTGCTTTTTGAAGCCCTTTCCTTCTATAAGCTCTTCTCCTGGGACCCTATGATTCTCCATTATAAATCTTTTGAAATACCAAAGACATGGGGTTAATTCAGGAACTCTAACATGAGTCAGCCAGTCACCAAACAAACAACATTAACACAGGCACCAGCTGGGTACTGGGGAAGCAAAGTATATGGTTCTTGAGAAGTGGGTGGACCAGTCGTAAGCCTCTTTGCCTCTGAGAAGCAGAGGAAGAACCATGGGAAAGGGACCCACTAGAAGGTGGTATTTTGGAGATGAGCCTTGATCAATGAGAGGGAGCCGGTTAGACAGGAGAAAGGGGAAAGGCAGCCCAGTGAGAAGTAGGAGGCTCGAACCAGCATGGTCTTTTCTAAACAGTGAAAAGTTTACTCAAACTGGATCAAGAACTTGGAATTAAGAAGAAATAAGAAGTGTCAGTGTGGGACTTCTTGTGATCATTTTGCAATATATACAAATATTGAAACATTATACTGTATACCTGAAACTAATATGTCTATTATTCCTCAATTAAAAAAAAAGTATTATTATCACGGTCAAATGCAGCAGGGCCTAGCATTAGGTGTCAGGGGTTTGGAATTTATCCCATTAAGAATGGTAAAGTCAACAAAGATATTAAACAGAGGATCAGTCACCTTTAGACTCCTCTATGTCACAAAACACCAAAACATGGTTTACCCCTACCGATGTCATAAATGCAAACACTTTAAAAATATTAGTGATTACAAAATATGTGCATTTCTCCATTCACACAAAGCCTACTTGATATTTAAGTCAAATTAAAATATGCTTCATATGCTTACACACACATGCACACAGAACTCACACACTTACCTCATTCCAGGGCCCCGTTTTCCACTGGGCCGGGCAGGGCACTCTATTACAAGGCCGGCGGCTCTCGGGACGGTCACCCACACAGTACTTGCTGTGCACAGAGCGGTTGGAGCCATCATGGAGAGGCTGAAGGCAGCGTACAGTGCGAAGTTGATAGCCGGAACTCCCACAGGTTTTGGTGCAGTGCTCCCACTCTTCTGCTACCCAGCTGTGGGTGTGGGGTTAAGATTGAACACAGTCACTGGGATGTAGAGTGTGCACCTTTCTGCATTGCAAGCCTAGTCTATTCTGCTGAGTGGTGTGCATCCCAGTGGGGCACACTACAATTCAGAAGCACTTTCAGAAAGATGGATGTATCGAATAATTAAAGTCTCAGAATTTTCTACCAATAGGCCTGACACTTCTATTTTTAATGCATTACTATTTTTCTGCCTCCCAATAACTCTGAAACTTTCTCTCCTTTCCTAAAAGATGATCAATAGAGGGTTTCTGAAATTCATTTTAAGATTGCCCAGTTAGGTTCAAGGATAATGTTAGTTTTCAAAAATACACCGACTGGTAGCCATATTGCCCACTGGTGTTAAACATCTGAAAGGAAATAAAAAAATGAATCCATCTGATGCTTGCTAAGGCAAACTGATTTGGCTGCTGCTGCTTTTTCATGAAATCATGAGTTTAATCATGTTTTAGTATTCCGAGATGACTATTTCATTTCTACAACTGTGGCCATGAAGGCTACCTGACATATCTATCCTGTTTGGAAAATTCAATCCTTCATATTGGCCTTTCATTTATCTGACAAAAAGAGAAAGGTAGTATGCATCCAGGGCTTGAATGCACCTGATAGAAATACTTCCTAAAAGATATTTTCAAAAAGATTTCCCATGAGACATTTCCAAATCCTAGTGTTAATGCCCCCAGCACTCTCCAAATCAGCTGTGGATACAATAATATGGGCAATTCTCCATTACATGTGCTTACAAGGTCTCAGAGGGCTATCATTGTTGAGTCCATCTACTTAATCTGTAGGAATGTAATTAAGGCATATTATTTATCCCTTCTAAAGTACTTTTTCTCTGCTTTTTATTTCTGTATATATAGGGCACCAAAATATAACCATACTAAAACCTCAGCAGTCTTTGGTATTCACAGTTTCAGACTGCTCTAGCTTGTCAAACAGGCAGTAGAATGTATTGTGGCAACTAAGAAATTGTATTCAATTTTGAAGGCCTCAATAGTGACTCTCATTTGAAGACGATATTATATGAGAAGTATATATTTCATAGTTATAGATGCTTCTGGTTTCCTTATTCCCTCCTGAAATTCTTACATGACAACAAAAGATAAAAATGATATAAACCTGCAAAGGCAAAAAAGAAAAAAACTGAAAAGAAGCCACCACAAGATAATTTGGAACCTAGAAAGCAGTCGGACATATGGCTACTGATTCAGCAGACCTACAAAGGACGTTTAAGTCGACAGTAGGAGCTGATAAACAAAGTGACTTGACATGGAACTTCAGAAACATACAGGGATTGTGGCCTTAGGTGAAAGTGTGGGTGAGGGTAGGGCTGAAAACTGGGGCTGATGGAAAGTCTGCCTGGAGGCAGTTAGACCTTCTGATTCCTAACCCCACTGGGTGATTTCCCCTCCTCTAACCCAGCAGAAGACTTGGGGGTTATCCATAGAAGGTTATCCAACTTTTAACTTGTGGAAGACAGACATAGTCAAGAGACAACAGAGAAAAAGATCATACTGAAAACTGAGGCTTATTGAGAAATCCACACATGGAATGGTGAGCAGACCCTAGTTGCCTACATATACACAACTTCTAGAACAGCTATTAAATAAGCTTATACCCTCTCAGCAGGAGACTGATTCTACTTTGTGGAAGCTGATCATTTTATTAGAAAAGCCCTAAATATACAAATAATTTAGGGTCTTTCAATGCAATAGTCTAATGGCTCTCCCTACAATGAAGCCTACAAGCAAACAAGTCTTGGACAAAACACGAGCTTCCAATCAGCCAGTTTAAAACTGCATTCTTATATATGTATGAATAGCCAATAATCACCAAACACAGAAAGCCTCTAAATGACAAAGGTGAAGAAAAAGAAACAAAAGAAGAAAACTCAAAAGATACAATGCATGAAAGAGAAAATAATCTATAATATACTAAAAGACATAAAATATGTTACATTTGTGAAATAAGAATCAAATGCCTTAAAAAAGGAAAATTTGAGGAACAGAGTTGTTGGATATTAAAACTCTCTTGAATTTTAACAACAATAGCAAAAATGAAATACTAAACAAGTGGAATACACAATAGGAGAAAAGAAAAGAAAATTAGATGTGTCTAGGAAGCCGAACTACAAATATCCCTGAAAAAAATAACAATAAAAAAAGACATTTTTTTAAAGAAAAAAAATATGAAAAAATCTGACGTGAAAATATTGTTCTCATGTTTTAAAAAGACTACAAGTATACAGCACAACAGATGAGAAAAGAAGAGCACCAAGGCAGTTTCATCACTGTGACATGTAGGACACTGGGAATGAATGAAAAGGTCCTAAAAACTTTGGGTGACAATAATAGGTCTCATGGAAAGAACTAGGAATCAGAATGACAAAAAAACTTTTCAACAGCAACACTGGAGTCCAGAAAACAATGGAACAGTGGTTTCAAAATTCTGAGGGAAAATAGTTTGGAATTATATATGTGTGTGTCCAAATGATCAAGAGTAGAAGACAGATTTCTTCTATACCCTTATACTTTGTATACTTGTATATTTTTCTTAGGTGTAGAAAAAATTCTTACATAAAAATTTTTACTCTCTCTATATATACTTTTTTTTTTCATAAACCTACTAGAAGACAGAATCCACCAGAACAAATAATTACACCAAAAGATAAGAAGACAAGGAAGGCAGGAAACAGGAGATCAAATGCCAGAGGGAAGCAGTAGGACTCCAGGGGGATGGTAAAAAGAAACATCAGGGCAAAAGTTGCGTGGAAGGCCAGGGAAGAGATGGAATGCACAGAAAGGTCTCTAAGAAGATGCAAGTGACAGAATACTTGAGTATTTTAGTTTTTAGAGGAGATTGATACCCATTGAAGAGAGTTTGGGGATGTATTACTGAAAAGTAGTAAAATATGTATGTGTGTATATATATATATATGTAGTATGCATATATAAAAATATATACTATAAATAGTATTTATATGTAAAGTAGTATATATATATAAAGTAGCAAAATATATATATGTATGTATATATATATAAATCATATAAATATATAAATAAATCAAGACATTCTTTAACTCTAGAAGAAAGTTTTACAGGAAAAGAAACATAATAAGAGCATGCTAAGTGACTCAACTGTTAAAGGAGATAGATGCATGCTGTTGAAATCATGTAAATTCTGAATATTAGTATAAGTAAAAGATAGATTATATGAATATTCAAGTACTGGGGAAAGGAGAAATGTGGGCTGTGGGTGTGCATTTGGGGAAGGATTGTAAAAGATTGCTAAAATCCTTCACCTTCCACAGTGGAAATTCGAGATATATAATATCTAAAACTCCCCTATCCTTCCCCACCCCTACTACCCCCCAACCTCAAGGAGTAGAAGCAAAAACATTTTACTTAGGTGAAAACAAGTAGTACCAAATACCAAAAGAAGCATAATAGCTGAAAGTATTTTTGTTGTTGTTGTTGTTGTTGTTGTTTTGTTCCTGTGAGAAGCAAGATTATGGTAAAGGGCAGGGAGCTATGGCTTTATTAATTCTCATGAAATGATCTGACTATTTAAACCAAGTACATGTATTAGCTTTGACTAAAAAGAATATTAAAACTAAAAAAAGCCAAAGATATTTAAATCCCTATTATTTTTTCCTTGGGATATGCTAGTTAAAATGAATGCTTACAGTGGATGTGTACACTCTTGAATATTGCACATTCTTCTAATAGGTTTCGGCTTTTTGTTGACTTCACAGAAGCTGCGATGAACCATTTTATTATCGCTTTTCCTGCGGCATCCGTATTTAGTGTACTGGAAACCTGAGAAAGAAAATACATTTCTTTGGATTTAACCACTTATTCATTCTGTTAAATATTTGATCATTCATTCATTCAACAAATAATTTACAGAGGGCATACAATAGGCCAGGCACTGTTCTAGGTGCTGAAGGCCCTGAAGGGAATTAAATGAAAATCCTTCTCTCTTCAGAGCCGACATTTAATAAGTATTGCAAGTTATTAATAGCAACTGCACACTTGCTAATAAATTGGACCCTGCATATACACTCTAGTGTGCAACAGATTTGAAAATCAGTGTGTCAATACTCAGTGACTTTTATTGAGCTATGTAAATAATTTGCTGTAGGGGGCACCAAAGCAACACAGAGAGGACGGTCTCTAATTTAGCTGGAGAAGCAGGGAATGCTTACAAGTTCAGCACTTTTAAAGCAGAATCTGGAAGTTCAAATAGTATTTTGTAAAGGGGATGAAACAGAATAATATTCCAAGCAAAGGAAATAACACAGAAAACTGGCAGTCTCTTTGAATGCCTGAAGCTTCATGTGTAAAGGGGGTGGGAGACAAGAAACAACCCAATCTTAAAAGCCTTGAGAGCCAGACAAGTGTTTAGACTTCATCCTGGAGGTCACAGGGAGTTCCTGAAGGTCTCCCCAACCATCAACTTTGACATTTGTAAATAATTTTTATTTTGAAAAATTTCCGACCTATAAAAAAGTTGCAAGGAAAGCACAATAAACATTTGCATGCCAGGTAGCTAGATTAACCTTGTGTTAACATGTCAACACACTTGAGATGTACACATATGTTTACATATTAATTAAAATGGTATTATAATACTTAATATGTAATACATATTTATGTAAAACTTCGCTGAACAATTTGAGAATAAGTTGCTGACATCCTAATCCTTCACTTCAGCATATCATCCATAACAAGCACATTTTTTTATATAATCACACTATAATTCTTAAAATCAGGATATTTAATGCAGGTATAATATTATTAGCTAATGTACAGACCATATTTAAATCTGTCAATTATCCCTAGAATGTTCTTCATAGCCATGTTTTTCCAATCAAGGACCATGCATCACATTTAGTTGTCATGTAATTAATCAGAAATAGTTTCTGAATCTCTTTTTATCTTTGATAGGTCAGTTGTTTTGTAAAATGTCCTACAATTTGGGTTTATTTAATAGTCTCCTGATGATTATATTCATGTTATTCATGTTCAGGAAGAATACAACATAAATTATGTAGTGTCTTCGGGGCAACATATTAGGAGACTAAAGGATTTCAGTCAGAGAAATAATATAATTCTATTATTTCATTCCTTCATTCATTTAGTGAAGAAAGACTACCCTAGAAATAAAGAGAAGAAAATCAAAGTTAGTTGACTAAAAGTCTTTTGCAATAATCTTCCCTTCCAAAATCATGAAGGAAGCCTGGAGAGGAAGGAATAGATGTGGTAGATAGTAAAAAGGTGTATCTGACAAATCTTTTGACCAAGTCAATGCTGAGGGTCCAGCAGGAGGGAGGATCCAAATTAATAAGCATCTCGTAATGGATACAGCATCATTTCACATAATTAACTAAAACATTTTATGCTTCCTTAAAAAAAAACTTTAGAAATATATCCTTGAATTTATAATTAAAAAATAAATGGTTTACCCGGGTATTCCCTACTAGTAATAATTTTTGTTTTCAATTACTCAGTATCATTATTGTGAGAGCCCCTTCCTTCTCCTTCCTGTTGGGGAGAATTCTGTCTTGGCCAGCTCGATTCTAGAGCATTTGTTGATCAGAATGAGAGGAATGGATGATGACAGAAATTGAGAAACCTTGAGAACAGCTCAATAGGTTTTCTCTAGAGATGGCAGAGAGCAGAATAGGATAGTAAGAACATGTACTCGGAAGCCAGACTTCCTGGATTTGTATCTTACAGTTTGGGCAAATTACTCATCTTCTCTGTGCTTCAGTTTTCCCATCAATACAATAGCGATAATAGTAAGTGACCTCATAGAGGCATTTTGGGTATTCATGCATTAATATATAAAGCACTTAAAACAGCATCTGGTACACAGTGCAACTGACAGCTCTTTTATTATTAGAAAAGAAATGCATAGGTATGGAAAGTAAAAGTGAAGAAGAAAGGTGAGCACCAGAGCACACTGAATTTGGGAGAGTTTGGGAAGAGTAAAGTGATTAAGGTACCACTACATGAATGTGAGGCAGAAAGAACCTGAGGGAAAAGGGCAAGAGGAATTTTGTTATCAATGGATTCCTACCCTTGGTAGATTCTGAGATTTCAGTAAATATGCTTTGTATTTATGCTTTAGCAGCTATGTATGGTAATTCTCAGACTGTGGCTTCAATTAAAGATAATCCTTAAGGCAGAAGCAAGAAGATTGAATTATGTGAATTACACTGTAATATAATAAATGTGTTCAACTGTTACCTCCACCACAGGGTTTGGAGCACTGAGACCAGCTCTTCAAAGCCCACTCAAAAGTGTCTAATTCTTCCTGGATGACATTGTTGTTGTTGATTGTAGGTGCAGAGTCTTCATGGATGATGTACTTATATGTCAGGCTAGAGCGGGTATCGTTTTCCTGAGGTATAATCTAACACACACATGAAACAGATATGTAAATCACTTGAGAGTTTTACATTTTGAATGAAAAAATTACAAATATTTCAGAATATTGCTCTTATTAAAACTGGAAGACTTTCAAGTTGTTTCTAAAAATATATTCTTGTTTCTATCCACTAAAGTGCAAGTGTGCTCTATTTAAGAAAAAAATCCAAATATATAAAACTTTGACCATGAAAAGTATAAAATACATACACTAAGGAGTAAGCATTTATTTCATAAAAATAATAACTTTACAATAAAATTCATTATACATTAAGTTATATGCATAAAATTTTTCTTTAAAATAACTTTTGTTATGATAAGGATAATAATGTTCCCTCCAGAAAATACATGCATTATGAAAAAACATAAGAAAAATAAAAATCACCCATAATTCTACTAAACCAGAAAAAACTGAAGTAACTTTTATTATTTTGGGATATTACCACAAGGTATTTAAATATTGTGTGTTGTGTGTGTGTCTGTGTATACACATATATACTTTTCTAGACTTGCTTATTTCACTTAATGTGTTATGCACATTTCCCAAGACAGTAAGTATTCTTTAAAAACATAATTTTAAATGTCACCATAGTGTTTAACCTTAGAGGCAGTATGCATTATTTAACCATTTAGTTATAATATTTGTATTGACTAGAATTTGTCCCCATCTTTGTGGTGATTTCTGATTTTCCTTCAAGGCATAAAGAGTATAAACACTTTTTATAGTTCTTATGACAGACTGGTGAATAGCCCTGCAGAATAGTTAGAACAAGTATTACTTTCATAATGAGAAGATATAAAAGTGTCCCATTCAGCACTATGAACTAAATAATTTTCATCTTTGTTAACTGAATGGGAAGAAGATTATTGTTTTAATTACTATTTGTTTGATAAATAGCAAATTGTAATTTTTGAATGTTTATTAATCATTTGAATTTTATCTGCTGTACATTGCATGTTCATGTCATGTCATCTTTTTAAAAAATTGGTATACTTATCCTTTTTAAAATAATTGATACAGTAAGGATATTAATCTTTTTTTGTAATAAGCATTATGAATATATTCAGTTTTTTCTTTTTAATTTTTAGAGCAAAGCATTCTTTTTTTAAAAAAATTAGTTTTTATTGACTTTCATGTAAGTTTTATATGATTATATCAATTATACAAGGGGAGAAATGTAAAATTCATTAGTATTTTAAACTAAACTTTTAGAAACAGCTTTTGTTTGAGAAATCAAGTGATACTAAATCACTAAGATGAAGGATTTGGTTATCTTTTTTGCCCCTTAGTTTTGTTTTTAAAATAGCATTAAAAATCAAGTCCTGGCCCTTACACTCTATCTAGCCAGATGTCTAATGCTTTCAGCCTCAGACAGCCTAGACACCATGCTCCGGGGCTCCCAAAGGGGGTTCCAGTCCTTCAGAGGTCGTGATCATACAACTCTGCTTGTCCACAACCCCTGCTCATGCTACAAATCTCCTTATTTCTACAGCCCACATTGTTTGCTGTGTTCACATTACAATCAGTGGACAAAGCTTTGAGGCCGTCCATCGTGGTGCCTAAGTAGCAGGGCTCTGAGGCCAGATACCTGTGCAGCTAGAAAAGAATGCAGTGTAATTATATGAGTGAAATAGAGCTTATGAGGGCCAACTATTCAAACTTAAAAAGATTCCACTTAATACATAGCTTTTGCTATAAAATTATCTAACCTATTAAACAGAATGACAGCCCAGAAATAAACTCACATACATTTAGATCATTTTTGACATAGATGAAAAGACAATTTAATGAGAAGACAATTCAGTGGAGAAAGGATAATTTTTTCAAGAAATGATATTAGAACAACTGGACACTATGGTAGCTTTAAAAATGTGTCCACAATCCTTAGATACTTCCCTCTCAATAAGCAGAGGTTAAGTCCTCTCCCCTTCAGTGTGAGCTGGATTTGGTGACCTGCTTCTAGCAAACAGACAGCAGAAGTATTGGGATATTACTCCCAAGATCAGGTTTAAAAACACTGACTTCTGTCTAGGCTGCACTCCTTCACTTTCTCTGTCACTTGAATCACTCATTCTAGTGGAAGCCAGTTTGGCATGTGATGAGGACACTTAAGCAGCCTGTGGACAGGCTCATGTAGTGAAGGCCCCAGGCTCATCATCCAGCATGAGAAAAATCTGAGGAATAATTTTCTGAGGCCTTCCAATAGCCATGTAACTGAGCTGGTAATCAGATCTCCCATCAAGCCTTAAGGTGTTTAGCCACAGCTGACAGAAACCTCTTGAGATACTCTGAGCCAGAAGTAGCCATTTACCTGATCCCAATACTTGATCCATAGAAATTATGAGATAATGTTATTTTTTGTTTAGTCACTGTATTTGGGGTAATTTGTTATTCAGCAGTAGATAATATTGACATCTGCATGTAAAATAAGAATCTAACATGTCATACAAAATTTATGTGAAGAGTGAAGAACTATTTTGACCTTGGATTAGGCAAATAAAATTAAATATTATATAACATCAAAATCTAGACCCATACAAAATTGATAAATTGAACTTTGGTAAAGTTAAAATACTTTGTTCTGTGAAAGACTAAAAGAAGGAAAAAAATCTGTGGACTAGAAGAAAATATTTGGCAAATCATATATTTCACAGAGGACTCACATCAAGTATATATAAAGATCTCTTAAAACTCAACAAAAAGAAAAAAAAAACAACCTATTTTAACAATGGCAAAAGATTTGGACAGACACTTTACCAAAAGGAAATAATTTCAAAGGGAAAAAAACCCTGGATTTGAGTGGGAAGATTTGGTTTTAGATTAGTATAATATTTTTATAGAGTCTAATAAATATTTGTATATAGAATGTAACAATATTTTTCAAATCAAGTCTACATCTTCTGCTTTCATCCATGAGAGAGTAATAGAGGAGCTTTCTTGATATTAAAAACAATAAAACTGGACAGAATTCTATGAGGGAACTTTTTTTTTTTTGGCAGTAAACGGTGCAGCAAAGGACAATGATCCCTGTGAGAAGAGAAACACGCCAGGTCCTGGCTTCCTGACAGGGCCAGGTTCTGGACCCTGGCACAAGGAGCAGGAGCCCCAGCCAAGACAGCAGTCTCACTGAGCAGAGGAGCAAGAAGGCAGGGCAGGACACCAAGGAAGAGGGGGCTGCATGAGCCCTAGACTGAAGGCTTGTCTGTGTATGCTCAGGCCAAGACACCATGCCATCTAACAATAAGTGGTTGCTGCAGGCCTGGGAGCAAGACATGATACTCAAGGTCAGACAGGACTAAAGACATGGGAATTCTCTTTCAGCCAGAGTCAAAAGGGCTTATTAACACTGCAGGTATTCAGGTAAAGCACCAAAAAGTCCATGTCATAAGAATAAGGATAGGCTGACACAGATTAGTACTAGTGAAGAATAAACTGGGCCTCTAGGATCAGAAGGAATCGACAATAATTTAACTGCCAGACAGAACAAAACCCAACAGCTTGTAAGGAAGACAATATAAAACAAATGCCTTACAATTTACCATCCATAATGTCCAGTGTGCTATAAGAAAGACAGTAAGAAGCAGGAAAATATGACTCATTAAAAAAAAAAAAAAGGAGCACAAGGAAGCAGACAACATGAAGACACAAGACTTAAAGGAAAAATTAGACATGATGAGTGAAAACATATGGAAATTTCAGCAGAGAAATAAAAATGATTTAAAAAAATGGAAATTCTAGAAAAGAAAAGTATAACATCTGACAGGAAAAATTTACTGCATCAGCTCCATCACAGATTGGAGAGCACATAATACAGTCAGTGAACTTGAACACAGTTCAATAAAAATGATTCAACCTGAAGAATGGAGAAAAAAGATTATAAAAGGATGAACAAAGTATAAGAGACTTATGGAATAATTTCAACTGGTATAACATACATATAGATGAGTGAGATGGGGTAAGAAAACAAACAAACTTGAATGCATAATGGAAAATTAACCCAAATTTGGTGAAAAAGTTTAACTTACAGAGCCAAGATGCTTGGTATACTCCAAGCAGATACAAAGAACAGCACAAACTAAGCTAACAGTAAGATCACTAAACAAACAAAACAAAATGATAAAAAAAAATAATCTTAAAAAAACAGAGAAAATACACACTATACATACAGAGCAGCAATATAAATGAGACTGACTTCTCATCTGAAATGATAAATTCTAAAAGACAGAGGTTATATAAATGAGTCAAAGATGGATTCTGCATGTGCATGCTACCACCACCTCATGGTCATATCTCTTTCCTTGATCAGCCCTGAAATTCCCTGAACTCCCTACAACAATGTAAAAACACCTTTAAAGTGTTGAAAGGAAAATAAACTAGTAACCAAGAAGTTTGTATCTGGTAAACATATTCTTTAAAAATGGAGTGAAATTAAGTTCTTTTCAGATAATTTAAAGCTGAGAGATTTTTTGCTAGCACACGTACCCATAACTATAAGAAATGCTGAGGGAAGTTCTTTATACTGAAGATAAATGATACTGGATGTAAAGTCAAATTTACAGGAAAGAATGAAGAGCATCAGAAATAGTGAATATGTGGATAAATATGAAAGTCAAATTTTCTTTTCTTGTCTTAACAGATAACTGATTATTAAAGAAAAATCACAACACTGTATTATTTGGTTTATAATGTATATATAATAAAATATATGATAAAGTTGCATGAAGAGTTGAGGGGCGGATGAATGAAATTATAAAGAAAAGCATGTAAATATTCAATGTTTGAAGTCAAAATGTCTTTAGATAAATTAATTACAAAATTATAAACTAAACCAACTACATAATGAGCCTATAATGCCACATACCAAAACAATAACAGGATCGTGTAAAGGTCCATCTGTGTGAAGAGTTTCAATGTCATCTTCAATGTTATAATCCCATTCCACACCAAGATCTATGAAGGTCCGTGACTTGGCTTCTTCCCCTTTGCCATTCAAAATATAGTGGCCTGTAGCCTGGTTCTTAATAGCTAAAGGAAGCAAAATGAGTAACTGGCAGACTTTATTTTATCATATTACAGCTTTGATAATCTACAGTAAGTCTATCCCCTTCTATAAATCAAAGGCTGTTTATCAGCATCAAACCAATAGAAATGCGTGTTATTTCTGATATGAGTTCCAATTCCTTTATTAGGCATTCGAAATCCTCAAGAAGCATTTCTAACTAGTCAAAAACAATAGCAAGCTGGTTATATAGAAGAAAAAAACTAAGAAATGTTACCATTTGAAAACATTGTCAAAGAGATTAACAGTTTCTAATTTAGTAATCCTGTATTTCCTCAGAAACCTGTAAATACTTAGAAAATGATGAATACTTCTATAATAATTAATACAAATCATGTATGTTAGTTTAGCATTTAACATATTGGCTTCTTTACTGTGTATCTCTTTCAAATTAGTCAAAATATTTATAGGTACCCAATGTATTTGAACTAATTTTTAGACCAACAAATAATTAGTTCTTATAATCATAAAATTTTAAGACCACATTCCCTACTTATGTGCTAGAAAAAAAGCTATTTACTGTTAATAGAATTTGTAATATATTATAGGTCTACTATATATTGTAAAATAACAATTTTTCTCTAGTGGATAAAAAATATATTGGATATTGAAGTTTGGAGGTATTTATCAGCATATAATGTTAGAAAATACAATTTCATATTATTACCATTTTTGAAAATGTATAGGAAATGAGTAATTTCAGTTAAATGCATTTATCCTTCTTGAGCTTTTAAATTAGTCTAATTTTTCTAAGAATAATAATCTGAATTCTAGGATGAAAATAAGGAATTTTAATTACTGGAAAAAGAACTGTGGCTGACTACTAGACTTATGAAGTCTAGTAGTGAATACAATTTAAATACTAAAAAAATTCTATGGCACAATAAAATAATTCATTTTTAAGTCGCATATTTAAACAAGCACTTTTTTACAAATTTTCATGAGGTTGACAGATGATGCTTTAGTTTCAGAAATCTTTTCAGTGCTTTAATAGGTCAAGGAATATGCAAAAGTTATGTTTACACTTATATACTTCAAATATAAAACCCTTTAAAGTGACATTTTTAGATGAACCTTTAATAAAAGAGGAAAAAAATCTTTTGGAAATTATAAACAGCCATGCAAATGGATCTGTATATGTCAGTCATAAACTAGACACATAACAGATATTAGAAAAATTTTCATTACACTAGGAAAATTCACATGTGGTAGCTTTTCAGTCAAAGAATTTCAAATGCAATAAAAGTAAGGAGAGGCATACAGTATAGCATCAACCAACATATCAGAACTAATTTGTCAACATAAATATGGCAAATTTTTCTGATATTATTCTTTAGTACATTTTAACATATTTATTTTTCTCATCCCCTAATGCAGAGCAAAAATACATAAAAAGTATAAATTTGCCAAATGATTTTTTTCTTTATGTTAATAATGAACCAACCCAAGTTTCACCAAAAATTAAAGCTCTATTTTTGAATATTTCTTGTTTTAAACAAAGAATGGGTGGGAGAAATGACCAAGAAAAAAATCACATAATAATGCATTTATATAAAATTTGAATCTTGGATACTATGTATACATATATACATATATATACACACACATATATATATATACACACATATATATACATACATACACACACACACACATCTACACACATATCTATCTGTCTTTCGGTAGATAAATAGATATGATTTCTTTGACAGTTCCATGTAGAAGTGCATGTCAAAGCAGAGCCAGCAGATAAGAACACTTACCAAGAATATGAGGAGAGGCCTCGTCTTCTTGGATTAACACATGTCTAGCACCAGGGGGTATATCAAACATCTTAAGGTACCCTGTGCATGTGTAGTAAATATTGGAGGAAGCAAAGGAGAAAACAAAAGCAACAACCACGGTTAGTCGGGCAACTACATTCTTAGTGCTCCTGCATGCAGAAGAGGGCATCCATAAACTGAAAGAAGCAGTTTCAGAAATTAACTTCAAAGCATTGGTAGCTTGTGTGACATCTGGCATGAGATTAGAGGAAACTTTTTTTTTTTTTTAATTAAAGAGGGAGAAAAGACTTAATCTTGTTTCCAATCTATTAGCCATTCAGCCTGTGCTGACCTATGAATTGTGTCAGCAACAATTCAGGCAAACACTATACTCTCCTGTGTCCCTGTAAGGGATTTTAGTTTTTCTAGACCACTTATTTGAAGTGGGGCCAAGTTTTAGAATACTTAGTTGATGAACTTCTTGAGATATTTTATCTGTTTCTATATTATTTTAAAAGCTTAAGTGGTGAGTATAGATAGCTAACCTTCTAAATAATAAAGTATCTTTATATTTAAAAGCCTACTTTATTCTAAAGGAATTACAAAATAAATTAGTGAACAGCTTTTTTCTTGTGATCAGCAACTAATTTTAAAGCATTCAACAAGTTTTATAATGGAAATGTTTTTAAAATATGTGTTGTAGATTCGAACAAACCATTTGGTTGGAAAATATCTACAAGTTATGTCATACATTACCTTAACATGGACCCTAACCTCAAACTTCTAATGCAAATACTATAAAATCAGTATGTTTAATGAATTGCCTTGGGTTTTAAAATCATATATTAATTCTATTACAGTCAATGACACATATAACAAACCTTCTCAGTATTATCAGATGTCCTAAAAATTACCTTAAGATCACTTGCAATTAAGATCTCAAGAATCAAAGCAAGATTAATAATAGTCAAGGCAAATAGAGTAATCAAGTGTTATATATATCTCATTTCCATCAAAAATAAAGGAATATAGGAAGATGATGCAATTGACATTTTATATTATGAAACATCCAATTCATAAACTACAGGATGAGTATTGAAAGAAATTCAGTTATAAATACACAGTTGCTGATGGAATCAAAAAAACAAACAAACAAACAAACACGTTTGTTATTTGTAACAAATTTTCACAATATTCATTAATGGCTAACTAAATAGAAGTCATTTTGGGGTTAGGGTTTTTAGCATTTGGGCCTAGGTAAAGCCCAGTACGTGAAAGGTACCATGTTTGCCTAAGTGTGCGATGGCTTGGAGTAACATGCTTAATGAGATGCCACGGACAGCAAAACAGCTTGATGTCATTTATGGATGCCCATCTTTCTGCAGTTTGCTACAACTTACCCAGTACATTTTTAGCTTCCCTTGTTTCAGCAAGAGAAATATTACGAGCTCCTTTGGGTAAAGTGAAGGCGCCTCTCGTCTTCCCTTAAATAGAATGTCTTTAATTAGTGGAGGTTTCATGTTTATCAGTCTTGCTGTTTCATTGACTATACAATAAACTATATATATTATTAGGTAAGATATAAAATATGTTCTGTAATCTTATATGTTGAAGTCAAAATGCATTTATAATAGTTAGCTAATGCCAATAAACTGTTAATAGTCAATGAAAGTAAGACTAAGCGTGAATGAGAAATGATATAGGTGATTTGAAGTTGAATACTTGCAGATTTCATTTTCCAGCAACTTCAATTCTTTATGGCACCTCTTGCTTAAATGTTTCCCTGTTGGAAAAGGTTAATTAGTCTATTGGATGACTATGATAATAGCATTAGTGCAAAGAAATGGATGTCAGATTATCTTTGAAAAGCTTGAATCTGTATGGCTGATGAAAGATTTCTTCTGTTCTTCTGACCTTGATTTTCAGGTTTAGTATAAAATTTGAGAGATCTGAAAAAAAAGTATCACTACTCCATATTACATATAATATAGAATAAATGATTATGGCAAAAACATTTTTCTTTATATTAATTCACTCTGAAGATAAAATGAATGATTTTATACCAAAAATAATAATAACTGAAATAAAGCACACTGAATCATTTCATAATAAGATGGAGAAAATTACATTGCACTGTACCCAAACCATTATTTATATTTTATTACATATATTTATATATGTATAAAATTTTAATTCTGTTTGCTTTATTCACATAACATAATCAGCCAGAAATAGCAATATTTGCTTTTTAAAGTACAATACATAGTAAATTATTACATAGGAATAGCAAAGACATCAGTAACTAGAGTAGGGAATGCCTAAGAAAAACGCATTAGAATAGAGTCACCTAGCTCTGCTGCCCTAAATATATCAGAGTAGAATGAATTGTGTGAAATTGGCTTGAGTTGGGTAGCTTAGGTATAATGAGAAAAATAAAAAGAACTAAGAGAACTATTCCATTTGGATGAAGACTAACTTTTTTATACTTTCTTTTCTTCTGAAAGGGAAAGTTACCACCATGACGATGTGCTCGAAATAAACCAAATCTCTTTGTTTTTGTTTTATTTGGATTTCAATCATTCTATAAGAGACTACTGTATACTGACAGTGCTTCAGATGATGTAAGAGAAGTTTCTCAAGGGAAGCACCACATCAAATTTATCTTTAAATGCTGAATAACAAGAAACATTTGCCCAGTAGATTCTTATTAAATAAGTGAATAATATTTCTTACGAACTCAAATAAATTATTTAGTAATAAATACTTGTATCCAAATCTTTTATGGAAATTCCAATAAATATTTATAAAATGACTACTTTTTTGCATATTAGTGTTTTGTTTCATCTGCTGAATCATCACCAGATGCCTAAGTCCAGGTCACTGACCGTTTAACAAGCACAAAAGTTCACACGCATGAAAATTATACTTTGGGTTATTTTTTGGTTATACTTCAATTTTATTTAATATAAAATTTAAAAAAATTATGTGAAATATAGACCCTAAATTTATAGATTTATATATAGAATAAATGTTTTTATTTTTAAAATAAAAGATGCAAAATGAATGTAATATCTTAGGTTGTATCCAAACTTATTTTTTTTAAACTTCTGATCAAGAATTTAGATGCAACAGAAAATTCAAAATAAGCATTAATCTTATTTATTATGTCTAATGCATTTTATTAAAAACACAAAATAAAAAAAACAGATTTTAGCTAACTACTATAATTGATAAATATTTGTTCCTTATCAAAATTTAGTAAATAATTTTTGTCACAGATGATATGGAATATGAAGTCAAAGTTTTTTTAAATAGTTCCTTAAAAGGTAATCTAAATAAAAACAATCAGCAGCTAAGTTTTTGTTATATTTATAGAGAAAACACCACAGTTCTAAAAGAAGCCGCAAAAAGTACAAATCATAGAGATCCATGAGAGACATCTTACCAAGCTTCCTGGGCGTTCTGGTAAACGTCCCCTTCACAGTTCGACAATGAGAGTTATCTCCTCCACAGACACCACACTTGTCCTCAACCTTGTTAGAACCAATTTCTTTATCACAGCCCACTTTCTGGGGAGAGAAGATGTTAAATGTGGCTGATTTTAATGTGCCAAATCAAGGCCTGCTTCCTAGAGAATGAAGACCCATCTCTTTTAATTGGGAACCCAAATCAGGCAGTTTGCACCAAACTTGTACTGTAGGTTAAGTTGTACCTTTTCCCAGTCTCATGACCATCATGCAGTCATCATCATAAAACATTTATCAAGCACAGATGTTGTAAGCTGATGCCGAGGAGACAAAAAGTGCTTTTCTCTTGTTGCTTTCAAATGATAAAATAGTGAGTTGTATATTAGTACGAGCTTTACAAGTTGGTTAGAGATGTAAGACAAAACTTCACCAAAGTGGCAGAGATTTTCATAGGACTCTGAGGAACACAGAATGTGAAAATGCTTTTCAGGAATGCAAAAGGATTAGAACAGCGCAGCAGAAGTTGTACATTCAAGGAAGGTGGGTTCCGAGTACAATATTTAAACCATATTTAAACCAATGGAAAGTTAGTGTGGTATGACAGGGCGTGAAGAGTGAAAGATTTGCTAAGTGTAGGCTGTGAAAGGCTCTGAGTATCAGAAAGAGTTCACATTTTCACATTAACTTAACAGGGAACTACGAAAGGTTTTCTGAACTGGGGCAGGTCCTTTACGTAAATCACTGTAGGATAATGATACATGATATGCCACTGAACTCATAAATTTGGGATGAAAGTGGGCAGAGAAAATAATGATGACACATCCACTGCCTACTAGATTCTGTGAGAGGTGAAAGATAAACAAAATACAGGTTCTACTTTCAGGGAAATTTTAGGTCAATTATGAGGTATCCGTATACTTAACATTAGTTAATATAACACTTTACTTGTTCTGAAGTGAAAAGAAACCAAATAGGAACAACGTGCTTAGTTAATAAGGATAATTTCATTATCAATTTAACTTGTATGTGAACATAAATAAGAAAATAAATTACATTAAAAAAAAAAAGACTAAATGGGGCAAAACCTCCAGGTTTTACATCTTCACTACTTTTGTTCTGATGTGAAATTCAGTGTTTAAACTTGAAATCAATTGGAAGGTGAGAGAGAAGGAGAAAGAGAAGTTTCTATTATCTCTTAAACAAAAGATAAAATATATTTAGCATGAAATTTAAAAAAAAGACTTGGTATATTAATAGCAGATGGGTACTAGTATAATACACAAAGCAAAGGCATTGTTCCCAAGTTGTATGCCCTACTGACAGACGTCAGAGTAACCTAGAAAAAGCATTTGGCTAGAAATTAAAAACGATATTTAAATATCGATTCTGCCAAATGAGCAAAGTTCGATTTTATTAAATGTAGTTTCTCCCAGATTTAGTTTAGCTACTGAACTTTTCATTCATTCATTATAATGTGATTTCGCAGATAAGAAATAGTTAAAAAAATTTTTAAATATGGAGATGAATGATAGTGAAAGTAGAATTGCATAATACTGCAGGGAGCTTGTGGGGGAAGCAGCTGTAACTCACCACACACTCTCCCCGCACACATATGCTGTATGGATCTTTGTAAGAACAGCGCGTTCCATCGTGCACCAGCTGTTTCATATAAGCAACGTCGCCAGTCTCTTTGGATTGACAGTAAAGGTGGCATCTTTTCTTTGCTGCATAAGATGGAGGATCAAATCAACTATTTACATAAAGTGGTATATTTGAGCAGTAGAGTTTATTTTATTTCTAAAATAGAAAGTTTTGACATGATTTCCTGAAAATAAAATACAGTACAATAAAAAAGGGAAATTAGGCATATTTGGTGTTTGTTTTATTTAACTAGGGTGACCATATGATTTAACATCTATTCTGGATACTTTTGAGAGTGAATAGGGGCTCTACTCCTAACTACTCAGGGACAGCAGCTAGAAACTGGGACTATCCCAGGCAAATCAGGTTAAATGACAACCGTAGATTTAACTGCAGCTCTTCAATAAATTTTAATTAAGGACCAGCATAGTTCTAGTGACACTTAGATTAAAAGGTTTCTCTTTTTTTTTTTTTTTTGATCTCATGACTTTGTGTAGTTTTTGCCACTTGTAGAATCTTATTAATTAAATTTAGTATAATTTATGTGACTCAGTTCACCAAAATAGATCAAAGTAATATAACATGTAATTCCTACATGGATGCATCTTTTCTTTAAAACAGCTTTGAAACTGAACTCAGCAGTATATTATATCACTTGATAATCATGTAACTATTTTCTCTTATTCACACAAATACAGCAAGAAGTTTCCATTTGAACATATTTAACTGAAAATGCAGGGGTAAGAAGTGAAACATTAAAAAGTAGTTTCCAAGTGTATTTTTTAATAATTAGAGTACAGTATAAAAGTAAAAGGTTGTTATTAAATAATGGTCATTTTAATTGTTCTTGTGAATTTTAGTGTTTATTGTAAAAGAACTATATTTTCCTGTAGTTATTCAAAAAGGACAGATTGCAAATATTCCAAAAGCATTTCCCAGCTGAGGGATTTTAGTTGGATAAGAAAACTGAACCTCTCTTCCATGCTTTTTGTTTTGTTTGCTTTCCACTGATCGTCTTAGTAGTGACGGCAGCAGTGCTGCTTGCCAAAACTAATCCACAATTCTCACCTCTACAGAAAGTATTGTTAGCCTTACTCCTGGAAACCCAGAAGGGCTTATCCCTATAAGCACCAAGTTTTCTAAGTACCGAGTAGGGATCAAGAGTCCAAGGGACTAGTGTAGACAAAGTGTCAACTCTAAGAACCATCCACACAGCAGGAAAAGAGAGGGTGTCTGCTCACAGTCAGGATGTTCATACGGCAACCAGTGGTGTTTGGTGTTCTGGTATTCAAAATGGGAGTTACGTTGCTGGCACTGCTGTGCTCTGAAGTCCTCAAAGTGTTTTTGACATTCTTCTGTATTACAAAGCTGGTACTCAAAATTAACACCAGGACAATCCTGACCACCATTGATGGGCCTAAAGAAAAGACAACATTTTAAAAGGCCTTTTGGCTCTGGTCCAGCGGTTGAAGCTTGCAGAAACAGTGCTCGGGGGCAGAAAGCCAGAGCTTTTGAGCTGCCAGCACCAAGTGAATGAACTCATACTTCCTAATTTCAATCCCTTTCCAAAAGTACCATCCTCTCTCTGCTGGGGGTTGGGGAGGGTACCACAAACTCCACTTGAAGCAGCTTTTCAAACGGTATATTTCAAATGCATGGGGAAAGTATATAAAGAAAAGGAAGATATACATATGGACTCAGGAAATTTATATTTTCTACATTGTATAAAAGATGTAGATACAACCCAAAGAAACTTGGATAACAGCTCTATGCCTCAGTTTCCTCATATCTAAAATGCAAATATTAATCCCATCTTCCTTAGATTAAAACTGAGAGGACTGGATAAGTTAACATATTTAAAATATTTAGAACAGGCTCATAGTCAACCTTAGCTGCTCTTATTACTACAATTTTTATTGTTTTTTGACTTCCGCTAATACTACCATCATTTCTTCCTCTGAAGACAGATATATGACACTCAGTCTTCATAAAAGACATGTTCAGAGCCATCCTGCTTCCAGAGACACAGGGCTGCTCACATGTTAAACCCTAGACAAGGAAGAATGTCCTAAATTTAATATTTTGGTTATTTTTCCCCTTAGAAAATAAGTTTTGCTGAGCATATAAAGATTCAATCAATTTAGTTTGGGTAAGCAAATTGATAACATTCCCCCCCAACAGTTCTTTGGCCTTCTTTTACCACCTTTCTGTTGCCCTGCTCTGAAGCATCCCCCTTCTAACCCTGAGTGTCTGTGGTTGGTTGTACTTCCGCGCTGATGTGCCTGTGCTCCTTGTAGGGATCTCATGGCCTCACTGCCCAGGCCCTAAAAGCACAGTGATGGAGTGATGGGCTTCCCCGCTTAGCTCCTTAATATTCCTAAACAGCAATTTACTTAAAGTCTCTACTCTTCACTGGAGCCTCTCCTCTTCACCACTGACTACTCTTCACAAAATTGCTAAATGGAGATTTACTCAAAACAGACACTTAAACCCATAGTTGTCATGTTCTATATTTACATGTACTTCATGAAACAGAATACTAATAACATTCTATTGAAGCATTTTCTGGCCTATCCAAAAATAACCAGAATTGTAGGGGTCATACTCACATTGGATTATTGCACTGGCGTGTCCTGAAACGAACACCAGTTCCACACGTCCGGGAACAGGAGCCAAATTTGGTCCATGATCCCCAGTGGCCATCTTGTTTTTGTTGATTAGCATTTTTCCACATGCAATGGCCCTTATAGCACCACTTAGGAAAATGACAAAAGGCAATTATGAAAATCATGCATCTGCTAAAGCTGAAGTTGTTACATAAGAACCACCAATAGAAAGGCTCCATTGCTCCCTGCCCCTCAGGTGAAAATGCATTTAAAATTATCCCCAAGCAATTATAACAGTAAAGTTCTCTATAGAAAGGTTAATTTAGACTTGCATTTTAAAATATAAATTATAAATGACACATTTATGGGTTCGTATCAAACATAACCAATAAGAATGCTTTTGAGCACCTAATTTGCACAGTAGGAAATGTGGAAAATTGGGTCCTGGAAAGGATCATGAGTAATGTAAGACCATCTGACCAGGAAGAAATTAAGTGGGGACTATTAGAACCCTGAAACCATAGGGGCACTTAGCTTACAGGGCTCAGTGTACAGCAGTTAGTTGTTTTCACTTCTACCATTTTGACTTGTTTTGTCCAACATACAATAGAAGTGTTTCTTAGAACTCAATGTTGGTAAATTTAAATATAACACAAATATATTTAGGGAAGTTGGATGTTTAGAGTTGATTTAGAGGATCTTTTTCATAAAGCAAAAATGAATCAACTCATTATTGATCTTGTTTTTTTAGTCAAAAGTTTCTAATACTAAATTTTCTCAAGGCAGCAAACACACTATATGTATTGTGTCAAGCAATAGTGCCTAACAAAGTTTAAACATGAATAATGGCAAGTTTTATTATTATTATTACGCTTATAATTTTCATAGCAGGTACAGTTTATAAACATTTAAAATAGAGCTTGAAAGAGCTTTAAAAGAACTAAAACCTAAATAAATCTTCTTTGCCAGCTTTTGGTTTTGTCTACAATATCTTATTTCCAAACTAGTCAAGGCACTTCAATTTGAGTTCTTAACATGCCTTTGTTCGGGGATTAGTGATCTTTCCCCTTATGAGTAGCATAGGTTGGCACTTGGCCAGTTTCTGAGCATTCAGACCTGACTACACAATTTGAGATTTAAAACCTCTGGGCATCTTTCCCAAAGGCGCAAGGCCAAATCTCTTCTATCAGTTCACAGGACTTTATTTCTGAACAACTTTCACAAGGAGTGGAAGGCCAGCAAGTAAATCAAATCCTATTAATAGGGGCCCAGCTATTCTGCTGAGCTGCCTCTTCCTAGTCTATCAGGAATGGGCCGAATAGTGGTGCCAAAGATGTCAGATTCTGATCCCTGCAATTTGTAAACGTTACCTGATCTGGAAAGCAGTCTTTGCAGGTGTGATTAGCTTAAGGATTTTGAGATGGGGATTATGCAAGTAGGCCCTAAATGCCATCCTGTATATTCCTATAGGGGTGGAGGGGTAGAGGAAAATCTGCACAAGAAAAGGGGCAATGTGGTCACGGAGGCAGAGACTGGAGTGCTGCAGCCACAAGTGAAGGAATGCAGGCTGCTACCAGAAGCCGGAAGAGGTGACAACAGGTTCTCCACTAGAGCTCCTGGAGAGAGTATGTTCGTGCCCACACACTAATTCTGGCTCAATGAAACTGATTTTAAACTTCTGGCTTTCAGAATGGTGAGAGAATAAATTTCTGTTGTTTTAAGCCACCAAACTTGTGGTAATTTGTAACAACTGTTATCGGCAATAAGTACACAATATTACCGCATTACCATAATGAAACCTCATGTACTACGGTATTCATGAAAAAGACAAAACAACTCTGTTCATCATTTTCCAGACTTTAAAGATGACTATTATGCCACATATCTTAAATCTTCATTGTACAAATAGATAAAACTCACTTTTCCAGCAGCACATTCAGTCCCATCAAGAGGGGGTCCCTTTTTAGTCTTACAAAAGTAGGGGTTATCGGGATGGCTACACCACAGCTGTTTACATGGGTCAAAGGTTCGGAACTAGAAGAGAGAGAATCAAAATCTCAATGAAGTACAGATAATATGACATTCACCAACAATATCTCCTATGCGGTTTCACATCACATTTCTTGGATATTTTAATTTCAAGTTAATAGTCAATGTTTCAGCATGTTGAGAAAAAAAATACTGCCTAAAAATTCCAAGTATAGATTACTTTGATTTTGCTATTTTAAAACAACAGTGATAACCAATGATTTGTCTGGGATTGTCCGATTGACGCAATATTTCTGCATGCCATTTCTCTTCTGTGGTTTTCAAATAGATAATATTGTAATTTTAGAAAGAGTAATTATTACGAACATTTTGAATGTAAAAACATAATGGTTTTACACATCTCAAGCATCTTTTTATCCCAGTATGAACTAGTCAGATATAAATAATAAAAATGTCCATAATGAGCTGACTAAAAACAGAAAATACCTGTCAAAGTTTCTATGTAAGATAATGTAGTCTAGGTATAACAAACTATTACAATACATTCATGTGGTTTATAAATATTTTCCATATATTTGAGCTTCACAACAATCTATGGCTGAGAAATATGGGTTACAAGGCAAGGCTACAGTTATAGTTACAAATAAGATAGTAACAGAGCCAGACTAGAGTCCTGGTTTCCTCACTTAAGAATGTCTTTTTGTTTTCCTAAAACACCACATTTTAATATACAAATGTATGTGTAAGCACACATATTTGTGTGTGCTCTTTATTCATCTGCTCTCCTAACATCTTACCATTCTTTAGATAGATAAAAAATATATCAAACACCAGTTTACCCACATGTCATTGCCTACAACCAGTAATTACCAACATATCGCCTTATGGTAAGAGCTTTTTCTTAATTGGTACTCATTTTGGACCTGAGTTTTTCTAATTCCTATTATTTAATGCAGAAATTACACTTTTCCACAATATTGACCCAAAGCTTTAGAATTCTCAGGTTGAAACATTAATGCAAGCAATTAGGAGCTGACAATGTATGTATAGTTTACAGACAGACCAAAAGGCTGTAGATATCTGCATATGGAAGATTTCAAACATCAGATCAACTTCTTTTCTGTACCATTAAATACTTATTTTTCTTGCTCTAACCCATAAAGCGTGCTCCAACATATAAAAAGCCATTTCTTCTTCTTCTTTTTAATAAACTACTGAAGTTCAACATGGAAATTTAATGAAATATACCTTTAATCTGAACAGCTACGTGGAAGACTGGCTTTACCAGATTCCACTGAGCATTTATTATGTCTGCATTATGCTAAACACTTTAGTTATATTATCAAATTGAATCCTGAAATCAAGTCTATGAGATAAATATTATCATTATACACATTTTACATATGAGGAAACTAAGCCAGAGAGGCTAAATAAGATCGCCAAAGTCTTATATCTAGTAGGTGTCGGATCCAGGCCTTGACGACCTATTGGTCTGACTATGAAGCCCATATTCCTGATCTCCGTGCTATCCCATGTGATTCCCACATGAAGACACCAGCACAACCCTTCCCTATGGCCACAGCTGCATGGAATCCTGGCCAACAAGCTAATGAAAAGCAACCTTTCTAAGGCTTAAAAGTCATCTCTGAAGGTCACAAAATCCAAGAAAACAAACAGAGCATAAAGTTTTGGAGCTGGACAACTCTGATTTCAATATCCAGCTCCTCTTTTTATCAGATGTGTGACTTAAGCAATAGCTTAATATCTGTAAGTTTTGGCTTTTTCATCTGTAAAGTAAAAGTATACCAACACCCATTTAGTCTGACACAGGATTAAATAGTATATTTAAAAAGATAGGATATTAAAACACTTTAGCACATAGTGACACAGTAAACACAAAATCACTGGTAGATATTCTTATAATTGTACCAGTGAGTCTGTAAAGCTCACCAAACAGAAGCCACACAAATAGATTTAAGATGCAAGATCTAAATTGACTGTGAGTAACATACCGCAGTGCACATTTTATAACCAACTCCAAAGTCAAAACGACATTGCTCATCCATAGAATAATTGATTCCAGGAAGTTCTGGGAGTTTGGGCCAATCATGTTCAAAAGGGTCATCAAGGAGACAGTCATAGGAACTGTAGGAAGAACAATATTGCATGTGGTTAAATGTTCTTTTTTTTTTTTTTATCATCTCCTAATGAAAAGTAATCTTAGGTTACATACTCTGGAATTTCATCAAATCATAGAGCAAGACCACGAAAGTGTATCTTTAAGGGTTTTGGTTTTAATTACATTAAAAAAATCCTTCACCCTTATTCATTACAGGAAAATAAGACAAGCATGATTTAAGGATGCAGTAGAACTGTGACAGCTTTATTAGTGTCCCTAGCTGAACTCCCATATGGCATGGCAGAACAGATGCTGACACCATGGTATACGGTATAGGTGGTAAACTATGCAGGCATTGCAGAAGCATCCTTTCCACATCCTCAACTCGAATCTGACCGTTAGTCAAAGATTCCATAAAGAATTTACTAAAAATAAATCATAGTTTTAAAAAATCACTTAAATTCTAGGTTTATGGCTTGAAATACTGTGGTTACATTATGGAACCATGGTGTCAAAAGCTGAGTCACAAGAAAACGTTTATTGTTTAAAAGTTTTCCTTTGCTGGGAGTTTTGATATGATCGAGGTTCTAAGAGGCAGTTTCAGGTCTGTATTTGTTATAACATGAATGCTCTCATCACATGCAGAAAGGAACATACTGAATGTATCTTTTCAATTCTTGGCCACTGCATCGGGACCAGTGGTAACGATGAAATGCCGCTTGCACCAAAGGAGCCATGACACTCCCCATGGCAGTTTCATCACCGCATCTGTTGCCTTGTCCATCATGCTCCATTCCCAACCTAGAACACAAAGTGAGACCTCACTGGTAAGAATATAAGGGCCCTGGAGTTTGCTTTATTCATGCTTTAAAAATAAGTACAGCAGGCCGTCGAACAACATTTTGTTCTATCTCCTTTCCTTGTAACATCGATGAGATGCTGCAGGAACCTAACTCTTGTTTATATCAATCAGGCTATGGTAAAATTGCTTTCATTATATGCTGTTTTGCTTAAAGCTGCAGAACCTATTGATGACTTTAAGTAAGGACTTACTGTACAGGGAAATGTGTATTTTTTAAGTTAACATGGCTTTTGTGGAGGAGTTATAGATATTGTGAAAAAAGAGAAAAATATGACAGAAATGCCTTTCTTATTCTATGGCTATGAAAAATGCAGGGGTGTCTCTGCAAGCCAGTCATTCATTCAGTTTCAGTGCATGACCTCTTCTCTGTTTTCAGCTCCTCACACTTGGCAAGGGACAAGAGTTGCATGCTGGCATGCACTCTGCCCAAAGCGTTAACAATACTGAGAGAAGAAGTAAAGAAAAGACTTTTTTTTTTCACTTTATAGCTGTCAACAGTGACTTACACATGGCCAGTTTCATGGGCTACTACAAAAGCAGATGAAAAACCATCCTCATGATTCAGGGTACAACTTCTCACTGGATGACACATGCCTGTGACTGGAGCATATCCTGTAGAGAATAATAATTACTTTTATTTTCATTTTGTGAGAAAATCCATTAAGAATTACTACTGGACCTATGCCTAGGGGTGAAAAACTCCTTTCAGGAAACAGAGACAGTATTGTTTCGCTGCTAGCATTGTGTCACATTCTCTTGGGAAAACCACAGGTAACAGTCTCTAAAAAGATTCATTGGGTCCGCATTTTCTCCCTTCCTAAGAGAAGGAACTTCCTGGGTTACCATTCTGTTCTGCCCACCAACTAAGCCTTGTCTTCATGTTTTTGTGAATGGTCCTTCGTATCATAATACCAATGAAGGGAGCCAGAAATTCCATCAACACTGAAAAGAAAATCATTGGTCTACTTTTTTCCAAAGCCTACATCAGAATTTATTAGATAAATGTAAGCTGACTTTGGAAGAATGCTCATTGGCAGCAGTCATGTCTCGTGGCATCTCTTTTCCCATTCCAAACACTTAGTGGGAATCACACTGCATTTTACAGCATCCCCTCCATACCCCAAGTGCACAATCATTATTTTAAAGGCAATTATAATTTATTATGGCATTTAAGTGGCATTTAACATTGTGAATTCCACAGAAGTCACTGGAAGCAATAGAAAATGTATGCTTGGCTGATGCATGGTGGAAAGTGGTGGTAGAAAAGTGAACATTTGAACAGATTTGGGATTGCTTTTGAAAAATCATGCCCTTAAAAGTTTTTCTTCTACATATTAATGGAAATACCTTGCATTCCAGCAGGTCCAAAGTCTTGCCTGGTTAAGAAAATTGCATGATCATGGTGTTCAGCATGGTTGGGATCAGATTTTTGTTGTTGGCAAGCCCAGCGACACACATTCTCCAAGCTTCTGGATGGGTTTCCCCTTTCTATGAGGCTGATGGACTGAGAGGGAACAATATGTTGAATGCATACATGACATTTTCCCAAAAGCTTCCTTAATAACTTTTTCTGAAGTCAACATTTGGGATTACAGTTTTTAAATAATAGTAGTTCAATAATATTATTTGGGGCTTGTTTAGATACCTACTTTCCATTGGGAGAAGAATGTCTTTATGATAATATTACCTGTGTGAAAGACGACTGATACCATTTATGAGAATATGTGATGACAGATTTGTTATTTTGAGGCAACTCAGTGTTAGTGATTTGGTTAAGAATTCTAGTAGTCTAAATATTTTCTAATTCAGTTCTTCAATGAGCTGGCAAAACTAGTCCAATCTTTGTTTATGAGGAGTGGTAAAATTATATAAACTTCACACTGAATAAAACAACTTCCCTTTTTTAATGTCACAGCAATGAATAGGGGTGTACACTTATCTTACAGTTTCAATAAATGGATTGAAGTTTCTTAGAATGTTGCTACTATCACATTATGGTCAGGAGGTAAAAGTTCAGAGGGAAAGGATCCATCCTTCAAGAACCCAGGAGCCACACTTTCCAGAGTAGTTCCAATGGAATGAGAAATTGAACTTGCAACTCCAAATAAGTCCCTACTTGGCTGACAGGCTAAGAGTTTTGTTATATTTCAGCAAATGTTATTATCAGTGTTTACATTCTTAATAAAATTAGCTTGGTTTGTTATATACTGATCACACACTTCTCCAAACAAATGATTTAACAACCATTTGAAGGCTATTAACATCTCTGGCTGGAGCTGACTTGTACTCAGTGTTAGTGACACAAAGTTGGTTGGTCAGGTTAATGGAACAAAGATCAATGACACCCTCTCATCAGAAAATGATAAATGGATGTTAAATACATAATGAAATGCAAACACGTAGATTTTTCCAAATATATAATTTCATTAGTATTTTATAACCAGGAGAATTAATTATAGAAAGAGGTCATATAATTTTAAACATCAAGAAAATTGCCAAGTTAGTCACTTCCCCTAAGTTTTCTCCTCAAAGGGAGAAACCATTCCATCCTTTTCATTATATCCAAGGACAGGGAGGGACACATCTAGTGCCATTTGAAAGCCAAAGTTAATTACATTACATGAAATGTCTACTGTGTGCATTTTGATCCAACTTTTAATTTTCAAAGAACTAAAACTCTTTTAAATGAAAATATTCACTGGATGCTTCATTTTTAAGTGGAAGTATATACATGTAAATTATTGTTTTTACAAATCATGAGAAGGCAAGGATCTTTGTTATTTTCCTTTGCTGATATATTTGAAGCACCTAGAAAGTACCTGACATATAATGAGCACTCAATGTAGATGTTCTGAATGAATAAATGAATCATAAATTTAATAACAATGACAGACTAAGGAAATTCTCTTTCCTTATAATGGTATCCATTTGTTTTCACTTATAGTCATGCCTGAAGTCAAGATTATGATCTACAACTCCATTACACAGAGGCAAACAAAGTAAGTGGTACCAGCACAAAGATCATTCATCATCTGCACAAACTTGGAGATCTCCACTCATTGTGGCAGTTTCTCTTGGGTTCAGAGCAACCTGGGTTAATGTGATACATATCTATGTCACTTGTTAGCTGCAGTTTCAGCAATTTAATCTTCTGTTTTTTTAACCCAGTCCTTACTTTCCATAGCTTGCATATTTTAAGCCAGTTTACCTTTGTATAGCCCAGCATGATCATGCGCACCAGGACCACATTTATATGCACTCCTAGAGACTCATCATGGTAAATTTCATTCACCTAGAAACAAAGCAGATAATTACCAAAGGCAACACAAAGGATTTCGTGAAATGCGTAACAATTAATGGATCAGCCATGTAATCACAATCACCGAAGTCAAATCACTTTTTTAAAAAAAAATTTAGTTTAAGCTGCACTCTGAAATGAAGTTACTTACTGTTAGCTTTGGGATAATTGTTGAACACATGATTTACTGATTTTGTAAACTCCAGAGTATCGTGAAGATAGAGAATATGCTTTAAAGGGGCTTCATTAAACTATTGTAGCATAAGAAAAGAGTCCATGTGTGCTATAATCCACATATAACATTTACCAAAAGCAAGCACAAGAGGGTGACTCTAGTGTAACGTCTGCTAGCTTTGAGTGGCCGCAACCATGTAGAGGGAAACAGACAGCAGGCATTTGCCTGCTTGGGTGCCCATGTCACTACCAGGGGTGGTACGTCTGATTGGAGGAGACTATGGAAGTGAATCCAGTGTGCAGGGATGGGGTCTTCTCAGTGTCCACCTCAGCAGTGGGATAGCTGGGGCAATGATTATGTAGAGTCCTACAAAATAGAAGTCCTTCAATATTTGAATTATTGTGAATGTATGGGTGCTTATCAGATGAATGTCTGTCTCAGATATAGAGCAGAAGAGCAAAGTTGAGTCACTCCTTTTTATTTAATTTTTAAAATTAGGTTGAAATTTCTAAAGTGATTTTATATATTGTAAAATCATAGATATTAGAAGTTGAGCAATCTCACAGGTGAGTATAACATAGTTTTAGAAAGATGATGAACATGAAGACTAGAAATTAACCAGTGTGAAAAAACATACAGTTAGTTATTGGCAGATATGACTCTATAGTGGACTGTCACTGTATTTTCTGATTAAGCTAGTACAAAATCTGTGTCAATAAAGAATGCTTAGTAAGTTCGCAAGTGCCAACAGGAGTGAGAAAGGTGGGGTTATCTAGCTAAAGTAAAAAGTTAGCTGTTCCTGAGAACAGGGACCCAATATTTGTTAAAATAACTAAAAGAGAGATGGAAAACCAAGTGCAATTCAATTTGAGATCCAGGAGGATTGGATAGTGAGCACTATTTAAAAGCTATAGAGAAAAAGCTATAGAGAGAAGATAGACATAATCTCATAGAGAGAGGTGTTAAAAAGAAATATAACTCAAGAATGATAGAATGCTCTAAAAAAATAAAAGAAATTCATGAATCATAAAATTGTGAAATGCCACACAGATCAAGATACAGACCAAAATATTTCAAATAAAATGTTTCAAGAATATATTGGGCCTATACAGAACACCTTTAAAAACTAAGCCTTAAATGTAAACTAAAGCATACTTACTGAATTTGTAGGTGGAACAAAAAAAGGGAAGAGCAGCTAAGATGAAGATAAAAGATCAGATGAAGTTCGTATATATGAAAGATGACAAAGTGTAGATGTAGAGTCCTTTTAAATGGGGAAATGCATGTCTATATACACACATTCATTTACAAATATACACACAAGCATAGAATGGTAAGACCCATTTCATACCTGTTCAAGATTGGCCAAGGATTGGAAAAAAAAAACAAAAAATTGCAATCAGGTGTGCAGGCAGGTAGCTCATCCCCAAGCTGTCCCACTATAGGCCAGAGTACACCTGAAGTATTGGGTTCCTTTTGTCTGTGTAGTTAAATAATACAAGAGAGGTGTTGACAAACACAAATGTATCCAGAGAAGAACAAAGAGCAAAGAACCTAGAGAATATGTCACATAAAAAATGACTGGGGATACAGAGTGGCTAAGAGCCTCACACCAGCCACCAATAGTCTCAGTAGACATCGTGGTTCAACCCTTCATTGCTTGTGTGGTCTTCATCTTTCTGAGCCTCAATCAAATGGACATAGTAAGAACACTACCTCACAGGGTTAGGGTAAGAATAAAAATGTTTAATTCATGCAAGTAAATTCTCAAAAAATTCTAGTGAGGGGGAGGGAGGGACATTAAAGAACATTAGTGTGTGGGAAGTAGAAAAGAAACACCTACAACGAAGACTTAGTAATCTTCTTTGTAGCCAAATCCCATGTGGAAAAGGGATTTGATTGACCCTGTATTGCTAAAGAAAATAAAACTAAAAAAACCATGGGTTCACATTATTAAATGGGTGGAATTCTGGTCAATACAAGAAAAATTAAATGCTGGGCAAAAAGCTGTGAACTTCTTATGACCTTTTTTGGTCATGGGCAGATGCTCTTATCTTACTGCCTAATTGAAGACTTACTCTCCCCTCCTCTTCTGCATTAATTAGCTGATAAGAAATTCCAAACACTATAGCTGCAATAAAAGTAAAAAGTCTGAAGCCACGCCTGTCACTAACATTCACCTAGAGATTCATGGATATTTCGAGACTTCTTATACAAGAGCTGTTTTGAATCCACAACAGGGCTTCACTCGATATGTACTTTGCTTAATGTAATTGAAGTGTAAGTGCATTCAATGTAAAAAGTAAAAAAGGTTGAAAGCAATGTTAGTAAATACACTAAACATGAGAACAATAAAAATTAAAACTAAAGTAGTCAGGTTTTAAAAAAAGTGAATTAATTTCTGGAGAAAAGGTGATGGAGGGGAGAGAGGCACTTAGAGCCATTGCAGAATAGCAGTGAAAACTATCTTTTAAATGTTATCGTAAACCCCTACATCAGGAAATCTTAGAATCATGAAGTTATCAAAAAGTGGTGGTAATGGCAAATGGCTTGTGGCATTTGAGTTAGTATAATGTACGTATAATCACCCTAAATTAGTATATTCCTGTGTACTTGGTGAATTTTAAAATTAGTACAGTGCCAAGAAAGTATAATGGACAAAACTCGTGTTCTCAATGGCAATATTACACAAATATATTTCATCTATTTCATAGCAATATTGTATTATAAAATGATGGAATAAAAGGATACTTTCTGAAAGCCAAATTTACCATTTGCCAAAAGAAAAATTTTACTTAACAAAAGTCACTATTACGCCAGACTAATTAGATAATAGAGTGCTCTGGTGGAAACCAAAATTAGTTAGGAAATGTTCAGAGTCAGCACACATTTGTGAATTGTCACAGGGTATACCCAAATTATTGTGGGTAAGAATAATCAAATATAAGGCACTAATATTTACATATAGCACAAAGTACTCTTTCAATATGGCAAATCAACAAATATTAAGTGTCTGTATTATGCAAAGCACTGGATATCACTTATTGTTTTACCCTTCAAGGTTTAAAAAGTTGCTTCCTATACATTATTCGCTTTTAAAATGTACTTAATAATTTGGTGGCTTTTCATCTTACCAGGCCTTATCAATAATAGGAATCAATATTTGTATACTCTGAGACACACAGACTATAATAAGAGTTGGAGAAATAATTAGCATCACAGGATCAGCTATTAAAAGACCTTGATTCAGGCCCAGCTATTCAACTGATAAACTGAATAACCTCATGTTTGTCACTTAACCTCTCTGAGCCTGTTTTCTCACTGGCAAACTGTAATTAGACTTGCTTTGCCTACCTCACAGTGTTGTTCAAAACAAGCAAAATGTAACACAACTTACCCTCAGCATAATATACAGTACTTTAGTACTCTTCCACCTACCCATGCCAAAAATTTTTAAAGATTTATGGATGTATTTTCATAATCTACTTAAAAAGAGCAAAAACAAACAAAAATAGAAAACTCCCCACAAAACTCCAACTGCCCCATCTTAGTTTTTATTGAAAGAAATGTCAAGACTCATATTTGAAATGTTTTTAATTTCAGTTGGATGAAAGATGTAGTTTAACCTATCAAAAAAATAATAATAATTTTTTCAAGAGTACTGTCTAAATATGCAAAAGCTCTTTCCAGCAGATGGCAGTATGTATACTTTAGAGGGGGGAAGGGACAGGCTGCTTAATACACCTGAATGTACTGACACACTAGTGGGTGTGTCTGCCTTTTCTTATATTTATACATAAACAAAATAACTTCTCTAACAAATAAGAATTTAAAGATATTCTAACCTGAGCAAGGCATTGTGACTTTTGATTGCTTTATTTATGACTCTTAAAAGCAAAGACAAATACTGAAGACATCTTTATTTAGATTGTTTTTCAGTGTCACCTGATTAAAACTTTATATAAAAGGCATAAAGAAGCACTCTCCTGACTTAGCTTTAAATCACAAATTTAACAGTCAATAAATGATATAAAGAAAGAACTAAAAGCATATCATACTGAATTAATCATCCGAATCTGTCAAGATGAACTAAAATAATATTTGTTTAGAAAGCATTTTTACAACACTTAGTGACAAAGAAAGTAATTTTTTCCTTAGTATAAACATCAACAACAAACAAAAACAGCTAATATTACATATAGCTTTTTGGCTTCCACATACTGTTCTAAATCTTAATTCAAGTAATCCTTGCAACGACTTTGGAAATATTATCTCCATTATATATTTAAAGAAATTGAGCCCCTCACACACCAAAAAAGAAGAAACTGAGGCCTAGAGAAGTTAAGTGACTTGCCCAAAGTCAATTAGCACACACAGCAAAACATGAATGTCTATGCAGTCTGATTCCAAAGTCAATAATTTTCAGTATATTGCTACACTTCCACAGACCTGCAGAACACAGCACTGTCATTATGCACAAAAGATCTGATTTTAGAATAATCAATAGTGATTTGCTATCCCTGAGTTTAAGAAACTACAGTAAAATTGTATTGATAAATAAAACTTAAAAATTTACTTTCTTTTCATAACTTTCCCTCATGTAAATTTTAAGGAAATAAGGAATTAGATTCAATTTACTATAAATGAGAATTTCTTGATTATCATATAATGTATTCTAAAAAAATATTGGGAAAAAATAAAGAGGAGCTAGAGCTGATCACTGGAAAAACTGAGTAAGCCTTGAAAAGATAGGGCTGAAATTTATAACCAGTGTTTTAGGTTGTAAAAAAAAACATTAGGCATAAAGATTCTAAGAAGTCACATATTTGACACTACAAAATACATATCAAAGTCTGTGAAAAACTGACTATCCTTTCACCATGTGAGCCAATCTATTGGAGCATGGGTAGATTTTCTATGAGGTGTTTAAGGTTGAGCCCAGAGTCTTTATTAAATTACCTGAAAGAAGGAGTAAACAGAATATTAATTAAATTTTCAGATGCTCTTAAATTGGAAGGGGTTACCAATGATGTGAGGGGAGAAAAAGGTAAAATCGAGTCAAGTATTCTTTTCCTTGAAAAGAAAATTCCTTTCAGGTTTGTTCCCGGACAGGACAATTTCTCCAAGGACATTTCCCTGGCAGGACAATCTGACCTGCTTTGTCTGACTAGCTGATGAACAGCTTTGTCTGGCGTCAACAAAGCAACATTCGTTTTTCTCTCAGTTGAGTGGATTAGGTCTTGAGTGGCAGTATAGCTTAGTGGTTAAGAGCATGGACTCTGCAGCCAGACTGCCTGGGTTTGATCTTAGCTATGTGACTGTGGGCATGTTACTTGTCTCTGTGCCTCAGTTTTTTATCTGTAAAATGCGATAATTATAGTTCTGTCCTTATAAGATTATTGAGAAGAATAAATGAGCTCATATATGTATAGTCCTTAATGCTGACTTGTTCCTACAAATATGAAAACAAAAATTGTTAGCCATCATTAGTACAGTTATTCACACAGGAACAAATAAATAGTACATGTATATGATTTTTTTTAAAGAAAGACTTTTGGTTAACTGAAGGCAAATAAGTAATAGGATAATCTAGGAGATTTTGGCTGGAAGAATAAATAATTCTGAAATGAATCGAGAAAAATGTAACTCTATCTACAACTATCTCTTGTAAATCTAAAAGTTCCAAATACATACTTAACTTGGATTTTCAGCTCTGTACTCTATATTCCTTTTACTCAGAGTAGGTAGCTGTCTTCCAACCTGCCAACTCTTCTTCCCTCACCCCCAATCACAGACAAATAAGTACTTTTAATGAATAGTATTATCGAATATTTACTGAACAGGTGCTATGTACTCAATTGTCCTAGGGGTGAGAAACTGAATAATAAATGAGTTTGAGTCTGTTCTTATCATGAATATATTCTAACAGGCAAAAAGAAATAAACACAAAAAGATATATGGACAAGGCCATTTCAGAGGGAAACAGGTGCTATGAAGAAAATAAATCCAAGTGACGAGATAGAGGCCAAGAGGTTTAGGAAGAAGGTACCTGAGGCTGAGCAGTCAGAGTAGGAAGATGCATAGACAGGAAGGAGGTGGTCTGTGCCTATCTGAAGAACGAGCAACTGAGGCAATGGAAAGAGCAAGTGTACAAGCTCCACTACATTATCATGAAAATTTACAATCTTACAAAGAAGATATCCTATCACCACTTAAGAAAGAGACTGAGACTTAGAGAATGTCTATGATTTTCCCCTCAAATAATTAGCACAGCCAAAAGTCAAATAAGCCTATGTGATGACAACTGCTGTTTTTCTTCACAACTACCTTGCCTGTCTTTTTCTTTCTGTCATAGTGGAATGGCTGAGTGTCTACTTTCTTCTAAGGCTCTTTCTCACTTCCTTAAAGACATTTACTCAAAAAAATCAACTCTCATTTTCTTATTCAGTCTCTCCCTTTCTTGGTACTCCTTTTCCTCTTTTATTAATATTATCAAAAAATTTCCTTCACCATAAAAAGTAACCTGCCTACAACATTTTGTAGCATTTGGTACTGTTTATCACTATACTCTTCAATAATATAATTCTGTATTTTTTAAGCAATTTGAGCTTATCTTTTTCTGCCTAATTTGCACACGTATGTCAGTGTATCTTAAAGTTTTGTTTTTGATCCTCTTCTCTCCTCATATACATTCCCTGAAAAGTTTCATCTGCTGTTTCTTCAACCACTACCTATAGGCTGATTAATTCCAAATGTTTATACATCTAAAAGCAATTCACCTCTCATACTCCAAAGCTATCTGTTCAATTATAGTAACAAACAAATCTATTTGAAAATATAACTATATATCTCAGAGTGTACTCATCTTCTCCCTAAAATCTATTCTTTTCTGAATATTCTATCACAGCTGAAGACTAAATGACCCTTGATTTCTTCCTCTTCAAGTATTACAGTCAATCTATTGCCAAGTTCCATGGAAATTTCTTAAACTTATCCTTCCTGCCTGCCTCCACATCCAGCAGTTCAGTACCTATCCAACTCAGTTGGACTGCTGCAGTAACTTGCTAAAACCTTAGCGTTTGGGGAATTAGGGCCCATTTCAGTAGTTCTCCAGAAGGCAGATTATAAGAATTAGATGATTGTTTTCAATAAACATGAGTCTGTGCTTTTATGTTAATTATGATTTTACTTCCCTTACACATCAAAGTTGCTTTGGGTGGATCAAGAGTAGGCAATTTGGCTACAAGGCCTTACAAACTCTTCTGGCCTTTGGAACAGCAGAAGCATACCAAAAGCACAGGTAGAACTGATTAACTTTCTTCAAGAATGGAAAAAATGATTTCTTCAGCAAGCTAAAAAGCTTTCTGTGTTTTAGGGCCCTGGGAAAAAGGAAGAATGGAATAAGCCTGAGAAGGATAAGGTCAGTCAGATTAATTTTAGCATAAAAAAGGAAAAACGAGTGAATGTCAGGAAAGAAATTTGGGGCTGAAGAATCAAAGGGGAAAGAGAAAACTGAGGTGCTATAGTAAAAATCAAAGAGACCTCTGAGGCAGCAATGCTGTGTGGATATCGTGTTATGTTAATGTAACCTGTGATGTGGGAATGCTCTTCTAAAATGACTGGTCCAGGATATTCGAGGGAAGGTGTGCATGTTTATATGTGGGGTGGCTGAACTGACTTGTGCTTACTCTAATTTGTCTTTGACCTGGTAAATTCAATACACATTGGGGAAAGTAAGATAGTTTGCTGAGGCAGGGAGGGGTAGTGTAAACCACAAGGAGTTTGGAATCGGACAGAATCTGGTTTGTCCTCTAATTCTGGCACATAAATATTATGTGTCTATGTTCACAGCACAGTATCTAACGGAGTCTCTTTCTTCAGATCATTGTAATGAATCTGGAATTCTCTTTCTAAAACACAGACTGATCAAGTTACTATTCTTCTTTAAAACATTTTATGACTCTTCATTAGCAAGATGAAAATCAAACTGTTTAGGATGGCACATGTTTTTCTAAAGGTAGCCCCAGCTGCTCTATCCAGCCTCATCTTTTGCCTTCTCCTCTAAATGCCCCTCAGTTACACCTACAGGCAGAACTCCAGTGGCTCCAAAGAGCTATAGATTTTAGTATCTTTTTACAATCTGTTACCCATCTTCCAAGTCCCATCTTCTCCTTTTCTAGCAGAGAAATGCCCATTCAGTCTCTAAAGTCCAACTCAAATGACAAATCTTCTATGAAGACTTCATCTGCCACTGGAATTATTAGCCAAACCATATCCCCTCCTTTTCAATTAACATTTACATAGTACTTTGTAGCTGAATATTTTGAAGAAACTATCACCTTTTATTATTATTTGTTGATTTGTTTATTTTACCTGCTAGAATTAGTTCCTAATGGAAAGGAGTTAAATTTTATTAATTTTTGGCCTCTCTAGAATCTAACAGAACTTGGTCTATGAGAGGATATGTATGCTAGGTGAATAAGTGACAAGAAGGCAGTGTGAATTCAAATCTAAGAAATGGATTGAAGATAATGACCCAAGATAGAAACCTGCTGCATGATTTGCTTAGGTTGCCTAAACACATAAACTCCCCAGATAAATCTGCCTTGCAGTCATTCGACACTTTCAGAAACATTAGTTAAGAAAGCAAAAGCAGTGTTGAGATGTAATCATCACTAAGTAACCAGTAACCACACATATTTGCTTTTTATTATTATTTTTAATGCCTACAGCACCTGGTCTTCCTAGGTGGTCTCCCATCCAAGTTCTAACCAGGCCCAACCCTGCTTAGCTTCTGAGATCAGACAGGATAGGGCTTGTTCAGGGTTGCATGGCCATACACCATGACTGTGGCTTCACTGGGGCATGAACCCAGGACCTTCTGTGTATAAAGCAGACATGCTAACTGCTACACTACAGAACCATGTCCCATATTTGCTAACTCTTGAATAAGTCCATTAGTGCTTTGTTAGGATCAGAGTACTTCTGTGAGTACAAATTTTCTTTTAAAAATCTGAGGTAGGAAAATCTGCCACATCCAGATAACACAACTATGCTGCTATTAGTTTACTATGCATCATAATGAACAGTAGTTGATGTCAATATAAAAAGAATTGATGAATTCTTCCTTAATTATTAATGATTATTTAGAAGTATAAGATTGTTTTTCATACTAGGAGGCATCCTTTTAAATCAACTGTTTTCTTTTCACTTGGTAAATCCTGAAGATTAAGACATAGACTCAATTCTCTGCAGGGCATTAAAAAATACATAAATCTTAGCAAATGACAAGGATAACTGCCACAGGCAGCAAAGTGTTGGTGACAAGGAACATCTGGCACAATTGAAAGAAAACAATCCACCCTCTAAACCACAAAATCTGCTTCACTGCTCTGTTAGAATTTTAAACTGGATTGCTAGCTGCTTTAATTCAATCAGGCATGCAACTAAATTCTCATTTCAATAACTTGAATGGTATTCTCACAAGACACAGAAACAGACAGGTAAAGGAAAGACATCAGAGTTTTATTTGGCAAGGGATACACAAGAAGCAGTAAAAGTTAGGGAGGACAAGCACTGGGCTCTGAAGGCAGAGAGATGTGGACTCACGTCTTGGCTGTGCCATCTATTAGCTGTTTGATTCTGGGAAAGCTGCCTAACTTCTCTAAATCTCAATCTCCTCATCCATAAACTAGGACTGGAAATTAACATATTTCAGGGTTGCGGAATATTATATAATTCATGTAAAGTATTTAGCACAGGACTAGACAGACAGCAAAGGCAAAATGTTAGTTGGTAGTCACATAGCCTTAACAACATTAAATCATTCTTTGAATCTAGACCTAAAACTAGATGATTTTAAACACCTTCAAAGATTTCATCACTAACCTTCATTCCACACAGCCTGTTTTGTTTTTTCATAGATCACGCCATGTCCATAAATGGCACCATCATCTATCACTATTCAAGCCAGAAATGTGTAAATCACAGTGGATTCCTCCCATTCCCTCAGCCCCCGCTTTTTATCCACTGGCAAATTCTATTGATTCTACCATAAATATTCACTTGTTATTGTAATCACCGTCATCTCTTCCCTAAACATCTGCAATTAATTTTGTTTGTCTGTCTTCATTGTTCTTAAACCTCTCCAATCTATTTCTTACAACACAGAACAAGGCCTTCGATGGCTTTCCTTTAATTCACTTAAAACTGAATTCAAGCTCCTCCTATGACCTGACCCCATGGTTAAGGTGCTATCTGCCACTTTTTATCAATGTAAAGTTACTAATTTTCCTTTTATGATTAATAAATCCTTTGTGGGGAGATACTTTTAGACTATGTATATATCCTACTTATTATATTTTCATCCACAAATTTTGTCATTCGTTGATGCTTGCCTGCAACAATTACTGCTTTAGTTTTGTCAATTAGCAATTTTCTACATCTACCATTCCTGCTACATTTATTAACTGGAATTCTACTATAAGAAAGAACTGTCCCCCATTTACCTACATAGTCAACTATTTATAGAAGTATGAACTCACAAGTATTTCTATTATTGCATGTATTATAATCTTTACTATTTATTTTTTCTCATATTATCTCAGATTTGGCTATTAGGAGCCACTTGAGTTTAAGTTGGCTGTGAGCTTTGAATTTCTCTAATGGTATGCACTATTTTGGACACAAATACATTCTTCTTGCTTTTCTTCAAATTCATCAATAAGTCCACACTCTAAAAACCCTCGTTCTTATCTACTACACATACATTTGACTCCTAAATATTATTTTGGCTAATTAGAGTTTTCAGGTTTGAGTTGATAATTATGGAGGTCAGAAATTAAAAGAAAAAAAAGGTCAGCAGCATATTCCTTATTCATACAAGCTAATATGATATTACAAATTAGTTTCCATTATAGTTTATTCTTTTGAGTAGTCAATCCAAAGCATTAAAGAGCACATATATTTTTTAGTTCACATCATAAAGTCTCCTTCAGATATATTTTTGAAAATTGTGTACTAATGATTATTAACATAAATGTTTAAAGTGGAGTTAAAATGGGGATAACAGACAAAATCGGTCTGGCCTTGCATTAACTAAGTTACATGACACTAGGTAAGTAACCTAACATTAGCCTTCAATCCTTGTATCTTCAAAAAGGAGAATGTTAGAGAGGATCACCTCTAATGTTCTTAAATTCTCAGGTGTGATCCTCCCTTAGGTCACATAAATGGTAACTTTTATCTAAATTACCTGTAACAAAGAGAGAAAATGGCTGAAAAGCCAAACATTACAAATCAAAGACTTCTACTGTAATAAATCTCACTAAACTGATTTCTTGAAAAGAAACTTCATGAATACTATTTGCATTATAGGACATTAGACTTAAAAGGTGAAAATTTCTTCTGATGGAATTATCCTTTGATATTCTACTTTCGTTTTTGATCATTAGTGACCTTCCACTTTTTATCATTATAAATCAAGACTATCCTAAAACTCTTTACAATATTTTCTCCTTTTACCTTCATAATATTGCCAAGAGCTATTCTTTTTCATCATAGATCGAGAATGAGAACTAGCATCTATCCTTTACATTTCATTGGTTTTCCTCTTAGCAAGGTCCATATTTTCCCCTGCAGCAGCTAAGATATTCCAAAGAAAAGAGACAGTCTAAGGGTAAGAAAATTCATGAAGTAATAATTAACAAAAGACAAAACACACAAAAAACCCAACTATATTCAGAATGGGAAAAAGCTGTTACCTATCTAGAATGCTCAGAGTTCAGTAAGCTAACCTTCACAGCAGCTCACATCGATTGGGTAGGTAGATAGGTAAATATTAGCCAGAGGGAGAAGGACAATAAGGGGTTAAAGACTGGTTTAGCAGTAAAATGTACCAAATAAGATATCCCATAGCTTCAGGTGACTCCCTCATTTTCCCATGGGCAAAAGTTAAATAGAAAAATAAGATATCTGACAGCTTCGGGTGACTCCCTCATTTTCCAGGGTTAGGAGTGGGAAGGTTCAGAGGGAGACACAGGGAATTCATGTCATCTGAGGTGAGAGGGACAGAAGGAAAACAAAGAAACCTACTGCCCTTATATCCCTGACCTCAGCTTCTCAGGGTACTCAATTCTCTATTGAGCTGCCCGCTTGGACTTTCTTCCAAGTGCACTCGGCTTGCACAATAAATCGCTTCTACTTGCTACTGCTACTCTGTAATTGCTCTCTCTTTCTTCAAGAGTTGGACCTCCATGCAAATCTTTCACTGGGGATCCAAGGACTGAACCCCAGAATCACACAACACAGACATCTAAGCTCCAATAACAACATAATAGCAAACTTCTGCTAACATGGTTTGAATATCAAAATACAAAGAAAAATTGTTGGAGAAATTTCCAGATAGTTTTTACTCTAAGTAATTTCATTTCTATTTCTTTATTTTTAAAAATTACTCCCATTCTCTCTTCTCAGCTCTTGTCCTTTAGTGTTCCACTAGTGATTTCTAACTAGGGGAGGTCATCAAAATTACCCATTGGGCTTAAAAACAATACTCCTGACTCAGTAGCTCTTTCTTGACTCAGGACTTTTATAGTTTATGATCCATCAGACTAGATCACTCATTCCCCAGTTCTTTGCCTGGCACTCTTACTCACAGAATTTCTACATTTCTGCTTATAATAGTATCTCAGAAATGCTTTTCCTAACTTTCTACCAAGATAGTCCCCCACCTCTCTCCTTGACAATAGTGCTTTACTCATCTATTTTTCTTCTTCGCTTATTACTACCTACAATTACAATTTATTTCTTTTGACAATTACTGGTCTCCTCTCCAAGCTCCAAGAGGGCAGAAAATTTTCTATTGTGTTCATGCCTAAATTGGCCTTGCCAGTAGTAGGCCTGGATGAATATTTCAGAATGAGACGTGTCAATTTCCTAGCAGGTCAGCTGTATTTTAAAATAGTAAAACAAAACATTTCTTAATATAACAAGATGTGAAAAAGACCCCAGCAAAGGCTTAACATATATATCTCTTATTTGAAACATGTCAAGAATGAGCAATCTAAGAATCTAAGAATGGAAAATAGTCATGTTTTAGAATACATTCATATCTGGTTACTTCTTCATTATAGATAAAGGTTGGAGAAATTTCAAGAAATGTCAAGAGAGAATTAAAAATAAAAGGAAATACAAGGCAAGTGAGTATTCAATCCTTCACTAATTCATAGAGAGAGCTGGGAGATGGGTAGGGTGTCCCTACCCTCTTAGGAGTCATAGCAAAATCATCTAGGGAACTATTCAGACTTATTCATTTGACCCTTGAACTCCCAGAGAAAAGTGCTTACTTAGTGGGTAGCCTTTCCTATGTCCAAAACCCCAGATTTGCACAGCAAACAACCTGTAAAATTTTACCACATTCATATGCACAGCCATCACTGTCATTAGGCAAAACAGCCCTGAAATAGGTTAAATATATTTGTGCTAAAAAGGTAGCCAATCAGCATGGCTAATTTAAACTAGCAAATAAATAAAAACATTACTCTTGACATATAATATATTGTATTTTAAGTGTTTTTTCTTGATTACACTTAAACTATGATTAACCTAAGTTAAAATTAAACACAACTTGACTTTCTAAACAAGTTTCTCCTCCTCTTTCTCCTCCTCCATGTTTAAGGCAATACTAATAATTTATCCTTTCTCACAGTTTCTGTGGGTGAAGAATTTGGGAGTGACTTGTCTGGGTGATTCTAGCTTGGTATGTCTCATAGAGTCGAAGTCAGATGTCAGCTGGGGCTATTCAACTGAAGGCTTGACTAGCGCAGAAAGATACTAGGTACGACCTCAAGAAGAAAGATTTAATTGCTGTAAACCCTGAGAAGGACTTTATCTGCTGAGATGGACTCCCTGTGGTCAACTGTGGGCCCAAATTTTATAAATACTAAGAGTCTAGCAGCCATATGCTGACAGGATCTCCCCACATACTCTGTACACTGGGAATGGAGCAACCTCTCAGCTTACAGTATTCTGCCCTACTTGTTTACCTCCTCCGAGTCAGCCCCTGCAGGAAAACCCTGGTTTCATCTTTCTACAGTCTAAGACCTGCCCTGTCCATTCAGAACTGCACAATTTGCATACCTCATTTATACAAAACGGACCTAATTGGGAACCCTGTGAAGAATTTCACTATAAAAGGTGGCCTCTCTTTTATGTCAGTGGGACACAATTTGGGGTGTGATCTAAATCTCTGTCTCCCAGGCTATAGCTCCTTTTGCTCAAATAAATGCTTTTTATTCTTTATTGCAGTCTAAAATTAATCTTGGCTACAAAAGATTCTACTTCTAAGGTGGCTAGCTTACACAGCTAACAAGGTGATGCTGGCTATTGGCTGGAAGGCCTCAATTTTTCTTCACATGAACCTTTATACAGAGCTGCTTGCATATTCTCACAACATGTCAGCTTTCCCCAAAGGCCATTTGGGCCCTTAATGCTGGAGTAGAGGTTTTTCTTATACCCTTCTCCCCATGCAAATGGTCTTTGTGCCCTGGAAGCCACAGGCTTTGTTGTGTACTTCCCTCAGCAGTGGCTTTTGCTTTGTAGGATAGAATGATCCAAGGAAGACAGGAGAACTTTGGGCCTGTCTCACACTCCCAGTTATTCTCGACAATGAAACTAGCTCAGACAGGTTTGCACCGATTTCCCCTGATTTTGCTCTAGACTTGTCAGTGGCAGAAAGCAAGGGGATTCATGAGATTGGGGACTGAGGTGAGGCTCCATCCCAGTCTCCATCCATCATCTTGACAAACACTTTGATGTTTTCAGCTCTGAAAGTCTGAGAAAATCAGGTGCCTCAAAGAGGGGTGGGAGGCTGCACTCCTTGTTTAGATCTCCCATAAATTTGCTTTTCTGATTCAAGAAAGCCCTCTGCCTGTGTCTGATTCATGGTAGATACTTGAAAATACATATCTTCCTTCGCATCACATTGTGAGTCTTCCATTTCCCTCTCTAGTTGACTTGGGGGAAAGAACAAATTGTGGAAACGGCTTTGAGTTCCTTTAGAGCAAATGTAAACTGCCCATCTGCTAAGCACTCTCTCAGTCCCAGGCATGTTATATTTACAAATTCCTTTCTCTTTAGAACTCTCCTGTGAGCACAGGACTGCTACTCCTCATCTTACTGGTAAGGAAACTGAGGTGATGAGAAATGGCTATTTGTACAAGGCCTCTCACCTTGTAGAAACTGGGGGCAGGCTTGAACCCCAAACTGTCCTGCCTTTGCAATATAGGTTCCTGCCTCCTACATATCTACTAAATATTAAATGAAGGACATGACTCAGAAACAGCCAAATGGAAGAGGAGTGTGGAGCACTGCAAGAGGGGAGAGGTGCAGAGCTTACATGCCCTTTTCAGGTGCCACCTTCCCAGAATTTTGATGTGTTCACCAACAGGGAAGCTCCACCCAGTCTTCTTTTAATGATCACCATCACCACATTATCATTATTTGAGACTGTTTTACAAAATTAAAATAATTTTTAAAATTTACCTCAATTTTATTAACATTTTAAGTCTTTGTTTCCTCTAGAAAAATGGTAATAATTCCCATCTTGCAATATACTTAAAAACTATGATGCTCAATAAATGTTAACTTACTTCTTAAATACTGTTTTCATTATATCATTAAGCTGATTAAAAGCCTTCGTTTAACATTTATATTCTCTTGTTTGGAGTCCAACATATCTGCCTCCAAGATTGTTCACAATCTACCTCTATGTCACTTATAGACATTTGTTTATTTATCTGTCTTTTCGTTAGACAAATGTTCAATTCAACATTTAATAATTTAAGAACGCTTTTTATAATAAGAAAGTGTGAAATAAGAAATAAAAGTTACCCTTTAAGCAAAGATAAGTTTAATTAAAGAGATAACCATGGAGCAAAATCACTTGGACCTAAAAGTACTCCCTTAATTCAGGAACAGTGCAATATATATCATTTGGGTTCTTTTAGGGAAACTAAACTACCAGGTAAACTAAAGGAAGAACATATTTACTGACTAGTCAACTAAGGTAAAGGTGCCAAATGAGATGAAAAGAAACTATGGTCTTTTCTCTACTATGAGGAATGTTTCTCTCCAAATCAATGCAAGGAAATAGATGTTTTGCTGTCAATTTTCCTCTACAGTTTCTGTCTGAATCTATGTGATGTAAAGAAAGCCTCTAAGTTTGTGAAGGGCTTGAGTTTGATGAGCCATGATTTTACAAAACCATGGGAAGTCATAATGCATCAGAAGCATAGAAGATAATAATTATTCAAACATTGTTAAGGAAAAAAAAAACAATTTTTTGGCTTCAAATTTCCATGAGGCAGTTTCATCCCTGGCTTCTCCCACTAGTGGCCATGGCACCCCCTCCCAGCTCTAATCAAAAATGTTTCAAACATTGCCAAATGTCATTGGGGGCTGGGACAAACTGCCTTTGGATGAGAATCAGTTATGTAAAATGAGGAAAATCTTTGTGTCTATATACTTAAGTCATGTGCAATTCAGCTCTTATCAATAATAAGACTATTTATTCTCCATCTGTCTATTCAATGTGTCTATTTTTTCAGATGCTTATGAACTTAGGAAGGGAAGGGAAAGAGAGTTATTAATATCTCCTCAAAATCCCTACCTACATGGATTACTTCAATGAAATAAAATTATTAAGTTTTAGAAATCATTTTCGTTTCTACAGTTCCATTCTCTGATCCTCTATTAACTTCAGAATAATTTCTAGTATTTGAGACAGAGACTCAATCAATTATCTAAACTTTTTAATGGACTTAAAAACAAACCTTCTTTCAATGGTTATAAAACCTAAAATGTATCCTTTTGCTTATTCTTTAACATCTAAACTCACTTTCTGGTGAATATACTATACCTACTTCTATTTTTGTCAATAGATTCTACCTAGAAAACTTTTACATTTTCATGTGCCCTTAAAAACAAACAAACAAACAAACAAAACTTAAGTGGGATAAACAACAGATAAATAAATTCCTAAAGTCCCAGTTTAACTCCCAACTTTTCAATTAATTGCAGGATAAACACCTTGTCGAACCTAATTTTATAAATACAGAAACTAAACCCCGGGAATGAACATGATTTGTGTAAGGTCAAAGAGCCAGCCAATTTATAGAACTTGAACTAAAGCCTCTGCCTTCTAAGTCCCAATTTAATATTCTCAGCGCTTTACAATTGGAATGACTATTATCACACTTTCTTCTCTAAAGTCTTATAGAATTTATAATACAGCACCTAAGTCTTAATAAGAGAATGCCTTTTACTGTTCAACCTTTAAATTTTCCCATGTATTTCTTTTTTCCCTTAGACTGAATTATAAGCTCTGTGAGGAACAGGACCATATCAAGTCTCTGCTGCGTTACTCTGAGAGCTTTCTGTAGTCTGAGCACCAGCTAAGGGCCTAAGAAGTCTATAATGATTGACTGCCTTGCTAGTGGTAGGAGAGAGCAGCCCAGGGGGGCAGAATAAATGGCACAAGTGGAAATAGCACCTCCATAGGAATTTTTAAGTTTTAGATAATTTTGGAAGTAAATTTCATGTAGAACTCTAAAACATGATCATATATTTTCACATGTATATACAGCACTGTATAAAGCACATGACTTGCATTTACTCATTCAATCCTCTCAGCATCCCTAGTGAGGTAAATCCTATTTTTTTTTTCATTATACAAATGGGAAGACTGAAGTAGGCACAGAAAGGCAAAGCAACATTCCTTAAGTTACAAGACTAGCAGGTCATATAAAAAGTTAATAGTTAATAGTTGAAGGCATTCATTTAATTCACAATGATGAAGTTCTATATACATCTATTGTCAAGGCTAGTGTGTTAATTGGTCTTCATAACAGGAATTAGTGCCAATGAACAATTAAAAAGGATTTTGAATTTCTATACTCATTTTCCATTTCACAGAGGCATGGAATATGTAGAATTTTATAAATTGACATCTCAATGAACAAAAGTATATTTAACATATAGGCTTAAATATTAGAATAAAATAATGATTAGTAAAATTAATAATTTTTCTTCTCCAGTATAATTATTTGAAATCTAATCTTAAGCACAGAAAAAAGAAGGCAAACAACCTAGATGCCTAAAGAAATTATATCAATAGTCAAAGGCTAAGAGAGAAAGAAGAGTCTTAAGGAATACATTTGATAGATCAATATAATATGTATTTCATAACTCTAAGAGATAAAATATATAGACTGCACATCTCAGTTATCTTTTAGAAATAGACAGTTTATATAGTATTTCTTCTCAATTGCTCTCTGCCAGTTCACAAGGGAAAAAGTACCAGTTTGAGGATGTTGACTAAATTTCTTCTGGATATGATTAAGGTTCATGAAAAAGAAATAAAGGACAAATTTAAAGAGTCTTTTATGACTATATTATAGCACTGTGCCAAGAGTTGACTGTGCTTTGCAAATATATTATCTTCATCATATAATATTGAAAAATATTACTCTTACTCAAAAGCTCTACCAACAAGAATCCAGAGTTATAAAGCCTAAGTCATTCTTTATCATCCTGGGATACAAAATGATGCTAAAAGAACTATTTCATCCTTTGTGGTCTACATCAAGTGTGGCAGACTAAGTGCTGAGAATTCTGGTTATCCTCAGAACAAAATGAAAATCATAATTCATGTTTTAGTTCCATCCCATTATGACTTCTTAAATTTATGATTTCCCCTTGATGACAATGGAAAACTACTAGATCAACTAGAAGAAATGTGTGCTTAATGCTTCCTTTATTTTTGTATCCTTGTATGTTAAATATTCAGATCCCTGTTTGCATTTAATGCACTATTCACACATTCTGGATATGGGCACATTCACGGAAATCTTCACACCGGTTTCCAAAAGATGCTAATAAAACAAGAGAAGTGAATTAAAAGGTCAAGAAAGCTCAGAAAAGTGTCACTACTCACAATGTTCATCAGGGTGAGCAGGTAGTTTTGGACATGCTCTTTGCCATGGAAACGGACCACAGAGTCATCCACTCCCAGCAGCACCTCGATGTTGTAATCATTGTCTCCTGCGTGCCTGCGGAACCTCACTGTTTCATTCAGCTGCCGGTCAATGCTGCTGTAAACAGTACCTATGTCATCGAGGCCTCCCAGATCCGACTCTATTAAGACACAAAGAAAACTCAGGTATTTCAGTTTCCCCCAATGGACCCTCTAATAACTTTTTAACAAAACAGAATCTTCTAGGGGGCCTATCATTCTAATCCATAATCACTAAGACACTGATTTTCAGCTTATTCCTTAAGTAATGTGCACATCCATGTGAACAGACAGACCTCCTATAAATTCAACATTAGAACAGCAATATGAGGAAATCCTACTGCACAGAAAGCAATATTGCCACACAGGTCTGAATGCTCCATGAGGATAAGAGTAGTTTAGTTTTCTGTATCTGTGTCGCCAGTGCAGAACAAAGGAAGTGTTGGTACAGAACATGTGCTAAGTAGTTATTAAATATGTGGTAATTATAAATAAAAAAATCATGTGTTGATAAGTTGACAGTGGGTAATTTAAGTAACTATAATTATAGAGTGTAGAATTTGTATCACATAAACTTAAATCTCTCCATTTTCCAGTAGTCTGAATTTAAAAGTCAGATTATAGCAGAGCAAAACAACAGCATCTAGTGGTATAATTATTGGTCACTCTATATTATTCCATTTCTTTTGAGTATGGTTTTGTAGTGAATGCTGCGAGTAACACTATAGGTATACACACTTGCGCAGGCCATCTTTTGGAGAGCAGGTCATTATTTCAATTGCCATCTAGGTAAATCTATATGAAGCCAAAGTAAGGAAGTCAGAACTTTACCTATATCTGAAGAAAAATAAAAGTATGAACCATTTCTTATTTTATGCAGTTGAAGGATTTTTTTTTTTTTACTTTCCAAATGGAATTACACATACACACACAGATATACATATATATGCACAAAGAAATAAATATATGTATATATAGGTCTATGTATCTATCTTGAGAGAAAGAGAGGTATTCTTAGGTTCTAATTTTCTAGATTATTTGTCTTCAGATTACCACATTTTCAGTAAAGAAAATGTTTTTCGTGAATTAAAAAATAAAATCTATCATTTGGATACTAAAGTAAAAGCTATGCAAAAATTTTGGTATAAAAATGAAAGTATATTCATTTCCATTTCAAATATATACAACCTGGAAAAAAATTTATTTTACAAACTGCCTTGATGTGTAAAACAATCACATATCTAAACACACATTTGACAGAACCATGTCTAGCTCATGTTTTATATGAAGGTTTATTTAATGCTGCACTAGGGCCTATAGCTATTTGAATCAGTGTCAGACATTAATGAATAGGAGTTTTCCTCTCCACCTTTGTGGTTTTAGTAAAGTTGAGAGGGGAAAAAGGTGTCTCTTAGCCAGAAAGATTGATGACCAAGCCCTAGACACATGGAATTAGAAGTAGTGGAAGTAAGATCCCATTCACACCCTTTTCACTTAAAAAAAATAAAATAAATATATACATACATATATATATATATATATATATATATGTGTATATGTATATATACATATACACGTATATATATATGTAGAAGCACCAGCACCCTCCCCTGCGAGTATGGGCATTAGCTCTGAATGTGACTACTCAGGTTTGAAAGCTATACTGTAATTCACTTTGACCCAAGCCCAACTGTTAGATCATTAGCTGGGAATTTTCTCCTCATCAGGGAATTGCATTGGCTCCACAACACATAAATAATTCTCACCACTATCCACATTAAATGGAAAGCTTTCCTCAAAAGTTGTTTTTAATAGTTGTACACCCACAATGAAGGCAAGAGACTATACCTGCAAACAGCTTTACTATTCAACTTCAAGTCTTTTCACACACTTGAGAATGTGAAAGGCTGTGATACCTAGCATACAAATAGGAAATTCATACATGAACTCCCAGTTCTAAAAATGTTTTTTTTTGGCAGAACTGTCAGCGGCAGCTTCCAATGGAAATATACTACCAATGTCATCATATCATTAAGTCTGATGCATGAATGAAGAAGGTTGAATACTTATTTCAGAAAGACAGTTCATTCTGCTCAAACATGCCTTTGATTGGGCCTTTCCATCTCTCATTAAATAGGCAGTTTTCTGGAAAGAGAAGAGAATCTCTTTTTCTTTGCATGGAATCTAGGAAGGAAGAAGGAAGCCTTTTTCTTTCACCCACAGCCTTCACTTAATCAAGAATACTTTATCCTCATTTTCTCCTCTACTGTACAATGTTCTTTTCTATGATTTCTAAAGTGGACAATGTCAAACATTCAAAAAAAAAAAAAAACAGTGGAATTACTTCTAGCACTTTTTATCTATATAAGTCTCTAATAATTACAGACAGTTCTGAGGCTGTGAAATAACTTCACTCATCATGAATTTTTCTCAGTATGCCTACTTTATAATGTAATGGTGAAATGCTTAATAGCACAGGCTTTGCAATCAGACATACCTGACTTCAAATCCTGGAAGCGTGACATCCTAGCAGTGTGATTTTATTTAAGATGCCTAATCCCTGTCAGTTTCCTCATCTGTAAAACAGGATAATAACATCTACTTTTCAGACTTGCTGGGATGATAGGATAATGACTGTAAAAACACTGTACACAGTGCTTAGATGTAAATGCTTAACAAATACTTTATTTTTACTGCTACTACTATAATAATGATGTGATGATGATCATGATTTCTCATTAAGAGAGGCTGTCTTTTTTTAAAGCTTCCTATATTATTTTATGCACCACAAATCTGTTACAGTTCTTTTAAAACAGAGGTGAGAAAAAAAATCTGGAATTAGTGAAGGAACATCTAAACTGCTGACACTTTTAGAAAGAATGAGAGTAACAATATCTCCTGCAGAGCTCAAAGCAGATACAAGGAGAGACATATCCAGAATGTTTACTTTGATTAATAGATTAAAAACCTAATACAAATTGGAAAGACCTTACAGATGGCACTGATCTTCACTCAACACACTTATTAAGCACCCACACATGTGGGGGACCCTGAGAAGGTGAAGAACTACTTGGTGTGACCCTGGGAACCACACAGTTGTACAGGTATTCGGAATGTAGCTGCATTTTTATCATGTAGTAACAAATTATGTAGGCTTGAATCACCTTCACAATTGCTAGTTCAGGCAGATCTAATCACGGTATACCAGAACATGCCCTTTAATAACAGTTCATAGCTTTATAAAACTTCAGAGTTTAACCTGACAAACTTTGACAAAATTTTAGATGTCTCTGTGTCTAATTCCACTACTATATGCTAAGAGGGCTGAAGAAATCACATAGAAGGCAGTAGGCAAGTTCAAGAAGGAAAAGCTGAGTGACATTTTGTACTGGGTATTGCAAACTATGGACTTTTGGTGGCATCCTGTTGATATCATGCTACTTAAGTGTATTCAAGATGACCTGAATGGCGGTGGCTGAGTTGGACAGCAGACAGCGATTGATAAAACAGAATTAGCAGGAAAACTGAGTTTCTTTTAAAAAATAATTAAGAAGTCCCTGTAATAGATACAGTGGTGTTACTATTCCCCACACTTCATTCCAGCAAAGTGAAGCTGAGAGTATTTTTCAAGATTGAGCTTTCTTTTTCAAACTTTTAGAAAGTAGAAGTTTTTTCAAACTTATCTTAGGAGTTACTGAATTAATATTTTGGAAACGTCTTGATCATACCCTTTGTGCACCCCTAGCTTCCCAATTGCATATATAAATTTACAGAAAAATAATTTTTTCATAAAGCCTGTTTTCGTTGAAATAACAAAAACACAGGTAATCAATCAAGTCCCAACAAGTATAGTTATTTTAGTATTAAATATAGGATTGTTAGTGTTAAACCAGAATTTCGAACTTATCAAACAGATAAGTACACTATAATTAGTTTTGTTGATTGATTGTGAACACTTGGGCTTGAGACATTTTCAGGATGGAATATGGCATGTGTAGATGCCTAATTATATTTACAGTGTAGGATTGGTGAAATCAGTCTCCACCCCCAGAAGAAATTCCTATGGTCTGAAAAATGGCAGGAGACAAAGATTAAAACAGAAAGGTTACAAGTTCTGATCAAGTTCTGAATCTGATATACATACATCTAAGGTTGGACTGCAACCTTAAGCATACTGTAATAAAGGCAAGGAGAGAATCATCCACCCTATATTCTATTCTCTCCTTCCTAAGAAGAATGTCAATTTTATTTGAGGAGGCAATAAATCCAATAAAAGTCATTTCCAGTCTCCCTTGTGACTAAGGACAACACATGACTAAGGATAAGCCAATGAGATGTGAGCAGAAGTACTGTCTAGACCTTGGTGGCTTAAACTGTTTGCACACAGGGCTTTCAGCAAGGCTCCTCTAAGGAAGGTGATTTATCTTGGTAGGTGTGCCTCTTTGTCCCTTCACTCAGTATTTCTTCCTGCAGCCTGGAAACATGAACGTATCAGGAGTACTATGAGGTGATGCTGGAATCAAGGCACCTGCTGAGTATGGTTGGGCAGCTTTGAAGAAGAGACTCTGACCCCACAATGATTGTTGACCTGCTATCCCAGCCCGGGGTTGTCTAGCAACAGACTTTGCTACACATGAGGAATAGCACTTCTGGTGTGTTTTGGCCATCTTTCGGTTTCCGTTTTTTATGTCACTGAATCTAGTCCTAATAGATATGACACTGAAAATATTTAATTTTGTTGTCTAGGTTCCCCTGGCACTCCAGCCTCCTTTGGGAATGCAAGTTAATATGTTAATAAATGAATGATAAAGTAGATTCACTTTACCAAAATGTCCCAGAGCAGTTTTCTTTATAATGCACCTACTTCAGAAAATAAGGAAGAATCACACTGTTTTGCAGTAACAATAAATACGGAGCAAGTCTGTATTTATTGAGAAATCCGGCATTCTTCATGAAAAGAATACTGTGGTGAAAATGAGTGTCTGGAATACTACAAGCTGGATTTTCCAATAGTAGGTGGAGATCCTAAGATCAGAGCTAAAAATAGGTGTAAAGTGCAACAAATGTCATATGTTAACATCAGAAGCAGAGAGCAGTTAACTTAAATAATTATGTTGACTTGTCTGTGTCATTCAGTAGTTATTTTTTGCACTGTCTTTTAAAAAATTTATACTGTTATCAATTCCTAAAAGATATAGTAATAGCATCTACATATATATAAGGGGCCCATTCTACCAAGATATAAAATATTTCTGTGAGAAGCAGCTGAGTCCTTCACCCACTGCAAAATTCCATATTGAAAGTTCAAAGAACTATACTCAGGCCAATTTATGATGTCAATTCTGAAGTTTCATTAAGTAACTTGTTTTTTTAAAAAAAGACATTACCTCTGAATGAGTTTCCATGATTTCTTTTCTCCAAAAGTTCTAATTCTAAAATACACATATTGCTTTTGTTTTCAATGACTACTTTAAAGGCTACCACACGGTATTATTTAAAGGGAAACTTCTTACCTTTAAAGTTAACAAAATGTTTTTATGCTTTGGGTTTCTGATGATTAGCAAACAAACAAGAGAAAACGCACCTAAATGTCCAATATATAGAACATTCTGACTTTTAATAAGAATCTCCTCTATATCAGAATATTTTTATCTGCAAATAAATAAAATTTTACTTAAAGTATTTTAGGCATATTAGCTTGCCTTCCAAGAGGCCCTGAGGTAGAGTGATTCTGGGTTAATGAGTAAATCATCAAGCACACAATTTCCCTATCTTTCCATATGTTGTCATTCTCTATGTGCAAACTTTGTCTTCAAATGAGCTTCTTTGATTACTCTAAAATGGTTGCACCAATTCCAGCATCACAGCCAGGTACAACAGACTGTATCTTCACACAGGTCTTTCTTAGCTGTAGGCAAACATCTTTCCTAGAGGCCCTCTGGTAGACTTAACTACAGTTTTCAGTGGCCAGAACTGAATCAAATGCCTGTGTAAAAATCATTCACAGGTAAGAAGAACAGAACCCATGAATGTCTTAGTCCAACCAGAAATCTACCTTTGTGACTGAGGCCAGCCTCCACTAAAGCACATGTTTAGGAAAAGTTTGGGTTTATGAAAATTATTAAGGTCCTATTAAAAATATAAAGGGGGATGTCCTTAAAAGAGGAGGGGAAAATAGATGTTGCACAGGCAACCACATTGCTAAATCCTTCATTTCAGATTCTTCTCTTCCTGTATTCCCTGGTTAACAGTCTTCCACTGGTTTCTTTTATTCTATCTTAGTTTGCATTAATATAGTTTGTATAATACCATTTGTTTAATTTCTCTTACTGTAATCTGTTTGCCTAGAGATCACTTCTGCATTCCTTGGCCTCTAAGTGTTTTTGGAAAGGTGCAGTCCTTCATTCCCAGAGCAGTGGACTCTCATTATAGTTTGCTCAGTTCTATTCCAACCATTTCTTGAATAAATCACTAAAATGTTTGGGTGTGGGCTGAGTTGTCTGTCAAAAAAACAGTATTCTCTGTTAAATTCAAATTTTAGGTAAACAACATTTTTTAACGTATCTCAAATATTGATTGAGATATATCTAATACTAAAAATTTACTATTTATCTAAAATTAAAATTTAAATGACAATTCTGTATTTTTATTTGCTAAATCTAGCAACTCTAGGTATGAAGTAACTAACTTTCTCCAGGCAGTCCATGCAGTTACATGGATTTACACCCTCTCGCCCTCACTTCTACACTCTGCGCTCCTCTATACTTGGTTCTAGCAGTGGGCATTGACACAGGCATGGCTAAGTACTAAATACTATTGCTTTGACTCTAGTAATTGGTTAATACATGGGCAAATTGTCCAAATCATGCCAATGAAACTATGACCTAGGCTTGTTTTATTTGTAGCTACTAGGAAAGAGAAGTTCTCTCCTAAGCTTGAAACTAGCAGAATATAACACTGCAGCTGCTTGGGGCTAGCATTGGGATAGTTTTTCGTCTGTTTAATGCTCTCATGATGACTTTGAGCTTCTGAATCCAGTTATGCTAGAAACCTTGGTCTTTCAGTTTCACAAGTCAATAAACTATCGCCATCTTATTTTCTTTATCTGTTTTTAAAAAACTTTTTCTTAAAACAATTTGATCTTAGTTCCTAACAACTGAAACTAAAAGAACCATGATTAATAAACCAATCTATATTTTTCCTTCTACAGCCATCATTGTCCTCATTTCCTTCCCACTCTTCTTTAATAAACTATTCTCAGGCTATAGAGTCCTTTGAAAAGGACAATATATTCTGTTTAATCTCTCAAATTAATTTTATTCTCTTTATTTCATTTTAAATGATGGGCTTTGTTAGTAGTAATCTGTTTCCTTGTTTCTGTAGCTCTTTTTCAGCTGAAGTCATAAAGTTTGTTCTAGAAGACAGTTTTTAATTTTCAAATTTTACTACTCTAACACATTAAATAGCATTTTAATTAACATTTCTCTCCTCTTGATTATATTTTTATTTTTTTAAAGCAAATCATTGTTTAAAGATCACAAGACAACATCTGAATTTCTATAGTACAACTTAAATGTTTTGCTTTTTGATAGAGTAGAATAGAAAAAAAATTTGTTTCCATTAATATCTATATCTCTATTCAGAATTAAGTCTTCCACAGACATGTTACCTGGAAAAAAAGCCTGTTATGATAAGCAAAGCTTTAACTAGAGCGGCTACTTTTCATGCCAGGAAAAAATGTATCCTTCTAGGAGAAACGATGTGTTATATAAAATGGCTGTAAGGTTACAGCTTTGAGGGCACTGAAAGTATATTAGCCTATTCCACATTAAGTAGTTTGGTGAATTTCAAATATCAGTTTATCTGTAATGATGCTGGCAACTTTTAACTGATATTTCAATCAGATAAAAAATAAATTAAGAAATCCCTAAACTGATGTTTCTTGATTTGCGTTGTTAAAAGGTAAATAGTTCATTAACATGTAATTCTGGCTAAGAATTACATTTGAGACTCCTTGCTCAGATTTTACTTAACAGTAAGAATCCTTCAGAAATTCAAGTTCTTATTAATCAGTAATTTGTCAGTTAGGGTCTATTCAGGCATCAGCTGCAACTACAGAATAGGTGCACTGCCTCAATGCTTTAGAAAGACATTATAATCTAGACTACTACTAGCAGACAAAAAAAATCTGTTACTGGACAGCATAAGTGCAGTACAACCAAACAAAACACATACTCATGTGTTGGCCTATTTAAGCCTCGAGCTTCCAATCTTTTGTTGAAATTCAATAATTTTATTCCTCTGGTTCTTAAAACCAAGAACTCAAGCTTCAGGAGGACTAAAGTCTAATTTATACTCAAAATCAAATAGTAGTACAGTTAGCTACTACTGAAGCTGAATCCATACAGACTTTAAGACTAAGTCCAGAAGACAGTTATTATATAATAACCTAGAAGTTCTAAAAAATAATTACTCATATAGTTGGTCCTTCAGAGCTTTTTACCTATAACATGTTTTTTTTTTTTTTTTGATGAAAGTTATTTAATGTATTTGCAATAACTGTGATATAGTGATTAAATATTTGAATACTTGTACTTACCTGGGATTTAATTTCTGCTGATCGAAATAGGAAGAACAGGACTTTAAGAAAACAAACCTTAGATAAGAAGGTAGAAAACTTATCACATACTTTTGCTTCTGGAAGCATCGTAGAAGGGTAGTCAAAGGCAAAACACTAGTGAATAGGTCAAAACTAGGCCCAAATAATCTATATTACAGTCATCAATGACAGTACCACAACTGTGCCCTTCATAATTAATAATCAGTCCCAAGAATTTTCATTTAACACTAGATGATATGTTTTAGAGAAACACTTGGCTTTGTTAGCTGAGTTACAGGAGAATTTTAAAGTAGGGGGAGGGGATGAGAAGGAAATGGACCAGAAAAAAATTCTAAATCATCATCTAAACCAACAAAGCATTGATAACTCCAAACATTAGGTAAGACACTGAAACAACTAATCTAGGCTCAAGTGGTTTATAAAACCTATAAATAAAACTAAACCAGCAAAGTCCCCATTAATTCTATATAGTTCAGAAACTAAAACAAGGAGCAATATTTTAGTTTAAAACCTTATCTCAAGAGAATCATACACACTTCATATGAATCAAAGCACCTGAAACCAAACATTTTAAAAAGCTCCAATACTCCAAATATAAAGAAAAATTAATTCAGAAGACTCAATCAATCCATAGAATCACAAAACAGCTGGATAATCTAGCTCTCCCCTCCACTTTAACTATCCCAGAGAAGACCAGGCGAGATCAAGCCTTCCAGATCTATGCACCACTGGCTGCTGCAACATTGTATGGCGATTCCATGTAAAACAGCACTTTCCCATCTCTTGTGTCTCTCTCTATCATGCAGGAAGCAAGCAAGTCTTGTTGTGCTATCATCATTATCTGTCACCCCTCTGCATCGTGATACTGTATACATAAGTGAAAAGTATGTTATCTAGTTCTTTTTCCCCCAGAAGTTTCAGGCTCAGGTACAGGGGCAATTCCCCCATGCATACAGTCTTTATTCAGGCTGACTCGGTGACTTTGACAGGCTTAAACACGTGATCAAATTTGTTGCCACATCTGTTGGTAGAGCCATTATAGTTCCAATGCATATATTTTTTGGCGTTGAACAGAGGGCTAGATAGTATCTGCTTCTAGACTTTGCTAAGAATTTTCTAGACCAGTTCCCAGTTTCAGAGCTATGTCTTCATATAGTTATCTGTTGTTTTTTTTTAGCGATAAGCTAAAGACAACTTAAACAAGTGAGCTGGGAAGCCACAACTCAAGAAGCAAGACTCTCTCCTGGCACAGTCACCATGGGTGTCCCTGCCCAGAGGACATCCATACATGGGGGGTGCCTACTACAGTGTCCAGGATGATGTCCAGTGTCCAGACATTAGCCAGTTGACCTCTCCTGACATGTTCTTCTTTAGGAGCAACAGGTGAAAAAAATGATATGTTTCTGGGGAAGTTCCATATTTTGTTCATACTATGTTCTTCTACTGCTGGAAAATGCAACAGCCATAGCACACTATAAGGACATGCTTCAGAATATTTGCCCACATTGGCAAAGTAGAAGGGTCAATTTTATAGCACTGAATAAATTTACAGTACACAATGGCATCTTCTGGTAACTCATACTGAGAATGTGTGGCTACGTAATGGAATGGAAACCTCCTCTCCAGTGGCAGCCTTATTGTTATCTAGGTAGTTGCCAGTCTGTTGCTAATATTGAATCCATTAATTGTTATCTGAATTTGTCCTGTTAACCATTTCAATAACTGCTTCTGCAATAGTATTCATAGGGCTAACTGGCATATTAAGATCTGTATTATTGCTTTCTGCATTGTCTCCTCCATCAGGACATTTCATCTTGACAATTTTCACATCTGGTAAACTACCAAGAAATGCTTTGAGGTCATTGCTATTCAGAGCAATCCAATTGTCACAAATGTGCCCACTGGACTTAAAATCGATGACTGCCTTTTTCTCCAGCTGAGGGAACATGTTAGTATGATCACCAAAAAGAAAGTATGGGGAATATAAGCCAGTTAGTTTCTCAGAATACTGCTCAGAAACTTTAGCAGGTGAAGGTTCCTAATAAGTGGTGATATAATCCATGAAAAATGTACCACTCGTCTCAGGGTTCTCAGTCACAATGCCTAAATAGGAGTTGACCTGAGAGCAATGAGTTCATTTGGAGCACCCTTGGTATAACCATCCATATTTGCAAGGATGTGTGTACCAACCGTATGAAAGAGATCAGCTGCTTTTCCATTGTATGGAATCTGATAAAGATCAATGAAATGACTGGCTTCTGACATCACCTTTACTCAGAAGTTTGTGCCATCATCTAGGCTTAGGGCATAACAGTATATCTCAAATTTATGAGGATTGTACATGCCAGGAATAGACTGCATAAGGTGAGAAGTAAGATGATTCCCAGACTCAGAACTCACATATCCTGCATGCAGCTGACCATCACTGAGCATCAAGTTTTTAGATGTTCATATAGTGGTTTTTGAAGGATGCTAATCTTATCCAAGCAGAGGCTCCCATGACTCTGTCCTGAAGCCATGAGAGATAATATAGCATGATGATGCACAGAAGGCAACCTATTCATCTCTAACTGGTCAGCCATGATACTGACCAACTTCTACATTTACTCATTATAGTCTGCCTAATCACAGACAATCTGCAGGCAATGAGCTCAGTTACAATAAGCATCAGGATTAAGTTTAAGTTTAAATCAGGTTTCAGTTTCAAAGCAGTGAGGTAAGAAGTTATTACTTCAGGAATATTCCCTGACTCTTTGTGAATGGAAGCCAGATTGCTGTGGGCATCTGCAAATGCAGGGTAAATCTGAATGGCATGAGTGTAACACTGCAAGGCTCCTTGAATATCCTGCATCTCCTTTAGAGAGTTTCCCATAGCCTCCTTACAATGTATCGGAGCTCCCTGCAGCTTTCCCTGTTGCTGCAGTACCCTTGTTAAATTTGAATGGGCAGCAGCAACCTCTGGGAAGACTTTCTAATGCTTTATGATACAAGTGAACTGCCTCGTCAATGTTTCCCTGTTCCAATTTGATATTGTCTAGGTTATTCAGAGAGTCTGCATGAGTGGGACATAGCTGGAGAGCTATATTATAACAATCTTCTTCTTTGGCAATACTGCCCTTCTCTTTAAGAGCCCTGGCTAGGCTGCAATAAGGACAAAGGAAATGCAGTTGTAGTTCAATAGCTCGCCTGCAGGTGTCTACTGCCAGATCCATCAGGCCTTGCTCACAGTATACACAAGCCAGGTTGCTGTGCACCACTAAATGATTTGGACTCAAGCTTAGAGCACAAAGGTAAGCTAACATAGCTCTGTCAAAAAATTTATGCCTCTTTCAAGATATTTCCTAAATTGATGTGTGTCCAGAAAATTGGGATCAAAGGCGACAGCCTTTTCAAAGTGATGAATTGCAAGCCAAATCTCCCCTATGCATCGAAAATACAGTCAAGATTACTTGGAGCTACTGCGAAGTTTGGTTGCATCTCAATTGCTTTCAAGTAACATGTCATATTTTTCATCACGTGATTTTTGGGTATCTTTCTTTTATGTGTATGGGTCTGCCCTATGTCCAAGCCTTGAGCTCCCTTCAGTGAGGCACCTTATGTAAGAATAGGAGGCTTCATCCCTTGAAACTTTCTTGGCTTCTTCCAAGCAACCCAGGGCTTTGACCAGGCTCCCCAAGTCACTGCGAACACAGTATAAGTCAGGATACTGAAGAGTAGAAACATAAGGTTATACTGTCCTTTCCATGTCACCAGCTGCTACCAATGTGGCTGCTAGGTTAATATAACTCTATGAAATCTGGTTTGAGATGCAGTGCATGCTGGTAATGCTCAAATGCTTCCTGCAACTATCCTCTTTGCTGGTATACAGTTCCTAAATTCAAATAGGCTTCTGCCAGAAAGGGTTTCTGTTTAGTTGCCAGGGTGCTAAAGTGAGCAGGTCTGTACAGCCTTTAATACTGGAAGGGTATAGAATAAAGTAATAAAAGCATACCAGTATTGTCTAGCTCTTGTTCTAGAGCTGCATGCAGTATCTCTCAGCTGCCTCAAAATCTCCTGCGATATTCTCAATGTGCCAGCTTAGCTAACCGTTGGAGAGAAAGCATACATTTTGTTGGTTCTGTGTTGTCAACCACACTGTCCATGGAAGATGCCATCTGGAGCTTCTTAAGGGAGTCTGAGGAGGGGAATGATTGAGTCTTGCCACCACTGCTACTGGCAAGACTGTTTCTAGATCTAGTAGTCAGACAGCAGCAGCTGTACCAGTGCTTTGGCAGGTTTGAGTGGTGGCAGCAGTTATAGGCTTCAAACCTTAGGGACTCTGGTTGGCCACCTACCCTTCATAGTCTTATATTACAGTCTTTCTTACTTACAGTTTTTGTAGTTGAGCTCTACTGAATTGAAGAGTAGAGAAACATTCCCATGCCCAATTTACAAGGTTATATATTCTAGAACTCTCACACTGCTAAAAGTTGAAGTTTTCTAAGTAAGTTCAATTGCGTAAAAGAGAGGTAGGATTCCATTTTACAACTGTCAATTTCAAAGTGCAAGTTATTTCCATCAGTCGCCTCTTATACACTACTTTATTAAAGGTAAAAGATTTCTTTACCTCAAACTTCCCCAGAAACTACTTAAGCATACTAAATTGTTCTCCAAAGGCATAGGGAACAATTTAATACAAGTTTAAACAAGTTGTTATAGCCAAACTATGAATATTAACATTTTTCATTTATTCTTTCTCATAAATATTTAAATAATGGGGCCAATTAACCCTGCTCCAATCACTGGGAGTACAGTAGTAGACACAGCAGACACAGAGCTTACCCACACAGAATTACCTTTTCAGTGATAAGAATGATGAAGCAGGGTAAGAATAATAAAAACAGAATGGGGTGTGTAGGGGGGCACCTGAGTCTCCATCAACCTAACACTGTTTGCCCCACCCTGATGATTCCCTGAAATCCCATCCCACCCAACTTGTGGGCCCACCTAAGCTGCTTCCACTGGCTTTTCCACACAAATGGCCTGTTGTGGCTCATGCTGTGGAATTTCCTAAAACCTCTCAAAGGTTTACAAATCCTGAACAAGCAGCATCTGGCCTCAGCATGCCCTGTACCTTCTTCTAAGCAGCTCCAAGCCCAGCACTGAGGCAATTGGTCTCAGTTTGCTGCTTAGCCTCTTCCAGGTACCTCCAAGCCCAGTACAAGTGGCAATCATCTGCAGATCACTTTGTAGTACTTAATAAGTGGCCCCAGGCAGGGCACAGGCAATGGCTTACCTTGGACTGCACTATAGCCCCTCCCAAGAGGCCCCAGAATCAACACACCTAGTTGGTCAGCTTCAGACCACACTAGAGCACCATCCAGCCACCTCCACAAACCACATACCCAAAGGGCAGACTAAGGAGGCACCAGAGCCCTGCCAAAGTAAATCCTGCTCCATTGGGTCAGCCCCTACACAACAGCTCCTCCACTGTACTCATGAGTAGTCCTCACAACCAATCAGCCTGAGGGTCCATCTCTCCCATTGACATGCCAACAGCAATCAGAGCTCAACTACAACAGGAGAGCATGCACAATACACACAAGGGTCATATCTGGAGCATCCAGCTCAGGGAAACTGCACCACTGGGCTCAACAAGACACCTATTACATAAAGTCTACCAAGAGTGGGAGATACAGCAGCTCTACCTAATACATAGAAACAAAAACAGGGAGGCAGTCAAAATGAGAAAGCAAAGAAACATGTCACAAATTAAAGATCAGAACAAAGCTCCAGAAAAAGAACTAAACAATATGGAGACGAGCAAACTTCAGAAACAGAGTTCAAAACACTGTTATAAAGATGCTCAATGATCTCAGTCAGAACTTAAAACAAGGGACAGGGAACATAAAAATGGAGATAGAAAAAATAAAAAAGAATCAGTCGGTCTATGGCCATGCCACTGTGAATAACCCCGATCCCGTCTGATCTCGTAAGCTAAGCACAGTCTGGCCTGGTTAGTACTTGGATGGGAGACCACCTAGGAAGACCAGGTTTTATAGGTGTAAAAAGTAAAAAATAAGAGACTGTAAGCTGACAAGGTCCTTGCAATCTGTGAAGTCAATCAAGGGTTGCTTCGCATTTAAAAAAAAAAAAAAAAAGGAACCAGTCAGAAATGAAGAATACAATAACTAAAATGGAAAATACATTAGAGGAAATCAACAGTAGATTAGATGAAGCAGAGGAATGAATCAGCGATTTGGAAGATAAAGCAGTAGGAAACAACCCATTGGGACAACAAAAAGAATAAAGAAAAAAATATAAAAATGAGGATAATTTAAGAGGCCTCTGGGACAACATGAAAGTTACCAGTATTCACACCATGAGGGTACCAGGAGAGAAGAGAGAAAAAAATTGAAAACCGATTTGAAGAAATAATAATTGAAAACTTTTCTAACCTGGTGAAGGAAATAGACACATAATCCCAGGAAACACAAAGTCTCAAACAAGATGAAACCAAACAGGCACACCAAGGCATATTGTAGTTAAAATGCCAAAGGGAGAATCTTAAAAGCAGCAAGAGAAAAGCACTTAGTTATATATAAGGGAGCTCCCATAAAACTGTCACGTGAATTCTCAACAGAAACTTTGCAGGCCACAGGGATAGGCACGGAATATTAAAGCGATGAAAAGCAAGGACCTACAACCAAGATTATTCTAATCAGCAAAGTTATCATTGAGAATCAAAGGACAGATAAAGAGTGTCCCAGACAAAAATAAGCTAAAGGAGTTCATCACCACCAAACCAGTATTATAAGAAAAGTTAAAGGAAAATCTCTAAGAAAGAAAAAAAAAGGATAAAAAAATATTAATAATAAAATGGTAATAACTACATATCTATCAATAATTACTTTAAATGTAAGTGGATTAAATGCTCCAATCGAAAGACATAGGGAGGCTGAATGTATAAAAAAACAAGACCCTTACATATACTGCCTATAAGAGACTCACTTCAGATTGGAAGACATACACAGACTGAAAGTGAAGGGATCAAAAATGATATTTCATGAAAATGGTGGGGGTGGGGTGGGGGGAAGCTGGGGTAGCAATATCCCAGACAAAATAGACTTTAAAATAAAGCCTAGAACAAGTGACCGAGGAAGATTCAGTAATCCCACTTCTGGGTATTTATCCAAAGAAACTCAAAATACTACTTCAAAAAGACATGTGCACCTATATGTTCACTGCAGCATTATTTACAATAGCCAAGATATGGAAGCAACCTAAGTGTCCTTTAATAGCTAATGGATAAAGAAGTGGTACATATATACAATAAATATTACTCAGTTGTAAAAAAAAATAAAATCTTGCCATCTGCGACAACATGGATTGACCTATGCTGAGTGAAATAAGTCAGACAGAGAAAGAGAAATACCATATAATTTCATTTCTATGTAGAATCTAAAAAAAAAAAACAAACAAAAACAAACAAAAGAAATGAACAAACAAAACAAAAACAAACTTACAGATAATGTTTTGATGGTTGCTAGATGATAGGCGTGTTGAGAGAATGGATAAGGAAGGGATGGGATTAAGAAGTACAATTTGATAGTTATAAAATAGTTATGGGGATATAAATTATACCACAGGAAATATGGTCAATAATATCGTAATAACTATGTTTGATGTCAGATGGTACTAGACTTATTGGGGTGATCATTATGTAAATGTTTAATCACTGTGTTGTATACTTGAAACTAATGTAATATTATATGTCAACCATAACTGAAAAATAAATATTAAAAAAAAAAAAACAGAATAAGAGGAGTAAAAGGAACAAGGTAAGGTAGGCACAATTTTAGATAAGGTGTGCAAAAGAAGGCAGAAAGCAGAGATCTTGCAAAATAATGGAATAAACCACATAAATATCAAAGTTATCTGGGGGTAAGATATAAGGAAACTATATATATATTTCTAAATTTTTTATTATTATTTATAGTATAGCTCTTTCAGAATGACTGTATAGTATAATATAAAGAAAATCAGAATACATTCAGGAGTATGGTAGGCAGACTTTCTAAAATGGCCCCACAAAGATCCCAAACCTGTGAATGTGATGAGATATAGCTTCTATGATTATGTTATAGGAGTTGACTAAAAAATAGAGGCATTATCCATGTGGGCCTGATCTAATCTTATTAACCATTAAGAGCAGAGAGCTTTCTCTGGCTGGTTGTAGAAAGCTATGTCAGAAATGGAACCTTGAGAAGGCTTTGATGTGCTATTGCTGGCTTTGAAGATGGAGGGAATCTGTGCAAGGTCCAGAGAGAGGCATCTAGTGCTGACAGTGAACCCCAGCCAACAGCCAGCAAGGAAACAGGGACCTCAGTCCTACAGCAACAAGAACTTGAATTCTGCCAACAACCTGATAAGCCTGGAAATGTTTTCTTTCCCAGAGCCTCTAAATAAGAGTTCAACCTGGCCAGAACTCTAATTGTAGCCTTGTAATACCCTAAACATAGAACCCAGTCTGGTCACCTTGGATTCTGAATTGCAGTACTGCAAGCTAATAAATGAATGTTGTTTCAAGCCATTAAGTTCTTGGTGAATTTGTTATGTAGAAATAGAAAAATAATACAGAGAACAGAGCTTTAGCCTCAGCTCTACTTAGATCCATTTGTATGGTTTTGGGAAAGATGCCAAACATCTGAACCTCAGTTTTCTTATCTGTAAAATAAATAGGCTATGCTAGAGGACACTAAAATCTTCCTTCTAGCAAAATTTCCATAATTAATAATTAGTCTATGATTTCACCATTTTAAATTATTAAAGATGTTTACTGTTATTATGACTTTTGGGGAACATATATAATTGATCATTTGTATAATTTATTTGTTGCTAAACCCTTGGCTACGGATATAATTCATAATTAAAATATATTTTTACATGGGAAAAATGTGTTACACTATAGAACCTACATTATGATATAAAATACTTCATGACAATGTAGAAGTCTAGTAATTTATCATTGAGATGCAATCTTCTCATTCACCATTTAAAGAATAGCAGTGTCCATAAAATCTGGAAGCATCACCATATATATATAATTGTCAAAGACATCTTCAATCTCTTCTCTGAGAAATGTTATATATTTTTCCAGATTTTATAGACAGCCTACAAAAGGTTGAGTAAAGGTGACATTTTGATTATTTAAGTATTTACATATCCACAACGCAGACAGAATTTTATCCTAAGTGATTAAAAATTCATTTTATGTCTTTTTGTTTAAATGCAATAATATTTGACTTTGCTACCTCCAATAAATTTTAACAGAAGTAGTTATGAAAACAGAATTAAAAATGCATATCATAACATTAAAATATTGAAGAAGTGGTCGTTCTATATTTTTTAAAAAATCTAAAGTGCTATGCTTGTTTGGATAATACTGATCAAATAGTTTTGTCTTATGTTCAAATGGAAGGTCAGTTTTTATAATTATATAATATATAATCAATATATTTGAGCCATAGTAATTATTGCAAATTTAAGAGAAATTTATAACAGAACATTTGTTATCGAATATTATGAATGGAATAGTGTAACTCCTAATCTACAAATGACAATATCCAAGTTAAATTTAATAACAGAGCATTTTTTTTGCATTCAAATAAAATTGTTGAGCCAACCTGACAGCGAATTTCCACTAACAACACTTATTTTCTAAAATAAAACTGTTCTTAGTCTAAGTAATAAAATATTCCAAGGGATAGAAAGTTATATTCATATTTTACCCATATCGGTAAGTGTGTCATATATTCTCCCAGATAGTGCTGACCATATGGAAGCAAAAATATCAGGAGTGTTTTTGTATCTTCCATTTTTTTTTAACATGTGGAATACAGTTTTAATAGACATTTTAATGTTTGATCTTCTAATTATTACATTTCTGGCAGTTCTGGTTGATTTTGACTGATTTTTCTCAATATGGGTTGCATTTTCTTGCTTCTTTGCATACTTGGTAATTTTGATCAGATGTCCAGCAGAAAATTTTCCTTGCCTGTCGAATGTATTTGTATTCCTATAAATATTCTTGAGCTTTGTTCTTAGATGCAGTTAAGCTACTTGAAAACAGTTTGGTCCTTTTAGGTCTTGCTTTTAAGATATATTAATCAGATCAGAACAAGGCTCATCTAGAACTAATTACTCAGAAAAACTGAGGCAAGACCCCTCTGTGCACTCTCTCCAATACTGGGTGAATCATGAGATAGGCCAGTCTGCCTAAGGGGAACAAGCACTTTTCTCAGCCCCAGGAAGTGCAGGCAGTATTACCTCTAAGCCTCTCACATGGTTCTTTCCCAAGCTCTGCATAGTTGCCTCATATGAATATGCTGATCAGGTCTCAGCTAAACACTAGAGGGGAATGTCTATAGACCTCAGAGTTCTACCTGTCTGGAGCTCTTTCTTCTCTCATATTCAGTGCTGTGAACTCTGACCACCTTCATCTCTCAGACTCTCAGCCCTAACTTCTCATCTCTGAGTGTCTGTCAGGTTCAGCCTGAGTTGTCCTTCCCTAGGATTCAGACTGGAAACTCTCCAGGCAATAAACTGGGGCAATGCTGATGCTCACCTCTTTTGTTTCTCATCTCTTAGGGATCACTGTGCATTGTCAGATACCTAGTGTTTGTGAACTATTGTTTCCTATATTTTGTCTATATCTGGTTGTTTAAAGCAGGGAGTAAATCCAGTCTGCTATTTCATCTTGGTCAGAAGCAGAAGTTCACTTAAATTGAGTTTTGCTCAGAGCATATAGTGCTATAGAAGCTTGAATTTACCACGTTACTCTGTAACATGATTTATTTTCTATAGTCATTCATTTTTCCCTAAATGACTTTCTATACACATTTACGTGGACTTGTGTAAGTTAAATAGTAGTAAAATGTTCACAGTAAAAACTCTGACACTGCTCTTTTAATTAAAAAAAAAATCACATATTTATGAGATAGTAAATCTCCTTAAAAATGTCTTTGCAACACAGGGTATCATACGCAAGGGAGAACAATTTAAGTTGAACAGCATTTAGTAAACCTCAAAAAAAATTCTATTCTGAACTTCTCTGTTCACTAAAACCTGACTGAGCCAAAAGGTACTGTAAAAGTGTTTACAGAAAAAAACTGACTTCCAAGAGTAGCCAAAAAAAATAATAATAAAAATAAATAAGTAAAACTGCTTGTTACTTACCGAAAACATGGAAAGAATTTAAAAAAATTAAAATCTTAGCAAACATAGGTATCGCCTTACATTCTAAAGAACACAATGTTTGAAATACTCACTAAAATGTTTTGCACTGAGTTTTTTGGAGAATTGCAAACTAGGTTTTTAAAAATCATATTTAGATGATAGAAAATTAGGAGTGAACTTCAGGAAGTTATGTTACAGAGGTAAAGGCAAAAAATAAATTCTCTAAATCAAGGTTCATTATGGCCCCTAAAATCAACACCAAGGGCCACAACAGGTAAAATGAAACTGTCTTTTTGAGTGCAAAAAAGGAATTATCTTGTGATAAGTGAAAGAAAGTAAAACAAATTCGGTTCATGGTTTACTAGGTCTTATTGTACCTAAGCTCGGCTTCCTAGATTTTAAAAATCTTTTTGCATTTTTAGTGCAAAAAAAACCCCAAAAGATTGATATGTTCAACTCAAACTGAGGAATGACCTGATAGTTAAGCAGATGTAGTAAAAACTTTTAAACACTGACTCTCATCAAATAAATACTGACATTTTCTTTAAATATCAGAAGGCATATGAAAAGATGCTCAACTTCACTAGCTATTAGGGAAATGCAAATCAAAACCACAATGAGATGTCACCTCACACCTGTTAAAATGAGTATCATCAACAGAGCAAGTAATAACAAGTGTTGGAGAGGATGTGGGGGAAAAGGAACCTTCATATACTTCTGGTGGGACTGCAAATTGGTACAACCACTATGGAAAACAGTATGGAGGTCCCTCAAAAACCTAAGAATTGAATTACCATATGATTTAGTAATCTCTCTTCTGGGTATTTCCTCAAAGAACTTGAAAACATTTATCCAAAAAGATACATGCACCTGATGTTCACAGCAGCATTATTCATGGTAGCCAGGACATGGCAGCAACTGATAGATGATTGGCTAAAGAAGATGTGGGACATATATACAATGGAATATTAGTTATAAGAAGAGTTAAAATACTGCCATTTGCAATAATATGGATGGATCTTGGAATAATCATGTTAAGTGAAATAAGTCAGACAGAAAAAGTTGAAAACCATATGATATCACTCATACATGGGCTATAAATCTAATAAACAAACAGAGATCTATGGACATGGACAGTGACTTAGTGATTACCAGAGAGAAGGGGGAATGGGATAGATATAAGGATAAAAGGGATCAAATATTTGGTGACAGAAGGAAATCTAACTGGATGGTGAACACACAATGCAATTTATATATATATATATATATATATATATATATATATATATATATATATATATATATGGCATGCTGTTAAATTAATTGTGCATTTCAACTGAATTTTGATCAATGTCATCCCAATACTTTTTAATAAGATATTAAATAAATATCAGAAGGGAAATCCAAACTACAAGTAGTAAATCTATTTCAAAGTGAATATGAATTTATTTCATCTCAATTCACAGAGATCTAATAGATTAGTAATACAAGAAGCATCGTCACAAATGAAAATGTTAGAATTACAAGAAAAGGTTCATTAGCACTTTTCCTCTCGCTCTCTCCTTCCCTCCTTTTTTCTTTCTTTTCTACTCCTTTCTTTCCATTGCTTGCTCCATTCACTCTTTTGTTTTTTTCCCCCACCCTCTCCTTACTTCCTTCTACCCATCTATTTCCAAACATTTCTTGAGCAGTTTTCCAGCACAGAATCTGATCTAGCTTCTAGGAATAAAAGATCAATAAGCCCAGTTCCTGTCATTGAGAATGTCACAGCCAAATAGGAGAGAAAGATATATAAACAGATACTTTCATACCAGGTAAGTACATAACTGAAGAAGAACCAAGTTACTCCACCTGGAAGAATTCTGAGAATGTTTTGACAGAGGAGGTGATGTATGAGTTGTATTTTAAAAGATTCAAAGAAGTTAGACATGTGGAAAAATAGGGAGTGCTATTCCAGGCAATGGACACAGCAATGGACACGACATGTGGAGAAGATCTAGAAAGTACTGACATATTAGGGGAATAGAACTTCAAAGAGGAAGGAACAAAAATGTAAGTGAAGATTTGTGTTGAGAGATGTGGTCTCACTAAGGGAGGCTAAAGCAAGATCATAAAGAACCTTAAATGTGCTATAGACAGGCTTGGGGCTGGTTCTCCTGGGCCAGTTCTGTATCATGCCTATTATCCTGGCATAAATATTAGTAATGTTTTCTTTCACTTTCAAACGTCTCCTGGTTTGAACAGTAAATTAAGTGGTCACTTTTCTTACAGGTCTCAATCTCAGAATGTGATTTCTAGAAGGCAGGACTGAACCTGTGTAACTATCTTTTGTGCATGTGTGTTCAGTGATAACAGAAAGGTTCATAATAGGGCTCCCATGTTCTGTCTCAGTGGTTATGGAAACAGGAGTGGTGAATATGCTTACTTGGCAGTCCACATCCATTTCAACCTGCTTGCGGTGCATACTCCCACAAAAGCTGAACTATGTGCCCCAATATGCTTGTAGCCAGGATTCCTGTTGAGAATTTGGGTTGAGCCAGTAAGATGCACTCATGTGAGATTTGGAATTCAGAAGTGGCAAATGTGGTTGGGAAGACACATTTTCTGCAGCAGCATCCTAGGTCCAGTCTCCAGCTGTGTGGATGCCAAACGTGCGGTAGTAGTAGTGGCAGTTTGTTATCCTCAGAAAATATCTTCGGTGACAAGTTCTCGGAGCCAACAGGTCCCATAGCAGCTTGCTCATTCTCTCCCTCCCTGACTAGACTTGAGAGAGCAGTTGCCTGGGTGGGCCAATCTGCTGTATGGTTCTGGGAACTAGTCCCAGAGCCCGAGCCTAGAGGCCACTCCTCCAATCCTTCCAACAATTTAATGTGCACTTAATTATTTATATTAAATCCTTTCAAGCTTAAAATAACTAGTGTGGTTTTAATTTTCTGGAACTGAACCTTGACATATATATGGTAAGCTATTTAACGAAACTGGGCCTGAAATCCATAGCTGTGTAATAAGAGGGTTTGGCTATTCAATGACCTGAAAGAACCCTCCTACCTCCAGAATTCTGCTTCTGTGATTCTACACTTTGGTGGAGCTTGCCTAATACCTCTATTTTTCTCTCCTGCATCCCTCAGAAACTGCCACCAATCTCCTTCTAGCTTACATTGCCATATAACTATTCCACTAAGATCACTATTAATAAATATACTTTTAGTATTCAGAAAATGTACCAAAAGCCATAGGATATATACAAGGCAGGAATGAGAGATCATTCATTCATTTAACAAACATTTATTGAACATCTATTATATGCCAGGTGTTCTTAAATATTTTATAAACTCCTTAACTCAGTCCAAGCATTTGCTTAGACAAAACATTGCTGGAAGTACATTTTAGCTTTGTCTTGTCTGCAAATTAATAGCTTTCAGACTCCACCCTGTAGGATACCTTCTCTACCTCTTTCCATTCCAGGCTTCCGTCAGAATAGCTCCCTCTTTACAGAAACTGATCTGAGTCAAACAAGAATTTCTTTCTCCATCTCTCTATACCACCATCTCCATTTCTAGCCCATTTTCCTTTCTTCAATAGAGTGGATTGTCACACGTTCTGTTCACTGATCCAGGATTTCAACTTTGCATTTCATTCCTCCCTGCTCTTAGTTTTCCAAAGGTCTCTAGGTGGCCCCTGCTGCATCCTGTGTTCCTCAGTTGGCTGAGAATAACTCAAGGTCTTTTGCTTTTTACACATATTTCCTTGGACAACATACTCAGTCAAAGAGTTTTAATATATTTTTAACCCTTAGGTTATATATCCTGAATTACAGAACATTTCTACATTCTGCTCCAATGTCTTTTCACTGTCATTATTTTCTAAGTATTAACTTATCTCAATATAATACATCCTTCAACAATCTTCCTGTACTTATTTTCCAGGCAATCAAGACTCTGGGGTTACTTTTACTTTGTTTGTCCCATCAGGCCATTGCCAAATTCTAAAAATACTTGCTATATAATATTCTTAGATTTGCCATTTTATCTGCATTTCTGTGTCTAACATCTTATTTCAGGTTCTATATATGGCATGCTTCTTTTCTTTCTCTGTTTTCTATCTTTTCTACCATATGTTCAACCACTTAAATTATTTTCTTTAAATGTTATTCCAAGAGCTTTTAGGAATGTCAATTTCCTTTCTTCATTAAATCTAAACCTTCTGGCATTGGCCAAACATTTTGCTACCTAAACTACATATCTCTTATTGTAGTTTAATTTTATTCTTCCTCTAAAAGATTTTATCTAATTATTTTTCATTACAATCTACTCATTTTTGCCATTTTATTTATTTCATCAGCTGAGAATGTGGTTCACCTGAACAAAAAAATATCCCAAAGAATCCTTTGCCGGGCGTGGTGGTGCATGCCCATAGACCCAGCTACTCGTGAGTCTGAGTCAGGAGGATTGCTGGAGCCAGGAGTTCTGGGCTGTAGTGCACTATGCCGATTGGGTGTCTGCACTTAAGTTCAGAATTGATATGGTGACCTCCTGGGAGTAGGGTCCACCACATAAAAAAAAAATCCTTAAAGAAATTGATGAATATTCTTTGTTTAAAGATTATTTCATATGACTCTAATTGATATTTTTAGCAGTCCCAGAGGACTTTCTACTAATGTTTGTAAGGCCAAAACTTCAAAAAAAAATGTTCAAGTGTAAATTCATGCACAAATTTTTCCTCTTATTCAGTGGACATCAGAATAAATTCTCAGTAGTGCAAAGAACAGTCACAGATAATAAAACTCGCCGCAGCACATAAATTCAAGTAACAACAAGGCTAAAAGCTAGGTATATACTACATAGCACTTGCCATAATACAGTTGTACTCACACAAGAAGAATATGAGAGTTAGGGCACCTTTATCTTATTTGCTTTGGAACTCTTCATTATATTGACTCTGTGGAACTACAGACAGAGGGATATAAATAAATGTTCCTAAGTGCAGAATCTTTTTTGTTATTTATAAAATTTGATGATTGTGTCCAATTTTTTTTTTTTTATAAAAGGGAAGTGTGCTAAAAGGTAACACAATAAGCCTGAAACACATTAGGAGATCAATATGTTTGGTAAACAAATAAATGAGTGAACAAATCAGTAGGTAAATGGTTTGAGTTTAGAGAAAATGAAGATATAAATGGATCATAATGTGTCAGTGTGAAAAAGAAAAGGAAAATAGCTAATTGCTACTGAAGTTTTTAATAGTACAAGAAGTGATAATATAAAAGAAAAATTGGACACAAGATATATAACCAAGAGCAGGAACACAATTAATCTTATCATAATATACACAGGCACACACACTATAATATTGTATGATATTACACATATGTTCATGAACATATATATATATATACACATACATATATATATATATATAAAATATAGTCAATCTTAACTATTTGTGGATTCAATATTTGCAAATTTGCTTGCTCACTAAAATTTATTTGTAATCCCCAAGTCAATACTCACAGGACTTTCTCAGTCATTTGCAGATATGCACAGTGGCAAAAACAAACAAATAAACAAAAACAACAACAACAAAAAAACCTCGATGAAGCAAGAAAATAAAACAGTATTATGCTTTATAAAAAAGATAAACATTTCTAAATGACATAATTGTTTTTATAGAAAACCCCCCAAAATCTACAGATCAACTATTAGAATTAATAAATGAATTAAGCATGTCACTGAATACAAAGCCAACATAGAAAATTACTTGAAATGATATACAGTTGACCCTTGAACAATGCAGGAGTTGGAGTGCTGACCCCTGTGCAGTTAAAAATCCACGTCCAATTTTTGACTCCCCCAAAACTTAACTACGGTCCCTCGATACCTACAGGGGCTGGTTCCAGACCAGCCACCTGTGCCCACATACCAAAATCCACAGATGCATGAACAATGCTCACACTTGGCTCTTTGCATCCATGGATTCCCATCTGCGGATTGAAATGCTGTTTATAATCCACAATTGGTTGAATCCATGGATATGAAACCTGGGGACAGAGAGGGCCAACTGCACATTTATTAGAAAAACTCCATCATAAGTGGACTCATGCAGTTCAAACCCTTGTTGTTCAAGGGTCAACTGTATTAACAGCAAACAATGAGAAGTAAAACTTAGCGCACAATATGAAAACAATATCATTCAAAATAGTTCATGAACACATATATCTAATACAGTCAATCCTCATTATTTGTTGATTCTATATTTGTGAGTTTGTTTACTCACTAAAATAAAAAATAAACATATAATAAAAAATAAAATTCTTAGGGAAAAAATCTAATGAAAATGTGCTAGACTCCACTGAAAACTATAAACATTACTTAAAGACATTGAGCTAGAGTTGAAGAAAATATCTGCAATTCATGTCTGACAAAGTATTCATATCTAGAATATATAAGTACTCCTACAAAACAATAAGAATGAGACAGACATCCATTTTTGTTTCTTTAAACATGTGTTTTACAAAAATAACAGTCTAATAGCCAGTAGGTATATATAACAGTTCTCAACATTGTTAGATATCAGGAAAAATAAATTAAAGCCAGATAATTGCTATTACAATTGCTAAAGTGGAAAATAAACTTGACAATTCCAAGCATTGGGCGGTATTTGGATCAACTGGAACTCTCACACACCGCAGGTAGAAATGTATATGGGTACACTACTTTCTAAAGGATTTCACATTATCTACTAAAGCTGAATATATGTATACTCAATGACACAGCATTTCTATGTAAAAATGAACCAGAAATGGGTGCACATATACACCCACTGTAATACATGTACAAGAATATTCATAGTTATTTACAATAGGTAAAGCTAGGAAATAGATTGGATGAATAAATTATGGTAAATTTGTATGAAGAGTATAAAGCAATAAAAATATTACTACTGTATGCAGCAACATGGATTAAACTTATGGACATAATGTTAAATTAAAGAAATCAAATAAGAATAAATACATATCATTCAATTTATATTTTATATACTAATTTCATGAAAAGGCCAAATACACTATGTTAATAGAATTCAGAATGGTGATTACCTTTGTTGGGATACTGACTAGGAGATGGTACAAGGTAAGCTTTTAGGATGCTAGGAAGAATATTCTCTAACTTGGTAATCATAATGGTTACATTTTTAAAAATTCATTGAGTTGAAAACTTAAGACATAAACTTTACTGTGTGTATATTATAAATTAAGAAAAAATACAAAGAAATACAAAAATATTTAAATATAAATCTATTCTATCATATGCCTCATCTGACATGTGAGTACAGAAACATGAAACATAGGAAAATATCATTGAAATCCCTGAAGGCTATAACACGGCAATCTAAAATGATGCAAATTAATTTATGCAAGAGTGACTTCTTCTTCACAAAGACTGCCTTTTCTCCTCTTAAAAAATGTGACCTGATAACAAAAAAACTTTAAATCAATCCACAAAATTTACTTCCTAGGGGGTGGAATGTCTGATTAATGTAAGCCTAGCTAGAGTACACAGGACATTTGCCAGATTTTTGCCAAAGAATGCCTATGAGATCATTCTTCAAAAGGCCTCCCCCTCTATACTTCTGACATGATATAAACTACTTTAGTATTTATGTATGTTGGACACTTTATAGGTCTTTAAATAAAACCAGCTGTCACTTTAGGTAATGTTAATAAAAATAAAAATAAAAATAAAAATAAAAATAAAAATAAAAATAAAAACATGGTTTCACATAAGAATCACCTGATTCTTTAGGTTTCCTCCCAGACATTTTACTACACGACATCTGCAATGAGTTCTAGAATCTGCACTTTACGAAGCACTCCAGGAGATATTGGACCAGGGGGTTTGGATTACACATTTATAATGCACTGCTCTACAGTATGCTACAGTATGAACTATTCATTTTCAGCTGATCTCCTTATTTTAAAATGTAATGTTTTTTCTCTATGTGGTCTTAATTAGCTTCGATGATAGAACGTAAAACAATAAATGATCAACTACATGTTCTTATCTTTCAAAACGTTATACATCTTTTATCTGCTATTTAGATTTCATTTTTCTCAGTCACATCAGTATAAAATTAACCTATTAAATAATCCAAGAAAAAAGTAACTGAAGTAATGCCTTTCCATATTAGTTAAGAAGTACTGTGTGCATAAAACAATTTCTCGGCTGATAAGCTATTAATTTTTTAGTAATAAGAGAGGTATCTCAGCCTTGGACCAGAGCCATCTAAGTTTGTTAATACATAAATTCAGGGTTAATTGAATTCAACAATTTTAAAGGCTGATGTTTATTATTAAGATATAGGGGAGAGATTATAAAGTGAATTTACCTCAGCTGATTGAAAGGCAGAGAGGTTCAGGCATCCCGGAAGGAAAGGAAAGGGAAAGGAGAAGGGGAAGGGGAAGGGGAAGGGAAGAGAAGGAAAGGAAGAAAGGGAGGGAGGTAGGGAGGGAGGCAAGTAACAAGGAGGAGAAAATAGAAAAAAAGAAAACTGTGAAAAAGACTGAAGGGACAAGATAGGAATAAATAATTTGTAATTTAAAACTGAACAGTGACTAGATGAAAATCAGAACATTTGGGTTGTTTTAAGTGAAAGAGCACAACCTCCTAAGAACCCATGCAGGGAACATAGTAGAAAGTAGAGATATAACATTCAATAATATTAATTTTTACTACTGGAAAATAATTTATTAAATAAGCAACTAAAAAAAAAACAAAAACAAAAACAGTGAACTAGATTAGCAATTTGCTCACATCCTGAGCCTTGGAAACACCTTTGATTTTTTCGCTTCTGCACCTATGTAAAATGGAGACACCACCCATCAGGCTTATCCTGGGACTCAAGGTATTGTGAAAATAATAAGATTAGTAAATTTTTTGAGTTGTTTAAGATATAGTATATAGTTATTTAGACTACTATGCTCTTGATTTATATTAAATTATATGAGTTAACCTTTTAATAACATTTAGTATCATGAGCATGAATTAGGCAAAAGCTATAGTGGAAATGTGTAATGGAGAAAAGGCCATGGGGGAAAAAGAAATTAATTGCTAAATCTTTCAGTGAAAGAACACAATCACTTCCCTCATTCCCCAGATATTGGCCACCATCTGAATATGAAGGTGCTAGAAAGACTAAGACCTTGTTTGGTTTAATAACCTTATTGAGGATATGACAGCAATGCTGATGAAATACATACTACCTACTAAGCACTGAAATGCTAATTGAATGAATATACTCTAATTAATAGTAATTACGTCAATCTGAATGCACATCATCAGTTAATATAATAAACATATCAACGAATTATTATGGGTAACAATAAAATAGTCTTTTATTTTCAAGAAGCTGGTAAAATTAGTAAGCTATACTCAAAGATTAAGTATTAGGATCATTAGGATTAATTTGTATATAGTTAATGCACATTTTTTTTATCACAAAACTGTAGGAAGAATTATTCTAAAGGGAGGAGGACAGAAAGATGGATCAAATTGTTATCCCATCTCCCAATGCAGAAAGGCCGTTATGGCTTGCTAATCTCACCATGTTACTGACATTGAATCGTGGATAATTTTTCAATATCTTTTTCACTGGGGCAAGGCTATGTAGTTACGGAATCACTCTGACTGCCCTGATGGCATTTGCTTTTCTTTATCCCTACACAGTTCATGTGCTTGTTACAATCTTGGGACAATGTCTTTCATGCCATAAATTAATTTTTTCCCCTTGAATGTCCTACTATCTGACAGTGATCAATAGTGCATTCATGATGAACCCTAAATCAAGCAATGTTGCTGCATGATGAAAATGATATAGAACCCCAAACTGAAAGTCCCTCATCTCATAAGATTCTATAAGGAGTTAACAACTGTCAAATGGAAATTTCTTTTAACTGACTTTTGTTTTCCTAATTTTTGATTGATTGACATATCAAAGCAACTTATACAAATACACTAATTTGCTTGCATTTCTTCATGTAATTAGACATCTTTGAAATGTATAATTCTACACGAATGTACATTACCAAAAAAAAAAAAAAAAGAAAGAATGCCATTGTTTTTTCTGTATTATGGAAATGCATATGACATAACACACACACAAAAGATTAAAGATGAATGCAAAATATTTTGCTTACTGGTACTACATGGACTTTCATACCTAAGATATTTTCTTTAGTAATTTCTAATATTAATATTTAAGACTGTATAATAAAAATTTACCAATTGAACAATTTTTTCAAAATAGACTTTATATATAAACACTAATTAATATCTCTATTTTTCTTTTTTGGTTTGAAACCAGCATATTCTATATTTATAGCAATAAAATATTTTTCTTTAAAATTATCTTTTTTCCTTATTTAATATACATCTCATTAACAAAATTAATACCTACTATATTCTAGGCACCATTGTCAGAGTAATATATTAATTAACTTAATCCTCAAAACAACTCTATGAAATAGATGATGCTGTCTCCATTTTATAGATGAGCAATATGAGCCACAGATACAGTGACTTGCCTAGAGTCACACAATAAAGCAGAAAAGCTGGTGTTCGAACCCAGGTAGTTTGGCTCTACAGTCCATCCTCTTAACCACCATCCTTGTTTGAGAGATATACAGTTGGAATTTCTGGAGGTTAAAAACAACAACAATTTAAGGAGTGTAAAGCAAACTTTTCAAAAAACCTGTAACATATTACATTAAAATTGTGGTTCTGGTTTTACTATTTCAAAAACTACTATTTTACATAGGATGAGTTTGCCCATCACAATAAAATTTGAGCAAGGATATAAAAAGTTAAGGAGCCCAACAGTCATAAATTCCATAGTGATGTATGAATGACTAGAAGGAATCAATAAACATGAAAAAGTCCAAATTCAAAACATAGAACCATATATGCATGGGCACACATAGAGAAAAAAGGATATATTCTAAAAAGGATTTCCTTTTTAAATTTTGTTGATTTCTTCCAAAATTTTGAGTACTATTATAACTAGAAAAAAATCAATAAATGCCGTTCAAAAGAAAACAGATGGACAAAAAAAAAAACAGATTTATGTGCAACTTTTGAAGAATGCTTATTTAATCTGTACAGGAATACAAACCACTTCCAGGAAGCTTTTTTTAAAAAAAATACTATAACAGCACTTTATAAGTACATCTATTTTGCATTTTCTCTATTGTACTTTAAGTTTCTGTTTGTTTTGCCTCCTCTCCTACTAGTTTTATAAAGTTGTTGAGAAACTGACCATGATTCATTTCTGTTTGCATCCACAGTGACTACACAATACAAGGTCTGGCACGTTGGAAAGCATTTGATAAATAATGGTTGAGAAATTTCATACTTGTAGGAGCAACAAAACTAAGGACAATACTGTCTTCTATGATATATGAACAAAATTGTTTCAGAGACTAATATCTACCAGACATGACTTCATAATTGCATAAAGATGTATGCAGCTGTGTGGTCATGAGGAGGACAGGTTATCAGCTAGAGAAATGAGAGCCGCTTCCAGCACAGCTGGAAAAATCACTCACATTAGTTCTATCTCCTTGTATTTCTGGTAAATATTTTACTCATATTTCCCAACCACTTCTTGGAAACCTTTCCCACCTTCCATAGCACAATGTCATTCGTGTTTCCCACAATTCTTGATGCATACCTTTATTACACGCATACTACTACATTACAGTATTATTTGCAACTATTTTCTTTGGCTTCACTGGGAGCTCCCAGAAGGCAAGAAGTATACATTATACATCAAAACCACTATAGTCTTGCAGGTTGTGCACTGCACCAGGGCACCGCATCTAAAGAGATGCTGTAAACCATAAGATGCTATGATATGGATATCATAGATTGGTATATTTATAATATCATTTTTCTGGCATATGACTATAAAGTATCTTGAAAAGAGAGCCCTTTATTTTCTAATATTTGAAGTTCCTAGAACATGGAAGTTATTAAAATACATTTATATAATTGAACACACCAAGAACTAAACCAATAAATAATGCATTGAAAATTAATGTACTGAATAGTGGTCTTATCTTTCAAGTGGAGATGTTGGGGAAAATGGATTCAATATGACAGATAACATACATAAAAATGTGATAAAATTAAAGATCTTTTGGTAATAAATACTGACGGATTTTACAGTCTGAGGACATGTAAAGCAAATTCCCTCTGAAGTGAACATTAGAAGCTCTATCATTACATCATAACACTAAAGCAACCAACATGGGGATCCAGGTCCAGGAATGTACTGTTTCCTATAATGCTTATAAGCTTAAATGTTACAAAGTACGATAAGCACTCCTATTTAGATGTTCACTTTCAGGTCTATAAGACCTATAAATAGAGTAAGAGGCATTAACAAAAAAACAGCACTACAAAATAGTCTGTGTTTCTTGGCTCCCACTCTTTCATTTAGCCAGTATTTTCTGAGTATTTCCTTTTTATAAAATACTATGCTAAGTACTAGCATTCTTCAGGCATATTCATGTCATCAAACTTTTTCCTTAGCAAGATGATAGCTTTTCACTGTTTTGTTATTCACTGATAGCTTAGGGTAGAAGATCCTAACCTAGGTGATGTGAAGTTTTAAAATCTAATCCAGGGTGCCAGAGGTATATATAATTTAATCCAGTCTTTGGGTGGCCCTGCTCTAAATGAAGAGGTATATCCAGATTTCCCAAGCTATGCTCTTTAGGTTTCCTTTTAGTTTCTCCTTTTACATTTAAAAGTAGAACATACATATATTGTGGATCTCAGCAGGGAAAAAATATATGTAAGTTAGAATTTCCAAAAATGTGAATGGCATCAAGCCACAAATTTAGGAAGTGCTAAAAACCCAAGAAGGATAACTTGAAAGAAAACCATACTGAGGTAGTGAAATCCAAAGACAAAGGAGAGAGAAGAACAAACAGAAAGACAAAGAGGGAATTGTAGAATCAGTCACAGAGAAAAAGAACATTACTTTCGAGGCAACAACAATATGACTGGCAAGTTGGCTTCTCAATAGACATGATGACAGCCAAAAGGCAATGGAATCATATTTTTAAAGTGCTGAAAGAAAATATCTTACCAAAGCAACCTTCTGAAATATAGCAAAATATTCTCAGATAAGCAGAACTGAAACAAATAAACATCAAAACTGTTGTCAGCAGCCCCACAGGAAAAGGTATACTAAAGGTAGTCCTTCCAGTAAAAGGAAAGTGATATCTTATAAAAACTTGTTGAAAGGAATGAAGAACATCAGAAAAAGTGGTAAATAAAAATGAATCTTGTGCATTTTGGGGTTACAGAATGTAAGTAGAATTAAGACACATCACAATAATAATGCAAATGTTGGTAGGGAGTAAGTAGTAAATGGAATTAAGTTAGACTAAGATTCTACTATTTTCCTAGGAAGTGTCAAAAATTATACTAGACTATAAGTAAGGTATGAATGCTGTAATTTTTGGATAAACGTTAAAAGAATATAAAGGAATGTTTATGTAAATAGCTAATCGAAGGTGGAAATGAAATAATAAAAAAAATTTTGAGTAATTCAAAAGAAGCCAAGAAAAGTAGAGAAAGAGGAAGACAAGCAGGAACAAGACAGATAAGGAGTACAATAGTGGGTATAATTCCAGATATATCATTAACTATCTTTGTGGGTTGAACTGCACCCCACTCCAAAATATGTGGGATATAAATCTAAAAGCAACAAGTGAACAGGACAAACAGAGACACATGGACAATAGACTAGTGGTTACCAGAGGGTAAGGTGGAGGAGGAAGAGGGGAGGGGGGAGGTAGATGGGGTAAAAGGGGTCAAATATGTGGTGACAGAAAGAAATCTAACTATGGGAGGTGAACACACAATGTAAATACACACACACACATACACACACACACACACACACATATATATACACATACATATATATATACACATACACATATATATATATATACACATATACACACACACACACACACACACACACACACGCGCGCGCGCGCGCACCTTACTGTTAAAATGCACGGCTAAAACATCAGATTTTGTTATCCAACGTCACCATAAAAAACTAATTTAATTAATTTAAAAAATGTGTGTGCATGTGTGTGTGTGTGTTTGAGTCCTGAGTCCTGGTACCATGAACATAACCTTATTTGGAAGTAGCATCATTGTAGATGTAATCATGTTAAGGTGAGGTCACACTGAATTAGGATGTGCTCTAACTTAATGACCTGTGTCCTTACAAGGAGAAGGAAATTTGGACACAGACACACAGGGAGAAAATCACGTGATGATGGAAGCTGAATTTGGAGTAATGTTTTTACTAGTTAAAGAGTACGAAGTACTTCCAGTAACATGAAAAGCTAGGAGAGAGGAACAAAATGGAACCTCTAGAAGGACCCAACACTAATGACACCTGGATTTTGGATAGCTAGCCTACAGACTGTAGAAGAACAAATTTATGTTGTTTTAGACCCCTAGTTTGTGGTACTTTGTTGTGGCAGCCCTTGGAAACTAATACAATTATATTAAGTGGAAATCGAACATATTTAAATTAAAAAAAAAAAAAAAGACTGTCATGCTGCGTAAGTAAACCAAAAGTAAAAAAAAAAAAAAGGCAACATACTACTCACAACAAATATATCTTACATACTAAGAAGCAGAAGTTAAAATAAAAGAATAGAGAAAGGTGCACCAAATGCAAAAGAAAATACAGTAGATGCAGAATTACTAATATCAGATAAGCTAGACTTCAAAGCAAGAAGCATTACTAAAAATAAAGAAGTCACTTATAAGATTTAAAAAACTCAATCCACCAAGAAGACATACCAACTTTAAATTCACAAGCAGCTAACTGTATAGCTTTAAAATATATAAAACAAAATTTGGCAGAATTGAAATGAGAAAAAATATCTTTAATCATAATGAGTAGTTTAAACACAACTAACACTAACTAAAGAATAAGCAGATTTAGAAAAACAATACATTTCCAGATAATATGAACCACTCAATTAACAAAATTGACTTGGTAATAAACAACATTGTATCCAACGATGACAGAATTCACATTCTTTTCAAGTGATCATGGAACATTTGTCTATTGCTGGACCATAACATTTTATGCTGGGCCATCAAGCAAGCCTGGACAAATCTTGGAGAATTTAAATCATTAAGTGTTCTCCCACTATAATGAAATTGATCAAGAAATTAAAAGCGAAAGACAATTAGAAAATCTTCATACATAGAAATTTATCAATACGCTTATAAACCATGTGTCAAAGAACACATCGCTGTGGAAATTAGAAAATATTTTTAACTGAATCATAGTATATTATAATTTATGGGATGCACATAAGGCTGAACTTAGAGGGAAAATTTATAGCCTTAAATGCCTTATTGGAAAGATGAAAAAAGATTAATATCAATTCCTAAATATTCATCTCAAGAAGTTAGAAAAGGAAAAAAATTAAGACATTAAATTAGATGAAATAATAAAAAGGGGGAATAAAATACAAAACAAATATATAATAGGAAAAAAAATGAACACAGCCCAAAGTCAAATCTGTGGAAAGAATGATGTAATATTAGAAGACTTCTACAAGATCTATCGGAAAGACACAGTATAAATTATAAAAATAAGAAATGAAAAAGGAAATGTCATTATAGATCCTTAAACAATTTTAAAAATAAGATAGCATAAACTTTGTCAATAAATCTTAAAATTTGTAAGAAATGAACAACTTCCTTGAAAACACAGCTAACTGAAAATTATATAAAAAGAAATAAAAATATGAATTTTACTGTATCTATTAAGGAAATTGAATTTGTAATTAAAACCTATCCAGAAACTCAGAGGGTTCTATGGACAAACAATAACTAAATTTAACAAGGAAGATGGATATAAAGTTAACATAAAAATTATCTTTCTGTATGCCAGACACATAAAAAATTTTAAAGATAGAATTTATAAAGGAATCTGATAACTAGGATTATATCTAGCAAAAGATATACAATACTTGTACACTGCAAAGCATATAATAGTATTGAGTGAAAATAAGAAAGACATAAATATATGGAAGGATAAATTGTGTTCACAGTTTGGAAGACGTTATTATAAAGCAGTCAATTCTCCCCAGATTGATTTATAGATTTAGCATATTCCCAATCAAAATCTGAATAAGAATTTTTTGTGGAAGATATAAAGGCAATTAAAAAAATAATTACATGGAAATACAAAAAGTCAAAAACAGCCATGGCAATCTTTAAAAAGTAGCACAGATTTAAACAACTTATACTACCATATATCAAAATCCATTAGAAAGCTAAACTAGGTAAATAGCCCAATACTGATGCAAAGACTAATAAAGAGGCCATTGGAAGAGCACAGAGAGTCTAGAATGGACTCTACACATATGGTCACCTAAGATGACAAGGCAACATGAAAAGGGAAAAGAATGACCTTTTCAGTAAATGGCACTAGATCAAGTGAATATCCATATGGGAGAGAAAATGAATTTTGAGCTGTATTTCATAGCAAACACAAAAATCAAAATTAAATGGTCTAAATAAGAAAAAATGAGAAAGCATTTAAGTGAAAACATAGACTATCTTTGTTGACTTTGGGATAGGCAAAGATTCTTCATGAGGCCATGAAAAACGTTAACTACAGGAAACTTTTGCTAAATTCAATTTATACATCTGAAAAAGTACTCATATGTGCACAAAAACTTCCATTCCACAAATTGATAACAAAAGTATACACTACGAAAGAAAAAAGGATTACAGTCTTAAACAGGCAATTAACCCAAGTGGTCAATAAACATATAATAAGATACTCAAGCTTAACGATCATCAAGAAAATGCTAATAAAACCAGAATGAGATATCACTACATACCTCCATAATGGCTAAAATTAAAATAACAACAATAGTACAAAGTATTGATGAAGATAGTGGAACAATTAGACTTTGCATATACCTTCTGGTAACAGTATATATTGATAAAGCCACTCTGAAAACTGGAAATATCTACTAAAGCTCAATATATGACACAGAACTTTCACTCATAGGTATATACCCACCAGAAATGTATACACATATGCATCAAAAGATATGTACAAGATTGTTAATAGCAGCCCTATTAATAAGAGCCCAAAATGGAAACAACACGGTCCATTAATAAAATAGATAAGGAAATTATGGTATATCCATGCAGTGGAAAACTAAACAGCAAAAAAAAAAAAAAAAAAAAAAAAAAAAGAATGAAATTCAGCTATACACGTATGGAGAAATTTCACAAGAATAAGCCAGACACAAAACTCTACATACTATGTATATGATCTCATTTTTTTAAAGTTCAAATACAGGCAGAATAACTTATAGTTTTTTAAGTCAAAATAGTTGTGAGGAAAGTGTCTGAGGTGCTGACAATGTTCTAGGTCTCGATCTGGTAGCTTTATAATTGTCTAGAAAAGTATATAGTGCTCTTAGACATTCGTACCGGGACTAATGATTCTCTCCACAGATTAATGATGAATATGCTCAAATAAACACATTGCCTATTTCACTTCCCCAGACAAAATGTTTGGCACATAGAATCTAAATATAAATGTTTTCAAAGTATATGGCTATGTTAGCAATGTAAAGAAAAAGTACACACTTTACAAATCGGTGTATAATATTTTTTCACTGTGACAAAATTTTTAAAATGTATTTATTTAATTAAAAAACTATGTGGCAGCCTGTTTATTCTACTGCATGCTTGGGAATAGTTCCCCTTTTGGGGGATATAGAATTCTCTATTAGTATTTTCTTGCTATGCCTTGATTCATCTAAGCCAGAGTTGTTTTTAGCATTAAGCGGCTAAAACAGAAGCAAAGAAAATCAGTCACAAGGGATTATCTCTTTCAAGACTGTACTAGAATTATTACACATATGAATTACTTAAAAAGTGGATAATTTTATGTGGCAAAAGGAAGAAGAAAGTTATAAATAGAAGAAAGTAAAAATGTCACTAATTATTAACTAGGCAATATGAAAATAAACGCTTCCATAAATAGATTTTTATATTTTTTTTCCTTACACTAAATTTTCTTCCACTTCTGTTTCTTCCATCCTGTCTACATTGGTAGATTATTTATTGCCATTTCAGTTATACATTTCAAGAGAATGAGGTGACTGATTATACTTCTGCATAGTTGCTTGGTTTAAAATGCTGTGAAAGGAACTTATTTTTAAATTTGGAATCTGTTACTATGACATCAAATAAATGACAACAGAAATGGTTAGCAAAGAAATACTCTTGAGCTTGATGTAAGCAATTACTACCTTTAAATGAAAGTAGGTATTTCTAAGAAACCCCAAAAAGCCACTACCTAAGCTTTATTGTTCTGGTTTTTCACTATTATCTTTAGAAATGCTTCCCATATCCCACAGGTTACTACATGAAAGAAAGTCATTGTTTATAGTTTTAGTTCTGAGCTGCTAGCTTGAAATGTTTCCTCTGACTATATTTCTTCTTGATCTAGATCTTCCTGGCTACCTATTTTATTACCAATTCCACCATTTCTTCCATTTCTAGCATGACCTCACCCTTTAGACTGTGTACTAGGCACTGTCTCCCTACCCCACAACTATGACTCAGTAACCTGCCTTTGGCAACCGTGAGTCAATACTCTGTTTCATCCGTGTGAGTTAGCAAATTGGCCCCGTAAACTTGACTTTATCACAAGAACCTGCCCCCAAGCAGCCGATGCATTTCTGAATGTTCAGTCCATTCAATTCCACAAATATTTCCTGAGTGCCTACTATGTGCCCAGCCCAGCGCTCTGCCAGGTGCTAGAAAGAAAATGAGCAAAACAGAAAGATTCCTGGCCCTTCAAGAGCTTTGATGGAAAAGACAGAGTTTAAACAAGTAATTGCACAGATATATGATTACAGACTATAACAAGCTGGAAAGAGACAGTATTTAGCACTCCTAGGACATATGATGGTTGGGTCTGTCTGCAGGGTCAGGAAGAACTCACAAGTAACATGCAGCCAAGATCTAAAAAATAATAACATAAAAAACTACACCAAACAATCCAATTAAAAAGTGGGCAGAAGACCTAAATAGACATTTTTCCAAAGAGGACATACAGAGGACCAACAGATAAATGAAAAGATGCTCAGTATAACTAATCATCAGGAAAATGTAAATCAAAACCACAAGAGATCATCTCATACCTGTCAGAATGGCTAACATCCAAAATCAGCAAGTGTTGGCAAAGATATGGAGAAAAGGAACCTTGAACACTGTTGCTGGGATTGTAAATTGGTGCAGCTACTCTAAAAAACAGTATAAAAATTCCTCAAAAAATTAAAAATAGAGTGTCCATATGACCCAGCAATATCACTTCAGGGTATTTATCCAAAGAAAACAAAGATGCTAATTCAAAAAGATACACGGACTCTTGTGTTCACTGTAGCAATATTTACAATAGCCAAGATACGGAAGTAACCTAGGTGTTCATCAATAGATTAATGGATAAAGAAGATGTGGTACATATACATGAAGGAGTATTACCCAGCTATAAAAAATAATGAAATCTTGCCATTTGCGACAACATGGATGGACCCAGAGGGTATTATACTGAGTGAAATAAGTAGAGAAAGAAAAATACTGCATGATTTCACATATATGTGGACTCTAAAAAATGAAACAAATGAAAAAACAAAACAAAACAGAAATAGACCCATAGATAGAGAGAACAAGCTGATGGTTGCCAAAAGGGAGGGGCTTCGAGGAAGGGTGAAAAAATAAAAATAAAAATGAGAACATTCATTTCCTCAAATGATTATGATGATGATTACATGTGATTATCTGTGAGAAAGAATCTAGCGCCAGCACACTTTTATTCCTTGTGTTGAAAATCCAGAATGTCACTTAATGCACAGGGAAAATAGAATGAACAAGACGAGCAATAACAGGTGAGAGTTTTTATTTTAAAACATCAACTACTGGCAATGTCCATGACCAGAACATTCCCCACATGTGGGACAATTCAAGAAAGACAATTTCTTGCTCAAGCTACAAGAGATTTCCTCTTTGGATCTCTCCTACAGAGAGAAGCCACTGGAGGACTTTCTCTTTTTAATCACGAGGTTAGAAATGAGAGCTCAACATTAGAAAGCTCTTGCTTAATTAAACAAAAACATTGTGTATGGGGAAGTCCCCTGATTCTCTTCACAGGCTTGATATCTGTCTCAAAGATTGTACAGCTGGGGAGAGAGGAAGGAAGGCAGCTGGCTTATACATTACCCAGAGGTGTCAGGGGTGCAGGTCAGCAGTTCATGTACAGCAGGCAGACCAGGTCCCCTCTTCAGAAAGTTTCTGGCTTTAAAGGTGATGTCAGGAAGAGGTTAGCACCCACACAGACAGAATGGTGCAAAGGACAAATAGGAGAAGGCAGTGTTTGGCACAAAGTATGACTAAATCCTCAGCCTGTGGGACACTATGCAGTGGCATTTTGCTGTTCTTTGTTCCAAATTTATAACAATATGTAAGTGGTATCAGCAGAAGGCTGGGTTTACTCGTCTATGAAGGGTAAAGAGATCATCTGTAGTATGGTTGCCTGCCATTCTGATCTCAGTCCATCAAAACTATGGATCCTGAAATGGTGGCCCAGATGGGACCTCTGTTCAAACTGCCCATCTTTAGGGTGAGAGCGGAGCCAGGGCCAATGGTCATGGGCACAAAGTGACAGGCTACCTGGTAGGCATCTTCCTGGACACAGACATGCTTGAGATTAGGTCAGTAGGATGATTTCACCTCTAAACTGCAACACTGCAGCACTGCAGTAAGGGATTCAGCCCTCAGTAATCATAGACCTATATGGTAGCAATGGTCTGAGCAGAGAAATGTTAGTGTTAGTGGCGTTGCCTTTACATTAAGCTGTGCATAACTGAGGTTCTGCCTGAATCTCTGAAGTGTATAACCATAGCCAGTTGCTTGGCTCTTGCCTCATGTGGACAAGACAAGGGGTCCTTTTGTCCAACACAGGTATAACCAGTCAGTAACTGCTACCTCCAGATGGCATCCTGGATATCCTGCTGGGCTCTATGCTGGCTGTGTTCTATGCTGCCCCACTAATGAAATAACACTTAAGTACACTAAGGTCACAAGTGAGGGCAAACTATGTAACTGAGGTGCACATTTTATCTTTCTGAGCCTCAGCTTTCTTACCTGTAAAGTAAGGCCATAATCACAGGGATATTTGTCTACTAAATCCAATAATGACTTTCTCAAATCCAACGCCGTTGTTATTATTATTTGAGATTCTAAAATCCATCAAAGCAGAGCCTGTGTGAAAGGAAGGAAGGAAAGAAGAAAGGAAGAGAGGAAGGAAGGAAGGGTGGAAGGATGGGAGGGAGGGAAGGCCATAACAGGCAGAAACATGCATGATAGGATAAGGATTTGGGCCCATGAAATGGAAGTACCTTCTATTGGAAAACGATTAAATAATTAACTAAAGATAAGAGATGAGGAAAAAACTCTAAAATTTTGACAGGGGACACTTAATTCAAATATATTCCAGTATAAGGATTGTTTTGCTTCAAAGAAGAAAAATAATCACTCTGATCTTGAATTTTGCCAAGTCTCCCTGTGCTCCAAAAAACAAGCAGAAAAGCATCCAAAGCTATGATAAGGACATTATATGGCATAAAATTCTATAAGGGAAAATACAGATGACAAAGGGGAAAGCTGCCAAGTTAGATAGCAATTTATATGAAGAAGAAAAAAAGGAGACAAAATGCCATACACCAGAGATACAAGCAGCAATAGTAATATAGAAGAGGCAAGTTTAAGATGAACATTGAAAGAGGACAATTAGGTGATAACTATTAGAGTTTGAAAGTTTTAAATATATATTCTCAAATACATGTTAACATTATATGTAAGTGCTATAGAGTATTAAATATAAGTAAAACATAAAAGAGCAAACATTTAAAGTTGCATATAGAAAAATATATTTACACATATGGAAGTAGAAGGATACACTCTTGTCTTTGCTTTATATTTAAATTAGATAGCACCTCAGATTCGCAGATATTATCAAATAGTGTCTAGCAATAACCCCAACACAGACTACACACAATTATTCCAAATTAGATTGGACATTCAATAAATAACTGCCATGTGGAGGCAGAAAAGTAAGGTGGAGAGGGCATTGGACTTGAAGTGACCAAACGTCACTGAAGGCCTAAGTCACTGAATCCCTAAGACTGATTCTCAAGCAAGAGATTGCATGAGGGTCACCTGGAAGGCTTGTTAAAACAGACTTTTTGGTCCCACTGCCAGAGTTTCTGATCCAGTAGGTCTTGGTTGGGGCCTGAAAAGCCCATTTCTAACTAGTTCCTAGGTGAGGCTGATGTTGCCAATCGGAAACCACAATTTAAGAATCTCATCTCCAAGGGCATGTTTCCTCGTCTGCAAAATGAAGATGTTACTGCCTCCAAGGCTCACCTCACAGATTTTTTTTTTTTGAAGAGGGAGAGAGAACTAGAACAAATAATCCAAAAATTTTTATGGAACCATAAAAACTCTGAATAGCTATGGCAATCTTGAGAAAGAAGAACAAAGTTGGAGGTATCTCACTACCTGATATTAAACTATACTACAAAGCTATAGTAGTCAGACATCATAATACTGACATAAAAATAGACACATAGATCAACTTAACAAAACAGAGAGACCAGAAAAAAAAAAAATCCACACCTATACGGTCATTTAATCTATAACAAAAGAGGCAGGAATGTGTAATGGGATAAAGACAGTCACTTCAACAAACAGTGTTGGGAAAACTGGGCAGATACATGCAAAAAAATGAAACTGGACCACTTTCTTACACCACATATAAGAAAAAACTCAAAATGGATTAAAGACTTAAATATAAGACCCAAAACTCATAAAACTTCTCGAAAAAAACATAGGCAGTAAACTCTCTGATATTGCTATTAGTAATATTTTTTTCTGCTATCTCTCTTTGGACAGGGGAAACAAAAGAAAAAATAAATGGGACTACATCAAACTAAAAAGTTTTTGCACAGCAAAGGAAACCATCAACAAGACCAAAAGACAACCTACTGAATGGGAGAAGATATTTGCCTATGATACATCTGGTAAGGGGTTAATATCCAAAATTTATAAAGAACTCATCCAACTCATCAACAAAAAGCAATCCAATTAAAAAATAGGCAGAAGACCTGAATAGGTGTTTCTCCAAAGAGGATATACAGATGGCCACTAGACATATGAAAAGATGCTCAAGGTCACTAATCATCAGAGAAATGAAAATTAAAAAACCACAATGAGATATCACCTCACACCTGTCAGATTGGCTATCAATAAATCAAAACACAACAAGTGTTGGCAAGGGTGTGGAGAAAAGGGAACCCTCATACACTGTTGGTGGAATTGCAAATTGGTACAGCTGCTATGGAAAACGGTCTGGAGGTTCCTCAAAAAAATTAAAAATAGAACTACATTTTGACCCAGCAATTGCACTTCTGGGTATTTATCAAAACAACAACAACAACAACAACAACAACAACAACAACAAAAACCCCAAAATACTAGTTTGTAAAGATCTATGCACCTCTATGCTCACAGCACTGCTATTCACAATAGCCAAGATATAGAAGCAATCTAAGTGCCCATAAATAGATGACTGGATAAAGAAGTTATAGTACATATATATAATGGACTATTACTCAGCTATTAAAAAATGAAATCTTACCATTTGCAACTACATGGATGGACCTAGAGGGTGTTATGCTGAGTGAAATAAGTCAGAGAGAAATATAAATACCATGATTTCACTTACATGTGGGACCTAAGGAACAAAAGAAATGAACAAACTAAAAGAAAACAGACTCAGATACTGAGAACAAAGTGGTAACTGTCAGAGGGGAGCGGGGTTGGAGGCTGGGTGAAAAAGTGAAGGGATGAAGAAATACAAATAAGTAGTTACAAAAGTCATGAGGATTTAGAGAATAACATAGGGCATATAGTCAATATTATTGTAATGATTATGTGTAAAGCCAGATGGGTGCTACAGTAATTGCAGGGATCACTTCATTGATTGTATAAATGTCTAACTTTTTAAAATTAAAATAATGAAAAAAAGGCAATGATTAAATCCAAATTCCTTAATAAGATATTCAAAGATCTCTCAAAAACCATCCAAAAATATGATCCCACTGTTACTCCTATTCCTGCTCTTCAGGAGCATTACAATGGATTACACAAAATATGCTCTATTATTCATCATTGCTGTGCTTTTTCTCAGGTTTTTCTTTCTTCCAAGATGCCCTGTTTCTCTTTTCTGCCCAATCCTTTCTTTGTCCACACTATCTGCTTGCTATCAAGGCCTGGCACAAAAGCCAATTCTTTAAAGTTTTTATTGACCTCTTCTGAGCCATCATTGCACTTCACGTGCCTAATACAGAATTTCTCATATTTTACCTTCTACAATATATGTAGTTTTATTCCTCTTACTTGATTGGGAGTACTTTGATGGCATATATCATGTATCTCACAGTATCAACCTCACCACCTGAAATGTAGTGTTGTTCAAGCATTGTTGATTCACTTGAATGGGCTTAATTATTAGGTGGCAGAGAAACTCGAGTGATTTGTTATGGTTATTAAGTTTTAAGTGAAATAGAAGTGATAAATTGGGAAATTATATTCAATACATGGGATTGACTTTATCTACTACTTTTATTTTGGAAGAGATTTTTTTTTAAGAGAAATGGGATCTAAAAAACCATTTTATTGATTTGTTAAAAACAATGCCATTGGGATGGGGAACATGGCATTGAGGCAGTAAGGTAACGGCTCAGCATAGAGCCAGAGGAGAGAAAGAGTAACTAGGGGAGATTGTTTCATAAACTATAAAAAAGTCTAACCAATGTATTGTATACTTGAAACTAATAATAAAATTTAAAAATCTTAGAAAAAAACAATGCCATTATTTGGATAATTAGAATATCACAAATAAAATCAAAAAAGTAAAAAAAAAAAAAATACTTGAAACTAATAAAAAAAAATGGTATGCCCCCGGAGAATATAAATTGTTTCACATGTTCCTTATATGGCATTACCCAAAAATGTTATCTCATAATGACTGAATGTCTATACTTTTTAAATAAAAAGATACTATGGGAATATGAGAATAATGATTAAATAACTAAGAATTCTTCCTAAGTGGCATTCAATTAAATGGCATGGATAAACAGGAATTCAAATATTGCAAAAGAGAGAGGAGGACTAGGTAGTTATGTAGCCAGTACTGTGAACATGGTCTTACCAGATATTAAAATTCTGACATGATTCCGTATCAGTTAGGAAATAATTGCCATCCAAATTACCCCGAGTGTTGTAGACCCACAAAGGCAACTAAAAGAGAAATGTCTGGTACAGCAAGAAACTGCCAGCACTCTGCCTTATGCCACTGTCTGTTCTGATTGGGTGTGCCCATGCCACAGTGGTAGTTAAGTCCTGTGAATATCATCCTTAGAAAGGAGAGAGGATGGGATGGTTGCTAGCTCCTCGCGGATATCTTTCTAAACCATTCTGGTACAAATCCTGAGCTTACAACCATAGTTGGTTCTTAGTCTGCATCTTTATTCTATGTGAATTGATACAGAAATTATGGAAGAATGAGGAAGTAGAATGGAAAAGGAAGAAATATCAAAAAGGAAATAGGATTTAGGATTATATATTATTGCAGAATAACTTTATTTGAGTAGTGCTAAAGTCTAAGAAAAGTCAATTTAGAGAGACTTACCAAGATGGGTAAAAAAGAAAGGACACAGCAGTCACAGAGCGTGACTGGTCTACATCTGCCTCTCCATTCAGACATTTTCCAAACTTTCCTCTGCAGATGCTAGAAATATTCCAAGTTGCCATCTGGTGTGACAGAATTCCATTGCCAGCAGCTCTGCCACTTTGAGCCACTTAGGTTACAGCTTTGATATTCTGAGTGGCCTTTAATATTGCCAAGCATTGGACACAAATAAGGAATTCCTACTTTGAAGCTAGATCATTGTTATCTCTGCTTGTGCTCCTAGAAAGGGCATTTTCTCCATTATTTCAGCTAAAATTTTCTTAGCTCAAAAACTGGGATTCACTAACCAACAACGAAAATCTGGGAGTAACAATGAATGAACACTGAATTTCTTCAAATATTTATCACCAAATAAACTACTTCGAATTGAGCTGGTTTTGGATATTCTGAATAATGATCAGGTAAAAAACACATGCTTAGAGTCATGAAAAAAAAACACTCTTTCAGGAAAGGTTTTCTGGAAAAATTATCTTCAATAGGTGGAATTGAAATAGATAATGTATGAATGATCCCATCTCCACATATAAAAAATCTCACCCATATTAAAAGACTAGTGTGTCTTGAGTTCCTTCATCAGTTTGCATAAAAAAGTGGGGGCACTCTTAGCATCTACCTTAACTGCAACTACAAAATATGAGCATAATGAATGACACATTTAGTAAATAGAGCACTTTTAAAGGGATATTTTCAGTTCAGTGTTAAAGAGTCAAACGGGCTATTTTCTTTCTTATAGTCATTAAAGAATGTGATAAAAACATTTGTAGAGTCTCTGTGTTTGAGGTACAATTACTTCTAAAGGTTGATCAATTAGTTCAGAGCAAAAGGTACATATGAGTATTACATTATGAAGAAATGCTCTTCTTACGTAGATATGGAAACTAACTTAAAAAATACAAATAAACTTTTAAAAATGTTGAGGAAAGCCATAAAGCATAGTAACAGCCTGTATGCAGTAAAAGTTATAAAGAAACACTGAGGTGTATAAAAGGATGGATCACTATTTTTTAGTTTTTTTTTTTAAATTAAATTTATTGGGGTGACATTGGTTAATAAAACTATTTAAGCTTCACTTTCTATTTTGTCTGGAAGGAGATATAGCTCAAGGTTAGGATCTATATGCCAATTTCTGGGTCATCTGGTCAAGAAATTAGAGTCATATTAGAAATGAAATTGGAATTTGATGATCACAAAGCACAAGGGAAAGGTTGCAAGAGATATTCTGGAATGGAACCAAGTTCTGAGGTTATCTGTAACCCCATTAAATGCTAACCAAAAAGTTCCTACAAAAGAGGTTCTTAATTAAATGGGCAAGATAACTCCTTCAGTACATGTCAGTTATTATCCTTGCCCAACCAGCTCAGCACTCTGATGGCAGTAAATGAGGCTGTGCATGGGATCAACAGCAAGAATTTAATCTCTGCAAGGCTAGTCTGGATCTCATATTTGTTGATGGTCCAACTTACCATTCCCACTAGGATGTGGTATCTTGAAAGAAAATACCTTCATAACATATTGCACATCATGGCATATATAGTTAATGATGAAGTTTGTATGGCACACTAGAGCAAACAGACAAGAACACTTGGTGCCAAATCTAAGGGGATCCTTGTAACAACACACCAATAACCCAACTGGGCACATGAAAATGCCACAGCAAGCCAGCTGGAAAGCATCATATTATTAAGAGAACGAGCCAGATTTACCACACTGTCTAATTTCATTGTAAAAGACAGCTATTTTCTCTCACTGAAAAAGAAACTTCTTTGAAATTTAGATTTACTTTTATTGCTTAACATGAGTCTCCTAGCATCAGCATCTAAATTCCTGTACAACCATATGTATCTCACATAGCGATGCCTCTAATGAACAAGTTTCAAGCAAAAAAATAAGGCAATAGGCTAACGTTTAAGATTCATACTTTTTTCCTATGAGAATTGCCTTTTGAAAGCTCAATTTGGGAAATAAAACTTTGTGAGAAAGAGTTACTCCCTTACGTGATATTTTATGCTAAGTACCAGTGATATTTGGTACTATTTCAATAATAGCTGAAATATCAAGAGTCCATGAGCCAAGAATTTGAGTTTTTAAAATTAATTCTTAATGACTACATATCAGTCTTTCCCTTAACCCTGTGATTATGAGTACTGCTGATTTGAATTTTTTAATAACAGAGAAAAGGATATTTCAGCAGGGAGCATGGTAATTTCACTGTATGAAAAGCTGAAACTGTATGCCCAAGTCATTTTGACATCTTCATTGGCTAAAATTCTAGGTGAAGGCAAGTGTAGTATAGAATGGATAAAAGAAGCTACAAATGTAAAGTATGACCTAGAAGCAACTTTTTAAAAAGCTTGCAATAACATACATATATTTTTGTAATTTTCTTCTCACTTCTTTATTTCCCCTATTATGATATGGTAAGTAAAGAGGTGTCTATATTTTCCATTTGGTCTACAGGTTAGAGAATATTTAGATGATAATATAACAAACCTAGAGGAAAACAGTTATCACAGAGATTTAAAGAACAGTGGCCCTTGACAGGTATGATTTTAGGATATCATCCTTTGCGGCACAAGGGCACCTACAGCTATACCCAGAAAATTCTATATTAAGTAGGAGGATTTTCATTGTATATATGATGGAAAAAGGGTCCTTGGGAACCAAAAGGCAGATCTTTATTTTCCTGCTCAGTATCTCTAATAGCATCTGCCAAACTGTTAAACATAGGTCCTTTGCTTCTAAACACAGGAATGGATATATGTCCCATATTAAACCAATCAGATATCATTTTTGAAATTTAATCTTTAGAAGAGACCTAAAGGAACTGATGGCTATCAGACTGAGTCATCCAACAATAGCACTCGGAGAGCATTTCCATGACTCTGCAAATGAAGATCTTAAAGTTGCTTTATTGTTGTAGATCTAGAATCTGTTTATTCAGCTCTTTGATTCTTAAAACTATGCAAGATCCTTTCAATTAATTCCACTTTTTTCTTTGCTTAAATTAGAATACTCATATTCTGTGGTTTGCAGGCAAATATCCTGAAGATTAAATGCTTGAGAAGTCACAGATCTAATGTGTAAAACCACTCAGCAGTTTCCCTCTTCTTTAAATTCCCATTCACAATTATCCTGGGGAGCCCCAAATTTGAGCTGGGATTAAATAACATACCAGTGATTTTTTAACCTAGTTGTGGAACAAGAATTGCTAATAAAATGTGTTAGTAACACTCCCAAACTTATTAAATCAGAACATCTGGAGATAGAACCCAGGAATCTGTATTTTTTACAAACCCCATGGACTAGTAGTATGCTACATATTAAGAATTGTGAGTAACTTAATCGAACTCTCAAACTAGAACTCATAAGATAATTGGGTTGATATAATATTCAACTATATTCAATATCATATTCAAATATATTCTCTGTATCTTCAATCACCAATTTATAAATTATAACTTTTAAACTTTTAAAATAGGTAGTTATTTTTTAAAATCCTTGGGTTTGCAGTAGAATTTAGTATAGTTTAACTTTTCTTTAAATGATCTCTCTTTCTGGATAAACAGTTCTTTCCCTGAATCAAAATTTACAGCCTTATAGTGTACCCAATGAATAGAAAGTTTCTTCTATTTCAAGAAGAAATGTTTTCTTCCACTATTTTAATTTACAGCTGGTACATCCTCCACATTCCAAAATATATTACAGCAGATCACTTACAGTGTGGCTGAGTGGTTTCTATCTAACTGGTTTTCTTATAGATAACAACTATAAACACTAGACAAAATAAAGTATTGGCAAAGAACATTTTGCAAAAAAACAAAGCAAGCGAAAGAAAGAAAGGATCCTCTGCTCTGTCAGTTCTCTACTTTTTTAAGAGATTAACCATGTGATCAGTGCAATAAAAAAGAAATAATTTGATTTATTTTTCAAATCTGTTTTTAAAATTTTAAAATAAAGGGGAGAGAGCAATGGAGAGGGAGAGAGAAGGTGAAGAAGGGAAGGGAAGGGAAGGGAAGGGAAGGGAAGGGAAGGGAAGGGAAGGGAAGGGAAGGGAAGAGCAAGGGCAAGGGGAAGAAAAGAAAAGAGAGGAGAGGAGAAGAGAGGAGAGGAGAGGAGAGGAGAGGAGAGGAGAGGAGAGGAGAGGAGAGGAGAGGAGAAGAGAAGAGAGGAGAAGAGACGAGAAGAGACGAGAAGAGACGAGAAGAGAAGAGAGAAAAGAAAAGGCAGAAAGAAGGAAAGGAAAGGAGGGAGAAAGAGAGGGAAAGACATAGAGATAGAGCTAGATATGGATGAGAGAGGACAGAAGAGAAGGAGAGGAGGGAAGGAGGAAGAGAAAGAAAAAAATGAGTGAGGGAGGGGGGAAGGATGAGGGGGAGAAGGAGGGGCAGGAATATGAATGCATCAACTAGACAAATACCTAGAGTGCCATTATAACATTTTCACAATCTAATCACAAATGAAAGAGTAGATAACTTTTCCAACACTCCACATTTAATGGGTGAAGCCAGGATTAAAATGCAGGCAGTCTGACTTGAGAGCATATCCTTTAAACACACTTTACCATTTCATCAAAAATAATCAAGGCATAAAAACACTGTGGTGTTTTAAGCATTCATAATGAAGCAGATCTTCAGTATGGTGAACTAGCATGTCTTTCTAGAAATCTTATCCACTAGCCCTCCTATTTAAAAAATAAGGTGAATGATGAAAATATAATATCTAGTTGAAACATCAGAGGTCATTTAAAAAAATAAAAACACTTACTAATAGCTAATGCTATCCAAAATCTCAAGAACATCTTCTTCATCTCTGGCTGCTAAAGGAGTTTTATAATAAGAAGCTATCTAATTTCTCAAGGTTAGTTGAATATAGTCAAGATAGACATTACAAATTAGAATTTCTTTTTAAATTCTGAGTACCTTCCCTTTAGAGGACTAAATCTATTAGCTGACATAAAGCATCAGAAAGTTAAAATTCATGAGATATTTAAGAGTTACAAGATGATTTTCATATAAACATTTTATTTAATTCTCATAACAATTATATGAGGCAGGCATCCCTGTTATTAAACCCATTTTATAGACCATGAAACAGATCCATGAAATTTAGTCATGCTCCCAAGCCACATGATTAATAACTGTCAGAATTATAGCCCTTCTTAAGCTTGTGACCTGGGCCTCATACTCAGTCAACTATACTTGTTATCTCTTACATTTATCATAAATAACAAAAATTATTAAATGGCAAATACTTTCCACAATATTAACATCACAAACCAGGTACTATTCAACTGTCAATTTTTGTGTTCAAATCTTTCAAAGTAGGATGTCAAGCCACCTATAGTTTGACACTTTGAGGAAGGGCAGGCTTGGGGTTGTCATGGGTGAGTCTTACCTTCTCTAACCACTGTGCACAAAGTTATTTATTAGTAAGAAGTATCTGTAGTTCTGAGATGAACTTGCTATAGTGAACACAGTACTATCAAAATTTCTCATTGAAATTAACTTGAATTTGGTACCTACGGCAACTTAAGTGGTACTGGTAAAACACAAAGGGTTCAGTCTCTTCCTAGTTGATTAAAAGGTTCAGACTTAAAAATTCAATTTAATTGCTGTCCTACAGTACATAATTAACGAAAGATGAAAAAAAGTGATGTTTTTACAAGTTCCTAAAGAATGTTACTTAGCTACATCTGACACTAAAGAAGTAATTTTCTCACATCAAAGTATAAAAGTGTATATCCAGGTAATTACCAAGTAATAACCAGAAGCCAATCTCTGTCTTATGTTTCAGTAAGATAGAGAATAACTGAAAACATATTACTCATTATTGAAGAAATAAGTCACTCATCATATATGAAGATGACATTAGTATCCACCATTGAATAGATATGTACCCATTCTGAGATGTATTTCTATTTTGCAATAGAGGTTATGGTTCTACTTTGTCCAAATCCTTTCATTGCATCCCTGCTTTACTGGGACAATGAAAATAATGTGTAAGGTACCTAGCCAAGGTCAAGTATTCAAGCAGTGTGCACAGAAGAGATTCTAAGTAATTTGTTCATTGGGGTAGAAGTCTTATTTGTAGCTGGTATTAAGCAACTCCAAATTTTGTTTTAAATAAAAAGAATAAAGGAGGGTAGGGAAGAAGAGACAGAGGGGCTTAGAGAGAGAGAAAAGAAAGGGATACCATTCTTAAATGGGAGCAGCTAGGATATTTTGTTCAATCATATGATTATACTAGATAAGACAGATACAACCTAAAAACATCTCTACCAGAAAATAACATCTTCCTTAGTGGCCTTACTCCATGTGAAATTACAACTGCTTTTAGAAGAGAGTGGTGAATTAAAAAGAAGACTTACGGTGTTTATATCTGTATAAATTATAAAAACAGTTTTCCTAAACTCGCTTTATGATCCTGTCAATGATCAACTCATCTTCAACGCTTGGACAAGAACGGCAAAAACAGAATGCTAATGCTAGTCGATAGACATTGCCATAGAAAGGAGTTGGGAGAAAGGGAAGGGGAGAAAGACAAGGGAGGGAAGGAGAAGAAAATACCAAAAGCCTTTGTTATGCTTGATACCAAGAAAATACAAGGTGGACAAATCCAGCCCACTCACCAGATTATCAATTAGTCAATTTTTTTTCCCTATAAATCAGTCATAGAGGTTGAGTAGTCAATTAGTTAATTAGCCGGTCTTGCCTTTAAAAGCAACAAAATCCTGAGTATCATTCTGGTATATATCTTTACCAAAAAAGTATAATCAAACAATAAAGGAGTATTAAGAACTTAAAAAACTGCTTCAAGAAATATATCTAGAAAAGCTACATGAGATATAACCAACATTCTTTTAAATGAAAATCTGACCTTGCAATATAGAAGTCACTAGTAATAGAAATAAAGGGGGGACTGAAAACCTTCTTTAGGGTAGGTATAAGCTGCATTAAGCAGCCAAATGAGATGGGATGTTAAGGTAGGGTGGGAAGGATACTAACCCCTCAGTATCTAAGGTTTTTTATTGGTGGCTGAGTGTGTAGGTAACCTCTGCCTGGCACAAACCACAATTCCAGATTCCCAGAAAGAAAAAAGGTGGTTATTATCAACCATATTGTTCATACAGTGTAGGCACAGTAAGCCCCTCTTACCAGTTCTGGGAATGGTGGGAGCCTCTTAAAATCCAAGTTCTCATTTGCCAGCCAACAGCCAACCTTGCAGGCAGGCATTTCTAGGAAAGCAGTCTCCGGGTTGCTGTGTTAACTCTTCCCTCCACATACAATCCAACTAATATTGTATACAGATCTAGTAAAAATATAAAACATTCACAAAAATGGTTCATATCAAAATTTGTGAATGAATACCCCACTCCTCAGGCAGGAAGGAGTAGAAAGGCATGAATAGTGGGACTTTAACTATATCTGCAATGTTTTATTAAAAAAAAAACAAAAACAAAAACAGAAAGATCAGAAGTAACTATATGGAATTACCATTAGGTGCTTAAATTTATGATACATATATAAGTGTAATTTTGTGTTCATTTTTGTAACTTTAAAATGTTTCATTTAAATTAAAAGATGAAAGTAAAAACTGGCCTTGAAATTAAAATCATAAAAAAAGGAAACTATCTCATCAGAGTATACCGTTAATAGCATCTAGAAAGGACTATTCAGTGGAGAAACAGCTTTGAATCAACCCAAATATCTCAAAGTTAAAAGAAAAAGTTGTAAGGTACATAAAAGTATATCGCAAATTAAGTGATTTTTAAACATTCTGACAAACATATTGAAATAAGGATAATGGGTACCATGAAAGAGAGTCTGAGTTTAGATCAATATCTAATCATCATTCAATCAATCTTGGATGCCCCATGCATACCATTCTAACAATAAAGCCATAAAAGTTTCTTATATATTCTACAAATATTAACCATGAAATAAATCTATAACTCCAAGGTACAATAGTTATTTAGCTTACAGTTTACTTAATTTTTTCTAATAATGGAAATGGAGAAGGGAAAGACCACATGAATTCCCATGTGTATGCCTGTAAGAATGAGAGCAAGAGAAAGACGGAGAGATGGAAAGAGGAGAGGTGAAAGAGAAAAAAATGAATACATGTGGGAGAGAATATATTTTTGGTCTCCACCACTAATTCAGATAAATTTCCAAATCTAAAATGCTCTAGAGGTGCAAAGGTCTGCATTTTTAAAAAATACTTTTTCATTATGTTTTTTCTAGATGTTTGACAAAGTTCAGCCTTATGTAATATGAATTTGAGAAGGTTTGTAAAAGAATTGTATAATGAAATATTAAATAACTCTTTTAAAGCCCCCAGGATTCTGCATGATAACTTATATTCAAAATAATAATAAGTACATTTATTTTATGTTGATGGTATTGATGATGCACCAGGCACAGTTCTAAGGCACTGTTCTTATCTCTTTGAATTCCAGAAATAAACCAAAGAGGAAAACACCTTGTCCCTCATTTTACATGTGTAGAAACTGAGGCACAGAGAGTTTAACCAAGCTGTCTAAGATGGAGCCCAGAGTCACCCAGGCAGCTTACCTCCAAAGCCTGTATTTTTAACTTATTTCACCCACTTCATGAAAATATAATATTCAACTAAAAATAACTACATTTCCTATACTGATTACTCATAATTTGGGCAAAACTAATGTTATTATACAGGAAGGAGCAAAAGGGTCTGTTTCTCCTGTGGGTTGAAAGAAGAGAGGAGCAGCTTCTCCCATACCAGTGTTCTAAAGCACAGCAAAAACACCTGTCTGGGAAGCGCTTCCTTTCCTAAGTTGCTCTATAAATATCTGAAAGCTATTTTTAAAAAACAAAATAACTGTTCCTGAAAACTGTCATACCTTCCTCACTTCACTACAATGACCTCTTTTTCCTGGGTTCCTAGAAAAAAGAAATTCTGGTCAAACATTTTTTTAAGCTACTTTTATGTCAGGGGCAATGGAAAATCACTAGGAACTATCAATTTTTAAGGGCTGACTCCTTAAAAAAAATCATAATGATAGGATTAGAGGGCCCCAAACAAGGGCATGCGTCTTCCTGCCCACTGAAGTGTCTGCTTGGCATACCACATTGGCAGTCCTACGTTCAGTTATGGGTACCGTCATTTAAATGGGACATTAGAAATGCAGGGTCAGAGTGCTTACAGAAAAGAAAATCCTTTTTTCAACAGCAGTATTCATCTCTAAAATACTAGGTAGTTTGTTTATTATGTGTATATTATTTCTCTTCCATTGCTAAAATGGGTGTTGGCTGAGTGAGGCTACGGGGTTGGAGGGCAGAGAAGAGAAGGAAGAGGACAGTACTTCTGGCCGAAGAAATGCCGATACCAAGGCTCATACTGAAGAGAAAGCTGAGCAGTCCAGAACTGATATTTCAGTGCAGTCAGAGCGTAGACAGTGAAAGAGATCGGTAACAGAACAGGCTAGCCAGCAGAGAAAGCATGGGGCAGATCATCAAAGCCCTTGTGAGTCAGGACAAGAAGGAGCTGTGCAGACAGAGGTAGGGGGTGGGCAGAGGGATGGGAAGAATAATGAGAAGCCTCTGAAATGTTAAAGCAGGGACCAAACTTCCATGACTACAGTTTGGATGATAAACTTTAGTTGCACCATTTGAAACTGTCAGTATTCAACTGTTTGGATCAACAAAAATGACAATTAACTATGACAATTAATGAGGCAATTAACTATAATTTAGTCTCATTAAAACCTTTCTAAAGGAAGCAGGGACCTAGAGACCAAGAAACTGTTAAATAGCACAGGTAAAAAATGAGAAGACAACATGGTGACAGTGAGGATACTGCTACTGATGTAGAAAAGCTGGGGAACGTGTCAAGGCTACTAGAGATGAGATGCTTGTGTAGGAAAAAAAATAACTAGAATACCTAAGATCTGGGTTTAAGCTTGAAGGAACATTAGGAATCATGACAACCTCTAACCACCCAACCTCACCTTATTTTTACAATCAGAAAAATGATGTATTTTCACTTTCACTCGAAAATTGTATTAGAAGGATGTTCAAGGTGCCAGGCCTTATGCTGAACACCAGGAAGAAGCTTTAAGGAGCTTAAAAACTAATATGCCCATCTGGAGGGTAGCTAAAAACACAACAGAGAATCAAGCCCCTTAGGTCTCACTGCTAGTGGCAAATGAGGACCAGAACTCATATTTCTTGACTCCTGGAGACGCAGGCCCTTTCCACTGTACTAGACTGCTCAGATCTCTTCAGCTTCACCTGAGATAGGTAGCTGTATGTAGCTAGGTCTGCCCATAAGATCTGGGAACAAGAGGAGAGATAGCACAACAAGAATTAAGTGTCAAACAGCAGTAATTGTTCCCTCTCATATCCCTCCATTCTGTGGTGGCCCCTGTGTCCCTTGAGCTCGGGACCCTTGTTTTCTCCGAGTATAGCCCCATCTATCACTACCCTATCCCACCAAAAATTTCTTCTTGCCTTCCTACATGCCCTACCCCCCTTAATCAAATAATTACTTTATAATATTATCTTGTACTGAAGATTCACTTTACCTGAAAATTAAAATTAAAATTACCCTGATAGTTTTGGCTCTGCATGCCCCTAAGTTAGGCCCTGGAGAAAGATGTTAGCAGCTAGGCTTAAGCACATCAGCAGTTTTCACCAAAAATAGTTCTAGACGATAAAAAAAGAGGAGAGATCAATGAAATAAAGGAAATTCTTTCATTCTCTTCTTTGCCTAAATCCAATTTATTTATTTTTTCACTTTACTTCTTTACAATATTTCAAACATAAATGAAGGCAACTAACTTTATTTCATTTCTAACAGTCAAGACCTAGAAAGGAAACTGTCTTCAAAAGATTGTGTCTAAAATCATCTACTTCTGCGTGTCAGATAGTTTGTAATAGAAATGTTATTTCCCATTGCCTTTCCTTCTTCCTAATGATCTGGAATTTTTAGACTGGAACTGGAAACTGCCATGAGATGTTATTTTAAAAGACTGAGAATGAGAATAAGCAGAACCTGAACTAAAATGCTCACTGCTTCTCTCAGGCTAATAAAATCTCCTCGTTGTGTTAATTTTTTTCAAATATATAAGTAATACATGAATGTATGATTGCATTTTAAAAATTGAGCAATAAGAAACAAGCAAAAATCTCTCATCATCCCATCTCCCAAATACAATCCCATTCCCAGATATAATTGTTATTTGTGTTATCATTATCACCAATTTTACCATTAAAGTCAAAGCTAAATCTTCTTTCCTTATATTTTGATATGTAATGATAAAATACACAATCCTTTCTATATAGAAAACACAGAAATAAACTCAGAACCAAGAAAATAAAGATATAGTAATCATTTATCTCATAACAATAAAACAATATACACTTAAGACAATATTAATATCTGCTGGATTAATGACATGGTTATCCAAGGTAGGAAACAGAGTTAAGAACGTCAACTCTTCAATGTTCATTTACGACTAGATAAAATTATTAGCACAAGCCATATATCAAGTTGTTGGAATTACTTTCTTCATGAAAAAACTGCAGTTGTAAACAAGCTATTTTCATGCAAAGAATACCAGTAAATTAAAAGTAAACAGCCTAAACAGTCTATATCTGTATATAAATACTAGCTCACTCTTTTTCATAATTATTTTCCCACAGGAAGGAACAGATTAAAGGGTGGATTACTTCAAGCACTATAAAGGTCTCTAGACTAACCCCACTCTTAGAGGAAACTCTTTCAGAGGAATAATGCCATAAAGAACAGTGAAAGCCCAAGAAAACCCACAACTGGGCCCTTCACAGGCCCTCATTCACAGTCCCCATTGACTGCCCTGGCCTCTCTGAGGGAATTCAAAATAATTCACTGCCCACCATAATACTGAATTCACAACAGAAAGGAAAAAAGGTGATGGAGCTGCTTTGCATCTGTTTAATTTTTTACAGAAGTGTTAAGGGGGTTAATCTTCTACAAGTCCAGTCATGTGCTTTCACAAAGGACCAAGAAAGGAGTCGCAAAGCCTGCCATGACTAAAAGGGAGGCCCTTTGTGTCTTCTTTTCTGAACTATGTCTGACAAAGAAGCTGCCTCAGTTCCAAGGCTTTGGCTCTTGCCTAAATTCTGAAGTCAGTGAAGCTACAATGATGTCACTGCTTCGGAAGACCACAGTTGGCAGATATAATGAAGATCTCTTCACCCAAAGCATTATCATTTCTGTGGCACACACTCCCTAAACTTCCAAATAGGAAAGGGATCCTACTTGTTAGGAGGAGTGGTCATATTTTTCTCTATCTTCTGCATTATTGGAAAGAAAGCATTTTGGGAATGTTTCCTTCTTACCAAAACATATCTTTTTAAGTATAGCAAGTATATACTATTGGACTAGAGCAGTTTTACTCATACATTTAAGAGAGAAAAAAGATTATGCTGTTTTGTTTTTTGTTTTTTGTTTTTTGTTTTTAGGCGAGGCAACCCTTGGTTGACCTAACAGATTGCAAGAAACTTGTCAGTTTACAATCCCTTATTTTTTATTGTTTGCACCTACAGTGCCTGGTCTTACTAGGTGCATGCTTCATTTTATACAGGATTAAGTATGTTATTCAATTAATAGTCTCATGTTAAAAATACAATAGTTGGTAGGCAACATATATCATTACATAAAAAGATCCATTTCTCACCTCTTTAGTTCCCAATATATGTATATACATGGCTTGGGAAAACAAATTAAAATATCCAAAGAATATAAAAATGGTTTAGGACCATTATTTACCCAAATTTTAAAACTAATGATAGAAAAGAGACCCCAGATAACTAAGAGATAAGAAAGGATAAAGAGGCTACATTGAGTGTGACAGCAACCAAGAGAACAGAAAACTTAAGCAACATGCTATCAAACATCATAAAGAAGTGCAAGAGAACGAGGGGTGTGAAAAATAATCTATTAAATTTTTAACTGTCTTTCAATATTTGGGGAAAACTATGTAAATGCTGAGTATGACAGCCAAGCTGAGAGGGAGCTAGATAAGAGATTAAATGATAAGTAAAAAATAAGGAAAGAGCAAAAAACAATATGATATGGAAGGAGAAAAAAATGAAATGGTCTTTACAGAAATTTGGCAATAATGATGATGAAAATAAAATATCTACAAAGGGGCAAAAGGGCCCAAATTCCCACCAAATACTTATTACAACAGAAGAAACCTATATTATACATCTGCATACTCTTTGTGTCTCCCACTTGAGACCATGAAAGTTCATAAAAATGAAAAAACGCCTTTGGAATAAGAGTGAGAAATGAAATGTATGACAGATGCCTACATGACTAAGTAAGCAAGCTATAGATAATAAATCCGAAGCACCCCACAATCACCTCTCTGCTGTGCATCCCATTCCTGAGTCCCATTTTAACTACCACCCTCTGATACTCAGACAGACCACGTAATGAAGTACCCTCAAAACATCGGCAGGAAACTTCATTACATAGTGTGGGTTTGATCATCTGAGGTGATAAATGTTCTTTTGGATTATCTTCCTTGGAATTTTTGCCTATGAGTTAAAGAATTTTGACACCGTGGGTCTTCTTGTATGTCACACTGGCCATCTTAAACAGTATTTCATTTTTGACCCTCCTGACAAATTTAGTTGAAAGCTCCTTTTGTTCAGTTTTAAAAGTACTTGTAAAACCTGTACTTTATCATCAAATTAAGAATGTGAAGAAAATTTTAAATAATTTTCCTTAAGCAAGGTACTCAATGCTTCTGAGTATCAAAATCACGCATTCATTCATTCATTCATTCAATATTAACTGAAGACCTGTTCTGGGTTAGGTCCTGGACTAGACTTGAATAAGCAATGTTGAAAAAAGTGGGAGAATTGGGGGTAATCCCACCTATTCTATGTCATATAATTTTTGAGAGACTCAGTTGAAATAAGGTTTATGAAAGAACTTTGAAAACCATCAAGAAGATATATACCATGGTGCAAATCTTTGATCTGTGCTGTCTAATACAAGAACAATTAGTCACATGCAGCTCTTTAAATTTAAATTAAATAAAATTAAAAATTTAGTTCCTCAGTCCACTAGTCATATCTCAATTGCTACATATGGCTAGTGTCTACCATACTGAATGGCACTGATGCAGAACTTTTTTATCCTTACAGAAAATTCTATTGAAGAGCAATTTCCTAGAAGCTGAAAGTAGAAACACAAGAGAGAGCATGTACATGACACCAAAGGAGAAAAACAAAAGTGATGCCATGATAAAAATATAACAAAACCACATGCTGAAAGAAAAATGGCTGCTGATTCTTATAAGATTATAAAGCTACCACAAACTGAAAATGTAGTCATGATAAAAGAACAGTAAGAGGTAAATTTTATTGAGGGCTTAGTATCAGGCACTAAAACTAGGTGCTTTACATCAATATCAGAAGAATCCAAAGAGCATGTCCTTTAAAGTGCTGATAGGTTAAGTAACTTAACATAGGACACAAAGCTATCTAATAGTAAGTTTTTAAGCTAAAACTATACAAAAGGAAAACATTTTTTCTACCACATCTATAATGGCTTAGACATTGAATCAATCTGGTTGAATTAGTTGTTTTGTGGGGCGGGGGGGAAGCCCTTGAGGTAATTACAGGAGTCTTTTCTACTTTTAGTGTTAATAACTTTTGATAATATTATCATCATATTATCACCAATATGTCTCTATCCAAACTTTCCCTTCCTTAGGAATGTCTTCATTTTTCCCTGGTCATTGAATCTTGATTTGAAACCCAGGCATCCTTCAATATTTTTGAAACACCTCAAACACTCCAGCCTTCATTGATATCTCTAAAGTCCAGTAATGTGTTTTCTAATCAGTCATTATAATGCTAATTGCATAAAGATTCAGTTTTAATTATATGTTTCTCTACCAATCTTTACTGAACTATACTATACTCTGATGGGTGAGCATATATTGAATAGCCAATAAACAAATAAAAATAATGTATTTTGTATCGGTAATACACACACACACACACACACACACACACACATACACACTAGGTATTTGTCTAAAACTCATCATTAATAATTTCATATTGTCTTTATATTTTTTGAAGGCATGAACTGTGAACATGTATTCCATCTCTGATAAATGTTTAGTTTTCTTATGTACTAGTTGAAAAATGTAGCTGTTTCTTTCTCCATGTGATAGGAAATAGGATTGTTAAAGAAAAATGCGTTAGTCTTATATAAAAAAAAAGGTCACTGCTTAGATTTCTGATTTCTTTCATCTTCTAAAGACCCAGGTTGAAGATCTAATTTTAAAACTGGCTCTAGAGATCAGATTCAAGTGTTTGAGTCTGTTTTTACAGGATATGCCTTGGCTAACTTTACTCTAAGAAATTTAACACAGTTGGACGGTCTTCCTTTGGCTCTGAAACGCCTTTCATAAGAATGGCCATTAAGGTGGGGTTAGGGTGTGTGTGGAAAGGGGGCTGAACAGAGAATGTGCGTGATCCCATCTTAACGCAACATGTTCTTATATTAATCAAAATATGTTTTCTGAAATAATCATTTATATTTGTCCCATACCTAGAAATACAAGAGTATTCTCAAGAGCACTATGGTTTCCCATTCCCATTAGTTTTTCTGCTGTATATCACATTCAAGCTGTTCTTTAAGCTTTAGTCACTGGGTACCTAAGGTAAGAAACTGCCTTCATGACTGGTCTTATTAATTTTTCCTTTGTTATTGCCAAGAATTGAAGAAGACTAAAACAGATGACCTCCCTATTTATACTGAAGGAAGACTGGTCATGAAACCTGTCACTTTCAACACCATTATTCTATCTCTGGACCAAAAGTTAGAAAAATCTGCAAAAGTAAGTATATGGGCTCAAGCTAACTATACTTATTCTACTATTCTCTGATTTGCATACAATCAGTTAGTTTTAATCATATCATAAATAAAACATTGGGTTTCTATATTTGCAAAGAGAATAAATCTGATTTCATTTTTTAATCACAAATAAAATTTGGTGGAAATTAGGATAAAAGACTGTATTTAAAGATATTAGTTAGAAAAAAATAATAGTCAAGTAAGATAAAGACTCTGCATTTAGCCACATAACTATTGGAAAACTAAAGATTCCAAAGTTCTTCCTAGTGACTCAGGATGTCAATGCCACATCTGTGATGCATTTCAGATTCAAATCATATGGTAAAGTATGCTTGAGGGAGATGAAATTTATTTATTTATTTATTTATTCCATTTGTAACCCTGTTTTTTTTTTGTTATTTTTTTGACAGCTTATCATTCTTTATTCAAAATTACATGTAAAAAATGAGGGTGGAAAAGATTTCAATGAGAGCCCTTTTAACCACCTCTTGATATATATGGAACTACAACAGTGAGGACCAGAGAAACATGGTAATCTGTGCAACAGGATGATATTTAGAAAATATCATGTTTATTTCTTTACTGCCTTAGTGGATAGTTGACCTACTCACTGCTCATTCCCAAGCACAAACTGGGAGGACTTCACAGAAAGGGAAGGAAGGAAAGGGAAAGAGGCCATTGGTCACTAGCATTGTCGCATCAAGAATATAAAGAGACCCAATATTTAACTGCTGGAGTTCAAAATAAAAGAGATTTGTGATGTTGTGTGTAAACAGAGAAAGGATTTTCTAAACCCTTTAGGTCTCATATAACATATCCACATAGAAGTTTTGTGTGTGTGTGTGTTTTATTGGTATTTTTATCATATAAGAGAAAGTCGGAGCCATCATCTTAGTGATGAGGCTGGAGGAGTGAGGAAAAGCATTAAATTAGAGGAAGGAAAAGGTAAGCTTGGCCCTTTTTATCTTGAACTGCTTCTGGGATGAGGGAAACAAACAGAAACAAGGAGACAGTGATTCTGATTTCTCCCAGTTCCCTTCAACACCATGTCTTAGAAGAGCAGGACACAAAATTAGAACATAGCAGATCTTGGAGGATCGCTAAGGTCAAAGCCTTTTTTCCTGATCTATTTTGGTGACTCTGGAAAAATAACTCATGGGCCGCTAAAACATCAATCTGGTTGTAGCTTAGGAAACCATGATCCCCCTGTGCTACAGGAACAGCAATATCTCCGTTTCTGGGGGAGGCTGTCAGAAAGGGCTGCTGAACCAGGGTCAGTGTGGTCCAGCACAGAAGCTGTGGGTAGATGGCATGGGCTGGGTACACAGGGGTCCTAGCCAGAACTCAGGGTGGTTTGCTGCACCAGGGACGGCAGACTCTAGCCAAGTTGAGAAAGACCTGCAGTGAATGCCAGTAAGGCTACTAGCAGCGGCCAGGCAGACAAGGAATATAAGCCTGGCAGGGCCCACTCAGTCAGCCAAAGAAGCCCATGTGTTGGTTAACATATAAAACATCTATATGAAAGTAAAATGAAATGCATTCCGTATTGTAGGATAACTAGGCTTTTTTCTCTCCTGTTTTTTATTTGTTTTACCATTGACATTTATAAAAAATAAATATGGCCTATCATGTAACCGCTCTCTTAATAAAAGGAAGGTCCATTTCCATAATTCCTAATGCTCAGAGTAAATTTTTGGCTTCCCATTTACTTAATTTCTAATCAAGATATAACAATTGAAGTTCAAATTATTTGAGTTGGCTTATCAAAGTTGTCATAAGGTCACAAAAAGAAGAAATGGAGAGGACTGGTGCTCTTATGTACATCGTCAGTTGAGGTCTGAGTAGCAATATATCTGGGGCCATATAAATAGGAAATATGAAAATCATGAAATACGGGGTTTTATTCAAGAAAATCTTGATTATTATAATTATTTTGTCCAATGTCCATACTTAAGATCTCAAATCTATAAAAATAATCCTAGTGTAGATCATAACTGTTCATTAATAATTTGTATAAGCCTGAGATGACAGGATGTTAGAACATTCCTTCCACAAATTTAAGAGAAAGAGCACTGGCGAGTGATGAAAAGATATACAGAGGAACTCCAATGATAGCAATTCGGTAACAACCATACAACTTTTAAAATGTTGGGTATTCACAAAGGAGAGAAAGATGTTGAAGGAGACAACAACTAATATCTAACCTGATTAACTTAATTACGTCTCCTTTAAACATAAATAGGGATTGCATTTACTACACTTGGCAGCGATTTCCACCAGGACATCCTCCTAGACTCAAAAGCCAAGTCTGGGCTCATGAAATGAGAAATGAGAATGGTTTTATTTTGCATCAAATTCCTACACTGGATTTGTCTACATATGTCATCCAAAACTGGGAATGGAGAAATTTAAAGGCTGTTCTAATATCCTAATTTCTTGTTACTAGAGGCTGTTTAGTGGCATTTTATTAGTACAGGTATCATGGCACGTGATGAAAAGGGTATCTGCTTTTATCACTCACTTTTCTCACCAAAAAAGAATTATACATTGTTTTTACTTCTTCAGCACATGGAGTAAGTCATGATAAAACTTGAAAACACAAAAACAAAACCTGCCAAAGTACTGAGACAGAGGACTGAAGGTAGAATGCAAAAGTTTTAGTACCGCACAGACATTATTCTTGACATTTAAAGAGCACATCACAATTTATAAAGCACACTAGAGAGAAACAAAATCTTTCACAGGAATTGGCTAAAACACACTTAGAATCAAAGACTGTCCTTTGGACAAGAATATATACACAGGCTTAGGATGTTTGGCATTATAAATCAGAGCTCTGAAATAATGAACAAATAACACAGCCCTAAAGCAAAAACAAACAAACAAACAAAAAAACAAAAAACAAAAAACAAAACAAACAAAAAAGTTAATGTGGGAGACATATAAGTGGCAACAATGGTCATGAAAGAGAAAAAAATTCAAGCTAATGTCTTAGACTTATCCAAGATTTTTTTCCAGATACACAGTAAGGTACTAGAAATTGATATAGGAATATGCTGTATATAATTATTTATCTACAATAAATTTTACATTCTCATTTAGGGAAATGGCTCCAATCATTCCTAAAATGAATCTTTTCATCATATACAAATCCCAAATTCAAGTACTTCCATTAAGAATTTTTAAATTTAGATATTTAGACCAGATGGAGCACAGATGAAAATCAGAGTGAAAATTCTGGTATCTAGAGAGAATAAAACCAACTATTTAGCTCCCCTTGCAGAATCATGCATTAAAGAAGCACTGATTATGGCCTGAGTGCAGTCTTTATATCTTAATTCACAGTCCCCATAATCTAATTTCAAACTATTTTCAAACAAAAATATTATTTCTATGCTGCATTTCTTTTTTCTCATTGTTTTATTTCTCTTCAACATATATCATTAACCTCAACTTCATCTACCAAAAAGATGACTTGCAGGAAGACAGGGATAAAAAAAATCTTATAAAGACAGACAGGACTGAGAAAAACATATATGAATTCCACAGGGAGGCAAGGAGTCCATGGTGGGAAAAAAAGTTTGCAAAATACCAAGTGAAGATGATTAAGTACAAATAGCATAAATAAATTTTAAATTTAAAGTTAAAGACTGATGATCCAGCAGGGAAAATAAACAATGACAATAAATAAATAAATAAATAAATGATCTGTCTTACAGTGAATTATCTTCTTTAATATCAATTACATTAGTTAGAAATGATGAAACAAAAGGTTATTAAACCTCTGGAAACATTAGGATTCCTTACACAAAATCTTCTCACTTTACTAATATGAAAATTTATAAGTTGTACATGGAAAAAAAAGCTTTAAAATGTGTTTAAGCAGATGCACATGAACAGAATCAAAACATACTTAATATTTTACTAAAAGTAGGACTTACCCCTCCTAAGCAAAAGCAGTTGACATGAATAAAACCAAACAATAAAAGTATATTTTGATAATAGGATATATTTTTTATTTTGAAAGAATAATTACATTTTAATCACTAACAAAATCTCTTCTTGGTATGAATTGCTCCATAATGAGTCAGCTAATATACAGTTGACACTTGAACAATACCAGTTTGAGCTACATTGTTCCACTAACATATGCAGATTTTTTTCAATAAATACATAGAGTACTGTAAATGTATTTTTTCTTCCTTATGATTTTTTTAAATAACATATTTTCTCTAGCTTACTTTATTGTAAGAATAAACAATATAATACATATAACATATAAAATGTGTACTAATCAACTGTTAATATTATCGTTAAGGCTTCCAGTCAACAGTAGGCTATTAGTAGTTAAGTTTTGGAGGGAGTCAAAAGTTATACCCAGATTTTCCACTGCATGGCGTCAGTGCCCCTAACCTCTGCATTGTTCAAGGGTCAACTGTAGTTACTTCCAAGTAGGCAATCATTTAATTTAAGAATCAACATCTGGCCTAAATTATCTGAATTAGCTTTTGACCCTACTATAAATGACCTGCTTTCAAATGTACTTCAATATTCCAGCTATATCTAAAACCTTCCAATTCTTTTTTCCATTAATTCCACATCAACAACTAGTAATCCAGCCGCTCTGAACTCTCTAATACAGTTTGTGTCTTTCCATTTTAGTTCTTTATTATAAAAAATATGGAGTTATATTTCATAAACAAATTCTTTTTATTGAACCTATTCATAAAGATAATAGGCCCAGTAAGAAAATTTTAATTAAAATAAAGTATCCTTATGTTTCATTTCTGAAAGCTCTTTAACTATCACTCTGCTTCCTGATTATTTTATGTAATAATTCAATCTTCAATTGCCTTTATTTTTGTCAATAATTATTATAAATACCTAGATTATGAAATATATAAAATACAACTAAAAAGGAATTCTATAAATATAATTAGTATTTCAATATCAATTCAATGGTACTAGGCTTGATTAATGGCTGACCCTTATAGTATAAACTAAACTACACAGCTGTGAAAAATTTATCATTAACAGCTACCTAGAAATTTACCATTTAACAGCTATTTGACAGATGATAATGATTTAGACATATTATGTTCTATGCTTCATTTAATAAGAAAACATCAGCTAAAATTAATTTCTCTTGTTTGATGTGTGTGTGTGTATTACAAATATTTCTCTTTGATTAGGGCATAGGTAACGAGAACTTCCAAATACAAAGGATTATAGTACCTATTGACGTGTCTACAGATTCAGGGAAAGCTCTGTGCCTAGGAAGTTCCTAGCATCACTAAAATAAGAAATAGTCTTCCCATTATTCTAGTTCTTTCATAGTTTCATTCCCCAGCAACCAGGAGCAACTCCCAAATCATTTCTGACTTGTACATGTTTCCCACCTGGGACAAAGACACTCCTTCACAGCACCATGACAACCATACCAGTGTCACAAGCACTTCGGTTCATGCAGGAAAATGAAAATCCTGAAAGGAAGCTAGGAGATAAAGGCTTACTATTCCTTGTTTCCCACTGGTAGGAAGTAATTACAAAAATTACTTTAACACAAAGCTTCTGGTGAATGAATAGTTTGTAATTTGAAGAGAGAAGCCCGAGGGCCTAGGGATTAAATAAAAAATATGAAAAGCTGAATGATGTCATACAAGTACAGCCCTCCACTTCCTCAAAAATAGACTGCCTAAAGCAAGCTTTCTTAATGATGGCAGTGCAGACATTCTTAGGAGATGGTCAGGAATATATTTTGTTTTTTTTTTTTTATCTGAGTTTAGACTGATTATTGATTTAACAGTGGAAGTGAACTTTATGGCCCTTTAATGGTTTGTTAATCATGTTGTTGCCAAGTAAAAATACAAAAATCGTAAGATATAAAATAATTTTGTTCAAACTAATAATGCCAAAAATGGATGTGACTTCCATACTCCCAAAGCAGGAATCAAAAAAAGAGGTAAATTCAATTCTCCCTCAATGACGAAGTAGACAAATTTCATTGTAAGCATGCCAAGTTTATGTTTGTTGTTTAATGAAAAGTGATATTCTTTGCCAAAAACTGACAGTACTATGTGTTATGAACACCTGCCAGTTCTGCACTGGATAAGAATATTTGTACTGCAAAATGCAAAACTGCTTTAGGTATTATTCTTAAAAGAGAAATACCAAAGCAGAACACTGCATCTGTGATTTTATGAGTTCGATACATTTTTAAGCAGTTGTTCATATTTTTCTACATTTCAAAATCAATACAACTTCCCAATTAAGAGTCAAGGAAACAGAATCTGTACAATACATGGGAATGGTTGAAAGCTTGTTGTTGAATCATATACCATATCATATATTATCTCAAAAGGTTCAAAGCTGTGACTTATTGGAAACTCAAATAAATATGTTTAGAGGATAAGGAATCAAAAAGAACTTTTGCATTTTTTTCAAGAGGAATAGCTTAGGGTTCTTTGGTGTGGAAGAAGCATAATTTTTGCTTTATTTTTACATCTTGTTTTTTTTTTTTGTTTATTTGTTTGTTTGTTTTTGAGGACAGAATCTCCTCTTCTATAGTGATAGATAACAAACATATTTCATGAGCTGCCAATTCTGTGTATTGTATAGCTTCTGTTTCTTAATGATTACACAGTTGAGAATGAGAGAGTAGAAGGCAAGCAGAGATATTCCAAGCATCCACAAACCAATACCTTTCACATGACTCCCAAGCTAACCTTTACCCATCCCTACCATAACGTATATATAAACCCATTCATCCATTAACTCTGGGGCATGATTATAAAAATATACTACGCATTTTTAAATTCACTCACTGTTTCAATGTAGCTTCAAACTCAATATGTCCAAATTTATACCCACTTGTCATCGTCTATAAGTGTATTTCTATTTCTCATTTTAAATACCTGAATTCTGCAAAGAGAATTCTCTACTCTTCCAGATTAGAAGTCTGAGTCATCCTTGATCACCCTCTCTCTCTCCAACCTTAACATATACTCTCACAAATAATCCCATCAATTTTACTTTAATCTTAATCCACTTTGGTTTCTTCTATCTTAATACTACTCATTTAGTTCAGGTCCTAATGGATTTTAATTTAGAACACCTGCAACAAATTACAGACCTCAGATGAAGGGCAGTTCTGAGTTGCTAAACTGACAAAGCAAGAAATTTGGTCAGGCAATTACTGTGACAACTAGCAAAATGCAGAATATTTATTTACAGTGGCACTACTGATGAAACTCTGGAAGGTCAGAAGTGCTTAGATCAAAACCTCTCTTGATGACTTGCTGTCAGAGAAATTTATGAAGACCATGGCCCTCAAATGCATTTCTTTCTAAGTAGGTCTTATGTATTTTGCTCTCTTCGTATAATTTGAAGAAAGACCTCAAGTGGCTCCTAAAATAACATCTTGAATTGTTCCAAAAAAAGGATAATTTTATATAATACTATAGTTTTCATTTATAAATCAATATGCCTTTCTATTCCTAGAATCTGTTCAATTTTATATTTCAGAATGATGGAATAAGTATAAAAATACATTGATTTTCAGTTGGAAAATATTTAGTCCATGAAAAGTTTGGCTCTTAGTCCTGTGACCAAGAAGTTAAAAGAAGAATTTTAAATTATAGTATGGTACTTAAAGTTCTGAAAATATTTTTACCCTAGGAAAAGAGATTTATACTTCTAAAATATATGATTAATATGATTACCGCTTAAGAGTCTCAAAAGGAGGTAAAACTGATATTATCAGTAACTCAATTCAATCAGAACATCAACAATAAGAAAATAAAATTTGTTAAGCTCATACTAAGGTTTATCATGGAACATTCTAAGATAATTGGAATGGTTCTATTTTGTTCAAGTTTCAAGATAAATGAGAGATAACAAAGGAACCTTTTAGCTTCCACCCATGATCATTGAGAACCTTTCCAAAATGTATTACTCTCATTTGTGGCCCAGTTTTACTATAATGCTATCTTCTATAAATGAGTGAAAAGAAAAACAAAAACAAAAACAAAAACAACAGTCTTCACTGTCTACATTCTTAATAATGACTCATAAATTTTGAGCATGTTGATTTGATGAAACTAGGATTAATATTTTTAAAAAATTTTTAAATTAATGTTCAAATTACCTTAATCAGTCAATTATTTTAATCTAATATAACATGAATACTAAAGTGTATTCCCTAATCCAGCATCCAAAAGTATAATAGGTATTAAACATATTTGTCATAATTTTCTGATTTCAAGAAAAAAAACTTCTCTCCTTCCCTATAAATATCAGACTATTGAAAAGTACCAGGGTTGATATTTACAGAAATAGATACTGTCGGGCACTGAAATGGGCCAAGTGACAGCTGGGCGAAACTACAGGTACAAAAGAGCAAATGGGAAGACAGCCATAGTGACTAATATGCTCTCCAGTCCTCCAATACAATTCCATGACATCTGGGCTATGCTTTTCTAAAAGACATTTGGCCATTGCTTCAAAAGAGATATTAGATATTTTAATATATAACAACCAAAACTATGAAAAAAGCACTATTTCCTACAATCTATCCTTTGATATAACCAGTCTTTTGATTTAGAATAACATTTTTAAAACATGAAAATATAAATGAGATTTAATAGTAATGTATTCACAACATGAAGACAAGCAATTACCCAACTATTCAACTTGAACAAAACTCCTAACATGTAAATCTTTTGCACAAAATAATTAATAACAATAACAAATCATCTAGGTTTGATTAAGCACCTATTACTGTCCAGGGCTACATTTCAGCAATTCGCATAGATCCTTTCTAATACTTATTATAACTGTGCCATGTATTTAACTCTATTAACAGGCAAAGAAACTGAAGTTCAAAGGGTATTACTCTAATGTAAACAGAACGACAATGTTGTAAGAGCTGTTACTCAGACCTGCTTATCTAAAGTGCATCCTCTTTCTGTTACACCAGTGACCCTCTAGGACAGGCACGCATTTCAGAGTACTGCATCTATTAACACAGACCTATTGTTTCAAGTAAGAACTTTTTCAAAAAGTTTTCAGGTCATATTCATTTTAAATTTATTTTAAATTGTACCAGTTCACTATTCAAGGAAGCTCACTGCATCTGAAAATCAAAGGAATAAAAAGATATCAACTCAATCTAGAGGACAGATAATTGCTAAATTAAAAAGATTATTTATATCCTTGACATTTTCCTAGGAGAAATTTTCATTGTCTTTAATTCAGAAAGTTGGCCTGGAAAAAGTTAATACAGATTTTTTGAGATTTGGTTTAAAAAACAAAAGATTCCCAAATTTCTTTTCTTCTTCATAAAAGACACTTCTATACCCAGTTTATAAGTTAAACAACAAGTTACTTTCAGATTTCATTAAAACAAACACACAAAAATAGAAAACATTCATGTGCCATAATTTACTTGATTTTAGTGGTCCAGACTACTTTGAATTAAAATTCAACAAAAGTATTCAACTCGTCTTCTCCACATTAAAAAGTTTTGTAAAACAGCATATCTAAATTTTGTAAAATAGCATATCTATTTTCAAACATACCTATTATACTGGTCTCAAAACACAACTCTATCATATACATAAAGCTATTTTTAATGTGTTTAAATAATATTAATAATGCATGATTTAGATACTTCCGGAAAATATGGATATTTTTAAGTTTTAACATAAGCTAGAGAAACAATTAAACAATGAAACTTTTAAAAATATATATAAATAACAAACATATTGAGAATACAATAATGTACTGGAATAAAATAATATGTATTATGTATATTCCTCTAGGCATTTAAAACGGGAAGCCATATTTTATAATTTATAATAAAACCTATTTTGCTACCTCCACATCATGTGAGAGCTCATGACAATCACATTCTCTTAACTGATGAGAGTTGTTTTCATCATATCTTAAAATCACGGCTAATTATTAAGCCTTGTCAAAAAATGCCTACCTCTGTAGTGGAAGTCTTTGGACACGTCTATGGGAGCCCGTTCTACTGCTGATCTCTTGTAGACAACATGAATCCTTCCTTTTTCTTCCTCCATCTGCTTACCTCTTTCCAAGGGTTCAATGAAATACTCATCATTATCACTTTTTATCATTCCAGCCTAGAGAAAGCATAAAATTTGTTAACTTTAAAAAAAATATCTATCATCTTTACCTCACAAGTACCTTTTTTAAATGGCAATACTGTAATACATGAAAACTAATGCTTTTTCTTTCCACTTCAGGCTATAATTTTTAAATGGTTAAGGCATTATGAAATATTAGTCATTCGTAAGTTATAAATTCATGTATGACAGGAATAAAAAAAGCATGTAAGGTAGAATAAGAACTTTACATAGTTTAAGCATGAGAAAACTATACAATGTATACATTTCATCAGACTGCAAAGGAAGTGCATTTATATATTCTATTTGGTGTTTTATCTCTAAAAAAAATCTTATGAAGCTTACAAATTCAAGAAACATTTCTAATTTTCCTTAATATCTCACTGTAGAGCTTCTGCCCATGTATGTTACATGTTTTTAATTAATTTATAGCTTCCTTCCAAACCACTGTGGTAAGAGAGGAATAAACTCCATAGTGCACTCAGTACACAAAGTTATTTGTCTTCAAATAGTCTTTTTAAGCTTCACTGGAAACCCCTAATTCTAATATTTATTAATTTGAAGAACTCATGTTTATCTTATCTTAAGCTAACATGATTATATATATATATATATATACACATAAATATATATATTTCCTCAAGTTTCACCCTTTCACACTAAAAATATTATTCTTTCATTTAATTCCTTCCACCTATTTAATGTCTTTTTCTGATTGTTTCTTCTATTTATTTAGAAAACACCAGGACTATATATTCAGTATTATAGCCGAAGAGAAATAAGCATTTTGTCTGAAATTTGTTCTTCCTTAAATATCAAGTCTGCATTACAGTCAAATTGCTACAGCTCATAGCTATACTTTAAAGGTCATACATTGATATGTAGTATTAATTTAAATTTCAGTATATTTATTTGAAAACAAAGTTGAAGAAATAATACGCTAATGTGAGAACTGTAATTATTTCAAAAATATATATCATATCTAGAGGTAATTTACTCAATATTTTCCCAGGAAACATGACTGGCAAGAAAGGGAGTTCTCATCCCTTCTAATTCATGTTGGTCTAACATCTCTACCATCCTGGTGTCAGGCAACACAAAAATGAAAGGTAGGTACACCCTAACAAATAGCATTTGTTTTCAGTAAATATGCCTCTGACAATTGCTTTTCTATTGCATTCAAATCTGTCCCCTCCTTTCATTGTGACTTCCACCACCAGGTATACTCTCCCTCCCCTGTGTACACTCACAGGGAAGTCTTAGCAGCTTTGTTGTCTCTGTGTGCCACAGCTACATCTACCTGATGCTGTGAACTTACAATCAGCTCTTGAAACTATGGGGGCATGTCTTACAAGAAAACATCACCAGAGCCCTTTCACCACGCTTAGTCCTTACCTCTTAAAGAAACTTTTAGCCTTCACTGAAAACATTGAGCTAGTGGACCTTCAATAGCAATGGTGATTTTCCAGACACAAATATTTGGAGTTGTTTTCTCATCTGATTGATTACTTTATCTCTAGTCCTATATTTTAAAACATAGTGTCTTCACAGTGACCTGATTATATCATTACCCTTCAGAGTTGCTTCTACTGTCAATAGATTCATCTCTTCTAAAATACAATTTCCAACATTGTTCTCATGCTTTTCGATTGTCATTTTTATCTTAAGCACTGATGTCACATTCGTACATCTCTTCTTACCAGAAATTTCAACATCATTGTTTTTGCCCTTCTCAGGCATGGATGGGTTAATACTACTCATAAAACATATCCCATCTAAGCGCAAACACAGTAAACATATGACAAGTTAACAAACAGACCACATCCAAGGCTGCAACATCTAGTCTCATTGCTAACGCCACCTGTTGGTGGCAGGCAGCATTGTTAACTGGCTTTACCTTGGAAACAGGTTTCATCAGCATGAGGGCTTCATATTCATCTTTATTACAATCTTTTCTATGCCCCAAATCCATTTAGTCACCATGTTCTGTAGAGTCTCTTACGTTCTTCTCCCATTCTTCTATTTCCACTGGTACTTCCTTAGTTACAGACCTCATCATTGCTCACTGGATTACAGAAGCTGCCTCCTATCTTGAGAGTTCCATAGACCATAATGATTCTTTTAAATGAGTGCCTAACTCTGGATGGAAATGGTGGTCACTGAAGCAGTCAGCAACTCTGAGCAATGAGCATTGGCTATTGGGGACACCTGAAAGTGATGGGGAAGGTAATGAAGATTAGCCCTTTGAAAGACATTTCTACATACCTTGTATTGCAAATATTTAAATCACAGACCCCCTTGATGTTACTTATCCCACTAGACTATAGACAAAACATAATTTAACACAGCTAAACCTCACCCTTGGAAGGCAATAAAAATTTAAGCCAGGTTGAGACAAGATCATTGGCCAGGCAAGAGCTGGGTCATGAGACCGCCAATAACTCCATGGACAGTAAATTTGAGAGCCTACCCTTTTATTCATTAATTTAAACAAAGTTCATGAAAAAAGTACCTTATATAAAGTACTACAGGAGACAACATGGTAATTAAAAAATTCTCAAAAACATGGTTGGTTTGCCCTCCAGTTGAGGGCATCCTTGTCAAGTAAATAAAGTGTGTGCCTATTGAATGAGGAATATGAGAGAAAGTTGAGAAAGCAAGTGATATTGTAGTTGAGAGACAAATTAAGTGAAATTCCCCCCCCCCACCCATATCTCTCTACACATAGTAAACTACCAGTAGTTTAATAAAATCTATTTCAACTGAAATCTCCCTAGTTCCCATATAAATGGGACTTCACTTGGCCACAACTATTGTTCACACTGTCTCACATTTTCACATAGCACAGCAGACAAAATTGTTCTTTCAAACTATCATATTTATTTAGACAAATTAGAACATGGTTACAAATGAACTGAACATGCAATGGCTCAAAAAATTAGGTGCATCTTTCTTGCTCACATAGAAGTTCAGGACAGCTGTACATCAGCTGGAACGGGATTCTGTTCCACAGAGCCATGCAGGTGATCAGGTTGGTGGTGCACTGCCAATTTAACGCAAGCTCCAGTGTTTGCCCAGTCACAAAAGGAAACAACAGGAGGAAGCCCAAATGGGAGGTTTAATGAGCTAGCCCTAGTTGCGATATTCACCACTACCACTTACTCCCCTGGGTAGGATACATAGCCAACTACAGAGAGAGCCAGGAAATGGAATCTGGTTGTGTGCCCAGGGAGAAAAGGCAAATGGATCTTTTTGATGAACAGATGGCAGTCTCAGCCTCAAACAAAATCATGTCACTCCTTTGTCTAAAACACTTCAGTTGCTTCCTATTGCACTTAAAACCACGCTCCCTACTACAGCCTTCAAGGCCTGCATCATCTGGCCCTGCCTATCAACCTCAAGCTGTGCCACTCTCACCCAATTTGCTATGCCCCAGCCTTAGGGGCTTTTGTTGAGTTTTGGTTTTCCTTTGACATTTCCAACCTCTTCATAGCTTCAGGCCTTTGAATGCTATTGGTTTTGCCTAGAACTCCCTTCTCCCACCACACCACACTTATTTTAGCTAGCTCCCACCCCAGGTCTCTCCTTAAATATTACTTCCTTAGAAATGATTTTCTGACTCCCTCATTCCCACATAGGTTAGGTGCCCACATGTAAATTAGGGTCCATCTTAGCCAATCATTCCAACTCAGAGCAATGTGTTCTTTTCTCTCAAGGCTCTTAACAAAAATTCCAACTTGTTTTTATCTGATGTCAAATTTACTGTTTTCTCTCTGCCCACAGCACCATCAGCTTTTGAGACAGACTTGTCCACCTTAATTCACCTTTATCTCCTTAAGAAACAGCACAATTGGTTGCAAAAAAAAATGTCTTCGATACTTTTTTGATGAAAAACTCCATGAATGGATGGATAAATGAGGGGATCAAAAAATGTTCAGACTTGTGGTGGTCATGAAAGGGTGGGAGGACTGCCGTGCTGGTATGAGAAGACAGTTCAGGTTTGAGTAAAGAATGTGGAGTGCAAAAGCCCAAGACATGCTTAAGGATAGTCAGTATCCCCATTCACTCAGAGGTCTGTGTATGGCGATTCTGGAAAACAAGGCTACGAGGACTTACATTACTTTGACCTACCATATAGGAAATTCCTAAAATCTGAAGTCCAGACCACGGCCTATAAGACCCTCCATGGCCTGGCACTGTCTATTTTTCTGGCTTCTATTATTGCTTTACACTTGCTCTTTCTGCTCCAGCCACATGACCCCACCTATATAAACTTCCCCTTCATTCTCTATGCCAGTCTTTTTTATTTTTCTTCAAGGGTGCACATGGATGATTATCTGTTACCCTTTTGGAACATAAGTTTCATCAAGCATAAACTTTGTCATATCAATACTGTCTCCCAGGGCCCAGAGCAATGCATGGCTCAAAGTAGGTGCCTAATATTTGAGAGAGGGTAGTAAAAGAAAGTAACAGAAGAGATGGACAAGTAAAAATAAAACATATTAGAAGGAAATTAACAAGGAATAGTAAGAGAGATGGGAAGAAAACAAAATAGAGTGTAACAGGCATCTAAGTAGGAGAGTTTTATCATAGTAAAAACAGCTGCAATGAAGAAGACACAAAGAATGAAGATGGAGAAGGAAATGAGACAATTAATACAGGTATCTAAATTAGATATTTGGGGCTAAAGAGATATTACAAAGAGTTATGAAAAGAGTAAGTGGTAAAACCACATATAATTCAGACCCTAAACTATATAGAACAATTGTAGTTAGATTCTTCTGCTACTCTTCCCACCACACTATTGATTTTTCTCCCTCACTTACTACCAAAAATGGAGTGACTATTTTATAAGTTTTTAGACAAAACTGCTCATGCTTACTTAGTAGGGGAAAAATCATCAATACTAATGATTAAGTAATGAATTCTCTTTTACCCACTAAGATATCATTTAGGTAGTCACTCATTAAATAAATATTTTGTAAGCTCAAAGACCATACATTACCACACCCTAACATTAAATAACGTACCCTCCAGCTCTCAGGTCCCGGTAGTCTTATTTCACAGGATACATTTACTACAGGTGATGATGAATGACTTAAAGGAATAAAACACAATGTATATAAAATAAAAAACTCTCAGACCATGGCACTCCAAGTACTGGTATTATTTACAATGCTGCCAGAAATTTACAACTTTTAAATTATAACTTAGAAGTTTTTAGAAATGTCACACATAAGATTACATGTAATCCTGAGATTGTTTAAACAGATGCAATCACTTTTAATCCATATAACATGGTAACATTTCATAAATTTCTCTTTATGACATAACCCCCTCCCCACATTTACTATTCTATAATCCCATGTACCAAACAGGAAATATTTATTATATTTCTCAAACTATTTTTCAAAATTTAAAACAAATTTTTAGAATATTTATGTTTAGTACAGCTTTAAGCATATTATATCAAACATATTTTATTACATTTCAATTAAGTCTTCACACAGGCCCTCTGACAGAATTTCAGAGGGGATAGTTATAAAACTGATCTATGCTAGAAATCCGGCTACATAATTTCCCTTTCATCTGGTCAACTCTTCCAGCTACATCACTCAACACTGCCAAGAATCCAGAATTAAGCCAAATAGCCTCGGAGCACGGAAATAGCTATCACAAAGGCCATGCTCCTTACTCACTAGGATGGGTCCTCACAGCCACATTTGACACCCAATCCTATAAACCAGGGTAGATGGTTTCCTAATCTTCATCAGAGTCTAAATGGCAAAGGAGAGTTAAGGATGTGAGGTACAGGGAGTTTCAGATGAGATAATGTCTATGAATGCACTTTGTAAACTTTAAAGCCCTACAAGTATAAAACTCAAGTCTTTCTAGGTTAGTAATAATAAATATTAGTCATGAAGAAAAGACTAAATTGTGTTTGACTTGGTTTAAAATGAAAATCAGTATAAACGGCATTTTAAAAAGAGTTCCAACAAGAGTTACTAAAATATTTTTTTTTTTTAATTCTGTGTCTGATATTCTAAAAAACTTATGCTATGGAAACATTCCATTTTTTACTGTGATACCCAAATGTTGTTTTTATTGCAGTGATTCTTAAATCTATTAAGGAAGGGGAGTAGAGCTAGGTGGCTTTTTTTTGGAATGGCAGGAAATATGTGCCAAATAATGTAATACATAACTGAACCTGAAGCTAACTAAATATTCATTATTTTGTGCTAAATTGGTTACAATCTTAACACAACATGGAAAAGCACTAGTAAGTTTTAAAAGTCTAGTTTAAGTTTTAGTTGAACTATTTTAATTAAACTTAGCTTAGCTTTAAATGTCTAGAAGACACACTAGGAAAATTTTATATTAATGTTGTGTGTGAGAGAATAAATGTAAATATAATATTCAAGAAAGACAATCATTATACTTTAGTGGTACAAAAATTCCATCTTAGCTCATTAAGTTTCTATAAAAAGCCATTCTGAGTGTCACCATTTCATTGTGTTACTTCCTCCAATATTTATTCTATCGATAAAATAAAATTGAACACCTTGTCTGGTTCCATTTTAGCATTAAACAGATATTACTACATGAAGGTGATCTCCAAATCTTTCCTGAATTTTAGGGGATGTTTCAATACCCCCAAAATTTCCACAGAGCAGTTTTTGGGGAAGGCAAAATAGTTGAGAAGGGCTATAGAGAACAGATTCAAATCTGTATTTGTTAACCAAAGACACTATTTACTTACATTAAAAAAGCTTAATTCTATGGGATGCATTTGGATACAGTTTTTGAAGATTAAAAAGTAGCTAAAATACCCCCTTCAAGCCATGTCACTGATTTCCATAAAGCTTTCAATTATTTCAAAGTCAGACTCAATTTTTACTGTTTTTGTATGGCTAGAATTTTATCTGTATTTCTATGGTATTTATCACTGTCAATCTTTTATGATAATTTTTTATGTTAACTGTGCTAGAGCCTGGAAATTAAAAGATTTTGAGTAAGATGTCAGCTGAACTAAAATACAGATCTGATTAAATTCCAGATTTACATTTGGGTTTGGCTGGCATTTCATTCAACAGTGATCCTTCTGGATGACTTCTGATTCACAACAGCATCTAACATAATCCACTGCAGAGTGATAACACTGTATGTTTTCATAATCTCCTCCTTGAAGAGGATGAATGGGTCTTCTGGTCAGACAGGTATTATGGCTAGAGTACTGAATTTCATAAAAAGAAGAACTATGGTGGCTTGATTCACAATTCAATTAATTGCTAGAGCAAATAAATCTAACCTTAATCAGTGACATTAGATATCACCATTTTAGTTCCTTAATTAAAGAACATAATATCCAACCATCTGCTGCCTGATTCTTATCAAAATCTACAATGCGAGAAATAAAATTCGAGAAGCATTTCCTGAAGACTGAAAGATTTTCTACACATCCAGTCTAATTCTACTAATTCTCTCTAATCTCCATTACAAGCCCCTGCCTCCATTAAGCCAGGCCATTTTGGGGGCCCCTATGAGGACTTATTTAATTCAACTATATAAAGTTTCAAAATATCAGCCTATGATGAAGGAGATCATATAAAAGAGACCCAAGAAAGCACATTATTGTAATAGTAGTATGCTAATGTTGAGAATCTCTCTCAATGTCATAATCATATATTATCTGTTCTGTGAGAATCCAGAAAAAAATAAAAACTCTCAGATATTAAAGGAATAATTTTGCTTCTCCTGCAAAGCTGGTTCATTTTTACTTATAAATACTGTGCATTATATAGCTGATCAATATCTGTTTTTTCATGTTGTTTTTCATGTTAAAGCATTTTATCTAGTACTTTTCCTGAGCCATGATATAGTCTATGAAGACATAAAAGAAAATCTCTGAGAAAACTTGAATTACATATATGGCTAAAGTCCTGATGGGATCAAATATTGAAATATTCAATTTATTAACGTGGTCAATTCAGCAAACCAATAGATCTCTTCTAATTAAACATGTGAGATTTCCTTTAAGATCTTGTCATTAACATACCTAACTGCTGTTTAAAGATAAGATGAACCTTCCTCATCTTAAAGAATATAATGGAGGGAACTAGCTTGGTTGACACAAGATTTGGCTTCTGGACATAGCTTTATTAACTAGTATGACTTCTGAAAAGTCATTTAAGCTTTATGGTCTCAGTTTAATAATCTGAAATATTATAAAAGTTTTACTAGATAATCTCTAAAATGACTTCCAATTAAATTATCATGCAATGTTAGAGCTCCCAGGAAAGACATGAATTTGACAAGCTGCTCCCTGCCAATGTCCCAAGACCCACTTATTCCCATGATAAATAACTTGAAATATGATAGTAAAACTAAAATAAAGTAGTTTGCAAGCTTTAGTATGCCAAAGAAATTAGGTCCCAATCTCAGAGACTTTTCCATGTTCCAACTCCAGAGAGTCTGATTCAAGAAGACTGAGCTAGGAATCAGAAATCTGTAATTTTAATAAGTGCTTCATATGCTGCAAATAGTAGTAGTCTGGAAATTACAGTTTGAGAAAAGCTGCCTAAAAAAAAGGTGCCGATTAAGATGAATTTTTGGATATTTATTTCCTTACCTCAAAACAAATTTTAAAAAGATGACTATTTACAGAAAACATGAATAAATGAAATCTACGAATTCTACGTAATAATTAAAAAACATAATAGTCATCTATTAAATATATAATAAAATATATATACATTTCTCAGGTTTTTAAGAGTTTGCAGAATGAGTCAGGGTGTCCTAAATTAACAGTAATAAGAAACAAAAACATATTCTTTCATTCAGTAGAAAATAGATATCTACTAACAGCTGTCACAGGAGAGAAAAAACTTTATAAAGTCCAACAATTAAAAAATAATTTAAAATAGTTTAAAAACACTTAAAAATCAAAAAGAACCTAACTTTTTTATTTTAAAAATTATTCAGAATAGCATTATAATATGTACCAAAGTACATGATTATTCCAAACCTTCTTGAGTCAAGGAGATTAATGATTAATAATTAATAAAGCTAGGACTGTATAATACATTATGAAGATACATACTGAAGTTATATTTACTGTTCCTAAAAAGATAAGCTAGATCACAACTAACATTGAGTTAAAATACTATGATACGTGTAAATAAAGTACAGAAATTTTGCTCGTAAATAGAAATTTAATCAAGATCAGTTCAACTATTCCTTTAGAATTTGCTATTTTTCTGCTATTGGGTGCATATTATAAGACCACATCATTATTGATGTCCCCTAAAGCAGTATTTCTAAACTTTACAGTATAATGAATACCTAGAGATCTTGTCAATGCAGATTCTGACTCAGTGGTCTGAAATTCTATATTTCTAATGAACTCCAAGGTGCTACTGATGCCTCCAGTCCCTGGACAACACTTTGAGTAACAAGGCCTCAGGGCACTTCAACTTTATGGGGTTAAACAGAGAAAATGCCATGAATTAGATATAGGTCAATGTAGCAGAGTTTATTTTCCAAAGATGACCTGCAACACAATCTCCCATCCACACTGCTTTTCTCAATACGACCTTGCCACTCCACCCCCATCGATAGATGAAGTTTAATTTCCCTCTCCTTGAATGCAGACCAGCTTTTATGACTCACTAATAATCAAAAGAATGTAGTAAAGGTATCACTGCATGATTTCTGAACCTAGTTGGGAAGACACCGTGAAGCTTCTGCTTCAGTCTCATAAAATACTCTTACTCGAGATGTTTCCTCTCAGATCCAGCTGCCACACTGTGAACAGCCCAAGTCACATGAAGAGGCCATGTGTAGGCACTCTGGTAACAGTCCAAGTCTTCGAATCACTCAGCCCAGCCACCAGACATGTGAATGAAGAAGCCAGCTCCCAACACTCAGCCACCCAAATCATTCCCAGTCTTTTGAACATTCCCAGATGAGGACCCAGACATTCTGGAGCAAAGACACTTGCCCTCTCTGAATTCCTTACAATGAAATTCATGAATATAATAAGTAGCTGTTGTTTTATACCCTAACTTTGGGTTGTTTGTTATGCAACAATGGGAAAGTGAAAGAATAGAGTTAGAGTTAAGGTAGAAAAAGAACACCTAGTAAATAAAAGCAAATACTTGATCTTTACCTATTATTTTTAATTGTTTAGATAGACTTATATAGCTAAGAGAGGGAAAGTCTAGTAATGGAAACAAAGCTCCAAAATTATTATAAGAACTCAAGGGAAAAGTCTGGCTGGAACAGAAGATGAGTCCTGAGAGGAGTCAAGAGATCATAACAGAAATAGCATGAGGAAAATAGCAAAGGAACTTTGAAGCCATCAGCAACAAAGAAATTATATGGGAACCTTAGAGCATATGAAGGAATTAAAAAATAGAACATGGACTATTAAGACTTTAGGATGGTTTCTGGTTCCATCAGTGAAACCTCTTTCATTAGATTAATTAGAATACCCATAAAAGCAAAACATAAAATCAAAGTAGAGAGAGCAAAGGAAATGTTGTAAGGAAAAAAAACAGAAGCAAAGCCAACAGGATACCCAGTGGGCACAAATAGAAATGAGAGGAAAGAATTATGCCACAATGGCTAATGTAGTTCATGGATTCCTGTAGTACTTCCTCTGAACAAACATTTTTGAGACCCTCCTATGGATCAGGCACTTTCCAGGAACTGGGACAATAGTGAGGAATATGAAAAAAGTCATTATGCCATAAAGCTTAAATTATTAATGAGGACAATAAACAAGAAAATTATATGCTTGCATATGGTAATAAGTATTATGAAGAAATAAAGCAGGGTAAAGGGATAGAGAAATTTGGGAGAGGCAAAATGAGAGTGATCTATAAAATCTGTATATAATGACTATAACCAAGAAAGAACCTATGAAGAAAAAGTAGTGAGAGAAAAAGCTAGAAGTTATTATGGATAAAGTTAGCAATAGACAAGAAAGCCCAAGATAACTTCCTAACCATAATCCACTGGGTGTTCTGGTCAGAAAGTTGGGAGTCATGCTTGATCCTTCTGTAACAGAGGATGCTGATAATCACCAAAATCTGTGCTGTCTTCTTCTTTCCAGGCACACAGGAGAACTACATTTCCAAGCCTCTTCTGCAGTTAGGTATGTCCAGATGCTAGACAACAGAATGTTGGTGGAAGTGATATATGCCACTTCATAGCCTGAACCATAAAATCCTCCCACAGCATCCTCCATTTCAGATGATCAGAGAAGAGAGGATAGCTATTTGTATTTCTTTTCTCTCTCTGTCACACCACAGATCTGACAATGGTGGTATCTACTCCCCTTAGGTACCCTCTTCCATGGCCTCAGCTTCAATGTCATTTAAGATCTTGATGTTGAGAGAAAATAAGAACATTCTGCTCTTGCTAGGCTCTGGATGCCTCACCATCCCATCTTGGTTCCCTTATCTTGGCCACATCTCTTTTAAAGAGTCCTTTCATGAAAATTTTCTCAACTAAACCTTTCAAAGAATGTCACTGCTCCCTATTAGGATCCTGGCAGAAATATCACTCTATCTCATTAAACATTTGAATAAAAAATATAATATTTGGGTATTAAAGATAATAAAAATGACAGAACATTAGAACTGAGAGTGAACTTGAAAATCACCTGAGCTAATCTTCCTCGTTTATATTGATGGTACCAACAACCAATAATGGAATTGTTAAGTGGCTTTTTTCACTTTTACATTTTCTACAAAAACATTGTATTTAATTTACATCAAAAAAATATGTCTACATGCCAAGCTTTTCACATATTTCAGAATGTTTGTTTATGATATAATATTTTCAGGAAAAAAGTAACAAGATCCAATTCTTAAAATTAGCACTCAGAAACTAGTTCTACATTGGAACAGCATCCACCTCTGCTGGAAGGCAAAGAACATATACTTCTCAGTTCTCATACTTTCAATGAAACCTTATTCTGTTTATAGGGCTGCCAATTGGCTGCACCAACTCAAAACAGTTTACAGTACTGAAATATACTGACGTTTTTCCCTGATAATCTTCTTATGATGGAAACAAAACAAACTTTAACCACAGCTGACCCTGATCAAAAGCCACACCCTGCCTGCAAGTCGCATTAAAATTTAGCTAAAGCATCTCTCCAGCTAGTAGCTGTAAATGTCCATTAAAGAGCTCTACGGATAAAGACTTTTTCTAGTTCCCTCTGTTCCCTCTAAATTTACACTTGCTCTGTAGCACTTGTCTCATATCTTGAGTCCTCCAATGATCTTGTTCTGAGACACAACATTAACTAATATGTCCCATTCCAAGAAAAAGTGAAGGCATATTTGTCAAAAAAGGTATACCTTGCTTCATACCAAGCCTTGACCTGGCACGTTAGTCATGAGGCCAAAGCATTTGTTAATTTTGAACAGCTACATTTGTTCTAATGTGTTTCGGGCACAGAGTCCAACACATGTCACACATTTTATTTAATCCTGCTGAATCTTTCCACACTTTTGCTATATGAAAATGCAATGTCACACAAACATGGTATTGTCTTTGATGTCCAATTATATGGTACTATAACAGTGATAACAATGACAATTTGCTCATTCAGTCTTTAAAATCACCTAGTGTTACTTAAAAAGCAGCACTCAGAAGTTAAATGACATGCTCAAGGTCATATAGTGAGTGGCAAAACTAGGACTTGAACCCATATCTTTCAAACTCTTAACCTAATATTCTATCTACCCTTAAAAAGTAGAAGATCTCAGACCTATAAGAAATGGAAATCCTGGAGCTTCACTGTAGACTGATTAAATCAAATAATCTGAGGTTGGATCTGATGACAGTCAAATTTCTAAGGTAGCCTTCATTAATGTTCTTATGATTGGCAAAGTTTTAACAAAAAGAAAATCTCCAGGTCTTCAAAGTTATGGGGAAACAACAATCTTAAATATTCCTATGGAATTATGAATTATTACAAAGTGTCTTTCAGGAGGGTGATTTAAAATTAAAAATTCTTAAAAATGCATATAACTTTTGACTCAGCATTTCCACTTCCAGGAATTTAAATTTATACATTCCAAGTGGAAAAAATAAATAGGGATTAAAGAAATCAGTTATGGCACAGACATATTATAATTGGGTTCTTGATGTATTTTTACTGCCATGGAAAGATGCTGAGCTTTCATGTTTAGCAAATAGGAAAATGCCATGGATAGTCTGCATCACTAGAACCATCTGACATCAAAGATTTGTCATCCAACTTCCTAAAATATTCTCAAAGTAATTAAATACTTTAAAAAACATCTCTGTACTAATTCATTACAACACAACAATTATCAGATGACTAGTTTTTTGCTCATGGATCTGTATCCTACTTAGTTGATATTAAGGATTTTATGGCCATGATCACAATCCAATTTCTATCATAACTTATCACTCTTAAGTATAAAGGTTGAAAAATTGACACAGAATATATTCTGCTAAGGTTGTGTGATAAACAACATTAACCTGTTCCAAAGCTCTCAGCCAGGTCTCCATATTGGTCCACTATGAACCAGTTCTCCAGGGGGTGGTGACAACAGAAGCAATACAAGGATGAGCTCTCCTATAGACACGTAGCTATATGTCAGTACTAACAATAATTCAGACCCATAAAATGAAGAAAACAAAAATTATTTCTGGCCTCACACTGCTAGGTGGAGTCCTATGGTATATTTATATTAATTAATATTAACCAGGTAATACGCTAATAGCAGCAATGGCAAGATATAGGCAGATTTGAGGAAACAAAGGTATCCTTACTATTTATAAGATTCTTTCCATTAAATAGGATGGTGTTTAGTTTTATAGAACTCTTTAATCCTTTTGAGTTAATGCAAATGTTTTGGGGTTTTTGTTCCTTTTGAGTTTTAGCTATTGTGATTTAGAGTAAAGTTAGTCTAAAGTTAGCTGACAGCACCCTCTGTTACCCTACATGTGTGAAAATTAGGGCAGAGGGAAGCAGCATGACTACACACAGAGATACCAGGAAGAAGACAGGGATTCACAGTCCCATAAACAAAGCCTTCTGAAAGGCTTGGTGTATGCTATTGTTCACGAATAAAAGTTTCTTCTCTCACGTAGAAAAATTCTAAAGCAATGGCGCTCAAATGTTCTGGTCTCAGGATGCTTTTATATTTTTTAAAATTATTGAGGCTCTCCAAAGAGCCTTTGTTTATGTAGGTCATGTTTTTTGGTATTTATTACATTAGAAATTTAAAAATATATTGTATTTATTAACTCATTTTAAAAATTAGCCCCCTTATGTGGTAGAAATTTTATGAAAAATAACTATGATTTTCAAAACAGAAAACTGAGTGAGAAGATGGCGTTGTTTTACACTGTTGCAAATCTTTTTATGTCTGACTTAATAGAAGATATCTGGATTCTCCTACTTGCTTCTGAATTCAATCTGTTGTAACATCATACCTTTTGTATGCAGCATCTGGAAACTCCACTGTACACTTGAGCAAGAATGAGAGTGAAAATAACATCTCAGTATTATTACAAAAATAATTTTGAACTCACAGAACCCCTGAAAAAGTCTTGAGGACATAGAGTGACCAACCTGTCTGGTTTGCCTAGGACTTACCTAGTTTTAGCAATGAAAGTCTCAATTGCTTATTCCAGGCAAACCAGGATGACTGGTCATTTTCTCTGTACTACACTATAAGAACAGCAGTGTGAAAACAAGGTCAAAAAGATCAACTTGCTTAAGATCATAACATACACTAACTACTGATATGCCTTCAAAATCCCAAGGCTACCTAACTACTAGGTATACGTACATTCGTTGTTAGTCTTACACAATGCTTAATAATAATGCATTAATTTGAAACCAGTGGAATCTTCTAAGTAGCATATACTTAAGCTTACACAAAGTAAAGGTTAGATGTGTTATATTAGGAAATGTCAAAATTAACCTATATTTAAATTTTGTGGTTTGGGACCTTGGGATTGAACCAATGTAATTTATTGGCCTCTAAAATATATTTACTTTTAAAAAGAAAGATAGTACATGTTATTTCACTAACTAGTCACAAAATGAATCAGAATTCTTACTATCACAGTAATTATTAACTTGAGCAACAACAAAAAAGTATTTAGCTTCCTGAGCGTTAGCTCATTTTTCAAAAAGCTTTACTGAATAAAGTATATTAACCTTGCTATATGACATTCAAGTGCCAAACCACATGTTTTCTCTCCATCACCTTTAGGTCTTTTTAAATAAAATTGTGTATGAGTAAGTCCTTAGTCAGATAATGCAGTCATCTGTTTCCATCATTTTTCTCCTTTTTTTTTTTTAGATGTTTCCTTTCCTTAAATGTTATGTATAAAACAACTAACAGTGACTGGTATAATCTTTTAACAATTCCTAAGGTTCTTTTTAAAAAAAAATGAATGACAAAACATATTATTTAGATTAAAATATTATAAGAAATCACCATCGTAACCAGAGGTTTTCCTCCATGTGAGATATTTTACATTATTGAATTGGCAATAGACATTAATTTCAGGCTCGAGACATTTTTTTTTTGCCATCTTTCTCACAAAATTAAATGTGTACCTACAGTTGCTATGTTACCAATATAAGCCTTACCTTGGCATAGAAATTTTGTTTAAATAAATCATTTTCTGAAAAGGCATTTGCTGAAACTTTAAAATATATTTCCAAAAGCAATAATTCTCTAAAAGAAAAAATGTGGCTTCCTTCTCCAATTTTATTTTTTGAGGTTTTTTTCTTTTCAATTGCCTATAAGGTCACTACAAAGGATATTTATGATTTTTTAAAGGAATATGTCTTACAATGTCAATGCAAAATTTGAGAAGACACACAGAACATTAGTTAACAGCTTTTCTACTTAAAATAGAAAAAAATCAAAATATTTTACAGTGAAATACCACAAATTAATATTTCAAACTTAACAACTTGGATAAAGGTCACTTGTAATTGCCTGAAAGAATAATATAATACTAAAAAGATAAAAAAGTGTAAAATAGGCAAGTGAAAGATGATCTTCACGGTATGTTTCAAACACATTTCAGACAAAGATCTGAACCTCATTTTGTAATCATGCATCAAAATCTGGTAAATATTAGAATCTAAAATGTAGCTTTTATTGTAGAGCAATTGCTCTACAACAAACACTACCTTTACATACTAATATCCCTGCCACCAGTTTCTCCAAATTTTAGCTTCCTCTCCATAAAACCAGTCAACTTCTTGAGGGGGAAAAAAAGCAGTTCTCCACTTAAAAACTTCCATGGATACCTGTTGCCTAGAAGATGAAATATGAACTTCTGAGCATAGTATATGATGCTCATTCCATCCCTCAAGCACCTTATATTTTGCTAATTCATTCCTTCAACAAGTAGGCCTGAGTGCCTTTCAGCACCAGGCCCACAGTGAAAGCTCAATCACACGTTTTGCATCAGCCACAGCAAACCCGTTACAGGTCATATTCCCACATGCCTTTGGACACATCTTCCTTCTTCCTGTGAAGACATAGCACAGTGCGGGTGAGACCTTTATACGTGAGGAACAATTCAGAAAAATTAAAATTCTCCACTGGTCAATTCTCTCCAACCATAAATAAAAACAATCTCATTAAGTCTCATGTTCTCATGTAAGAAAAATACATTTAATTTGGATTTCTACTCTTTTTTACTAAAAGAATTCCGATTATAAAATGACCTCTACTTTTGTGTGACATTTTTTTAAGTGAAGTAAAAATGACATACAATTAAAATAGACCTTAAATATTCAGGGTAATGGTGTTTACAATTGCAAATACCTGTGTTACCAACACTAAAAACAAAATATAAGGTGTAGCTGTCAGAATCAAAAGGTTTTCCCTTTCCAGTCAATTTATCTCTCTAATTCTCAGGTAATCACTTTCTAATTCTACCATCATAATTTTTTTAAGCTATTCTCCGACCTCATATACATAGAAACATAGTGTAGGTAGATTTTTGAATCTGGCTTCTACTCCTAATAATGTTTTTGAGATTAACTCATATTGTTGCATGCAATAGTAGCTTATTATTATTTCTGAGTAGTATTCTATTATATGAATATACTATACCTTTCACATATTTATTGACATTTCGTATATCTTTAGTGAGATGCCTGTTCAATCCTTTTGTCCATTTTTTAAAATTAGTTGGTTCATCCTTTCATTACTGATTTGTAAGATTTCTTTATTTAGTACACAAATTGTTTTTCACATATATATGTTGTGAATATTTTTCCTAATCTGTGGTTTGTCTGTTCATTATTTTAATGCTGTGTTGTGATGAGCAGAATTCTTCATTTCGGTTAAGTCTAATTTATTAATGGTTTTTATGGTTGCTGTTTTTTGTGTCCTATTCAAGAAATCTTATGTCTATTCCAAAACTTTCCAATAGAAGTTTTTTGGCTCTGGGATTACATATAGGTATATGATTCACCTCAAACTAATTTCTGTGCATAGAGTAAGATAGAGGTTAAGGGTTCTTAAATGATTATTTGAATGGATAACTATTTGGGAGTGACAGGGATTCAGCCTTGTGTGGATGCAGTGGAGCACCAAACACATCATCTCTCCTCTCTGGAAAGAGGCTGAGCAGCTTCCTCCACCAGGCTCAGATGACTGCTGCATCTCCAGCCATCGCCTGGGTCAGGAATTCAGACAGGGCACAATGAAGATGGCTTGTCTTTGTTCCACAATGTCTGGGGACTAGCTGGGAAGATGTAAGGGGCTGGACTGGCTGAGGTCTAGAATTATCTGAAAGACCTTCACTCACACATCTGGCACCTAGACTGCCATCTCACGAAGACTTGCTTCTCCAAGTGGCCAAGGCTTCTCACAGTTTGGTGGCTGGGTTCTGAGAGAGATACCTGAGGTGAGGTGGCATCCAAGAGGGATCCCCTGGATGGGGAGCACTAAAGTAGAATTGCTCAGAGTACCAAGAAAGGCAGCATTGCATTAAAAAGCTTACTGATACATTTAACTAGTAGAAACAAAGAGTCAGTCTTCTGTTTCTCCATCTTAAAATTTGATATGTGGCTGTTACTTGGAAGTTACTTGAAACTGTCTGGAAAGGGGTAACATATAACCTTGAGTTCAAAAACTGGACCCCTCAATGAAAGCTTTTTTGACCTTGGGGTAACTAATATATCCAAACTTCAGTTTCCCCCTTTGTATAATAATAATAATAATAATGCAATAATGAAAGGATTATTATAGTACATACTAACATGTTATAAAATAATAATAATACAATGGAATAATACTGCCTCGCTCTGTTATCCATCACGATGTCTATAACATGAGAAGTAATTTTCAAAATTTAGTTTCCTGCTCTTATCTGCCTGGTAAAATCCTATTCAGTCATCACAACCTAGTTAAAAAGACATGTATACCTAAAACTCCCTTTCTCACCAGGGCAAAATCAGTTTCTCACATTTCAATCATAATACTTTAATATGATGTTGTGATTATACAGTTATTCATTCAATAAATTTTTGTTGAATCACTACTATGAGCCAAGGACTGTACTTGGGAATATGTGTATAACGTTTAATAAGAACAGTTTGAGTCCTTATCATCACAAAGCTTACCCTTTAGTGTTAAAAATGTCTTTACCTACACCTACACAAGGAGGTAATTGACAGTCACCATTGTATCTTAATCAGTATGTTAAATAGGACAAGCGTCTTGAGGTCTGGGCAGTTCTTCTAAATGCTATTCTTGCTAAATGTTAAAATGTAACCCAGTATTTTGCAGATGCAGCTGTAAACAGGATGAGCTTGATAGGAAACCAACCGGGTAAGTGTAGCCCACTGCAAAGAAATGGACTTATATTATAATTAACTGAATAGTGTATACAGGCAGTGGCTAAGCCTCCCTTCAGGGAAATAGAGCTTTGGATGTGAATCCTTTATTTGCTGCAAGTAAATAAAACTACCCAATGACAAGCACGTCTCAAACCCCTTGAGTTCTGTAACAAGTACTCTCCCTGGCAATTGTAGGGTCTTATAAATCTTTGATTTAATTTTCCACAAGAGATAAGAGTATCTTAAATCTTGTTTACAGATAGTTTGTTGTTAGGTGATCAAGCACAATCTGTATGAAAATAAATTAGTGCAATTTTAACAGGTAATGTTTCCATTTAGGGAAATCTGAAATCCCAGAGACAGGAGAATAAGAAGAAAAGAAGTGGGCCAAGAAACCTCATTCACATTCCCAGTTCAATCAGTACTGCTTCATGTTTTTACTGTTATTAGTTCAATTATTCCTCAAAATTCTGGCAATAGAAAAGAATAATGCTGGTTCTTCCTGTGTCATCTGTGGTCATTCAAGTGTGACCTATAGGTTACTAGTTCCAACTTACCCAAGTCTAATAGGATGCAGAATGGGTATCAAAGGAGACAGTCATGTATTTATGGAATTGAAACACACAGCTAAGTAATCACCCTAATGAATAGTCCTTGTATGTATCACCACATCCTGCAGGAAACCTAAAACGCAGCTCAGCTATCGGCTATGAGGGCGGCAGGCAAGGGGACACATGCCACATAGCTGTTTGTGTCTGAGTGAAAGTGGGTCCAGGGCTGACTTCGCTTCTGAGGAGAAAATACAAACACATAAATGCACAGACAGTTCCTTCTCCTGTTCCTAGAAAAACAAATAAAGAATTCCCTGCTACCCTCACCAAGTTCTAAATGAGGAGGTAAAAGAGGTACGCAAATCTGTGTGTGACGCATGATAAAAATTTGTTCCTCTTATGTCTTTCCAAGATCATAAAAAATAAGTTGGTAGCTGTCATCATGGTCTTATCCTGGACATTTAAGGATAAACATTAAACACCTTTGGGTATTTTTTTCCAATTTAAATCTAAACCTGGGTTTACAATTACCATCTGTTAAAAGTAATGTGTTCACATGTGCATTTCTCTTTTTTAAATCCATGGATGGGCACTTGTGTTTGGATGTGCTAAGTTTTCTTTCATTCTTGTTTTGTGTGTGCTATGAACACATTTTCAGGAATTAAGTGGTCAGTTACAGTCTCACACATGGAAATGTCATATCTTAATGCTGGATATAATCAGAGGAAAACACTATAATTTATCTTTTTGACTTTGCAAGTCTACATGCAAAATGAAGAAACTAAAAGATAAATTCAGATCACAAAACTAGATAGTTCTTAAGAGCCAAAAAGTGGAAACGAGCCAACATCCCTCAACTGAAGAATGGATAAACTGTGTAGAGTCATCCAATGGAATACTATTCTGCAATAAAAAGGAATGAAGAATTGATGTGTGCCACAGTAGCGATGAACCTTGGAAACGTGCAGATGAAAAAAGCCAGTCACAAGAGAACACACCTTGTATGAGAGCGTTTATGCAAAATGCCTGGAACAGGCAAATCCACATGGACAGAAAACAGATTAGTGGTTGCCTAGAACTGAGGGGAAAGGCAACGGAGGGAGGAAGGAGAATGCCTGCTAATGTGCACAAGGCTTCTCTCTGGAGTGAAGACAATGTTCTAAAGTTAATTGTGGTGATAGCTGCATAATTATGTGAATGTACTAGAAACCACAGAATTTTAAATAGGTGAATTATATGGTATGTGAATTGTGTCTTGATAAAAAAAGGTAACACTTCATAGCAGTGAATGAAACCAGCATCTCCTTTGTGTATAAAAAGAGAATATGAAGAACTTGTCTATATTTATAAGCATAAATCTGGGAGGATATAGAGGGAGGCAAAACTGGGAGAGAGAACTCTTCTCCTGAATCTAATGGCCACATACTGCACATACTTTACCTCAGCCAACTAGTGCAGCCACCAAATGTGCTAATAATCTGTGGCAAAGTTTCTCAACCTGCTTCAGAGCCTCAGTTAAATACACAGTCCTCAAAAACTTAGGTACTAGAGGGAAAGCAGTTCTATAAAATGAGAGTTTTTAACACATTTTTGAAAGGTTGATAACAAAAAAAGAGCCGGTAAGAACAAAATAGCAAAATGTTATGTTTATCAAAAAGACCTAGTTGTGAAAAACATATGGGGCAGGGCTTCCTTAAAGAAATCACAGATCCAAACCAGCCAGTGTTAAAGCAGTGTTTAGTGTTAACCAGCTTTAAACCCCCTGTAGAAAAACGCTGCCGAGTGCTGCCACCTTAACTCCAGGATAAAATTTCAGAAGACAATTTCATTTTCTTATCAATCATGTTATGTGCCTTTGCTTATGTTTATGAATCACTAAAGAAAGATTTTGGTTAGATATAAAAATTCCATGGAGAAGACATGACAAACAATGTTAAGAGCATTACTGGTTGGCAGAAGTTGCAGGTAAGTTAAAATAATACAAGGATGCCTAGAGTGGCAAATAAGAGAAGAAAAAACTATAAGAAATAGAAACAGAAAAGGGTCAATCATTTCATATACAAGAAGCTATGTGGAAGGGGTCCTCAGCCACTCAGCATGACCTCAAGGCTACCAAGACTTTCAGTCTTTCTACTGTGTATACCTAGGCTGCAGTGGTGTCTGTCCCAATGTTTTCAAGCTAACTGCAGCAGTTCCAGGTGTTGACTATTGACAAACTCAATGTCCCCCCGCCCCAAGAACAAGCAAGGAAGGGAGGGAAAAAGGGAGAGACAAAGGAAATAAGGCATTTCTTCGATGTATCCTTTTATTGGGGGGGGGGGGGGAAGCCATTTTACATGTCTTTTGCTTGACTTTTTCTCAGGTCCCAGAACCAGAATTGGGTCACATGACCATGCCTAAACCAATCCCCAGTAAAGGGAATAAGACCATAAAAACTGGTTATTCTGATCATGATTAGCCCTTGGAGCTGGGGAGGAGAGGTCATCCCTCTCAAAATCAACTGGAAGGGTAGAACAATAAACAAAGCCAGGGCTCTTCCAGGACGGAAGGGGAGCAACCATCACCAAAAGAAAAGTGATCAGTGTGCTACGTGATCCAAACACCTTCTCACATGCCTAACAAATAAACTAAGGCTATTTCCCTGTAGCAGGGAAGGCTATGATGAAGTTTTCAAATACATGAAGATTATTTTAAAGAAAATCTCCCTGATTAATTTGAAGCCTTACAAACTACAGCTCTCCAACAATATGTGAAGGCAGACTTATGAAAGGCAATAATTAGACTATTCACATATAGGCCGACTCACCATCTGTTGAGAAGATAAGTCTCTGACTAGAAGGTAGAACCAGCTAATCTAAGATTTTTTGAATCCCTTCTGTAGTTTGGCTGAATCATGCATGTAGGAAACTTGGCCATAACTCCCCTTCTCATCTATCTTAACAAATCTGCCAATTCAAATTAAAAACCTAAAATCGATATTTTTAAATGGTAACAGAAACAACAAAATGATTTTTCATAGGTTAAACAGGCTTTTCTTAAATCAGACAATATAGTAAAGAAAATTTTTAAAAATTCAGAGGGATCTAAAGCAATTCTAAACATCAGTGCCATTTTCTTTTCACTCCTCTCATATTCTTCACTCACAGCTCCCCATTCCTATCACAGGCAACTGCTCCTGTGGTTGGTCTAAATAGAATAGATTGCAGATCATACAAGAGGCCTAGATTCAGCCAGAACTTACTGAGAATTCCTGATGTCTTTCTTTGATGTTACTCTAACTGCCAATATGAATGGGCAAAAGAAACAATGAGAGAAGCTACCACAGAGACCATGGGGGAGTCCATTACTTCCAGTCATCTCCCTTTTCTCTCTGAGGTCTACCTTCCAATTTCCATTTTGACCTATTTTTATGCAGTTAATGTTGATGATTCTTTAAACAAATAATATCTCGACCCAAATTTATTTGACTTTAATTAACAGGACTTCAGTCAATTGCTAGTAAAGGTATTAAATTTATATTTAATTACTGCAAAATTTGAGTCAAGACATTCTTCCTGACACCACATTTGAAAATAAATTTAATAAAACGTAGATGTGAAATCTACTTAGGTTTTTCCTATGTTCAAAAACAACTCAGATTTTGAGATGTGAGACAAAAAGGATCTAAATTTAATTGAGAAAAGTCTTTGATGGCTCCACACACTTCATCCTAATCATTTACATCTTTTTTATTCACATATTTTTATTGCAGAAAAGCATAAAGAGCATAATTGGCCCTAAAATGCAACACTCCTAACTCTAATGCAGCAAATATCAACTAAAGTTTGTATTTTCCTTTGTTTCAGAAAGGAAAATAGGAAGCTACTCCATGTAACTCATATCTAAAAATGTAGGCCCTTACCTCTCTCTGCTAGACTGGTGATTTCTCCAGCATGTGATTTGCCAGATACATCATATTGCTAGCTACACAGAAGTTTTCACCAGAAACCAGACCCTTTTTTTAAAATCCCAAATAGTTAGTTTTTTATTATAAATCCAATGGGGACCTCTCTGTTTTTCTCATTTGATCATTTGCCTGTCCTGCATGTACTTCATCTTATTACTCTCTCCCCGCAGAGGAAGATAAAGTTTAAGGTTTCAGGCCCCTTACTTGCACAGGCCACTTCTAAAGCCCAGGGAGAGGGCTTAATGATGTTTCCATAATGCATTTTCAGTTTTCAAAAATAAGATATTTTAACTTCAACTTGTTAAGGCTGCAGTCTCTTTTATTTCAACTTCCCCTTCATTACACTTGCTCTTATGCTGGGGGGCCCTGGCAAACATTTTTGGAATCTGGACAGACAAAAATTGAGTTTAAAGTATACTCAGTTTGGGTTCAGTGGGATATATCTCTGTGGTCATAATAAACTTCTTGTATAGTTTAGTTATTTATAGTTGTCCTGAGTAGAAATGCCTTCCTGGGTGAAGACAAAAATATTAGTAATAAACTGATTTCTTCATGTCATCAATTTAAACTTATTTATTAGTCAACATGTATGAAAACTTGAAATATCCTGAAATTCTAAAGCTCATATATGAAAGACACTTGATATAAGTTTCCCACAATTTGGCAATAATCCTGAAAATTTAAAGGACATTATCAATAATGGGCTATAAATTTAAAGGGACTTTTCGAAAATTATCAATAATAAAAATACAATTTTGACCAACCATGATAGAGAATATCTTTAATCTGTGTAAAAGACATGACAAAATTTTTGTAATATGAAGAAACAATCCAAGATTAAGCACTCATTTTCCCTCAAAAAGTAGAGGAAAAGTATTTTAAAAGTATATGATGTACTTATATTAATAAAATTATTTTTCCTGAATGTTGTGAGATTTGTGGCATTTTTTATCTCTCTACTTTGTAATTCCTCATGATTTCTTTCTCATTCTAAATAGTTGTATTAGTACTTAATTTTGTATTAATAATTTTGAATTATTTTTCTAGAGTTACTTTTGTCTCATTCTTGAAATGCTATCTTCCCTTGGCCTCTGGGAAATCATACTTTCCTTGTTTTTCTCCCACCTTCTTGACTATACTTTCTCTGCCTCATTTACTAGGTCCTTCTCTATATTTAAACTGTAAAAGTAGAGGTGCATGAAGACTCTGTTCTGGGCCTCCTTCTCCTTTCTGACAACTTACTTCTCTTAGGTGATCCCACCCAATCGCATGGCTCTAGAAAGCATCCTACAGCTACTGATGTCACCTAAATCTCCAGCCCTGACCTCTCTGTGAGGCTCCAGTCTTGGTTACAAGACTGCTTACTCAGCATCTACAAGGGACAGTTAAGCAGGCATCTCAATTCTCCAAGGCCAAAACAGTACTTTTGGATTTGCTATCTAAACCCACTGCTTGTCTAGTGGTCCTCATCTCAGGAAATGGCCCATCAGTACTTTTCCTCACATCAAAAATCTGAGAGTTATCACTGTTCCCTCTTTCGCTTGTCACATGCATCAGTAAGTCCTGTAAAGGTGCCTCCAAAACATATCCCAAATCGAGTACATCTTCCCATCTTTCTATCACTACCATCATATGAATCACCATCATCTTTCCCTAGAAAACAAGAGCCTCCATCATAGACTCTTGCCCCTCCCCCTTCCATTCTCTACACAGCAAGGTAATCTTTTTCTAAAAAAAATAAATCATACTATGTCATCCTTCTGTTTAAAACCCTCCATGGTCCCCATTACACCTAATTAAACTTTTATTCTGGCTTACAAACCATACAAGGTCCTGCTGCTTTTCATCCCTTTGATGTGGTCTCCCCATAGCTCGTTGACCTTAGCAGCAACCTCTCCTGATATGTTTTGCCCCTGATCCTCCTGATTTTCCCTACATCTGGCACTTTTTTTCTTTCAGCTCTTAACCTAAATAGCATATCTTCCTAACACCCTCAAATGCCCAAGTCATTTCTTCTCATATCATCTTATTTTATTTTTCTACATCATACTTAGACACTTAGACCTCTGCTGATATGTATGTGGCATTCTGGAAAAGCATGTAGGGTACTCCTGCAATAGAAAAAGGCATGCTATTTTGTTTTTCAGGTAGTATTTGTTGTCTCTATGGAAGAGCCTTCAAAGCTACAAAAACCTTCATTTAATCCACCACATGACTATTCCCAAATTATTGTTCTTTGAAGAATTGTTTCACAACCTGGTATTTTACCATGCCTGTGTAGATGTAGCAATTGGTTTGTCTTATAGAATTTTGTCCTAGGCATTCAGTGGTGCCAATGCCGCAAATACACATAAGGCCTGCCATGACAATACAATCTAAAAAATGTCTATGGTAAACTACAATCTGTGGCAAATGTCCTATTGCTGTAAAAGTGTAGATTCCATGAAGCTTTTCTCAGTCAGTATTACCAGTCCATTCCAACTGGGCGGCTGGTGCCATCTCAACAATCTCTCCCACCTGCCTTGCTAGAAAGGCCTTCCTAGGAGTACCAGCAAGAGGAAAGCAACATACGAATGTGGTCACCCATCACTACCCCTAGAATAAGAATAGGAGGACTATGAGAAGAAGTTGGGGCAGGGGGAGAGGGGAAGGAAGGAGGAGGGGAAGAAGAAAGGCAGGGAGAAGGGAGGAAGAGAAAAAGAAAGGAAAGAGAAAGGGGGGGAAAAAAAAGAAAGAAAGAGGCTGCATCAGATAAGATGTTCCAAAAGAAAATAGCACTAACACACAATTTCCATTATTCTCATTGTAGAGACAGACTGCGGACAAGTGAAAGAATAGCATACCTTTTTATGAAATCATCTGCAGACCTTTAGGAGCATCAAAGCCTTCTGGCCAGATGAGTTGGCCAGGTATCTAAAACTGGAGAGGATCAAATCTGACCCAATCCTGGCTGGATCTACGGATTCTTGAAGGTCAAGTAACATTTAGCACAAAATGACTGTCTGGCTAAAATGGATCTGAGCTATTCAGAACAGATGTTAGCAGAAAAAAAAAAAAAAAGAACGGAACAGTTAATAATGGGAAAAGAATGACATAGACTTCTCAGTAATGTCTGAGGTCATTTCTGACTGGCAGATTCCAAAATGGTAGCAAATCATGAATATGCTAGATTGGCAAGATCTATGAAATCTAAATTTTAAAAGACAGGTGTGCAAATTCTCCTTCAACAGTGAGAAAAGAATTATAGGTTTTGACTTTATGATTACATTAACTGCCAATTTGCTTGGCAAAGATGGGACTATGTATACACATACACGCATCTTTACAACAGAGATGAGGAAAGATAATATTCCATGCTCATTCACAAAGACTAAAACAATTTGAATTAAAATAATGATGAAATAAATTCTATATTTCAACTCACAGGGACAAGCCATTTTATTTTGTTGTACTAATATTTTAAACTATGTATTGGACTTTTTCTTATTATAAAATAATACACAGAATTCTAAAATACTAAAATTTATTCTAATAATTACCTTTGGTGTAAATATTTTTAGTTTTACAGATAAATTGTCATAAAATGATTTGTTGTTGAAAGGGCTACAATTACTGAATTAAGAAAATCTACAGGCATGGAGAATTATTATTAGAAAATATATATTAATAATTTGTATTAGTATATTGTTATTAACATATTCATATTAATAAAAATACAGAGTCGTGTTTGGATTCAAACCATCCCATCTCAAGTGTCATTACTAAAAAAGAGGTTTGTAGTGGTTGGGAACATAAGCTTTGGAGTGTGACAGACATGAATAGAAATCTCAGTATGCACAGTTTTCTCATCTGAAAAGCTGGGATGAAGGATTGATGGTACAGTCTTAGTACATGCTTGACACACAGAACTTGACAATAGCTACTGTGCCTATGGTTATTCTATCAGCTAGGAGGCTCTGTTCTGGATAATAACACCTTAGTCTAAAAATTACCTCAATGAAATATAATAGATTGAAGAAGACCAGAAGAAGGGTATTAATAGCACTAGAAGGATGAAATAGAGACAGAAACAGTAAACAGGGCTTAGCTTGAAAGTGTATGATTAGTGGAGGAGAAACAAGGTTTGAAATGTATGAAGCCAAAATCTGAGCTGTAAAGTTTTCCAATTCTCAGATGTGCACAACTATAAGTTAAGGAACTGATTTTCCTCAATGTCTGTTCAAAATGGAAATTCTCCCTTGTCCAAAATGTATTTGATAATTCAACATAGGTAACCACGAATACTCTGTACTTTTTTTTTTATGAGAAATGTATGAGATTGAATTTATCAGAATTTCTGTATTTGTAAGTTTCAATCCAGTAGCAGCACTACCAACAGTGAACAATATGACTATATGCACATGTCTTCTGCATCTCAAAATCAATAATAAAAAAGAAAACCTGATCAACCATGCTAGAATAAAAACTGATTTAACTTTAATTCTCTACAAAAATACTGTAAAATCACTAATAAAGAGGCCATTAAAGTATAGGCACCAAAAAAGTGGAGGGAAAAATCCAGAAATATGTCACTTAATAAAAATATTGTTTCTTCGGAATTGTGTGATATTAATGGTATTTGTCGGCTTTATTAAATTTATAACTTTTATAATTGTTTTCTCATGTCAAATAACTACTTATTCTTGTTCCTAGTTTTACATTTACACCATTGTATTAGTTTTTCTAAAATGTGTTTTACAAATTTACACAAGTTTCAGGCCTCATGAAACCTGAATACACCACTGATTTTAGTATACCCTCTACCAGCAACATCTATAGTAAGCTGCTTGAATGTCTGCTGTATCTTACAGTTAAAAGATAAATATATTTTAAATCATTTCTAAAATTTTTTAAAGTACTTAAATGCTGAAAATCCTATATAATTCACTTATGCAGGCATCCAATTATTCCTACCAGCATTCACTTCCTCATGATCCCTACCTTCTCTGCTAGGCCACATATAAAGAGGAACTGTGAAGAAAACATGCAATTTTTGCATACCACACTGCTTACAACTGTAGGCTCATCTTGTATTATTGGTTCATTATTTATGTTTGCATGTTTACTTCATCACTTATTTTACTTTTAAACAGCATTTCCTGTGTAGTGACCCAAGCCAACAGAGGGAGAAATGACAAAATGATCAAAAGACAAAAGAAAGTCCTAGAGAAACTTACTATAGGGAACATATTCAAAATGGCATTTATTGGAAGATCACAGCCTTATATTTTTAGAAATAATCACGAGAGGAAATTAACCAAAATGTAATAATAGAGATCTTTGAGTTGCATGGGGGGCGGTCAGCATTTTTTCTTCTTCTATGTTTAAAATACCCTTTGGCATGTCTAAATACTAAATGAAATAAAGATGTGCTACATTTCTACCAAAACCAAAAATTGATAAATGGCATCAGTTTTTTCTGCTAACCCAAAATGTTCTACATTAGTGAGTGAATTTTATTAGGCTCTGTTTGCTCACTGTTAATAGGCATTACTTAAAAGAAACTGGTAGAACATAGCAAGGATTAAAGATAAATCACTTACATTTACATGCTGAAAATCATTAAACACATAAGTGACAGTAATAATACTCTAATTCATTTGCAATATAAGTAAACAAAATCAGTAGGTTTGGAATGTTCAGCAATCTGGTATCTACTCAGGCAGAAAGAAATGAGTACTGCTCTAAATTAGATATTACATGGTTCTTGAATTTGTTTATTTCGATTTTGTTTTAAATACAAGTGATTGTTTTACTTTGAATAGAATGCAGTACTTCCTAGATAAGTCACTAAAACTGGAAGACATCAAAAGATGACTCCCTGTCACCAATAAACAAACATTTACTGAAAATGTAGTATGCACTAAGAATGTTGCCTGCTCTATTCCCAGTTTGTAGGTACACTGTTATTCCATTTCATCCTGAGTTGTAAAGGTGACACAGCTAACTAGCAGCATGTCTAAGATAAAATATTCCACAGCCTGACTGTTAACTACTACATAATCCTGTCTTCTCTTAGAATCCTGAAAGACTGATTCAAAACCAATCTTTATCCTTAAAACATACAGCATACTTTATAGTCCTCTTTCATATTCTGTTTTTTTTTTTTTTTTTGTTCATGAAATCAACTCATTAAATCTGTTAGACAATTAAAGAAAGGCAGGTGCTGTGACTCATCTTTAGGAAAGAGGATGCAAAGTGAAGAGAAAGGAACAACAGAGAACAGGGAGATCTGGTACTGATTGACAGCCTCAGTGACTACAGTTTATCTCAGATTGACAGGAAAGCAGGGCTTTAACCAAGGGAGTCAAAGGCTGGTAACATTTGGAGGTAGAATTTGTGGCCCTTTTGGTGGTGAAGAGAAAAGAAAGAGATAAATTCCTTTTCTTACTGTCAGGAGAGAGAAGAGGGCTGTGTTTAAGATTAATACAGTGTAGTACATTAATTCAGTGTAGTACACTGAAACAACAGGTTTCAAATATCCAGTTCAGACCAGCCAATACTCCCAGAGACCTAAATTCTCCAAATTGTAGCCTGTCTCGTTTTCTCTCCCTCCCTCTCCTCCATTCTCTGAAATAAAGCCACTTATGCAACTAGATCTAGACTAACAGATCATGATGTAAATTACAAACAAAGACCAAATGCCCATGCCCCCTTTGCCTTAAAAACAAAGAGTACCAGGCCAAAAAAAAAAATACTTAGAGTTAAGCATGAGAAATTGATGAAATAATAGAAATGGAAAATATGGTCAAAATAGATAAGTAAAAGATCTGATACAAGGGTATAAGTGGGTAAATAAATGCAGATGAGATTTTGAGGAGAGGGATGTTTTACAACTTTCTTTGGGTCTAATTTTTTTGGGGGGGTGTTTGAATAAATAATTATTCAATGAATAACTAAATGAATAATGAAAACTATGAACCCTTTTTTAAAAATGGACCTATAACACATTTTTTACACTACTTCAGGCTTTTCGAAGATACTCTGAAGCCCTCTCCATGGTCTCCAGGTTAAGAACTACTAAAATGAATAATAATAATTAACAACAAGTACTTAGTGACTACCTCCAGATATCAGAAAGGGTTTCTACTGATAAGTGCCACATTATTTTAAATGGGCTGAATGTAACAATGACCCTGAAAGAACATACATATTCTGTTGGAAAACTGGTGATGCAATTTTATTGAGCTCAGTTTGTTTACTGACCAGACTGCATCAATTGCCAAAAATTGGCAGAATGTTCAAAATATTAATGAGAAATGCTAGTGAAAAATAATTTTGTATATAAAGAGTCATTACGACTTTTCAAAGGCATTTTACATACTATAAACTATTAAATATGAAAACTATTAATGAATGTATAAGAAATGTTCAGGACCAGAAACAATTTTATTTTGATTATGTTTGAAGTTTTGTGAAGAATGAAGAATCTGCTTCAGGAAGAGGTCTAAGATTAGGGAATAGACTAAAACTAAAGCTTAGCAAGAACTAATAAGTGTTTGCTCTGCACAGAGATACTGGATATTAACCCTTGATCATCAAGAACATTTCGGATAAAAATTAAAAATGTATTTATTTAATATTTTAACTCTGAGATGGTCAAACAAATCCATACAATCAGAAAGGAAGAAACTTTTTAAAAAGAAATCCTTAAGAATAAATGCAAATTACCAAAACCAATGTATTTAGCACAGCATCATGATTAAGAGAAATCACTGGGTTTCAAAGCCGAACAGACCCAAGTATAACATTGTTTTCAACTCTAGGAAAGTTTCAGTTAATGCCTCAGTTTCATTATCAGCTAAAAGAGAATAGTAATAGGAATAAATGAGAAAATGTCTAAGAAATACAGTGCCTTACACATGTTAAAAAAATCTCAAATTATACTTATTATTACTAGCAGCTAGTAGCCTAACATCGATAACACTATCATAGATTTATGTTATCATGAAATTTTAGTAGTTCAAAATTTTAAATAGAACTGGGAAACAAATTTAAAATATTAAGAATATCTTCTTTCTTTTATTGCCCATTAGCTGGGTTTTAACCAGATTCGATAACCATAGTCACAGATTTTTCTGTTTGTTAGAGCTTCTCAAGATGGATTTTCTAGTTTATGCTGCTCCTCTGTAAAGTAGCAGAGCTGAGGAGGGCATAATAATACTGTACTATATATCATATGCATAGTGTGCTTCTTAACAATTTGAAACAACTTGAAAAGCCACTAGAATTTTAAAAAATTTAGAAGAGACTGAGAAAAAAAGACAGGGGGAAGGGGGCTTCAGTAATGTCAAAGTTTTAGAGTCCCCCACATGAAGTAAAATTTTTTAAAAAATTAAGCTTGCAACTATAAAATTAATGAGTGTCTAAGCTCAAAGACCAGTCCCTTGAAAATTGGTGAAATGCATAATTCATAACAAAATGATATATTAATGAAATCCATAAACATGCTACGACCATATAAAAAACAAGCCTAGAATTGAAAAGAGAACTAAAATAGGCCACTACCTATATCCAAATGTGGAGAATACTTTTAGCTATGTCAGAAAGAAGAAAATGCCATAATTAATGCAAGATAAGGTCTAAGATACCCTTATTTATAAAACCAAAGGAACATTCAAACATTGAAGGTATTATTATAAAATGGTGTCACACATTCACAAATCAAGAGATACAAAACTGTTGACAACCTTTGACCGAGAAATCTCTGTGGGAATTCATCCTATGACCATGAGGCAAGAGGATTATGAATAACAGACATTCATATAGATAGTCACCACAACATTACCTATAATATTAACTACCAGAAAGAAGCTAATGTCTTTAAATAAATCTAAATACACTTGGAATGTTCAATTAAAAACAATAAACGAATTGAACAAGTTCCAAACACCAAAAACATCGCTAACACGAGAGCCTTGCTCTCAGCAGTCGCATTGTACCATACTAATTTGATGAAATATGATAAAACCATTGGGAAGACTATGAAAGAAAACAAATAAATCTTCACAGTAAAAGTTAATATATAAAAATGTGAAATAGGGAATATAATAATTTGAAGCATATAAAAGTGGACATAGAGTAGAAAGAAATATAATCATAAGAAAAACTGGTAGTTAATTATAGAGTGTTCACTAATCCATTATCACCAATCTCAACTTGACAGGCTATTTCTCACACCATCTGTTATTCAACAAACATCCTTTTTAAACATTTTTTTTTAGTGGACAGGAGATATTTTCTTCTGTCAATTCCATCTGTTTGTGGCAGCATGTGCTATCGCACCATGTTAGTATACTCAGAGAACAGATATAAGCAACTGATGGAGATGCTGAAATTGACAAAGTTACCCCTTCTAAACAAGATGGCCTAGTGGGAAAGAGAATTTTAAATGTGCTCTAAATTGCTAAGAGTCAAAGTTTCAAACTTGTGCTCTTTTAACATCCTTATTAAAACAAATCTAATTTCTCTGCTCAATCCTTTAGTTCAATCAAACGATGAAATGTCTTCATATTCCCTGATTTTTGGCTAACTTAATGATTTCATTCACTTGGGCCAAATGATATGTTTGTAATATGTGACCTAGTTTTCACTCAAAGATATACTGAAAGTACTAACAAACATATGTGCAAGATTGATGGACCTTCCTGTCCTGGGGTAACTAGCTACAAGATGAATGATACTATCTGGGAAACCATCATTATTTCCTTTCTCTACTTCTCATTTATTGTTCCTTTCCTTTTCTTATTTATTTTGTCATACAATACATATTTATGATGCATTTACTGTATCCTGGATACTATTCTGAGCACTGAGGGTTAGGCAGTGAATAAGGAAAAATTCCCTGTCCTCATAGAACTTATAGTGCAGTTGAGATATAAAAATAAAATATATACATAATTTCAGATCATAATTAACTGCTATGAAAAAAATTAAGCAATGATTAAAAAGGCTTTTGGTTAAATTAATGGGCAAATGAGGAAGGGGCTTGCTATTTTGACTCTTCTGAAGAGATGACATCTGAGCAGAAGCTTGAATAAAGTGAGGAATTCATCTTTGGGGACCATCAAAACCTGTAACAACTTAAGCAATATTATAAATCCCTCTTGAGTAATGTAAACCAAAGAGACAATTTATACTTGTTTCCTTTCTGTGCTATTATTTCTTAAAAGTCTAGTCACGGCCCATGGCTTCTTGAACAATGTACAGTCACGGAGACTGAGAGCCTAAGGATGGCCTAATTCCAAGCACAGCAAACAAACACGAGTGCATTTTTTTATACAAGTATAGTTGGTCTATGGCTCTGGAATGCCCAAAGCCTCAAAAAGCCAATTCCCTCATATTTTGTCAGGTTATATATGCTAAAGTATTTGTGCTAAATAGAATTATATATTGTAATCACTTGAAGAGAAAAATTCTGTGTAGACCAAATAAAGAGTAAGACAAAAGCCACAGTGAAAAGCAGTGTTAATTATTCTAAAAAATGTATCTTCACAACTCTCCACAGGTCCCCAAATCCCTAACAACATTAGAAGAGCATCCATTCTCCATTCCTCCCCCAGCCACCACCACTGACCCAAAATAGTGATGAGATTTAGGTGGGGTTTTTTTCTCACTTTCTTTTCAGCATTTTTAAACCTATTTTGGATATTAAAACAGGCAAACAAACAAAAAATGTAGTATTTGGGAAGATTTTTTTTTAATTTCCTCTTCCACACCTCTGCACTTATTTATTTATTTTTTAATCTTGGCCAGTTACAGGTGGCTAGCAGCAGAAAGCTCTACCCTGCCATTAACCGAATAGAAGCCTCACTGAAAAGGATCAAGAGCTCTGTGTTTCATCAATTTAACATCCCAGCATTAGCAGCAGCCAAGCAGACACAGCTCGGCTGCCAAGACAAACAAATGGGGCTTGGCAGAAGGGGGGCTAGTTTCTGGAGACAGCCCTCCAGTCTAAACTTCTTAAGGAGTCGGTATAAACGTGCTTTTATTGAAAAGGTGCTGCTCCATCTAAAAAGCACAGATTCAGTTCAAACACTGTCACCTTTCACTGGTCATGTTGGCTTAAGGTGTGTGCAGCTCAGTGACTGTGCAAAACCTGCGTCACAGCTACCTGCCGCTCGCTTTTTTAATCCCCAAACCAAAACTTCTGGAGCCACACTAAACACTGGCTGTTTTATCAAAAAGAAAATAAGAGTGAAGGAGGATGCTGGACCACAGAGCCTTTCCCTGTCTCCACCCAACCTCATCCAAATAGGGAGTTACAGTAGGTGAATAAATTATTATAAGTCCCCTCTGTTCCTCTAGCCTGGTGGACAGAATTTAAATTTAGTAGGGGAGATCACTTTTTCATTCCTCTCCTAGAGTTGGTCAGTAACCAAACATTGCATAAAGGTTAAGCTTTTTGGAGATGGTTGGGGTGTGGGGGCTCAGCTTTGAAATTTATAAAAACTGAAAATATTTTACAGAAAATTTTGAGTTTTTAAATGCAAAAAACTTTTAAACCACCTTTTTCAAACATTTATTGAACATCTCTGTGCTGAATAAAGTGCAGAGGTTATGAAAGATAATGTGGCACTCATCACCCTTGAGGACGTAGCAATCTAATTCAGTCTAATACTTCTGGCAAAAACTAAAACTAAAAATTACAACATTCTGAAACTTCGAGAGATCTGGGTTCCCAAGAATGTGCAAAAAGAATCTCTATAAAGTAATGTACCAGAATTCCATGAACCAGTTTAGAAAGGTGACCTCATTACTTAATGTTCAAACTGCATAATCTTCAGCCTAGAAGTTTTAGGCGTTTATTTAAACTGTGTGTCACCAACAGAGTATTCAAGTATTCACAGTAACAATTAGCCAAATGCAGTAGTAGAAGAAGTATTTCATTCATCCATCCTCTAAGCATTCAGCTTTTAGATGTATCAAGTACTCCCTTCTAGGAGCTGGGAATATGATGGTAAATAAGACAGAAAAAGCCCCTACCTTCATGAAGTTTACAAGCCAGGTTGGGAGAAAGAATATTAATAAGTAAATAAATGAACAATATCACTCAGTAATAATTATGATGATAAAAATTAGCCTGAATTCTGGGAAGATTGGGGTGGGGAGGAGAGGAACAAGTATTGGGAGGACTGTTTTAAGAGAAGGTTGTCTGGGGAGGCCTTTCTGCAAAAGCAATATCTGAGCAAAGATCTGAGGATCAAAAGGAGCCAACTATGTAGAAAGAGTGGCTGGCAGAGGGAACAGCAAGAGGAAGAAACGAGCTTAGCAAGTTCCAGGAAGAACTAGCAGGCCAATGTGGCTGGAATGTAGTCAACCAGGGCAAGACTAGGGTTCACGCTCAGCCAAGGTCAAGATTATGGAAGTCCTTGTCTACCATGGAAAGCAATTTGGATTTAAGTCTGACAGTAATGGGAGACTACTGTGGTGGGAGGGTTAAATAGGAGTGGCATGATATAATTTACTTGTTTTTAAAAGCCAGTCTTGCTGCATTTTTATTCATCTAAATATTTGTTGAGCATTTTATACTGTCTAGATCCTGGGGCTACAGGAGTGAACAAGAACAAAAAGAAAAATCTCTACCTTCACAAAACTTGGGCATGGGCCAGAGATTCCAGGGGCAATTAGCACAAAGCAAACAAACAATTTTAATATCTCAGGTGATGAAAAGTTCTAGAGAGAGAATGAAGAGGTAGAATAATATGATGCAAGATGCTTTTTTAAAACAGGTTGGTTGGGGAGTCTCTCCAAATGAGTGAGAGACCTTGGGAGAAAGTGGTCCAGGCAGGCAAACAGTCAGGACAAAAGTCCAGAAAGGTAGCATGCTTGGCTTGTACTAGGAGATGTGGCCTGGAGGAGAATGGAGATAAAAAGATTAGAAAGATAGGTAGCCTGTGACTGTCATTGCTGCCCTGTAGGTCATGGTAGTTTAGATTCTATTCTGAATGACAAGGAAGACCACTGGATACTTCTAAGCAGAGAAATGACAATCTCACCTGCATAATGAAAGAACTGGTCTGATAGCTGGGTGAAGAAAAGATGGTAGAACTGAATTCATGGAGAATATCCTGTTAGAGCATAGGAGATCCGAGTGGCTTTGACAGGGGGTAGGGTGAGGGGAATGGTCAGATTCTGGATATATTCTGAAGGCAGAGCCAACAGAATTTGCTGATGAACAGGATGGAAGTGAGAAAGAATGAAAATCTGAAAGGATGATCCTTAAGTTTCTATCTTGAAGACAATTTTTTTTTTCTAGTTAGCCTCCTACCTCTCTTTTTACATCTTCTATGAGTTTCATTTAAACTAATATTATTTGTCCAAATTCTGTCTTTGGCCATCTTTTCTTCTCTGTCTATACAGTCTACCTGGATATTTCCATTTACGCCCATCCCTTCAACTACAGCTGTATGCGATGATTCTCAAAGTAATAGAGTAGGAAAAGGTTGTTTGTACTGTAGGGTCAGATAGACCTAGACTCAATTCCAAGTTCTCCCACTTGCAGCTGTGTGATCTTAGGTTAGATATATGACCTCTCTGAATCTGCTCACTTGTAAATTACAAATTGGAGGATTTTAAGATGATGAATTTGTATGTGCTAAAAGACTTAACTGTACCCCTGGCACATGGAAAGTACTCAAACATCATTTAAAGCTTATTTTACTCTGTTTTAATCTCTATCTCCAGCTCAAAGTCCCCTCAAAAAAACTTGCTCCTCTCCTCCATTTTCCATATAGTCACCCATACCTGAAGCCTGAGTCACTCCAGGGTCCTTCAGAATCTTCAAGACCAATTTCCAATTGCCATGTTGGGAGATTCAAACTCCTAAAAACCTCATGATTTCATTCCCTTCTGCTAATCCTGTTCTAGGTACCCCCAGAATCTGCTGACCACCATTTCAAGTGTCACTATTACAGTCTTATCTGGACCACATCACCTCTCACCAAACCTATAGAAATAATTTATGACTTCACCCAAAGCTGTCCCAGTGATTCTCCTAAAATGCAAGATCATGTCACTCCTAATTAAAAACGTATGAATGGCTTCCTAGCATTTAAGTAATATCCAAACTTGTTACTACATATTCAAGATTCACTGGTGTCAGCCCCACTGTAAATCTCCAACTTACTCTCCTGCATGTTTATTCTATATTCTTATAACTTAAAAGAGTCATACTATCTTATTCTATGATTTGTCCCATGCTATTTCCTCTAACTAAAATACTTTCCTTCCTCTCAGCTTCCCAAATTATATACCTGCTCATCTTTTATTTTCAAGTCTTACCTCCTCTGAAGCATCATCATAGAATGGTTCTGGGAATAGTTGGTATCCCTTTGAGGTGATGCCATAGTAGCAAGTTCACACCACTTTATCACTGTCCCCACTTCACCTCGTTGTGCTTGCTTGCTTACATGTATAGGGCCCCAGCTAGACTGCCAGCTTAAAGACAGAACAACTTGCAACTCATCTTTATATCTTCAACACCTACCACTTCATAGCAACTCTATAGTTCAATTATACAGAGGAGTCGACTAATGTTTAAAGAGTTTAAGCTATACCCAACATCTCATGGCCTGTATTACCAGAGGAAAGAAAGTTATGAACTCTGGTCCATTTGCTCCAACAGCCATACCTTCTCAAAATCAGAGTCATGTAAATATATATTTTATTTTAATAATCCTTCAAAGATTTTCAGAGTTTGAAAAAAACCTTTTTATGCAGAGCTCAACATTATATCTAAAATAGTCAAATGATAAATTGTTTTAGATCCTTTCATTTACAAACTAAACACCAAAAAATTATGCAATATACAGAGTAAGAATTTGGTTGACAAAATTTCACAATTACCATGGTTACACTGAGGGAATTTCTAATTTTTTCACAGAATCATCATCCAAAGTTTACAGGAGTCTTACGGGACAATAAATCAGGACAACAGCTAGAGTTTCTTTTCAAATACAAATATGTTAATGCCAAATATTATGTAATGATTTCATAGTTCAGTTTTAGATTTTTAAAAAAGTACTTCATCATTTTACCAGAAATTATCCACACAGCAATTATATAAATAAGTAACTAAATATATCAGTTATTTTAAGTTACTTAAGACTAGAATTTGTCTTCCTAACTTGGTTCACTGCTTATTTTGCCAATCCACACTACATAATTCCCTCCCTTCAACTACCAGTCACACATTTAAGTTAAACTACATCTAATTTACTTTTCATATTTAGGGAAGAAAGCAGTCTCCTAGGTTTTAATACGATAGCATAGCATCATTTTTACCAAGAATAAACATTAGATAATTGTTCAGAACTTTCCATATATAATTTCCTAAGGTATACATATATAATTATAAATCATTACCACAATCATATCATTTAAATCCTGCTCATCAATCATCATCTACTTAACAAGTTAGCACTCTCACCCCCTCTAGTGGATGAATAAATTAAAAATGTTTAGGTTTTTTTTCCAGAAAAGTAAAAATTAAGCCTTAAGTGTATGTATATCTATTCAGAAATATGCTTAGAAGACAGATATGGTAATAATTAACCATATAACAGTATAGCCCAATAGGCTCAAGAATACTGATATGAAGATGCCATATTAGAGTGAAAAGAGATGGGCTGAATTCCAACTCCAGCCCATAGGAATGATGTAATCTCAGGCTAGCTGTTTAACACCTGAAGCCCCACTTTATCATCTCTAAAATGAGGCCGGTAATAGTGACTTCACAGGTTTCTCATGAGAATTAAAAGGTACCATATGTGAGATGTCTTGCACAATACTTGGCACATATTAGAGCATTACTAAAATCAGTTTCCTTTCCTCCATTTCAACCATTTCAGTGGTTGGCATATACAAGTCTCAGACTTGTCCCTTCCAAATATTCTACCAATGTGCCATATTTTTTGAGTTACTCTTCCTCAGAGAAGACTTCAACTTTTTGTATAAGGTGAGAAAAACAGGACATTAGAAGAGGCTCATGCTCAATATCATTTTAGTCCAGGCTAATACTGGCTCTCTCGTCGCTTCATTCTGAATCAGGATTTTTGCATATCCTTTGACTTATTTTGCTTGGCCACAGGCAAAATGGCTTAACTACACTGACTTGAATTCTCCATTTCTCAGATACTCTAATTGCCACCTGTGTCTCAGGAGTACAGTGAGGATTACCAGGACTAGTTTTTTAGAAATTCCTTTAAATTTAAAAGGAGGAAGAAAGAAGAAAGAAGAAAGAAGAAAGAAGAAAGAAGAAAGAAGAAAGAAGAAAGAAGAAGAAGAGGAGGAGGAGGAGGAGGAGGAGGAGGAGGAGGAGGAGGAGGAGGAAGAAGAAGAAGAAGAAGAAGAAGAAGAAGAAGAAGAAGAAGAAGAAGAAGAAGAAATATATATATATACATATACATATATATATAAAACATTAAGCACTTTTTAAAATTATACCCATTCTCCTATATATTCATGACTTAGAGCAGTGGTTCTCAAAGTTTGATCTGTGACCCCTGGGGATCCTGAAACCCATTCTCTTAAAAGTGTTCAGCAAGATCAAACCTATTGTCATTTTAATATGCAGATGTTTATGCCTTTCTCACTTTGTTAATATTTGCACTGATGGTGCAAAGGCAATGATGAGTGAAACTTCTGGCACCGTAGGGCTACTATATGAGCAGTCATGATATTCTTCACCTCCACACACTTACAGTAAGGATAATTTTTAAAAAGCCAGTTGAATTTAATAATGTCCTGATAAAGCAATAACAATTAAATTTATAAATCTTTAGCCTTAAGTACAAAATTTTTAATATTCTCTTACACAGATAGGGAGTTTACAACCATATCACACTCCTATTGCACACCAAAATATAAGAGATAGATCACTTACGCAATTGTTTGAGGTGGGACTTAAACTAGCCCCATTTCTTCATGGAACACCATTTTCAACTAACATAAATTATGATTATTTAAAATTGGGCATTTGAGAAACATCTTAAAAATGAATATAGTGAGCCTGCCTCTTCAAGGAAAACAACTGACAAGATTTGTTGCCAATGATAAAATTCAAGCTTTCAAGCAAAAATTAGAATTTTGGAGTACTTCTCAGAATACTTCTTCCAGTGTGAGCTTGATAACCTGCCAACACTAAAAGACTTTTGCTGATCTAATCTATGAATATATTAACAAATGTTTATAGTGTAATATCTCATGACTCAGTGAACCAATATTTTCCAAATGACCGATGCACGAAATTACAAAATCATATATGGCTAAATGATCCACTGAAAGTACAACATGGGTTTTCATGTAACAGAGGACAAAAATATTTGATATGGTTTCAGATTACACATTGCAACTAACCTTTAAAATGCTACCATTTGTTGAGTTTTAGTATAGAATAAAAGAATATCCTCAATTATCTGAAAAGCCTATTAAAATACTTCTCTATTTTTCAACTGCATATGTTTAAGACCAAATTTTATTCATAGACTTCAACCAAAACAACATATTAAAATGCAAAACCAGGTATGAAAATCTTGCAATCTTCTTTAAGTCAGACACTTAAAAAGTTTTCAGAAATGAAAACTAATGCCATTCTTCTAATTTTTTAATTTTTGAAAACATATATAGCTATTTTTCATAAAAAGTTATTTATGTTAGTTAACATAGGAGCTTATTATTATTTTAGGTAAATTAATAAATTGATTGCTTAACATTTTCTCACTTTAATTACTAATGTGGTGAATATAGATAGAAATAACCCAAGTAAACAAAATCCCTTTGAAGTCTTCAATAATTTTTCATGAGTTCCAAGATCGAAAAGTTTGAGGACCACTGCCCTAGAGAAACCACTGTATGAGGCTATCAGTAGATACCACTTCTCCATCAGCTTGAAGCTGGAATGTCAAAAACTAAGCAACATGAAGCAGATACTTAAAATTCCTAAGATAAACACAAGACCTAGAAATGAGAACTTAGCTTCTAAAAGTGGTATTATTTCACATCTGGAAATCCTGGTCCAGGAATTAATGAGATGAGGCTTGAAAATATAAATGACAAACAGAAGGAGTAATAATGTTTTTATAAATAGTGTGGTAGTCATACACTCTCAGTTCCACTGCATCTCTTGTTTTTGCCAAGGCCAAAATGTCATGCCCTATAGGAAAAAAGAAGCCTATCAAAAACAAACTACATACTGATCATTTTTTCTTCTGAAAATGTTATCCTCTGCTACTGCAGAATACAAGCCAAATATAGAAAGATCCCTAGTGAAATATCTTTAAATATCTTTGCATTGAAATGCAAAGCAATTCAATGTAGGTTTATACAGTATATTAAGGACACATAAACAGTATTTTTGAACATAAAAGTTACTCATAAGATTTTGCTTCCATGTAAGGCAGTTTGTTTTCTTACTATTTTCACCCAAATAGGCTAATAACCTAGTAGTTCATGTTATAAATTCCTTTAAAGTTAAGACTTAACAATGTCATCTTGTCCCTTCCTCAATATATATTTGAAAAGAAGGTATTAAAATTAAAGTCCATTCAATAGAAGTATCGCTTCTTTCATTTTGCAGTACTAGCGAATCCCCATTGTAAAACAGAAACATCAGAGTTGTCCTAGCATGTGCTCTCATGGGAGTAATTACTGGATATGCCACATAGGAGACAGGCAACATGAAAAGTAAAGATAATTCTTTATAAACACCTTACATTGACAGTTATAAAATGACAAATGCCTCAGGAAACTTTTGCTAATGATTTGTGTTAAGACCCTGGTCCACCTGAGGTACCTCAAACTAAATTGTAATATTTGATTATCATACTATTTGATTTGAATATAAGTAAAAGAGGAAGTCATCTTAAAATGTGCATACAGTACAGCAAATTAAAATATGTAATTTGTAACAAAGGTAACTTGATATTCCATTTCCAAACTTCTAAAAAGAATGAAATGTCAATATTAACAAAAATAATAACTATGTAGAATCTTGCTATTCAACATGTGTACCTGCAGCAACAGATCCCAGATATCTTGCTAACATGCAGATTATAGACTTCTAAATCCAGGAATATAGGGTAGACATACTTCTACTCCATCTAGGGATTCCTTCCACTAAGTACAACTGGATACCCTGAACATTACATAGACAATGAACAAACTCTAAAGATGGAGAGATGAGAGAATGGCTAGAGACTTCAGGATCTGTGGTGAGATGCTGGATTTTCTTTTTGCCTCATATATTCCAGACTTGGAATGGAAAAAGCTGGCAAGTCAGAAATAACAGACAAAAAAAAAAAAAAAAAAGAAAAGAAAAGAAAAGAAAAGAAAAGAAAAGAAAAGAAAAGAAAAGAAAAGAAGAGCGCCAGCTTCAGAAGATAGAAAACCATAGACAATAACAGCTCTACTGCAGCCAAAGACCACAGGAAAAAAGCTGTGGTCCCACCCATACCCACACCAGCACAGGCCAAGTAAGGAGTCCAGACTTCCATTCTCTCAGTGCTATAATGAGTCACCCCAACACTCCAACTGATATGTAAGAGAAAGCCACGTGGGGAGCTGGGACTTCCATCCCACAAGTCAGTCACCAGCCCCTCCTCAGACCCCTGTATTATCATGGAAATGGCATGGAAAGCCAAAAGTCCCATGCCCTGCCCAGAGGAATGAAGTATACTTCCCTCTCCCCACGTAGCCAGACTCCATGCTGACTGCGAGCTTTCTAAAAACTCACTTCAGATACAATAATATAAGCAAGATGAAAGTAAAGAATGAAAAAAGATATATCATGTAAACATCAATTAAAGGAAATCAAGAGTGGCTATATTAAGATAAAGTAGACTTCAGAGCAAACATAATTACTAGAGACAGAAAGAGATATTATATAATGATAAAAATTGTCAATTCACCAAGAAGACATAGCAAAAACTCACAAAATTTTAAAAAATTAAAATCAGACCATGTTTTCTAATTACCATGGAATGAAACTAAAAATAATAGAAATATCCCCAAACATTAAGAAATTAAGCAACTACTTTAATTAATCCATGAGTCAAATAGGAAATCTCAAGAAAAGCAATATATATATATTTATATTTATATTTACATTGAACTGAATAAATATATAACATCAAAATTTTGGGGACCCATCAAAAGCAGTATAGAGAGGGAAATTTATAGCATAAAACGAATACATTAGAAAAGAGGAAAAGTCCTAAATCAATAATCTAAGTTCCCACCTGAAGAACCTAAGAGAGGGAAAAATAAGCCGAAAGCAGCCAGAAGGAAGGAAATAATAAAGAGTAGAGATCAATAAACCGAAAAGAGAAAAACAATAGAGAAAATCAATGAAACAACTGGCTCTTTGAAAATATCAGTAAAATTGATGTCTCTAGCAAGATTGACAGTGAAAAAGAAGGAAGACACAAGTTACTAATATCAGGAATGAACAGGAGCTTCATTCGAGACTCTCTACAGGCATCACAGGGAATACTACAAACTCCATAAACATAAATTCGATAACTTAGACAAATAAACTACTTTTTCAAAAAACATAAACTACCACAACTCATTCAATATGAAAGTTAATTTAATAGTCTTATAACTATTTAGGCAATTAAATCCACAACTTTAAAAATCACTCCACCCCCACAAAAAAGAAATCACTGGTCCAACATTTTCATTAGAGAATTCCACCAAATGATTTAAGATTAACACCAATTCCACACAATCTCTTTCAGAAAATGGAAGAGAAACACTTATCAATACATTTTATGAAGGTAATATTACCATGATAACAAAACCAGACGAATACAGTAAAAAGAAAAAACTCTACAGATATCCTTTATGAATATTGATACAAAAATCCTTAACAAATTTTAGCAGACAGAATTCAACGATATAATTATATATCGAATTATACAACATGACTTAATGAGGTTAATTACAGGAATCTAAGAGTGGTTCATATCTGCAACTCAGTCAAGCAATGTAACCCACCACATTAACAGGATAAAAAAGAAAAATCACATGGATATCCAAAAAAGTCGTTTGACAAAATTCAACACCCATGTATGATAAAAAATGCTCAGGAAAATAGAAATAGAGAGAAACTTCCTCAACTTGATAAAGAACAGCTTCAAAAATCCTATAGATAACATTACATTTATTGATAAAAGATTCAAGGCTTTCCCCTTAAGACTGGGACCAAAGCAAAGAGGCCCATTCTCAGCACTCGTTATTTAACATAGTGCAAAAAAAAGACATATAAAACATTCGGATTGGAAAGGAAGAAATAAAACTACCCCTAATTCCAAATGATATGCTTGTCTATGTAGAAAATTCCAAGGAATCTACCAAAACAAAAAAACTCGACTGGATAAAGAAAATGTGGTACACATATGCAATCGAATACTACTCAGCCATGAGATGAAATACTGCCATTTGAGACAACATGGATAGATCTTGACACTATTAACCTAAGCTAAACAAATAAGATGGAAAAAGTCAAGAATCATATGATTTCACTCATATGTGGGATATAAAACTAAAACAACAAACACATGAACAAGACAGACAAAAACTCATTGACATAGACAACAGTTTAGTAATTACCATATGGAAAGGGCAGTGAGGGATGACAAAAGGTTAAGAGGGTCAAATATATGGTGACGGAAGGAGATTTGACTTTGAGTGGTGAACACACAATGCAATATACAGGTTATGTATTCTAGAACTGCACTCTTGAAACCTACATAATTTTAGTAACCAATGTCACCTCAATAAATTTAATAAAATTGTTTTAAAAAGCTAAACATCAAAGGAGCAAAAAACAATCAAAAAAAGAACCCTCATAAAACTAATAAGTCCAGCAAAGTAGCATGATACAAAATACACATCAATTATATTTTTATATAAGAATGTACATGTGAACACTAAAATTAAAAAACACAATAGCATTACAACCACTCAGGTAAAACAATATAAAATAGAACACATGAATAGAACTTGTATGGTAAAAGCTATATAATACTAATGAAAGAAATCAAAGAAGATCTAAATGAATGGGAGATATACTATGATCATGGATTGAAGGTTCAACATAGTAAACATGTCGATTCTCCCCAAATTCCCTCTAAAATTTGTATAGAAAGGCAAAGGACCTAGGATAGCTAAAACAATTTTAAAAAAGAATGATAAAGTGGGAATAACCTAAGCAGACTAGACTAAATATAAACAATAAAACTACATAATTTCTAGGAAACAAAGCATTTTGAGTTTGTCAAGAATTTCTTAAATAGGACACAAAGAACATGAATATAAAAAACATCAATAAATTAGATTACAAAATGAAAAACATTTACTCTTTAAAAAACTAAGAAAATGAAAAGGCTAACCACAGATGGAAGAAAATGCAATATTTATATCCAGAATATAAAAAGAACTCTTAAATTCAAGAAGACAATCTGTTTTTTAAAGTCGTCAAAAGATTTGCACAGTCATATCACAAAAGAAGATATATGAATGACATATACACTTGGAAAAAAATCCTCAACATCACCATTTATTATAGCAATGGAAATTATCAAAACCTTAATGAAATACCCCTACATACTCATAAGAATAACTACAATTAAGAAGATTGACATTACCTAATGTTGGCAAAGATGTAGAGGACTGGAACTCTCTCGCCTTGCTATGAGCAATAAAAAATGATTGTCAGTTCATAAAATAGTTTGGCAGTTTATTATAAAGTTAAATATACACTTATTATATGATTAGGCATTCTAATCCTAAACATTTACATAAATGAAATGAAAACCTGTCCACACAAAAACTTGTACCCTAATGCTCATAGTAGCTTTATTATAATAGCGAAAAAAGTGATAAAAATCCAAATGACTTTCAACTGGTAAATAGATACACAAATTTCGGTGTATCCACATGGTGGAATAGTATTCCACAATAAAAATATACTTACTGAATCATTTCACTTGTACAAAATTCTAGAAGAGACAAAATTATAGTGAAAAAAAGTAGTTCAGTGGTTGCTGGAAGTAGAAGAAAGGAACTGACGGCAGAGGCACCTAAGGGAACTTTTTCTGTATCTTGATTGTGGTGATGGCTACATGTATATATAATTGTCCGAATTTATCAAATAGTTCACCTACAATTGGTGAATTTCATTGTCTCTAAGTTATAGCTCAATGAATCTCATTTAAAATTCTATAGTTAGCATAAAAATTATAGTCTTGGTTAGAGCAGTATTGGTTATCATAAAACAAATGTTGTAGCTTCATTTCTGTTTATGGCAAGCCCCTCCCTCTTTTATTTCTCTTCTTTGCAGGAGAATATCAGTCCTTTAACAATGAATTCAGGAAGCACACTCTCCATTTGTCTCCAAAGTAGACAGACATATAACACACTTTGTCTACCCTGGTGTAAGGTAGAGAACAAATCTGTTGCTATCAGTGGTTCCTAGAGAGGTTTATACCAGCCCTAGTACCTGTCCTCATTGTATGGGAATATAATAATGATTTGGACAAAACAGGAAGGGAGAGAACAAGGAGTGTCCAAATCTCATTAAGACAGCATTTATTTGCTACATTCTTATTCTAAAATAACTTTGGCTTCTTCCCCTCCTCCATATTCAATCTACTCCAATCCTACTATCCTCCCTTAAACATATAAGAATTACTATAATGTGTGAAAAAGCAAAGAAAAAAAATAATAAATCTTTAAAAACCTAACATTAAGTTATAGTGCATGTTACATATTAGGATACTTAGTTTCTCTCCTGTGTGAAATTCTTTGAGTGATGTCCTGAAAGCTATTGGTCTCATTTTTTCTTTTAAATATATAAAATTTTTCAGTATCATTCATTAAACAAACAACTACCTTTACCCTTTCTTTACCTTTTCAAAACTCAGAAGGCTGGCCTTCCATGTCTTACCAGGCTTAAAGCAGAACAGAACAAAAGACAGATGGGTGTGTATGAATCTCATTAAGACACAGATGGAGTTATATTTGAGTCATTACATCTGATCTACATTCCTACACAAAACCAGAGATGAGGACAGGAAAACGCAATTTCCTTTTATTGCTATACTCACTTTAGCAAAAATGGTGTGGATCCCCCAGGCTACCACTGCAAATCTGCAGTGCCCACAAGTTTCATATCGGAAAAACTAGGAAATGCCCCACAAGGAAGACAGGCAGCAAGGCAGAGTGGTGGTGAGGGGTATTGCTAAGTTATGATTACAGCCTAGATCAAAGGTGGGCACCTAAAAAATAATAAGATAGTCAAACGGGAGTATACACCACTTTTGTAAATAGATTTATTTCTAAAAGTATAAGGCCTCAAAAAATTTTCTTCAGCTTGAAAAGTGCTGGATTATAAATGTCGGTCCCTTTCAATTATTTCTTTTATTTCCCACATGACAAAAATTTTTTAACCTGAGCATCTGCATGAGGTTGCTATGTTTAAAATTTCTTTAAAACACGATGTGAAATGTTCAGTTAAATGAAATGGGTTAAAAAGAGAAGTGTAGCATGTTATACTTCTGATTATTTCTGCAGCCACCAGATTTTTATTAAGCCTCGGGCATGTGGGTTTGTAATTATTTTCATGACAACAAACACTAGAACTGGGGAACGAGATCTGTAGTTTAAAGAAATTCAATCTTCCTAAATTTCTCCACATAGTCCAATATACTGCTCTTGCATACTTTGTTCTCAACTCTGTTATTCCATTTCTTGAACCACTACAGATGTGTTCATCATAGTGATTGATTCACAATCAGCTTAAGCTAAAAATGTTTATAATTCAGGCTAGAGTTCAGTTATCAAGTAGTGATTTCAGATATGATAACAATTTTTAAAAATCTAAGGTCATGGAAAATAGATAATAAATCAAACATATGTATTTTAATACAAAACATTAGTAAGTTTGCCTGTGTCAACTTTAAGACTTATATTTTATGTTTTGGTGTAACAGGTTATTGAATTTTTAAAAGATCATTAAGAAAATATGTTCACAATAAAATTATTCAAGAAATATCTTTCTACCAGTTCACTTCTCAACTTTTCACTTTTTTAAGTTACCTTAATTTCCAACCCCTAATTTCTTCTATCTCCTGAGATATATTTGCTAATCCCAAGCATATTTACACTTTTTAATACCTTCTAAATTTTAAACAGAAATAACCGTGTATCTACTTTCATGAAAGTACTGTGTATACTAAGAGATTTACACATTATCTTAGTTTAAGCCAAACTAAAACACCTCCACAGTAAACATTATTTTTACTTTATAAATAAGAATACTATAATCTACAAAAATCAATTAAACTTACTCAATGTAACAAAGTTTCTGAACAGCAGAGCCAGACTTTATCCAGTTCTAATTTACTTGAAAATGCAATACCTATCATATCATCATGGTAAATATTGAGAGCACTCTGGCTAACTACCACATTCTGATATTCATACACTTAGTATATCTCTACTTAGTCCAGTACAGAGAGGTCTACCTGGCTCCCATTTGCAAATAAGTTTTTTAACTACAGGTTCTATGTCTATTCACAAAGACAACTGACAATCTAGGTCTCCAAGTCTTTGAGGCAAGAGCCCTCTAATGTTGTAAATTCGGGGCTTTAAACACATATTTTTTAGAGTGCATCAAGAGGACCAGAGTTAGTAAAATCAAATTTTCAAATAGGCAAATTTTGATACCAAAAAGTTGAGTCCAAAAGGTAAGAAAAAAATATCTCTTCTCCAAACCAAACTTAATTACCAGATGGAAGAAAGAGTTTAAAAACAAAGAGTGTCAAGTTCATAAGTTGAGTGTGATACCTAGGCATCTGACAGTCAATGCACTACTTAGAACAGCTGGTGTGCACCTTGGATGGAATACTTCACCTCCACTTTCTGATGTTCTTTGCTTCTTATCTGCTTTACTACTTCCTTATTCCCCTTCTAGTTCTTAGTTTAAAAGGTGGTAGGGCAAAACAGAGCCTTGCAAATAATAAAGGCTCAATAAGCCATCAATGGTCTGCTGATTAGATTTAATGAAAACTGTACTCATCCTTACCTGAATTTAAGAACTAATTTTAGGGATTACATCTATTCACCACTTTAATTTTATGAGAATTCTTTTAAAAAAGATACTAAAAGGTTGAAATTTTCCCAAAGTCACAGAGAAATAGAATGCCTACTCAATGCTAGGTGTTAATCTCAAGGCTTTACATTTTTTTATAAAAGGTATTTCAACTCTTAGATCATTATTTTTTTTCACAGATAACATGACTTACTGCGAACATGTACATTAATAGACTATATTGGCTGGATGTTTAGAAAAAACAGAAGACAATAAAAGAAAAAAGCTAACATGGATTTTCTTCTCCCTCAAGAAAGGAAAGAGGACATGTGTACTAAAATATGTCCTTAAAAATTTGCAGCAAGTAATCTCACAAGAATCAATGACCTTGTTAAGAGGTGGCTTGGAGCCAAAAACAACCCACTAGATGAGAGTAAAGGAGAGAGTCACTTGGATCAACCACCTAAGCAAAATTTTAGTAGCAAGTACGAAGTAAAACCCATGCCCCCCTCTGTCTGTCTTCTCCAGGCAATATATATAGATAATCATTTATATCATTCTCTAACCATCAGCCTTGGTTCCTCATTTACTGTGAGTGCATAAGGTATATAAGGCAGTGACTCTTATTAACAATACCTTTCTTCATATATTCAGTTGTTGTTGTTGTTGTTGTTGTTGTTGTTGTTGTTGTTTAATTTTCTCTATTTATAGACCAAAGCACGTCATTGTAAAGTCAAGTTCTATATGATGACAAGCCCAGAACTGAATAAACACTAATTAGTAATCAGCTCTATTCTGCTAAAAGAGTTTAACAACTCAAATAAGCACTACAATCAATAAGAATTCTGATGAGTTTATAAAGATTAATTGGTAAAAACTTTGGCCCTTATCTATTTTCTTGGCCACGAAGTGGGAAAAAATTTAATAACTATCTAAATCTTACATACTTTGTATATGAGTCCATAAATTTCTATAACTATTAGCACCAGAAAAGTTACACAATCAGTTTATTACTCCAAATGAAAAGGCTACATTTACATTATTAAGCTAATTTTATATATTATTATCTATGTGTTTAGAAAGAATGCAGGTGATATTCGCTACCTCTTGTTACAAAAGGGAAAAATAACAGAAGGAAAGTTATTTGTCAAACTTTGGAAATCATGTTTTATAGAAATACACAGTCAGGGCTACAGCATGATTCAATAATAATTCCAAAACAAATACTTAAAAAATCACCTCATTACTCCTACTCGTTTCAGTTCAATTACTTCTTAATTACCTGCAGGGCTAAAAAAAAAATATTCCCACAATAATCCATATCCATCTGGTGTGCTACAACTGAGATCTTAAGAACACTACAATTTGGGGAGGACTTTTTCTTAGAATAGATATTTCAGCATGGTAAAAAGGAAAAAGATGGAAGCATAAACCAGACGTACTAAACAGTAAATATTTTGCATGGAGACAAGTTACCATATTATTTCTTAGTTATTTCTGTTCCACTTCTTCCCGTGCAAGCAATTTTGTTCACCTTTAAACATACTATGCACTTAATTATGCCACTCATTATGCTAAGTGCTAGGAATAGAAGATGATTATAATAGAAAAACTATTTTTTGCATTTCTTTTATTTAATCTTTTGAATTGAGTTATAATTTTGTAAAGAGAAATTCATTAGCTTTTCCAAAGATTTAGTTGTATTTCTTACAAACATGGCATTAAAAAAGAAGCATATTTAATCTTACAGAGGAAAATTTCAACCTACAGGCTTGGCAAGATGACCTGATAAAATCTGGAATGATAAAACGGTCATCAAAGCAGTAGCTTTTGTGTAGTCTCCTAGACATATTTTTGAATGTAATAAACCAAGTGTTCTTACTTGGTGCTTTATCTTGCTGAAAGCAGCATTGTTCACGCAAGTGTTCACTTTGAAAATGTTTTACAAGTGTAAAATAACTCCATCTTGTGGATTGTCATGACCATGGCATTCAGATCTCACCTTTCTTCAAGTTCATACAAAACTAGCATCAGCCCAATCCCTTCCAAGGTTAACGATCTGTAGAATGCTTGTTTCCTGTTGGATATTAACACTCACAAGCAACCCTCTACATGGTGTAGATATACAAAAGTGCCTACCACTCTCAGTATCACCACTGAATAATCGAGGTTGATTGTTCCAGCTGAGCAAGATCAATATTGCTTAGTGTCAGAGGCAGTTGATTTCCCTATGGGGATAGAGGATGATATACCAGCCCTATTCACTTTTAACTCCATTGAAATTTCTAAGAGGACAAATATTAAACACTGAGGAAGGTTCTTTAAAACTGAGATATGGGGAAATGAGGGCCCAATGGATTCCCCACTTGAAGTGAGTGTCTTTCCTTTTGCACATTCCATTCACATTTGATTTCTAAAGATGACAATTATGATTCTATATACTTCAACTAAAATATGTCTCAGAAATAACCTATTATTAACAATAAACATTCAGCCACACATCAGTAAAAATTTCCATTTCGATCCCATATTTTGAAAGCTCAAAATCTAAAGGGACCTCTCCCTTCCCACCATAATCAATTACTTTGCAAACCAACAATCTAATATCCAGTATTTCTTCCTGGTGTCATTCCAGTTCCCATCTTTGGTGGCTGTCAGAACCTTGAATTCAAAACACACTGCTTGTATAAAGAAAAATTATTAGATATTAAATGCATGAACCAAGTAATTGAAGCTTTCTTCTCTATATAATCTAAAATTTTTAAATGGAAGGAAGACAGAGGGGTTGGAAATGTTTTATCATAAAGACAAATGTAAATGTCTTTTATTCTATCACTTAAGGCCACAGAAACCTTTACTCGGGAAAGAGGTATATAAATACTATCACAAAATCCAAAATATGTTTTGTATCATGTTTAAAAATGTAGAATAAGCAAAGCTTCAGCATGCAGTAGCATCAGCACTTTATTTTCTAGTTTAATAGGTCACTACTTCTGTTCCTGAGAACGTACTTATAAACACACTCTATCGGAGAACTTGCAAAACACTTTCCTGTTTATCTCTCACATTTTTATGGAAATGACATACCTGAAGATACATCAATGAGAATCTTTCACTTTCTATATATTATTTAATATTATATTAAATCTTAAAGTATTTTATCAGGAGATATCTCATAAAATTATTAATCCAGGAAAACAATAACAGCTTTTTTTAAAGAAGGTGCATTTTTACACTCTTAAATATATTACATCATAGTATTTACAAATATTCAAGGGTTCTACAACTAGGTTACTACTATTTAAGATATAACTAAGTATCCAACAAAATCTCAACTTTTCTTGTTATAGGCTAATGGTCATCATCAGAAAAATGTCTGTTTACATTATAATTGATCAGCTAATCTTAATATTACCCAGAGTTCATCTAACTAATTTGAACAAAAAAAAACACTTTAAACACTTATTAATGAATTCATATCACTAAAGATAAGCCATTATTTGTGATTTGAGGACTTTTATTCAGCTAGTTAAATGATAAAAAGAAAATCCTACTAGATTTGCTTTTCCTGCTTGAGACTTTCAAAAGCTATGGTAATTTGTAAAATGTAGCTATCAACTATATGGCTCTTAGTGTCCAGCCTATTTGTACATATGGATGCTTCTGCAGATGATTATTTGGGCAAAACTAAAAGTAGTATATAACCAATTTTTTTCCATATTACATGTAGTAAAATATGTCCTTTGTCTTATAGAGATAGACAATATATGCTGTGGCTGATAATATTTATAATTTGGCTCAAAAGCAAACGCTCTTTTTGCTGTGCTCCATCCTGGTCTAACTACTCCCTGTAACTTATGTGATCCACAGTGCCTTTGACCATTAAAATCAGACTTTCTGGCATTCTTCCCATGGTATCATTGATAGTGTTAGTTCCTCATGGTTAATTAAAAACAATGACACCACAAATCAAACCATCATATGTTGAGAAAAATAAATGTAATTAAAAAGCTTTTATTACAAAAGCCTGAAAAAAAAAAAACTGTTTTCAGAAGAAAAAGTACATGTATGAAATTACAACTATCAAAGGAATATAGGATGAAACTACAGTCTTGGCGCACTTACTGTGCTATATTTATCAGGGAATACTGACTTGTTCCAAACAAAAACAAGGAAAAAGGAACATTCTAACTCACCCTGGCATATTCTCATATACAAAAAAATAAGGTATTATTAACATATGAGATGCATCTAGAACAAAAATGTTAGTTGAATATATAGACTTCAATAATAAACTTTCCTTTTTCATTAACGACTTAATATTTTCAGTAATAACAGAATTCTTAACCACTTTAGAAGGATGGTTCATCAGTAAATTATCTCAATCATCAATGTTAAAATAGTCCAGTTCCTTTGAATCAATTCTACATAATTATTACTTCTTTGACACAATTCATAAGCTAATACAATGTCATCTAGAGCAGGGTTTTACAGAGTGTGGTCCACAGACAACTTGCATCGAAATTATCTGGGATATTTGATAAAACTAGAATCCTGAGCCACAACCAGACTGACCAAATCCAAACCTCTGGAAGGCTACGCAGATACCTGTACATTTAGCAATCACCCCAGCTGAGACTCACGCCAAGTGACGTCTGAGAACCACGAATCTGAAACCTAAAACGTCTGTAGAAATCATTTCAGAAAACATTTTATTCCTTTGTCTATATTATAGGAACTACAATGAGTAATTTCTTCTCACTATAAAGTAGTGGGAAGTATAAATGAGATTCATGAGAATCTAAAACAACCTATCCACGAATGTAAGTGGGAGGCTCTAGATTTTTGCTGACAGCACTGTACATGTTTTTAATTACAGTAAATCAAGTTCTAGATCAGAAGCCAAACAGTACAGCAGAAGGGAAAGCTTATTTCAGCAGGAGAATCTCCTACTGGTAGGAATATTCATGTAAATTGATGTAAATTCTACTAAAAAAATTATATGGAACACATTACTTTGCCTAAGAAAATAAAGTGTCTTCATTAACAACCAAAAAATGGTTTTCTATAGTAAGCTGACCTCAGCACTTTTCATATATTATAGTCGATAATAATGCATCTTTGGGGGCCTCTTGATTTCTTTAAATTTTCTTTTTCAGGGAATAAAGGCAGACTATAGTGTGTCACTCATTGTCAACCACGAGAGTAGTAAATGAAAGGAAAAAGTGGCAGAGATCATCCAAAAGCAGTATATAAAATATGTATGTATGGGTGTGTATGTCTACATATGTGAGTACATACAAATCTAGATTTATTTTCAGAGACCACTGAAGGCTTTTTTTTTCTTTTTTTACTTTTTAAAAAAGAAATACAAAGCACCATCACTGCCTATGGCAGGCCTCTTGTGTTTGTACAGCATCTCTATTCCCTTCTTGTGGTAACTATATTTCAACTCCCCACTGCAGTACATGCAGCTTTGGTAGCCCATCTGTCAAAGCATGACCCAATCCAAGATCACGTAATTGGAATTTCACTCTTGGGAATTTGAATCTAGAGAAAGGCCATACATGATGGTGATGATTGGAACCTACCATCCCAATCTCCCAGAAAATGGATTTTGACAGAGTTCTTGCTGTCCTGGTTTCTGCCCTCAGGAAGCTTTGCTGTTTAGATTTCCTTCTATTTCTGTGAGCTGCCTAATATGCTTCCAGTGTATTCCATTTTTCCTCATGTTAGCCAATACTATTGCTCTTGACAACTAAAAAACCCAACTGATAAGAGTGGGATATGCTGAAAACACACCTTGTTTTGATCCACTATTTGTAGGGCACTGTTTCTCACTGAGCATTTAAATTCCTACAAAAGTCCCACGATTTCCTCCATGAAATCCTTTCAGAATGAAGAAAAATCAAGATCCACGCTTGCATTTATCCTGCTAGCCTAACATGAAATCCTCCATAGGCACTTTGTCTATTTTCTACCTAAAAACTTGAGGTCTCTTGTTATTAATATCTAATATAGAGTGAAGTATGCCCTCTTTTGACTTGCATGTTAATTATTTTACTGCTTATCTACGTGAGTGATATAAATAAATACCCATGCATTTCTGCTGATTTTTTAGTCATTTATGCCCCTATTAACATCAAGCATGTAATTTTTAGCTTAGAGTATACACAATAAGCACATCATTCACCATGCATAATATGCCCAATTTAAAAGTACATCTATGAATTGCAATAAACATATGTACATTATAAAATATGCATAAGTCTATAAAATGAAATATGGAAGTCTCACTACATAGATATACCTCCACTCACCCTCCAAATCTCCTCTCTACTACTACTAATGAGAATTCGGGGTGTTAGTTTCTATTCTGTATCTCAGCAATGACTCATTTGTAGTAATGGTTCTGAAGAAGCTTGTAAGCAGACTGAAGGGGAGAGTTAAAACAGATTAGTGGTTAAAATCTGTCATCAATAACTCAGGCTAAAAAAACTGAGTTGTTATTATTTAACTTTTCTAAGACAAATGTCAAGGCAACTATAGAAAACAATGAGTATGGTAATATTTACCATGGGGAAAATGAGTCAAAAAGGATTTAAATGACTTTTCTAATCTGAGAAAAAGAAGATGTTGGGGAAATATTTTATATTTTAAGGGAGACACTTTGAAATAGCATATAGCTGATTCAACCATGAACAAATATAATTTCATGAAACCAATACTTGAGTCACAATCGCTTAGTAGATTCTACAAGAATTTCTTCATAGAAATGCTATTTGGTATAATATGAGTTAACAAGAACACTTCAAACAAAAAAATACTGTGTAATTCAATTATCTTACTAATTTAAACTTCACCCTAAATTTTAAGTCCTTTGGTTTCTATAAACTATACTTGTGTATACAGTTTCCTTTGCTCAGCTACTTCTTTTTATCTCTTCCTCTGGGTCTCACTCTTTTGCTTCCTAAACATAGGTATTCTCTGCATATTTGGGGGCAGAGGGTACTTGAGGAATCTCTATACCCTCTGCTCAAATTTGCTGTGAACCTAAAATTACAAAAGTAAATGAACAGTATTTTAAAAATTGATATGCTACAAGGCTCTATACTTCAGCTCTCCTATCTGGACATCCTCAGCTCTATGCACTCTCCCAGCTTCAGCTGCTTCCTTTATGCCCATATCTTACAAATATTCTCCTTGGCCATGTGCTCTCTCCAGAGTACCCACAACTCCCAAATGTCTGTTAAACATCTCTATTTGTACCTCCTGTTGGCAGTTCACATTTAATGTGTCTTAGAATTTATCAAATGTTTTTCTTCTGTTTTTCTGTTTTCCATATTTCTTAGTCATCTCAAAACTTTCAGTTCAGTTCAACTCATCTTTGATCCCCCTACACACACTCTCTTCTTCCCTCTCCATCCACACCAGATGCCAAGTTGTAGGAATTCCACTCAATAATGTTATGCAGTCTTTCCATTTTTTATGCCCACAGTTACTTCTCTGGTTCCTAACTGTTATATTATTGTACAGTGTTGCATTGCATTATTGTATTGTAGCTACTGCAGTAGCCTCCAAAGTGCTTTACCACTTCCCCTCACTTCTGTTTCACTCTGTACCATGTAACCTATTTACTTAACTTTCTTAAGTATAATTCCAATCAGAACATTCTTGTTTATATTGCTACTCCAAAGCTCTTTACATGTTCCATGATGAAGCCAAGTAAAGTTTTCACTACCCTTCATTCCCCATACTTGCCATGCCCATGTCTTTACTTCCATATCATCTTCCATAAAGACTGGCATACCTTCTCTTTCCAATCTATCTATGCTTAAATATTCAATATCCTTTAAGACTCTCCTCTTTGAAGTCTTCCTTGAGCCCTAGGGGTAATCATTCTTCCTCTAAATGACTGTCCCTCCCTCCTTCCTTCTCCCTCTCTCTCTTTCAATATCTTCCTCTCATTTTCATTGGTATAACAGTTATTTCCATAACCCCTATGTTGTCAGACCTTATCCATCTATGGGTACAGATGTGTCTAACTTAAATGTCACCAACTCTGAGACCAGCTAATATGGGATTCCTAGTCCCATACAAGTCACAAGTTTTTATAGGACACTCCAAGGCATGAGTCTCATACACTTGTAAATGAAGCTTCTCTCACTACAGTTTTTACTTAGATACCCTTCTATATTTCCATGGGCTCAGACATAAATCAACTGAGAGCTAGAGCAATGGAAAAATATGGAGAACAATTATCCCATGGTCAAAATTGCTCTTTCCCTCCATGCCCAAAACCAAGTCAAGCTCATAATGGTTGGATTCTTCTTCCCTGGGGTAAGTTCTCTCTCAGGAAACCCATCAGGCTTTCAAGTCATAGGCTTCTCCTGAGCTTACCCGGTCAGTCCTTCTGCTCTGCTCCACACTTGTCTATACTTCTGCCCAGACTCAAATTGTAGTCACTGCTCCTTACAGTACTATAAACAATCAAACACCCATGTTTATATAATCTACAAATTCAATAAAACATTTCAGTTTCTTACAATTAGCCCTTAATTGTAAAAACAAAACAAAATAGTCAAAACTAATAATCATTTCATAACATTCCAAAATTAATCCAAATATTTATAATTTTTATATCTCATAATCTAGACCCTAACTATTAAGGCCAAGTTCTATACAGTGATCAACCTCTCTTTATTTTTCTAGTGTTCACACTCCCTTAAAATAGTGTCTTTTGAAATCAGTTTCAAAAAGAACTTGGCACCTAGTTCACAGGGTTGTTATTAGGATTAAATAACATGATACATATAAAGTACTTAACAGAGTCTCTGGGACGTAATCGGTACTTAACAAATGTTAGTTTATATCATTCTTGTTGTGAAAGTTGGATTTACTTATAATTGTTCCAAAACAAATTAGACAAAGAAACATCCTCAAAAGTGACTATTTATTAAATTATACATAAAAGTATCCCAAATACTGCACATTACCTCCAGTTTATGTTAAATTATATCACTGTCAATAATCTCTATTCAAATTGAAGTTATTCCTAGCTTTTTATTATCTGCCTCCATTACTATAACAGAGCAGTTACCAGAAAAATTAAGCCATAGTAATCACATACAAATGAATGCTTTCAGTAAGCAAAAAAAAAAAAAAATGTTCACAAGTTTCCAGGTTAACTACAGCATCGCTCTACCTAGATCTCTGAAATATGGTCAATGTATCTAGATTTCTATTTGAGATAGCTCTAAAGCTTCCCACTAAAACAAAGAGTTTTACATGTCCCCTTAACCTAACAGGGAAGGAGAACGCAAGAATTTCAAGTAAAAAACATGGGAGACCTCTATAGCAACAGAGTTTAAGTGAGATGGCAGGTTATATTTCTGGAACTGATACAATAAAAGACCCTGTGGGAGGGACATTTCACGATCAAACAGGAAATGGTACATCCTTTCTCCTACACACAAGTTCATAATTGGAAAAAAAGACTGAAAACCTTTCCTCCCACCATTGACCTTCTGAGTCAGTGTGGTGGGTCAAACTTCATCCTCAATAGTCACTACAGATACTGATCTCTTTAACACCTGGTCCAGTTAACAAAGTCACTAAATAAAACTTAACCCAGTTAGTTTCTCTCCATTCAATTTATGTTTCACTTCCTTGAAATTTCTTCTCTCTCAGGACAGATTAAGCAGCACCTCCTACATTGTCCTGGTTATAATCCTCATGAGATGGTAGAACCCTGGCATGTGGAGGATTCCTTCACAGAACACTTAAGGTCAGCTGAGACAGAGGCCAGGAACAGAAAAGGAATCCGAGTCACCCACAAAGTCTATGATTTCTATCAGATACCATGGTAAGAAAAGAGTAATCCTCCAAAATTAGACCATTCTCACTACTAACTTTAGAATAAGTACAAGATGATTATACTTATCTAACTGAATTTTTAATTCTCCCACACACAGGTTCTATTCAATCAGTACACCTTCTGTAACAGCTTTCTTGGAAACTGCTATAGAAGTGAATCGTAATCAACCAAAAAAAGTCTTCATTCCTGACAATGTTGAAAACGTTAAAACATATTTTAAAAGGTTAAAACCATTATAAAAGTTTAAATATTAACTTCAAAGTTAAAAAAAAGGAAGAAGAATATCTAAGGCTGAGTGAATACCAAAGTGAGCTAGTTTCCTAAAACTAACAATTTACAGAATTGTTTTAAGTCTTAAAAATGTAAAATCCCAACCATAACCTCACCAGGTAGAAGAAACATATTCTTACTTTATTTTTAGACAAGGTTGTTCTATCAAAATTAATGAGAGAGGATAATGATACCTGAATTCAATAACCTAATTTTTAACTCCACGGGAGTCTTGTGTTTTACCCAATAATCTTTCACATAGCAAAGAGTGAACACCTGACTATTCTAAAAGTTAAGTAAGAAAAAGAAAATGTAGGCAGAGTATATATTCAATCTACATTTGATACATGCAGTAAAAAAAGAAAAAAATTTCCTATTTCCATCGAATTTTGAGGGAATTTCTTTACAACTTCATGAATGTAAAATAGGCCCAAAGAAATAACTTTTTTTCTGAAAAGCAGTTTCTAGAGTTCTTACCTGTTAACATTTTTTAAAAGCCTGAACATTTTTCAAAAGCCTGAGGACAATGTCATCTTATACATTTTACAAGCATTTTGTTTTCCAGTATTGTGAAAACAAATAAAACCAAACAGTAAAACTGTACAGTCTGTCTCAAATTAAAATATACAAGATAACTTATTGTCTACTTTGTGTAAGTTAACATCTAAAGAAATTCTAAATTAAATTTTACTTTATCTTACATTAAATTTTAATTAGGTTTAAACATTGAGACTCTATATTGAAAAATTAGGGAAAATATCAATACGTAAACCACTCAAAAGTGACTCATTTTGACACTAAATTATTTCCATGCATAATCTGAACAATTTCTTTAATATATAACCTGATTATAACTAGATCATATTAAAAGATAAAAACATGAAATGTGACTTATAAATGCAAAGATTGAGTTGTCGATCATGTAGTTTATTGATCAAGGTTTGATTTATAACAATTTACAATTTATAATTGTTATAACTTGAGTTTAGCCCTACTGGGAAAAAATAATAATTTTACCTCTAAAGATTTAATGTATCTTGATTTCTACTGTTAGGAAACTAGAACTTTATAAGCTAATGTAGTTCCTTTTAAGCTTTAACTGCAAAAAACTTTAGAGCAACATTTATTTCCCATGTATTTAATTTTACTCAGTTCATATACTTGAAAATATTCCTTTTAGCTTCTTTCACAAGGTCTTTATTCTGAGCTTTCCTTAAATGATTTAGTTGGCACTGTCCTAACCTGAGATCTCAAGTCCTTTCAAAAGTAATTTAAAAAGAGAGACTTCAACAAAAGGGAAAAGAGAAGAAGGATGGGGAGGGAATAGGACAGGCAGGAAGAAGGCAGGAAGGTATGCAGGTCCTGCACACACCTGATTGTCAGAGATCTGCTGTTCTATTTGTGAAAACAACACTAAACTCTTTCTAAATAATCACATGTTCACAATGTTCTTTGATTTTTAAAGTTGAGGCAATGACAATGCTGTATGAGTAATAAATTAAAAAACTGTGCATATCAAAAAAAAGATAATAAACTTTAGTGACTATTTATTATGTCCCAGCACCTATACTAAGTGCTTACATGGATTATTTATACTCACAATAATCCATGAAACAGATTTTATTATCATTATTAAATTATTATTTATCACCATTTTAGTAATGAGGAAATGAGACTTAAAATGATTTTATTCCTAGTATGCAATAAAGCTAGGATTCCTACACTAATTCCACAGTCTGTGCCCTTACCCAGTATGTTCTCTTCATAGTTATTAAATGTGTGTTGGTAGTCTGATATATATATATATATATATATATATATATATATATATATATATATATATATTTTTTTTTTTTTTTTTTTTTTTTTTCTGAAGCACATAGGTGGTTTATGAGAACTTATGCTTCACAAAGGGTAGGCAGGCATAAGGCAGCCAGTTCAAATAAAGTACTGAAATAGATAATAATTTTATATTGCCAAATCAAGCATTTGAGTATGCTTCGGAGAAGGAAAAACTAGAAGTAGACAGATAAGAAGCTGCTTTAAGATCTCTCAGAAGTACTCTGGATTCAGAACCAGGTGATAGATAGAAAAAATGATGAATACAAGGGTTGTGAAACTAGTTCTCTGCTGTTAACTAGAAATGTGTGACACTGATTTCATCACTCAACTTCTCTGGGCATGAGTGTCCTCATCTCTAAAACAATGGAAATGATTCTACAATGCCAAGGGCCCTGTAGCTCCATGACTGAAACCCAAGGAGGACATGGAAGCCTTTGTATTCCCCTGTTTGGTGCACTCAGAGTTCCAGAGCGACCCACACCTGAAAGGACATCTGCTCTCCCTTACTGAGAGTCAAACAGGTAGTCTTATAGTCTGGGGACCGTACTCCTCTATATTCAAAGTAAATGCTTCTCCTTTGAGAGATCCCACATCATTGAGGAGGAATATTACATGGTAGACAAGCCCTAGATAATCACATAGCTTGCTAAAAGACCCAGAAGTAAGCAGTGACCAGGTATTCCTTCCACTGAGAAATGCTCTAACACCCTTATATAATTTAGAAAAGATTCTGCCCTCAAATTTCTCCTGAAATTCCACCAATTACTAGAGAGGCATCTGAAGTTAAAAGAAATAAAACCATCACTAAAGCAATTAAGGTAGCTCAGAAAAGAAGCTAATTTTCAGCCTCCTTTAGTATGGAATAGTTCATTACCTTGATAGGACCGACAAAAAAACTCACAGAAATAAATCTGCTCATTTTCTTCTGGCCTCACCCTCTAAAGAAAGAGAAATGGGCAAAGTCAAGATCAGACTTAAGTAAAACTGTGAAGAAAAGGAAATGTGTGGTCTTATTCTTTTGTTCATCTCCTTCCTGATGGTCTATTTTCCCAGGCATTAGCCAATTCTTCACACCTTTCCTGATGTATGCTTCACAGTTCCCCTCACTTGTCCTCATTCCAATCACAGCAGTGTCCTTCAGGAGCATATTTTCTCAATTGCTAATGTGATTTGATCTAAGCTAAAAACTCATTAACTAGAGAGTATGATATGTGCGCTTTCTGAAAGTAGAAATTCTAAGCAAAATGACTAGCAGCTGGAGCCAGGTGGGGCTTTATGATCCCCTTGAATCATCACCATGTACCTGTGGATAGCACAAATCAAATTCCTCTCTGAGAGAAAGCTGAGACTGTGTGGGAGTGGGGCAGTGAAGTATCACGAAAGAATTTAAGAGTCTGGAATTAGCCAGCACCAGCCTTCTAGGGCTTCACCCCAAGCAGGAAATTGCTGCACTGCTCCACGGCTTTCCTGCATCAGTGCCCAGGCAGCTGGCCAATTCGCTAACCCTGTCCCTGGCCTCACAAAGACGGCATCGTGGCATTGTCCATGCAACCCTGGCCTCATGGTAACCCTGGCCGGCTTGAGAAAAGTTGGCAGACAGTGTCCAGGGTGTGCTATTTAAAGCTATAAGCAGCTACTGTAGATGGAGATGAGCTGCTTTAGTGGCAGAGGATAAGACCAGACGCAGATTTTCACTTGCCCTAATGAAATTCGCTCACCTGTTGTGGTTAGGCACTCAAGTTTGACAGAAAACAGCTCAGTTTCATTTAATTGCTGAAAGTCATCTATCCCATCCATCAATTTTTTTCACAGATAAATTGCCTCATTTAAAATCCTTAGATTTTTATATACATATATACTAAACATACATATATACTATGTATATACTCTATATACACACACCTATATACCCACAAGAACTATTTACTATAAACACACACACCTTTAGATAGGTAGATAGATACTATATATGTATAGAGAGATCCATATATGTCTATGTTTGAATTCAAGCTGCCCAAGCTATGTGAAATATGAGGAATACCCTCTGGAAACCAGGATTACATAACAGTTGAAAACAGGTTCTGAATGCAGGCATCTGGGTCTTTTGTGAGACACGGGACAAGACACTCCCTCCTCTGGATTCCTGATACATAAACTCCAACTGTTGACAGGATCAAGATAATTCCCATAAAAGACAGATCTATGCCTGGTACACAATAGTCAGTGCTCATAAATTTTAACTAGTATTAGCATTATGATTAAACATCTATGGTTGCTCAGGAAAACCACTGTGACAGATTAGTTTTCTCCTGGAAGTCAAATTTTATCTCACCCAGTCCTGATAATTTAACCCCACATTCTCCTTGTCTTCTTACTCTATAAAATGTGCTCACCAAGTACTTTTTCTGGAGGAGAACTGTTCACCCTTAAAAACTTACCACAACTACCATTTCCTCTGGAAAACCTTCCCTGACTTCTAGCCAAGGCAAGGTCAAATGACTTAGTTACTTATTTCATGAAACACTGTCCCCTTCTTTTATAGCATTTCTGTCAGTTTCTCTCTATTTACACAGTTGGGTGACTTTAAGAAAAGTAATGCCTACATTTCCTACTCTATCTAAATTCCATAGGAGAAAATACTCTGCCTGCGTTTGCTCACTATAGCAGCCCCAGCACTGAAAGTACATAGCATCACAGTTGGTTCTCAATGAATATTTATTGAATGAATGCATGACTCAGCCAAGTTCTATCCAGATGTCAATCAATGTATTTCCTTCTAAAAAGCAGAAAAAGAAAGAATTCACTTATAGGAATATAAAGAATCCTGTGAGTTACCAAGGGACACAAAATTGGAAAGGCCAGTACTTATCTAAAAGAAGTCAAGCAATCCAAAAAGCTAAAGAGGTGTGGCTTTCTGTACTTGGCTTGAGAACCTTTATAACGTTTCATCAAGGAGAAACCACAGAAAGAATTGAAAGGTCATGAGGCAGAGTTCCAGGTACCAAAGAGAAAGGAAAGAGAGGAATTCTGCACAGAAGAAGCACTTATTCAATTAAGGTTCGTGAAACCTAAAAAGTGAAAGCAAGCAGATTATCCATGGAATTTATGTATCTTCAGTCTTTCAGTAACTCAACAGATATTTATTTATTGTGCACCTTCTGTATATCAGCACGGTACCTGGTTTTGTGGACACAGGAGTAAGCATTACAGACAGTTCCGACTCTCATGGAGTTTCCAGTTCAGCATGAGAGAAAAGGCATTACACAAAAAAATGTGTGATCAGTGCTCAGAAAGGAGAACTAGAGGTTGCTATAGTAGCAACTTTGACTGGAAAGTCAATATATCAGCATATTTTATTTTCTTCCAAGAAATTCATCCAAAATACAGTATTTTATGGTGTCTTTTTTTAAAAAAAAAAAATTTAACAGGAAGCCATGCTGATTTGTATCTGTTTTGGTTGCTTAACAGGAGTAAAATAATTTAAGATGCATACTAAACCTCTACTACGGTGTTGAACTCAGGTGTGGGCTTGGGTCAAGATGATGTTGCCCCTTCACTCACTCACATGTGAAGGAAGAGGAGATAGAAAATGAGAAGGAACAAAACTTAGCTATAAAAACCACAGCATTAAAACATTACTCAAATTGATGGAGTTGATTTATGTGAAATCTTAGGAACCTTAAACTTTCAAGTTCATACTATTCCCTTCATTTGTGAAAAAAGGTTTATAATTCACCTCTCAAAAGTGGTAATCAATTCTCCCTTCCAATATTCACACCACTGAGTCTGTCAGTATTGATTTGTTGAGCACAGACTTTGAGCCAAACATTGTTAAAGACCCAGGAGAAAGAGTTCTTGTCCTCAGTAGAGACAGCCGTGCCTCCTGAACAATAAACGTAAAAACAAATTCAAGATAAATTTGAGATACCAAGAATGGCTACAAATAAGATTTAAAACACTAATACAGTACAGAGTGACTAGGGCTTCTGTTTCAGCTAGAATGGCCAGGAAAATCCTTGTTGAGGAAATGGAATTTAAGTTAATACCCAAATGATGAGGAGGAACCTCTATTTAAAGATCTAGAAAACAATATTCTGAGAAGTCTTTAGAAATAGCATTTTCAAAAGACCAGACACAGGAAAAACTGGATTATTTTAAATACAAAAGAAGACCAGACCAGTGAATGAGGGAATGATATCAAAGTAGTATGCCAAGACCAGATCTTGTAGAACAGTGGTTCTTGAAATGTAGTGTCACCTGAGAATTTAAGAATACAAACTTTCAGGCCCCTATGCAGACCTACTGAGTCAGAACCCCAGAGTGGCACCCAGAAATGTTTTAACAAACCCTCCATGGGAAGCTCATGCCCACTAAGGTTAGAGGCTTCTTGGGGACAACAATGATTCTCAACACGGGCTGCACATTAGAATCATCTGGAACAGCACATCATCTGCTCATGCTGAGCTTTACCCCAGACTAAATGGATCTGTACCTCTGGGGTTGGGGTTCAGGCAGCTATATTTTTTAAAAAGCTCTTTAGGTGATTATGATACACAATGATTACTGGAATTATTGACATAAAGATCTTAAAAGTCATGGTAAAATCTGAATGGGAAGTGACTGAAGGCTTTACAACAGAAAAGTTCATCAAATTTAGAAAGGTCACTTCAGCTTCTATGTGAAGGATGAAGTGGGGCAAAAATGAAGCAAAAAAAAAAAAAAAAAAAACCATGAAGTCACTCTAGTATCCAGGGAAGAATTTGCAGTGGTTTGAACCAAAGTCGTAGCACTGAAGATTTAATAAGTACATTCAGAATATATTTTATAGAAAAACCTCAAGACTTATTTATGGATTTTATGGGAGAGATGAGGGGGGAAAGAGGCATCTAGAATGAACCTCAGATATTTGGCCTGAGAAATGATGCCTACATTTTTCTTTTTGGAGAAAATCATACAGGGGTGGCTGTCAAGGGTTGATCTTTGGCCCAGTTAAATTTGAGATGACTATTAGACATCCAAGAGGAAAAGCTGAGTAGGCAGCAGGATACACGTAGAAGCCTGGAGCTTGGAGGAAGAGTCAGGGCCAGACACATTGAGTCATCACTGTATAGATATTTGAAGCCATAAAATTGAATTAGATCATCTAGATTGAGAGTGTAAATACAGAAGAGAGTGGGTTAAGCACAGAGCTGGTGTGTGGACAGAGCACCGGGCTGACCCATGGGAGCCCACGAGCATGACGGCCCCAGAAGTTTAAGGCACAGGACAACTGAAGACCTCGAGGCCTCTGTGTCACCCCAGGGCACAAGCCCTGCCACCATTCTTGAAAGAAAAATAACTTCAGGAGCTTGAGAGCATTTCTGAGTAAATAAATTAACATGACTATCCTCTTCAAAGTTGACAGCCACCTCTGCATGATTTCCTCCAAAAGGAAAAATGTGGGCACAATTTCTCGGTCCAAAAATCGTAGACTCATTCTAGATGCCTCTTTTCCCCTCATTTCTCCCATAAAATCCATAAATAAGTCTTGAGGTTTTTCTATAAAATATGTTCTGAATGTACTTATTAAATTTTCAATGCTAAAACTTTGGCTCAAACCACTGAAATTTCTTCCCTGGATACTACAGTGACCTCCTTTTTTTTTTTTTTTTTGGTTCATGTTTGCCCCTCTTCAGGACTATCCACCTACCATCAGGAAATCTTTACAGGAATCAAAAGACGAATCTGAAGATCTGACATATTAAATGGCTTGTTCAAGTTCACACAGCTTCTATATGCTCCCAGAACTTAGCCTAAGGAGATGAGTCTCACTGGGTGCTTCCAATGAACACGAAGCCTCCAGGTGAGGGAACCAAGAGAGGAAACTGTCCTTGTGCAGTTAATCCAATCTAGAACTGACAGGTGCTGAGTCAGTCTGGCTGGAATTATGACTGGGCAGTGAGCAAGGGCCAAGATAGCATTACAGACTAAAAAGAAAAAAAAAAGTTGAAATTCCTTACCAGAGAAAGCAGGTCACCTGGGAAACACCAGCATCCGATATCATTGCATACAAACAAGAAACAGACAGTTGAGTTGTGGAGTGTGGCACTAACTGAGAACCTGTTAGAAATGTAGAAATGTAAATTTTCAGGGCCCTCCACATACCTTCTAAATTAGAAGCTCTGAGGTGGCACATAACCTGTGTTTTAGCAAACCCTCCAGGAGATCGTGATGCACATTAAGGTTAGGGGCCTGCTGAAGAACAATGATTCTCAATTTTAGTTGCATATTCTGCAAATGCGACAACATATGAGGAACTCTCCCATGGAAATGCTTGGATCAATACAGTTGGCACTACATTGTTACGGTGGGATAACTCAGTACCCCCCTTACAGCATACTCAAGGGACACAGTCTCTTTTGCTCTTACTATTTTATAAAAATACAAGTCATACACACATGCCACTTAACAACATGGATACAGTCTGAGAGATGCATCGTTATGTGGATTTCACCATTGTGGGAACATTAGAGTGCACATACACAAACCTAGTAGGTACTTCATACATACTTCAGCTGTATGGAACAGCCTATTGCTCCCAGGCTACAGCACATCACTGTATGAAATAACATAACATTAAACCAAGCACAAGTAAAAATGATGCATCAAGAGATGTGATGAACACAAGATGTATGAGGCTGCTACTAGCATAAGAGCACACTGTTTTACAGCAAACTAATGTTTATATAAGTAGAAAGAATACACTCTACCATGATAAAAAGTATAGTAAATACATAAACCAGCAACATAGTCATTTATTATCATTATAAAGTATCATGTACAGTACATAATTGTCTATGCTATACTTTTATACAACTGGCAATACAGGTTTGTTTACACCAGCATCACCACGAACAAATGAGTAATGCATTGCTCTATATGTTAATCTTATGGGACTACAGTCATCTAGAAGTCCATCATTGACCAAAAACTCATTATGCAGCACATGTATGTGTATATGCGTGCATATGCATGTGTATTTATTTATTTCTCTTTACACTGGTTATTTCTATATTTTATTAGGAGTCAAGCTGAAACATCTCCCAAACCTGTAATAACAGTTATGTTCTTTAGAGCCTTTGAGAACACAAGATTTATTTATAATTAGTAGATTTAAAATAAATTTTAAAAAGTAGAAAAAGTATTATTAGAAGAAACCATATCTCATTTTGGAAAAGTAATACTCATACATGCCATTTCCACATCAGACCATGATTAATGAATAATGGATAGTGTGATGCTTTGATTTTGTCCTTGGCCAGGAATGCACTGTTCATAGGATAAAAGAACACAAACTTACAGAGTCATAGAACATCTGTCTTAGAAGGAATCACAGAATGATTGTAGTCAAAAATTTCCTAATTTTAGATCCCTGAGTCCATAGGGACCAGTGGAGGCAGCAATGGAGATCTGGAAATGACTGTCACTGTGTAACAGGACTGAACAAAGCGTAAAGATCTATAAATAATTTAATCTTTTTATTGGAGATAATCAACCAGTGCAAGGGAAGAGTCTTAATAAACATTTTGTCTTGTTTACAAAATATTTCATAAGTTCCAACAGGTGGAACAAAAGGATCACTGATCTATTGAAATCCCTAATTTTTAAGTATGGGAATAACAAGGTAGTGCCATGAATACAGCCAAAATTTCAAAACATCCTCAAAATTTCAAAACAGAGTAACATGTTTCTAAAAATTTTTTAAGCCCAATATATAAAAAGAGGCCCTTTCTGAATCAATTCTTAGGTTATAGGACCAAAATGGCTCAGAGTCATCCCTCATTACTATGCTAAGTCTAAATGTAATACCATAGATGAAGCCAAAGGTGACAATAACATGCAGCTGACCAAATAGAAACAAAGATCTCACAGTAAGTTAATTTATCTGGACCCACATCACAATGCTTGGTCTGCTTTCTAGTCCTGGCAGCTATTTAATACCAACCTCTAAGCCAGGTATGCACAATAAAGAACTATACGAAGCCAGGCAGGGAAGCATGAAATACTGGCACCCTCTAAGTAAGATCGAGTATCCTGCAAGCCCAAAGGAAGTATTGCCCCAAGATTCCAATCGCTATGTTAAATGCATCGTGTTTCACGGATAATGCTAAATAAAATGTTTCCCACTGTGTTTGGGTTGCTAACATTTGCAGAATCTCTCACTAAGTGCTGTTCTTCGTTTTCTCTTAAGCTTTCAGATGCTCAAACTAGGTCTTGCTATGTTCATATGACATCCCAGCATCTAACAGTTCATCCCTTTCAATCTGCGAAGAACTTCCAGCTAGGGACGTCATCAAACAGAAGTACATTTTTAGAAACCTCTTACATTTTAAATTTGGATTGGAAAGTACTATCATGTAATTTAAAAAATCACCAAGGCCCATATAGTTTTACTTTGATAATGTCGTTTAATTTCAAAAAAAGCATTACTGAAAGTGGAACTAGGGACCCACCATTCCACTTTCATCTCCATTCCCCTCAAGTGCCTCCACAGATTATAGAAAATACACACTTCTTGCTGTATTTTTTTTTTCATGGAAGACTCCAGATTGGGGAAAAAAAGGATATAAGATAGTGTAGTAACTAAAATAACCTAATAAGAGTTATGAAATTAACAGGGTTGAGAAGACTCTGAACAACAGGTATATCATCTAGTGCCATAGGATTCTTTATCTCTATCCCCAAAATGTCTAACTCAAATTTGTAATTTAAAATATTTAAGCAAATGAAAAGCCTCAGGAAAATGTTCAAGTTATGACTTATGACTGGTTAATTCCATTCTAGCCAGAGTATGGGATAGATCACGTTAATAAAGGAAAGCGTTTCCTAAAGCTGAAGTAGTTTGCTGTGTGATACACTGAACAATTGAATGTCCAATTGCATAAAACCAAAGTATTTTAATAATAACAATAAGAGGTCAATCATGGTCACTATATCTTTGTCAACTCTGAAGAATCTAATAAGTGGAACAATTATTAATTCATATTTCTAAGTAGAACCCAAGGATGAACTTTCTATATGGCAGAGCTCTACATACATAAGATAGAAAATGGTGAGTTTCTCATCCTCAGCAGTCTTCAGAAGAGGAGCAGTTGGAGTACCCCTCGGAGAAGAGAATGACAAATGACCTCTGTATCAGATGGAGAAAGTGACCTGAAAATTACAGGATTTTCACCAAGGTATTCACTTCATAGAAGATGATTTTCCACAAGTCAGGTCACAAGCTGAGTTGTGTAACTGAGGTATTTATTTTGCAAACTTAGTCCTAGTTATTATTAATCACAAATATTAAAGACAAATGATTATAAGTAGAAAAAGAAGGAAAGGGAGTGTAATACCAATCATTGATTTCCTAGAAGCCAACCTGTGTGAAAGATGCATTAACATAATTGGTAAGGCCTTGGCCTGATAAGCATTGCTTTTCCCATGTTACTGAAGGAAAGAGACTTCCAAAAGGTTAAATAAGTAGTTAAAAGTCAAATGATTGGTAGGTGGTGGAACTGAAATTGGAATCCAAGTTTGTCTGATTCTAAATTAACACCATGCCCACTCCCAGTATGAACGATTTCCCTCAACCACTTGATAAACTTTAACTCAGGTTATCAATAGTACTTATGTTTTTCTAAATTGAATTCTTCCCAAGTATCGTAACTGAATAGTTTGCCTACTGTTCCTCTTCATTGGTGTTATTGACTCTTATTACAAAACTCATGATTTAATATCTTCTAAATATTTTATAAAAGTAGGCTATAACAATCTAGATAATGCTCATCAAAACCTCAGGCTACATAATATCCTTTATTTTTTTTAACATTAATGACTCTAAAGTTAGATTAATGTAACTATATATCCCTGTTTATTTGGGAAAATAGATTTTTTAAAAATTTGTTATAATTATGGAAGATTTGAGTCCGTTTACCAAAGGACTAACAAACTACAATAAGTCTAATGATAATTTCTTAATACATTTAGTGTAGTCTTGCTCAAAAATCAACTCCTTTTAAAATAAATATTTGAAAAAAATACCAAGTATTTAAAATTCTATGTTTTAGAGACAGAGAATTCAGTTTGACTGCCTTAATAGCAAAACTGATTCTTTATTCCCAATATTTTTGCAGTGTTGTTGGAGACTGACAATAGTAAGTTAAAATCTCCCTTTTCAATTGCATTTTTGATTACTCTCTATATATTTCTAACAATATTAAAAGCATACAAGTTAATTCATGTCATGGTATCCTTGTCATTGACCGACAGACACTGTAAGGAGCATATTTAGGTAGCTGGGGTAACAGAACCACCATGTGCTTTGTTGCAAACAGACCCATGTAGCAATCCAGCCCTGCTATCCAACTCTATGACCTAACAACAAATTCTGTCATTGTCCCTTGAATTAAAGTTTTTAATTAAACATTGATTTTCTCTGCATTTTCTATGGTTTTCTACACACACACACACACACACACACACACACACGTGTGTGTCTGTATGCATACAATACACATGTATGTATAGTATTATTAATAGGGTTATTTTTTTTTGTTTTTGGAGAGTTAAGTTGATCAAATTACTTTTTACTTCACACACAGCAGCATGACATAAACAAAAATCACTAAAATGACATTAGAAGTAATCCTTGGAGACTATGAAGAAGAGATATGAACATACAGTAAATATAGTAAGAAAGTGAGGAAAACTTTTAAAAGAAAAGAAATTATAGCCATAGAAAGAGATTTACTAAATGGAGCACATACCTGATCAAGCTTGAAAGGGTGAAGGGTCTAGACAGTGGGAGAAGTCAGATTTTTCTAAATCAATTTTCATAACCCTCTCAGATAAAGTTTTGGGAACTCTTGAAAAAAGTTACTGGGGACATACCTCCATAAACTCCATAGAAAAAGACTTCATGATTTCAGAGAAATTTTTCTATGGAAAAAAAAAAAAAGCAACATACTGAAAGAACAGGAATCCTCGCCCTCCTCTCATCCTGAATGCCCATGCAAGCCTGTCAGTATCAACCACACATTCACTGACTCAACCTCATTTTTCTCTCTTTTTCATATCATATATAGTCTTATACTGAGTTACATACTGACCAACACTACTTTGGCTTCCAGTATATTCATTATATATGTTACAACGTTCATGAAATCAACTTCACTCCATTTTCTCCCCATTCTTATGGCCATCACATGTGGACCTACACAAAACTCTCCTACTCCCCTCAAAGGCTCCTCCTCTTACCCATCCCATCCCATCCCATCCCATCTCATCCCATCCCCTGACATCATATGTAATTACTTTAACATAATATTTACCTTTTTCGGTTCTCTGGTATCACAAATTTCGCTTCCTCCAAGGAGTGGTCTACCATCCTTCCACACAGAAATAATTTTTACATCATCCAAGCTTTCAGATTTCACCTATTCTAGTCTTACAACATTTAAAACCTTGGTTCTACTTTTGCATATCTTATTTCTAGTACTCTTGGAAGACAAAGGTTACTCCTGGCTGGCTTCCCTTAGCATTTACCACAGAAATCAGTATAGCACTTCCTAATACTTCAGAATGCTTTATTAACTTGATTAGTATTCCTAGAAGGAACGACTATTAAATCAATTGAATAACACAGTTTTTGCACTTAAGAACCTTGAGGCTGAGTTTAGTCTTCAAACACTGTTACCTCAAAGCATGATTATGCACAGAGCATCATATCATTACTTCACTGTGCTTTGTTCTTCTTTTAATGATAATTACCCAGAAGATATTAAAATATGCTCAGCTCCATTTTCACAGTTCTGAAAGCATTTCTTGAGTATCTTTAAAAACTTTATTAGAGTAATAATGAAGTCATGGTAGTTATGGCATTGAGAAGAATAGGAAGCATTACTTCCCAGGCCAACAGCAGAAAGAAAAAGTACTTCCTCTCTCTTTTTATCTTCTGTTTTCTGTGCCTGTTCAAAGAAAGATCTGCAATACATATTTACTTCTTTCCCCAATTTTTAAATCATCTTTAAACTTAAAAAAATTTTTACTATAGCAAAGTTAGGGAAGATAATGGGGAAAAATCATAATCAAATTCATGTAAATCAATATGCACTGAACAGGTGGTATTCATAAATATGAATTTAGATTAACTACAAAATAACTACTAAGAAATATATTTTCAAAATTTCAAAACACTTTTGACTTTTTAATTCCTACTTTATTCCAAGCTCACGACCTAGGCTATTTTTTGTAAAAGGCAACTAAGTCACACAGGAGACAGATAGCCAAATTATTTGGAAAAGGCTTGACATATGTTGATTCTAGGCTTATGCAAATTAGATACAAAATATGAAAATGATCAAGGACTATGCTGAACCTTCACTCTTCAATCCAGATAGGTACAAAACTGGCTGCCTATCTATTTGAGAAAGGAGGCAGGGTGCAAGATGTATACAACAGCCCAGACGTAGTTACACATAACTAGGTAATTATTCTCAGCTCCCATAGGGCTAGCCACAGCTTGATCAAATCTCAGGGAAGAAGCAAAGAGCCTGGCATAACATTGGTTCTCCCAGACTAACTAACATAGAGGACTCTCACCCATTCTTCAGTTCAAAAGGGGCCAATGCTTGATGCTTTCTCTTCTACTTCTATAAGTTAAAGGGTATAAGGTCTTTGAGCTTCTAATCCTGCATTTCTAAAATTGTTGCTATTGGTGCCTAGAAGTGAAGCAAGGTTTTAGTCCTTTGTTCCTCAGACCTTCCAAGGTCTCCTAAATTAGCATTGTAACTCATGAAGACACTGATCTCCTCTTGTCCTGTCAATAAAATACATGACACCTTCTATAGACATGTCCACAGAAGGAAAAGGTGGGAGGTGACTGGCCTTTAGTGATCAATTTCTTCTTTTAAAAGATGTTCAGATGTCAATATCTAAAGATTGGCCCTCTAAAATACTCTTTTCTAAATTCATTATAAATAGCTACAGAGTTGTGTCTATTTTTAGTATCAAACACTTCATTTACCAGAGTGAGCTTTATTTACAATCCCTGGTCAAATGTTCTCCATCCCAGTCACACTAGCTCATAATACTTTAAAAAGACATTTTAAAAAGTGCCTCTACAGATAGACTCACTGAAATAGGCATGGCAAGAATATGTTTCTGAAGGGACCAAATCCCAAAGCAAAAGTCTTAAGACAGGGAAGTCTGAAGGCTGTTTTCTTTCTAAGTTAGTAGCAGCCTACAATAACTTCATTTGGCCATGTCCCAAACCCAAAAAGATAAAATGCCTAATATTAACCAGATGTGAATATCAGATATTTTGGAAAAGAGGTTCTGTTTATGATTCCCAAATTGTTAACTTCATTCTTCTAGGACCTCTTAGCCTAACAGTGAAAAACCCTGTTAGATGCCTCTGGAGGCCTAAGAGTGGTCTGGAGTGAGAACAAGGCAGAAGGAAGAGAAATTAGAAGAAAGAACATCTCCTGCCCATGTTTTAACAGGCCTTTCCTGAGTTTATCCATTTTACGTATTATTTTATTAGATAACCTCTAATGATTTCATTTGAAGGAAGAATTCCAAATGTTAAAAAAAAAAAAAAATTGAAAAATTCTGTCCTAGATAAACTCCCTTGATCATGAAATCGGCCCACAAGGAAATCAGTGAACTGGATAACCCAGAAGAGCCATCACCAGTCAATTCTTCCACTCCTAACTAGTTCCTCTGATGATAATCCAGGAGAATCAACAAAATGATATTGTTCTAGTAAGCCTAGAAAAATCCAGTCTCCTTATGTTATGAAATACATGACATAAAGCCTACTAACCAAACAATCCTTTATTTTGGCAAATTTTTAAACCACAAAATATGATTGTGAGCTGCCACTACTCGCAGAGGAGATTTAATGGTGTTACAGAGTAAATTCCAGGGCTCTGTGGAATAAAGAAATCTATTTTCAGCTGGAAACCTCAGCCAAAAGTGTCCTCCTACTAAGAAGAGTGTGAAATGCCTGCCATCACCATGACTCCTAACCACTGGACTCTCATTTCAAAGATGTAGTAGCAGAGAGGTAAAGCATGTCAACACCCTCCAGTCAAAAACCACCAGAACATATCTGCAGTTGACAAGCTGGGTTTATTACATGTTGCATGTAGGGAGAATGCACACCAGAGGGAAGCAGTAGCATGTTAGTAATATAGTATGAGAAAGAACCTAGTAACAGGATTCAGGCTTTGGCTGGGTAATTTGGGGGAAGGCCTAGAGAAGCTGGACTCTGTTTTAGAGAAGATGCTATCAGAAAGCAGGAACAATTCTGATTGAATACCTCAATAATTCTCACTGAGGTATAAGATGAGTAGGCAAGAGTGGGAATAAACCTACAACTGAAGAATCAGCAGTCACTCATAAATAGTAATCTTGGCAAAGAACAGGACAAGGTCATACTTAACAGGAGTAGATGGTGTTCATGACCTCATTGGTGAGAATCACTATCAATTTCTTTGTGCAGAAGACTCTGATTTCAGAAACCCAAGAATATTTTAGTTACTATCTATCTATCTATCTATCTATCTATCTATCTATCTATCTATATATATGTCTAGATCACTTTCTAGACCATGGCTCTGGAAATATTACTCAAGGTATTTTTCTGTCCTCTTCAATAATGTTAAAGTACCTTTTCTGTGATCATTTCATACAGTTACCTGGAATAGGTAGACTCTGACTATTTCAGTCAAGTTTCGGATGTCCAGAGGAGTATAAATAGCTAAGAGTCATTGCTTGCTTTTCAAAAAGTTTCTTTTCTCCGTAATTGGTCTCAGACTGAAATTTTGTAAAATACAATAAAACCTAAGTACTAGAAAAATAAAATAAACAAGACCCAAACCCCAGCCCACTTCTTTATTATTAGAACCAACACAAATACAATAAACTCAAATTACTATAAAAGTTTCTATACAAAGTCTTGCTTTATGTTTTTATCTTGTCCACAAACCTGAGTCTGTGGACACATTCTGAGTAGCACTATTTTTTAATTAACATACTGTTTAACACAAGTTAATTCCGTCTCAGAGCACTGTCCATTTCAAAGTCACATAGCATACCACAAGGTAGCATAAAAAAAAAAAAAAAAGTTAAGTGATTTTACTCAAAGAAGAGGCCTTGTTATGAGCCGTCGAAACCTAGTGAAAAATAAATACCTGTGGCTGCTCCCTATGTGCCACAGCTTCAAAGGACACATGTAGAAAATCAGATCACTGGAATCCCATCTATACCACTCTAAAATTAACCTAATCAAAAAGATTAGATTTCCCATCCAGGTAAGGCTTCAGTGTCTTCCATATCAGGAGACTTAATTACATACTTACTGGGCAGAGATTTTCCCATTGGTATTTTCTGTCCAAAGTGAATGTACTTTATACTGGCTGGGAAAACTTGGATTTGACTATAATCAGGGCAATGGCTTTTTAGCCCATCAGGTTAATCCTCAGGCATCTATGTTCTCAGTATCCCTGATTCCTTTTCTAAGGTCAAGAAAGTCAAATTTAAATCCCTACATAGTAAGTTAAAAGAAGAAAAAGGTTTAGGAATCAGCTAATGAGCCAAAATTATTTATACCAATTCAAGTTCCTACTTCATCTCTGCTAAGGGATTACCCTGTTTAATGCAATTGTACAATTTTAATAACTTGTCCCCAGTTTAATGAAGTTATCCCTCCAGTTTGCTGATCTTCTCTCCATACCCTTGCTTCTCTTCCTGCCATCATCTCTACTTCCTCCAGAGCTGCTGGGCTGGAAACTCTAGAAGAGACTTCCATTTCTGCATATCCATTTGGTCAATACTACCCGCTATCAGCCAGACCTTCCCTTTCTCTTGGGTCAAACTTAAGGCCTGGGCCACTTTTGTCTGGTTTTAATACACACACACACACACACACACACACACATACAATTTTGATGCTTAAATTCTATGACAAATTTAGTATCTTTGAGTACTATGAGGACAGTAGCCATGATTATTCTTTTCACCATTTCACAGCACCTGGAATAGTGCTTGGCCCATAGCCTACTTTCTACAACTATAATTAGTTAATAGATCAAAGAATAGAAAAATGAATACCTATAATATACACTGGCATGCACACACTATATCTACCTATACATGATGTCAATAGTTAATACTATATCTTTAAAATGAGAAATTAAACAATCTTAATAATCACACTTTATATCTATTTTCAATCACACTTTATATCTATTTTCCTCTTCCTTATAATAACCTTTTATTGTCCCTGATTTCTGTATCTTTGATTACATAATTTGACATATACAGTAAGAAAAATATTGATTTCTAAATCAGGGTTTAAAAATCACTATGATAGTCCATTCAAGTAATTTCCTTGCCTTCTGCCTTCTTTAAATTGATTTGCAAGCCAATATTCCAAGTTTCAAGTCTTAACTGAGGAGGTGAAAAGTACATTTTTATGCTATAAAAGTAAAATATAGCACTGAATTAAGTTTTAAATTCAATACATTTTACTTCAAATTATTATAAAGCAGTGCCTTTTATATATTCTATTTCCATTTATATCTTAATAGTATTCAATCAAGCTCTCTCAAGGAGTACTTTATACTTACTAAGTCTTCTGGAAAGTGATTTTTAAAAAAATTTTATTCAGTGACTTATTCAGGTCTATTCAGCCTTTGTTGAGAAACATTTGAAAGATTCCTTATTTTTTAAAGCCTCAGAACACGGTTAACCCCCAAATATGAGGGTATGTGTCCTAAACTCACGAAGTCCAACTTGGAGAGTAGGATCTGCTACACTATTTCTATTCAGTTTTCTGTGCTGGCTCTTAACATTTTACAGATCATGAGGCAGTACAAGACTAAAACATAAAACCTAAAACAATGAATTCACCAGCATTTGGTAAAACATATGGTATCATAACTTTTGGGGGTTGGGATTATGCATAGAGAGGACAATAGCAGAATATTCACAGTATTGTTTGAGGACCAGTCAAAGTGGAATAATTACAAGTAGGAATGTAAGGACTATTCTGAGAACTCTTAGAAGCAGTGACAAAGAGAATAGCTCTTAACTCCCAAGAAACAGCAGCCTGACAACCAGAGAAAGAAAAAATGGTTGCTCTTTTTGAAGAAAGACTTGGAGTCACACTGTGGATTGAAGACGCATAAACATTGACACAATTTTCAAATAACACCTGAAAATAAAAAATATTTCACATATGCTGAGTGTGTAAATAAGGGTCAGTTACCATTGGCTTCAATCACAAAACTGAAGAGCAATATATGGGTATTTCATTTGAAAATAAAGAAAATATCCACCATCAAGAAAGAACTACATCTCACATTCATAAAGTAATGCTATTTGAACAAATCCTGACATACGATCTGCTCATTTCCCATTTTAGCATTCTGTGGGGAGGTGAAAGAATGCTTTCAAAATACTCTCTTAGAAGATATCCAAAGTTCCCTCATAAGAAGTGAAATACTAGCATTGTGGAGGAATCTCTGTTTCTTTAGAAAGTTTTCAGAATGCTTTAAAAGAAATAAGGAAATAAAATTACCCAATGTAACAGTGAAAATATAAGCAAAAAAATACTAAAATATTTGGCTTTCGTTTCTTGGAATAATGTGGTCTTCATCTCAAAATTAAGCCAAAGCACACATCTTTGATGGCAAAATGCTTTCTTTTGCTTCTTCCTGACTTAAAATCTAATAATGAGGCTTCCTTTCCACCTCTACCTTCCAAACCATACTGAAGCCATACTGAACTCCCAAACACCTGCAAACATATACATACAAAAGGGAATGAGTCTTACCAGACCATCACAGTTGCTAATGGCAACAGAGGTTCCTGGAACATCCATGATGTCACCGACATAAGCACAGTTAGTCTGCAAAGGCTCTGTTCTCCAGATTCTTTCAGAAGCACGTCCTCCTAGTTGATGATCATTAACAGGGTCGGTTATATTCCTAGGCACCGGAGATGTCTCATGCCATTCCACAACAGCCCCAGGAGCTATGAGCTGAGTGTTGGGCTTCAGTCGCAGATGAAAATCTCTTCCGAATGCTGTGATGTTAAAGAACAATTGCTCAGAGTTGGAAGACACGTCCCTCGTTGACCTCTTTTTGTGATTTGCAGAAAGAACATGGGAGAGATAGTGTCCTTCTAGATTTGTGCTGACTGGAGTGACCAGCTCATACTCTCTCTGCCTCTTTACTGGTAAATCTGTGGAATGAAAAATAGAATTGTAGAACCCTGTACAACAAGAGAATATGGGAGGACATAACATAGGCATAAAGTGCCTACCTCACAAGATTGCACCTCAGCTTGCATAATATTTCTGAATAATCTCATAAATATTAAATTTTGAGAACTCAAATCATTTTTCGAATGCACTTAGGTAACTCATTGTAATAAACCTTTTTTAAAAAGTTGATCACATTGTAATAAACTTTTTAAAAAAGGTTTATTATAATGTGAATGTTCATATTTCACATTTGAGAAAATGAATCTTTCCATAAACTATACCTGGTTCGCTTATAATCAAGACATGCTCCAAATTAATTTATTATTGTTTAACTGACACCTGCTGCAAACTTTTAACAAAGTTGCTATTATTTTGAAGAAATTTTTTACTTTGAAATTTTTTTCCCAATAAGAATCTTAGAATTTATACTAATTACAATAGCTCCATTATGTTGCATATATCATGACCTATAATTTATATACTTTATTTTGTGGTGCTGTAGTTTACACACATTTTTCCATCATAAAAACTCTAACAATCAAACCTCAGAGATGAGGAAACTGAAATTCAGTGGGTATGTGTCCAAGGTCAAGCAAGTGTAAAGCTCAGATACAGATCCAAGTTGTACTCCAAAACCCATACATGTCTTCTGCTGCATCATGTCATGTCTCATAAATCACAGAACATTTTCAGAAGATGAGGAGAATGGGTAAAAAAGAAGAAATAATAATCTATAAATTGAATGTGCAGGTTAGAGTTGGTCTAGAGCAAATGATATTGCCATTTTGTCCCATATTCCTTACATGATAGATACTTACTAGGACATGAAAGTATATTTGGGATCCACCTGACAACATGGGTTCCACGATTAGAACTTATTCTCCTTGTTTCACCAAAGTGAGTATTGTCTGCTCAAGTATAAACATCCTTGGGAAACAATACACTGAATGAACCATTTATCTCTCAATAGAAATGATTTTGAAGGCAGAACGCAGTGGATACTGAAGGAAATGAGGGGGCGACAATGAAGAAGATGGAAAGGAATATCTGAGAACATGAACTGAACAGTTTTGCACCTTCATAATTCTAGCCTAAGACTAGTTCTATAGTGTGTTAAAGTACTCTGAAAAAACTAAATGGTTCTTACTACTGCTCACCTATAGAAAGTGCATGTATGTCATCCAATAAATTAGAGTATGAAACTCATAAATTAACCTATGTGTTTAAAGTATCCTTATAGAGTTGCTACATTTTCATTATTTTTCCTGCTTTTTAAATACCTCAATGTGTAAAGTACTAGAAGACAAATGAAGGCATTCTACAAATTGGAAATTTCTTGAGTGCATATTTGTGATTATTATGCAACTTGTAATAACCAAGAGATTTAAACAAGATATCCCTCTATTAAATGCTTAGGATAAGTAACACAGCTGTAAATATTTACTAGGCAGAGGAAGTTGTATCAGAGAGAAAAGGGAAGCCTAGCTCCAACACTGGAGCAGCAGCAGCATAACCCCTGCTTCATAGGTGCTCTATATCAGGGGTCCCCAACCCCCCAGGGCCGAGGACCAGTACCTGTCCATGGCCTTCATAGGAACCGTGCCACACAGCAGGAGGTGAGCAGCGGTCCAGTGAGCAAAGCTTCATCTGTATTTGCAGCCGCTCCCCAGCACTAGCATCACTGCCTCAGCTCCACCTCAGATCATCAGGCATTAGAGTCTCATAGGAGCACTGGTCCTTGGTGCCAAAAAAGGTGGGGACCGCTGCATTACAGTCAAGGATATATAACAGGCATTAGTGCAAGCACAGAGACAGAGACTGACCAAATCCCTGGTGAATATGTCTTTAAATTTTGGTTTAGAGAAAGAACTCAAAATTTTAGGGAGTGAACTCAAGTGACACAGGAACAGAGTGATGGAGGGTTAAGTTTCCATAGTAAAAGATGACTTAGTCTCTTGGATGTGGATGGGCAAAGCCTACCCCAAATTAACTCGTTAGAGATAAGAACTCCCCATTCAATTGGTATTCCCAATGTCATCTAATAGAAGATTCTGTACTATCCAGAGGGTCTCTTGTCTGTAGAAGCTTTTAAATTAGGGTAATAATGCAGGTAACTACAGAACCTTTGCTTTGTCTATTATGCTACACACTCTGACTTCCTATCCAAGGCCCATAATCCCGGTTGTAATTCTTTCTCTAACCATCAGTTTACTGTTTCACGGGCAAGAGAAAGCAATGCTTAATTTTAATGTATGGATTTCCCATTTCCATTGAAGAGATTTCACACAACCAAAGTCTAGACAATATACTGATGCCTGGATTAAGTGACTAGAGAACTAGAAAATTTAAGAATGCTGGGAGGCTCCTCCACACCCAGGAGGCTACTCAAAGCTTCATGCTTACAGTTAACCATACGTCCCAGTTGGGACAGGTCCATTTCTCCTGTCAGACAACGTGTTCTAAATTTTTATTCAAAATAAAGATGGTATATTTCTATAGAGCTTTGTCTTCTCTAATACTAAATAATAAATTCATTCCTTAAATGTATGCATAAGAAACATTTCTGAAATTAAACCCGGAATGAGTTATTTTGCAGTTGGAAATCAATCAAAGGAAAAGATGCACTTAGTAACCCCTCAGGCTACCTACCATTCCCCTGATGGTAGTTAACGTTAAGGGAACTGACAGGGGAGCTACCCAGTCACCTGTCGCTCATGAGCAGAATAAATATCAGGTTGTGCTTTGTGCTCAGGAATATATCATCTCTAATTCTCACCACAGTCACCGTAGGTAGGTATTATTACCCTTAGTCTATAAATGAGAAAGCAGGCCTAGGAGCCCTGACACTTAGCCAGCAAAAAGCTAAAGGAAAATATCGCTTCTGATCATTTTGATGCTAAAGACCATGTTCCTATGCTCTTATTCACTTCAGTATAGATAATATCTTGCGATAAATTTCTAATTTAAACTCTGACTTATAAAGGAAAACTATCACAAAAATGATGACGTTCTGCCTACCCACAGCCAGTCAATCAATTTTTGCTCTAGTGTAGCTTCAAAAAGTTTAATTAAAAGGCTCTTAAATTCTTGGTATTTGCAGGGGTGAGGAGGGGAGAAGGTGATGGGTAAAGCTCAAAACTATCGAAAGTATTTAATCTCAGATTATAATCACATAAGAAAACTGAATTATATCCAGTGTTAGTTTGCTGCATTCAGAAAGTATACATTGCACAAGCCCAAAACTTCCACAAAGCAATATAACCTATGGTGAAGGCATGAACTACAATGTCAGAAAACAGCAAGTCAACAAATGAACAAGTTCTTTATTTTTTCTTTAGGCTCAGTTTCCTTATTTGTTAACTGGGAGTGAGTAATAGTTCCAAATTCATAAGTTTAGTAAGTGGTATAAAGGAGATTATGCAGAGGATTCAGTAAATATTAGGTGTCTTAACAAATATAAATTAATAATGCCCATGTGCAATTTTAAAATATGAAACTATTTAATTGTCAGCTGTGATGGCTGAAGGGCCACAGAAATAGGTGTGTAAAGGTTTTGTAGGCCATAAGTTCTACAAGCCACAAGAGGGCTGGTGCCACTGTAAATCCACACCTTGGCCACTAATTACCCAAGAGTGACTCACATACGGTGAATTTTCCACAATCCGCTGGCATCTGTGCATGCATGCTCCATCTCTCTCGTGGTTGTATGAACTGTTTGCAAAACCCTTCCTTATATACGACATCCTAACCTCCCTTGCCTTTGCAAGGACTCTTTCAGCAATTGTCCTCTCTCTCTTTCCTGATCAATTTCTCCCACATCACTAGATCATTCCTACCAGCAAAGAAATAAGCCACCATATTTCTCATCTCAAAAAAAAACCAAAAAACTTCTTGATGACACATCCACCTCTATCTAATCCCTCATTACTTCACCCCCCTTTCTAGCAAAACACTTTAAAAAACTAACTATATTCAATATCTCTTCCCATTCTTGTTCTTTCTCTAACACATTCTAATCAGGCTCTTGTGGAGGTCACTAGTAACCCCATGTTGCTGAAACAAATAATCAAGGATCTATCTTCTTACTTGCCCTATCATCAACATCTGACCCTGTTTCTCTTTCCTTCTTAAAATACTTCATTTAGTTTCCAGGAACCCTCTTTCCTCACTGGTCTCCCCTTCTCCTTGTCCCTCCTCATGTCCCTATTCCCATGAGCCCTATGCATTGCAGTGTCACGGGACCTGGTCCACGGGCTCTTCTCTCCTACATCTACCCTCTCCCACCTGGTTAGCTCATCCCACCTGTGACTTTGAATACCTTCACAATCATATATCTCTAACCTAGTCTTCATCCGTGAGCTCTTGTCAATTCAATTGCCTACGGATCCACTCCATGTGAACAGTCAACAGCATCTCAACATTTCTCAAAATAAACTTCTTATCTTCCTGCTTCCAAATCTGCCCCTCACCTGTGTCAGTAAATGGCAACTCTCTCCTCCCAGTTACTCAGACCAAAACCCTTGACTAAACTATCCTTAACTCTTCTCACACCACACATCAAATCTTTTCACATATGCTGTTGACTCAACCTTCAAAATATCTCCAGACTGACCACTGTTCACCACCTCCCCTGTTACTACCCTAGTCCAAACCACCATCACCTCAGTTTTGAATGAGCCTCATAACCATACTTCTGATTTCTATTCTTCCCTTTTATAGGTTATCGCTGACAAAGAGCCAGAGAAATTTAAGTTGTAGATCATGTCACATCTTCTCCTCAAAACTCATCCCATTCAAAGTAAAATAGCTTACAAGGTTCTATTGCCTGGCATTTGGAATCCTCCCATCTCAAGGTCACTGTACTTGCTATTTCCTCTGCCCAAGTGTCTTCCCCCAGACAGGTGCATGGCTTACCCCTCAATTCCTTCAGGCCTTTGCCTAAATGTGACCCTCCGAGTGAGGTCTGTCCTGACTACTGGTAACTACCTCATCACTCTCTATCCCTCTTCGGTATTTCACATTTCTCCACAAAACTTGTCACCATCTCAAACTGTCAATTTTATTGGTATGTTTATTTTTGTTTCTTTATACCTACTAGCATATAAACTTAATGAGAGCAGGGATTCTTATCTATTCTCTTACAGTTCCCCAGTGCCTAAAACAGAATGTGAAGTCATTTAATTTAAAATATCTGTGAATAAATGAACGAATAAATGAATGAGAGAAGTTTGAACCTAAGGGATTTCTAAAATTTGAATACATCCTCTTTTCCCCAAATAATAATTTACTATCAAGTGGTCAATGACGACAAACTATAAAAGTTGTCATTTACCTCTATAGCCAGAATTTTGCTTGCAAACGTTATGTATATTTCTCATAGTCTCAACTAGCCTATAAATCAAGCAATTCATAGTATCTGGGTCTTAAGCTACTAAGAACAAAAAAAAAAATGGATCTAATCATTAAAACAGACCTCTTGGAATGCAGACACAGAGCCCTTCACACTTAGAAACAAGCAGCAGGAAATTAGCCCCCACTTTGTAATCCCTTTGGATATTCATAGAATTATGACTATACAGGTCAAAAATAAAAAGTACCTTGAAAAATCATCTAGTCCTTGCCCCTTTCTTACAGTTAAGGCCTCTCAAGTAGATGGCATTATTTTTTTTAAGTTAGAAGTACCTTTAACCTGCTCCTGCTCTCTGCAAGGAGAGACTTTTCTGAGTGTTCCAGGTCTCTTTGTGCCCCTTAACTCACCCTTCCCCCTTATAAAGAAGAGAGAAGTATGTGACTTGTAAGTTGGGGGAAAATAAGGAAGTTGCAAAGCTCAGCACCTCCCTCATCTTTCTTCCTGGGAATGATCCTGATACAGGGCATGTGTTCTCTTCCATATCCCCAGGGGTGGGCTCTACCCCAGCCCAGTGGGGCCTGACACACACAGGATGGGGTGCATCTTCAGCCAGCATACTAACCAAGTGAAAGCCCAGTGCTTCCTCCTGGCCTCTTTTGTAAAAGACATTTTCACTATATCTTTAGAATTGTTATTTCTCAACTTGTTCAGAATCCAGGCAGGTAAGAGGAGTATGTTTTCATTCCAGATCTACTCAGAAACTTGAACTACTTTTAAGAAAACGTACTGGCACGTCTCTGCTGTCAGTGTAATTATAACCTTGTCTTTTCCAGAAAATTCCCTCACATCTCAATTCCTCATTCTAGAGTTCAAAGCCTTCTTCCTCATTGTCTTGCATGAAAAAAACATTCCTGTGTATATGTACATGTATGTGTGACGTGTATATACAACTGTACACACACACAAATATTATACAATGTACATTAAAAAATTTGAGGAAGCAACATTCTGTTTCCACTTCTAGCTAGTCAAGCTTTCTGTTTTAAAGTCAACCATATTACATTTTGTCTGTTTCTAAACTTTAATCATTTCTGAGGCTTTGAAACTATTTATGCATGTCTGTTTTAACATGATACCACACACATATTAGGCCTTTGATAAGTATAGGTTAAAAGATAAAATGAAGATCCCCCAAACTGAAATCTGAATGGGCCAGTTCTCTGCTGAGATAATGCATTTTACCCTTTTTCACTCTTAAAATATTTAAACTGCTTGTTTTCATTTGAACCTTTAGTTTGCCATCCTGACTTCGCTATTTCTGTTCATGATATGCTGATTCTCCCAAATCTCAGGCTAGAAAACAGACTTCATTTCAATTTTTCCCCAAATTGATATCATTCAAGCCCTACATAGTTCTCCTTAAAAATTTCTCGCAAATTACTCCCCTTTCTTCCAATCACTTTCAGTCCTCATCACCTCACACCAAAAGTCTACAAGTGTCAACTCCACACTCCTCATACATAATCTCTCACCACCAAATATTATATAAATTGTACTAAATTATCTAAATTACTGCCAGGAAAATTGTTTTAAAGCCCCACATTTAAAATGCCTAGGTTCTACCACTTACTTCCTTTGTGATTTTGGTCACTTAAGAATTTTTTTATGTCAGTATTCATCTGTAAAAATGAGGGTAAAAGTACTTAAGTCACAGGCTTGTGGTAAAAACTAAATGGCCTAATCCAAAGTACTTAGAACAACATTTGGCACATAGTAAGTGCTCAATAAATGTTAAGTATTAACATTACAATGTTATTCTCTTTGAATAGTTTCAATGGTTTATCACTACCTCGGATAAAATAGATTCAGAAAACTGATATCTATTTTTCATGTTAGATGTGAAAATTGCTTGAAAGACAATCTATTAATCAAATCTTCTCACTTTATAAGAAAGTAAAACTCAGAGAATAGGTAACATAAGCAAAGCAAAACTTAGCTTTGATATTTAAGATTCTTTGCACTGTGTCCCTAATTTCTTTTTGACATTATCTTCCATATTAGCCTATCAAAACATTCTGATGTGCTCACCAGTCTCAGCTAAATCACACCTTCCTTTACAGCCTTACTCAATTGTATCACCCTGGGAAAAAGGACTGCTCCTTTCTCTTCATCTATGCAAATCCAACCTAGCCCCTATTGTCTATCTCAAACCCCATCTATTCCAAGAAATCTTCCCTGTTAACTTGTCCAGAGTGCAGACCTCCTGGTCCAAACTTCCTAGTTCTCACTGTCATGCACTGTCCACATAAAAGTTATAAAAATCATTATGGAAGAAAAGTTATATGATTACATCTTGTTCTCAGAGAGATTTTAAGTTCTTTAGAGTAGACATATGGTATCTTAACTGTGTTTAAATGTCCCCAGTGTATATCAGTCTTTCACGGAAAAAAATCAATGGCTATTTTTGGAAGTGGGAATTCTTGGGAGGGAGTACTCTCACAGTATGACATTGTGGCCAATGCTTTGGGATCCTCCTGACTCCTTCATGCATTCAGTCGTATATTCCCACAACCAAGGACAAGCAGCTTAGTATGCTTCTAAGTATGTTGTAGAATGATACACCAAAGTCTCCTAGAGGAGACTAGATGTCTCCAGTACATTGCAAGGACCACACTATAGAACAGTAAGAGAACAAAAGTGTTCAGTAGTACAGTACAACTTGCTAAGATCTGGAGCATGAAGCTCCTGTATACCAGCAATTTTTAGTTATCTAAATAAGACCAAAGCCACCCTGGGTACACATATTATTGGAATATTTGTGATTGATGCAATGTAGCTTTGATCCCAAAAAACAATTAAGCACTAAAGGTCTGGAGTCAGAAAGGCCTGTATTCAAATTCCAGTTGGTTTCAAGCTGATACTCTTTGGCATCCTGCAAGCACATTATGGAACTTAAGGCTCAGAAAGGTTATCTGTAAAATGGCAATAATAAAGGGGATCAAATAAGGTAAGGCACATAAAGGGCTTGGCCCATCTAAAAACATTTCAATAAATGAAAAATTAGCTGATGTTATTATCATTATCACCAACACCAACACCATCATCTTCTAGCTGAAGCTATAGAAGGAGAAAGTCAGTTTCAGATTCCTTCCATGTCCCAGCACCCTTCAGGCACCTTTCCCTGCTTTGCTCCCACCCCTACCTTGTGTTTCTGATGTGGTTAGAAGGGACTGTAAGCTCCATGTCAACAAAGGAATGGAAGTCTGGGCTAGCTGTCACATCTCATATGCCATTGCCCACCCCAGAGACTGGTATTCTCTTCCAAGAATTGGCTGGTTGCTCTCCTATGAAGAGGCAGTTCACACAAGCAGTTTCCTTTATCAGGTATAAATTCTCAGTATGCAACAATCTGGGCACACGAATGAAATCAAATGAGCATTTTTCAAGATCTGTTAAAGAAGTAGCTCCAACAACAATATTTCCAAATCCTGAGCCAAGAGAGAGAGAATGACTTTCATCAGAAATGACAGGAGCCAGCTGCTCCAGGAAAGATGTGAGTGGGGTGAAGAGTGGACCTTAAAAAAGACACCACACGCCAAAGTGTTTACCAAGGCTGAAAATCCTAATGGAGGAGGAGACACATCTTTCAAAGGCAATTAAAAATTAATTGTGACAAGGCAGAAAAACTCTCTGATGTCATTTATTTTAGTTGCAAACCCATTTTCATAGTCAAAGATCATTTATCAAGCTATTTGAGGAAGAAATGAAAAGGTGGTTCTGGGGTTATTTTCACTCATTAAGAAAGAACAAATAGTTGTAAACTTAAAAATTCTTTTCATTGCTTTTAATTTGGCTTTTTCATAAATATTTGTTGCAATTGCACAATGTTTATGTTCAAAAAAGTCATTTAGGAAAGAACAGCACATTCTTTCATGTTCCAGATCATGAAATCAGGTAAGAGAAGATCTTTCAAGAAAAGAAAAACCATGAAGAAAAATGTTTTCTTTTAAAATCCAAATATTTTGTTTGCTACATCTTAAAATGATCAAATAATCAATAACAGGATAACAAGTAGAGGAAAATTTTTTTTGAGGCCCAAATGCCAACATTTTAACATTCCAATCTTAGTTTTTAAAGAAGTACTTCTACTGGCTATATTTATTATCACTGGATGTTTTGCAGACTCAAGAGCTATATTAGGCATTCTAAAAATTAATATTCCTCATGCATCTTACAATTTGTTGATAGATAATATTTCTAAAGACTAACTGAAGCTGGAATTTAAAAAGAGGAAAATCAGCATTTGTTTGCAGGGCCAAAGGCCAGGGAAAATATGACAGATAAGAAATGTAGACAGCATTTTTAAAGGTTTTCACTGAAACTTCACTTGTAATTATATTTTCCAAATCTAAAACAATCTGGCTCATGATTTGACAAAAGTATGAGAAACTGGGAAAGACCATGGGGCCACTAGATTAGTTTCCTGTTGCTGCTATAACAAATTGGCACAAACTTGGTGACCTAAAACAAAATGCCTTTATTATCCTACAGTTCTGGAGGTCAAAAGTCAGAAACTGGTCACACTGGGCTAAAATTAAGGTATGAGAAGGGCTACATGTCTTCTAGAAGCTCTAAGTGTGATTTGTTTCCTTGCCTTTTTCAACTTACAGAGGCCACCTGAATCTCCTGGCTGATGGTTCCCTTCCAACAACTTGGCAGCCAGCAACACTGACCATAAGTCTTTCTTATGCTGCAAACTTTCTTTCATCTACATCTTCCATAGATAAAGACTCCCCCCGGGATAATCCAGAATAATCTATTTTAAGGTCAACTGATTAGCAACCTTAGTTCCATTGCAAACTTAATTTCTCTTTGCCATGTAACATAACATATTCAAAAAATTAGCATTCAGAAGTAGACATCTTTGGAATCAATATCCTGCCTACCACTCCCATCAGTTCCTGTGAAGTATGCTGGGAAGCCTTCACATCTATACCATCATTATAAACGTGTGGCTCCCCAGAATTCATCTTTTTTACTTTAACTGCACCCCATTTTTCTCTCAGGTTAACCATCCCACACTCCACTCTTAGTCCTTGTAAGTCAAGGGTAAAATGTCTCGATTGAGACCAATCTGTGCACTGCATCCCTGACTACAGTTAATGACTCAAGCTTATGACTCAAGCTAGGTAGCCAATAAAAGCCCTACCAGGAACTTTCCTGGAGCTGTCAAAAAAAAGAAGTGTTCTGCCTAGTGGGTGAAAGGTGGTGTGATAACTTAGAGATGCTAGTGACAGTGTTTGCCACAACTTGGGAGGGGTAGAGAGGACATGACAGTCTTATCCTGATAGAGATATAAAGTCAACATAGAGGAGAGAGGAAGGAAGGAAGGAAGGAAGGAAGGAAGGAAGGAAGGAAGGAAGGAAGGAAGGAAGGAAGAGGATGGAAGGAGAGAAGGAGAAAGGAAAAGGGAGAAGGGGTGGGGGAGGAGGGAAAAGAGGGAGGAAGGAAGAAGAAGAGGTACCTGACATTATTTTGAGCCCTCAGACCCGGTTATACCTGACTTTGATCACTTGGTCAATTTTGTTTTACTTAACCAGTGTCAGCTTGGTTCTTGTTATTAACAAAGGAGTCATAATACAGAAATTTTCTCTTAATAAAATAGAAAGAAGAAATTTCAATAGATAAGGTAGAAGGAAGAAAAAGAATTGTATCCAGTATACATACAATATAGTTGGTGTGGAATCTACATGAAATAATTGTTTTTGCACCATTCCTTACTCAACTCCTTCCCTCTACTGCTATATTCCAATGAATTAGCAACACTTTATCACCAACAAAAAGATAATACACGAAAATAGAACTCTCAAAGGGCTGTTGCATGGTTAGCTGAATGGTTGGATAGTTCACAGTAAATTAAGGTTCCTGGAAACTCATGGTAGCAGCCAGACCTGTCAAAAATGGAGTGATTAGGAGATGGCTCTCTCCGAATAATTTTTTTTAAAGCACAGTACTAAGACATACTATTTATAGTATCTATTATTCTCTTTTGCTTCCCATATGCCAGCATTTCATGAAACCTTTACAACTCTATGAAGCAAGCAGTAGTAGTATGCCTATGTCATAAACAAGATTCTCTGAGAGGTTAAAGGCATCCACTGGAAAGTGGTGGAGCCAGGACTTTAAACTGTATGGTGAACGGAGTCCGCACCCCTGATCAATTGATGAAAGAAAGGCAACGAATATTAATAGTAAATATACTGGTTAGATTTTAGATTAAGGTATGGACTCTACATGTAAAATGTTTACATCTAAAAGAGAACTCAAGTTATATGAATATTTCAATCATTTTTTATTTTTGTGTGCACATACATAAATATATGCACTATATATGAAGAAAAATAGTAGGAAATGTTATTTAATACATAAGATCACTGTATTTGAAGATTCGTGTTGAATCTTACTTACTTTTTACAAGTTTCCCAAATATTATTTTTATTTTATCAGTCACTTCAAAAATGAGATACTGTTTCATGCTGCTTATAATTTATTCTAAATTCCATAAAGATTCATCATGCTGAATTTGTGGCAGTCGTTTTTATAAACAAGAGACTGACATTTTACCACAAAATCTTTCCTAGAGATTTACAGTTAGTCAGCAAAGTCATGTAAACGTATTTGGAAAATTAGGATGGATCAATTACTGTGGGAACAGATTCCTTAAGCTAGGAAACTCTTCCCACACTTTCCCATCCATTCTAAATAACATATAACTCTCAAATTCTATGATGTGAACAAATCTTCTCATAAATAAAATTACAAAACATCTTTATAATATTGTTCATACTTTTGGATACCTGATAACTAGAAAAATGATTAATTCATTCCATCTTTCAGAGACTGCATAATCAAATATTTAAAAATTATATTCATGTCAAGAAGAATTGAGCCAAAATTAATTTAGAATATCTTTAATCAACACTTTCCTATATTGCTAGTAGTTCACCTCATACAAATTTGTTTAAAAGTGACTGTTAAAATGCATCATTTTATTTTGGTTTTACTCAGTCTTCAACTTCCAGGACTCTCTCCTAAAGTAGTCATTTGAAAAACAGGCAATGATTTATATATGACACAGTGTGGCAACATTCATTATCATGAGAAAATGGACACCATCAGGAAAATTATTATATAAATTAAGGTTTATTAGTATACTGGAATTAAAATGTTTACAAATAATTTTTAATGCTAGGAGAAATTATACTAAAATATAAAAAAAAAAAAGGTATACAAAAACCACACCATCTGTGTATTAAAAGAAGACTGAATAATAATATGCTAGCATAATATGTTGACAGCTATCACTGTCAACATATCCAGTCCAAGCAGCTTAACCAAACTCTTCAAACTGAAGTCACTCATTATTTTACCAGGCATTGTCCTCAATGGATTTCCAAGGTAATCTGGGTTGGCTACCTACAAGTAGAGAATATTTAGAGATAATCACCTTGGAAGAAGAGGTGACCTTGGGGATTTCTTAATACTTCTGAGGAATATCATGATTAGTTGGTAAAAAGACAAGGGCTAACTGTGAAAGAATGTGGAAGAAATATTTCAACTAAACAGCAATAAGTTGCTGATAACAAATAACATGCTGCACTCAATTAACAGCTTCATCTAAGAAGCTTAAATAATTTAACATTAACTATTATGATGCGCAGTGGAGGGGTGGGAACTAAATCAGTAAAGTCAAGTGCATGATCTTTAGTTACAAAGAACAGTGACTTGGGTAGCTAACCACATTTTTTAGTATTATTATTATTGGCGAATTAGTGGGCATTCCTGCATATAATTCAATGCAATTTGCCAAATATTTGTAAAACACAAATGGCAAAGTGTATAAAAACTGATAAGCCTAGGTCCTTGAGATTTGTAAGGTGAAAAGAGAAGTCACAGAAGCCTTCATACCATTGAATAATTAACTGTATAACCACTGTTGCCATCCTCATTTTCTTGGGGACCGAGTAAACCTGGAGAGGGTCTCAACAAGGGCATTTAAGGATATTCAGATTTATACAGGTAAATCCCAATGTGATAATACCCTGTTTGCTAGATCTATTAAGAAATATTTGAGGACACGCAAGGTACCAAACTCTTTTACTGAGGATACAACAAAGTCTGTTCTCATGAGGTCCAGAGTAGAGGAAATGCTTACTCTATATGTGTAGTACTAGATGAAATGACTCACACCAAACCTTGAAAACCAAATAAATACCTGCAAATGATGAAAAAATTAGTTTTCAGTAAACTGAATATTTGAAAGGACAAGATTAGCAACTTAGTTTGTTAAGAATGAAATATAATGGAATTTGAAGCTGGGAAGCAGAAATAGGGCACAGAAAGATGACAATGCCCCAATTCCAAGAGAAGGGGTAGGGGAAGGGAAGACAGCTTAAAGTCAAAACCTCACAATGATTTTTCTCCCTAATAATACTCAGGGGAGCCCAAAGTGGTTGCTTATGAAACAAAAGGACTCAGAATTCTCAGATTTTCTGGTGTCTACAGAACTATGATTATTGCCTAAGCTACATGTGTCTCAGAGCAAGCCTCCTTACCCAATCAGGACAATGAACCAGCTGCCCACAATCACCCTAGGCCTTACACCAAGGCCATATTCTGAGTCAGAAATGAAAGAATTCCCTGATATGCCACAGAAGTATGTTAATGACGACATGAAATACAGTTACATATATATACACAATACATACATATTCACACATGCACCCATTTGTATATATGGGTGTATGTAAAGTATATATGGTTATAAATAGGTAGGTAGGTAGTTCCTTTCTAGTTGACAAATGAACAGAGAAGTAGATCACATTCCAAAACACATTTGCCCATTTTCTCTAGGGTCAATCATACTTGCACACATATCAAGAGGGCATTTCTCCACTGGGTGGAGAGAGAAGGAAAAGAGCAATATCCCCTATCGTGCACTATAGAGATGATATATCTATACGTATTCTAACCTGCTCCCATTACAAATTGCCTTCTTTCTACCTAAATAAGAAGCTTTTCAGTCTACAGGCTTGAAGCATATCAGACATATTTTTAAAATTTGGCTTCCTAAGCCAGATACTAAAAGAGTACACATTGTGGGATTCTATTTATAAAAAGCATACACAATAAAACCTGGCAAAATTAACCTATCCTGTTGGAAGTCAAGAGAGTGGTTACCCCTCATTCAGGGATAGTGCCAGGAATGTGGCACAAGCATCGGTAATGTTCTACTTATTGATCCAGGTACATGGGAATGTTCCCTTCATGAACAATCAGCAAGGTGTACACTTATGTGCACTATCCTGCATGCATGTTATATTTCAATAGAAAGAATATTTAAAATTTAGCTTCCTAATAACTTGTGGTTTGTCACTAATTTATACTGATCTCTTCCTGAGACATTAAATTATCCAGGAATTATTCAGAACTGTGGATTTTATCTAGCCAAATATTAATTTATAAACCAACAAATATGAATTAATTCTACAAACCTTATTTGTCTTTCCTAATTGTATAACTAGTCAAATAGCACCTCTGGGCAGTTTTACAAGACAACTTTTAAATTGATTATTGGAAAAAAGTTAATTATATGTAGAGGTATGCATTTTACCTAACCTCCATATTAGCAAATCCTTTATGCATGGGGACAAGAGAAATCTCATTACTGTATGTGAGATTTTTTTAAAAATATGTTTTTAAATCACTCATAAGAGCTACATAAATGATTATAACCCAAAGCCAAATAATAGCTACATTTCTGTTATCACAAGACTTGAGTCAAAACGTTACTGTTATTTTTTATCTCTATTTTTTCTCCACCCAACTTGAAAATGGTAAATAAAATTATAAAAGAGAGAAATCCCATAAAGCTGAGGAACTTGGGAGCAAGTAAAACTCCTGCAATACAACCTAAGAGTGCCCTACCTTCCTCTCTTTCATATCGCTACTCATCCCTCTCCTACCAAATTTAAGCATACTCGTACTACTTTCTTCCTTGCAGAAAAAGGCTGCCAAAGTAATTTATATTAGCAAAGGGACTGGACCAAAGTCTAACCCAGGGCTTCTTACATGAAAGCATGCTGATTCTATCTGAAAATTTAATCAAAGGAATACATTTTATTCCTCTGGTAGAATGGGTAATCTTAAAAGAGCTTTTTAATTTATATATTGAAAAGTTGGGATGTTTCGGTAATCAAATTTAAGTAACAAGAGTAAAACAGTTTTCTTTTCCATACTTGTTTCGGGATTGGTTTAAAAAAGTTCTCTAAAAAGATATTGATGGCTGAGTGCCATCAACTACAAATGACAAATATCTCTTCATAAACACTATATTTTTAATACAGTTCTCAGTCACTCTCCTCCCCCCTCTGTCCTGCTCATACTATGAAAGTTTAAGATTGGGAAGAGTTCCAAAGATGCTAAACACTGAATAGGAAGCGAGCATAATGACATATGCTGATACACAGCTACATATAGACACCTCTGGGACTGCATCTTGGGGTTCCTCCCTTAGTTTACAAGTATGGAATGCCCCCAGCTCTCCACACAATACACTACAGACAGTAGCAGTGTAACCTCTCAAGCTTCATTTTCTTCAAATCTAAAATAGGCATAATGCTGTTTGTACTACATAATGCACATAAAGCAGTAAACACTGCCTGGCACATAGTACGGCAACTATTTGTAACTACGTTTACAGTAATAAAAACCCTTCATCTAAAAGATGACTTTACAATATCACTTGACACAGAATTTACAGAGACTGATACTCTGCCAAAAAGAAAAATTATCTTTTAAAGTAACCCAAGTTAAATGTGTATAAAAAGGCTTTGACTGCACTCTGGCTCCTTGCCAGATGACTTTCAGTCTCTGAATTCAGAACGAATACGTTATTATAAACAGTTCTAAAAAAGACCATGGACTTTTGAGCAACCTATTACAAGTCACTTACATTCTCTGAGCCTCAGTCTCCTTACCCATAAAATGGGAATCATTCCTACATCATCAGGTAACACAGAGGTTTAAGATGTTATTTGCAAAGGGCCTAACAGTATTTTGCACATTAGCAGTTCATTATTTTAAAGCAGATGGAATAAAGTCATCAGAGGGTTTATTCAAAGCTGGAAAATTTTTGAGGAAAATTTTCCATCCTCTGTACTTCATTATTCCCTTCTTTGTAGCATTCTTACACTTTGCCTTTTGCTTTAATCAGCTGTGCTCCTAATGCTACACCAGTTGATTTGATTCGATTTATCTCCATATCATCTTCCAGCCCCTACATCACCCTCCAGGAACCTACCAGTGGCCCGACCAAAGACAGTAATAAATTGATGCTTGAAAAGTCAAAATGCAGAAGAATTTTCACATCACTATAACTCAGCCTGAGGAAAGTGGGATTCTCCTCCAGAAAGAGGAAGAACAGAAATGTTCCTGGACTACAAATTACTTTTTTAACCACAGGAGAAATTTCAGAAACAATATTTTACTTAGTTTACTTCATTCCCTACTTTCTACTAAGATAAGAGTGACATCTGAGAACAAGGCTTACCTATTTGCACCATTTCTTCATTACCAGCCTGGAAAGGAGGGGGAAAAGTAAGAAAAAGAAACAGTTACTGGGTTTCATCTTATCACCTTGTGCATTTTATTTCTACCATTAATGCTTTTCAGGAGCTAACTAATCAGGGATGCTGGGGGACAGGATTGGTGCCTAAGGCCTGCACCTGGGTTTGCAGAAGGTTCTTGTGTCCCCGAGCACGAGCCAATTCAATAACAATGCTGGGCAGGGAATTGTTTGCCCATTTTAATTTTAATATTTACAAAGCTAGCAAAATAAAATACTGACACTCAATATTCTTTTCTGAAAACTCTAGATACTGGGTAAGGATTAGAAAAGAAAGTCTCTGAATGATAAGAGCGAAAAGAAGCCTAAAAGGGGGTCTGATTTATCAGATTTAAGGTCAAGAATGAATAATTCTATACTTTTTACCGTGTGTTCCGACCAGGCAGACCAGAGAAGCTACAAAAACTCACGGACAAATTCTGTGCCCAAAGTCCCACCGGCCCTGTGCTGATGTGATTTACTACAAACAGCTCGGCTCGTCCAGCTGAGCCTTCTTAAGGACTCTTCTGAGAGCATCGGGCTTCACCTTGAGTCTCCAAAGGGTGGGGGCTGGGCCAAAAAGAAACAGAGCTGCACTCAGCTTTAAAGAGGAGGAGCTGTGCAGAGGGGGAGGGGAGAAAAGCGGCCGGCGCCTCCAGCCTCTGCCCAGGAAAATGCAGGGCAGGAAACGTCCTCAGCCCCCTCCCCAACTGTCAAACCCCAGCCCTGTCGCAGTTCTCCCAGGACACGTGTCTACTGGATCGCTCCCTGCCCGGCCCAAAGACTTCCTGAAACCCCCGCCTCTGGCTGCCCGAAAAGGCTGTGATTCAGTGAGGAGAGAAAGCCCCACGAACCCAACTCCGGCTGCAGCGACCAGAACACTGAGATCCTGGAACCAACATGTAGAACTTCATTCAAGCGCCCAGACCGCCCTTCGAAAAGGGGAAACCCAGATGGCGCGGCGAGGATGCGAATTGGCTGCAGTCTGTCACCAGGAATTGTTACGAATGCCACAAAGTGATGAAGCCCTCCCTAAGTGTGAAAAGCCTGGGATCCCAGAGTGGGAGTCATAACCTTCCGTGCAATTCAACCCCCCACCCCCAAAAGACCGCGCGCTGCGTCCAGCCCTCAAAACACCGTTTCTGAATGCACAAGATAACAGGGAAGGGTGAGAGGGGGAGGAGGAAAGAGAGGAGGGGAAAGGGGGGAGGAACTTTTTCGGGAAAAGGTTGGGTTTGAGTTTTTTATTATTTTCCACTTACTTGTCCATCAGCTGAAGTCCTAACCTGTACCAGAGCGGCTGCTATCAACCAAAGTGACAGGAGAACCATCACGAGTCGAGTTGACTTTTCAACTACTGGGCAAAGCAAATGCCCAGAGCACACACCCCCCAAAATAAGTTTCTTTAAAAAAAAAAAAATTAAGGAAAAAAATGCAGAATAAAATTTAAAATAAAAAAACTGATCTTCTGTGCTTTGCTTCAATGAAAATGAAATCTGAGCTCTGAGACCGGCCCCCTCTGCTCTGCAGTTCTTCCCACTTCACCTTCTCACCCCGTCCTCCCAAACAGTGTGCAGGAGCGAGAAGGTGCTGCGAGCCGGTACGGGCTGCGCCGGGAGAGGGGGAAGGGACGAGGGGCTTCCAACTATCTCTGCCCAGAGCGGCTTTTTCTAGGCTTTTCGAGCACCATTGGACTCTAAGGTTAGCGCGGAGAATGCTTGGGTCCCCAGGAGCACAGCAAGGGGAAGTATCAGCAGAGAGACGAGCGAGCCGGAGAGGGAGAAAGAGGCAGCGAGAGGGCGACTCCGCCGCGCACACAGAGGTGGGGGCGGGAGGAGCCGAAGGGGAGGAGGAGGAGGCAGAGGAGGTGGGAGGAGTGGGCCGCTCGCCGGCTCCTGTTGCTCGCAGAGCGGCCGTCTGCTCGCTGCCGGCGACCCGCCGGGCGCTAATAAGGCGGCCGGAGCCCACCCGGCAGCCCCTCCCGCCGCGGCGCCCACGTCACGCGGGGCCGGAGCCCGCGCCCCCGGCGCCCGCCGGGGCGGCCCGCTCGGGAGGACGGACGCAGGCAGGGGCAGGGTCTGAGACCTCGAGACCTCCAGGGGGCTTGTGTGGCCCGGGCTCGACCCACCACCCGTGGTTCCTCTCCGTCCCTGGGAGATGGGCGAGGGGTGGCGACGGTCCGGGGGAGCCGAGGGTCGCGACTGGGGGGACGGGCGGCGAGGTAATTATAGGAAGAGGGAGGGTCCAAGGGCCGGTCCTGCGCTTTAGGAAATGCACCCCCGCCAGCCTCCACTCTTCTCCCAGGCAGAGGAAAGCCTCCCCCGAGAGAACCCCGGGAACCTCCAGGTCTTAATGACGAGGTTATCTCCTCTCCAGACACCAGTCGTCTCCCTCGTTTGGTGGAGATGGTCCCCGCCCCCTTAAAGTTCTTGTTTATGCTTTATTCGTTTATATTACTTGTAAAAGATACCATGTCCCTTCTTTGACTCGCCGGCTGCTTCCATTTATCACTAGAGTACACAGGCCTCAACGTCTCTCCCTCTCACCAAGATTAAGTTATCAAATGATTTCTGCCCAGTGTGGTCCGGAACTTACTAGTAGTAGATGAAAAGAACTTGAGCTCCCAAGACGGGAGATGAGTTTGCTGGAATCCAAACCCAGGCCACTTTCTTAGGGCAGACTCCTGAGGGCGCTTTCCAAGGAGAAGGGATAGAAAAGGAATCACATATTCCAACCTCCACTGACCATCTTCTACAGTCTCTCCCAAGAACAGACTGTGAAAGAGCTGTGATTAGGCACAAATTTATTTATAATTGTCACAACTTCAACTACAGAGAGCCTTGCAGGGCCCTGCCTGAAATAAAATGTGAAGCTAATGTTTGTTTTGCTGTTTGTTTGTTTGTTTGTTTGTTTAAAGCTGTGAGTTTGCTGGGTGTCTGATTCATTATTTAAGGGTTGTATCTTTAACTTCCCGTGGCAAGATTCTGTGTCCACTGATGTGTTATCTGCTGTCTTCTCAAAATCTTATATGTAGGACACTTACATGTGAAAATGAGAAACCAGATAACTGGCCTCAGCTAGGAACGAGGTATTAGGTTAATTAGTTGTTAGTTGTAATTATAATTAGACTCCAGCACCGAAGTATCTCTAAATTCCTTTTTTTTCTTCAATTAAAGCATTCAGCATTTTTGTAACCTGTCATTGACTTACTATCCAGAAGTGATTTACTGATTTTGTGCCTACTTTTCTTATTCATTAAAAGAAATAATACTCATGTTCAATAAATAAATGATATTAATTTGCACTGAAAAGTTAAAGAATGCTAGAGAACAAATCAGAACACCTAGATGCTAGGCCCCACTAATAGCTCTCTGACCTTGACTAGTCACTAAAACTCTATGTTGGTTTTCCCCTTATGAGATATTCCAGATCTAAAATTCCCCAGTTTTGGTAATAATAAATACTATATTTAGTCATTGCATTACAGTAGTCCTTTTTGTGCTAATTTTACAAAATTCAGACATTTGTTATCACTGTAACTTTTGGCACAATAAGCAATTCATGTGACTTTCATGAAACCAGTGGCTTTAGACATTTTTAGCCATCACCACAGAGAAAAATGTATTCTACACTGTGAACTAGTAAAACTTTCATGATTCAGAACTTACTACACACAATGACCCTGATATTTTCTATCCTCTTTGTTTTCTGTTTTTGGTTTATTTTCCCACATACTGGTCAGGATCGACTTTATTGATTTCATAATCCAATGAGTCATGACCCTCATTCTGACAAACATTGACTTGGGAGTATATAATAAGGTTTCTATTTCTTGGATTGTAAATGAGTTGAGCTCTTATTAATAACGATTTCCCAATATACCCTAAGACAGTTTCTCAAAGTATGTCCTGAAATGTTAAATGTTTAAAAAAAAAAAATTCTTTGACAGTCAACTAAAGTTTGTGAGGTACTCAGATAAATGAATTTCGTTTTTTCAGAATTTCACAAGGACTTTAATATCCTAAGTGAATTGTGAGTCCTCATACTGATGTGACTTAACCATAGAATACTTTTTTCTCACATTTTATCCTCTGACCAACACAGGAAAATGCCATTACATAAACTAATTATTAAAGTAAAATGAATTTTGGGTCAGATAGGTAGGATTCACATGCAGATAGATTCAACCTCAGTTTTCTCAACTCTAAAATCAGTTTAATAATACAGCTTTTGTAAAATGTTCATGATAACATAATCTTGCATGTAAACTGTCTAGCACATTGTCTAGAACATAGGGCTTAAATAAAATGTTTTAGATGAAACTATGGCATAGGTACGGATGGCTCACTGAAAATGAAATATAGCTAATTCTAAGAAAGGTAGGAAAATATAAACATAAAAAGCACGAACTTTTAATTTTACCAGAGACAATGTTAGGAATCAAAAGCAAAGAAGTCATTGAGTTCCTTCTGCAAACTGACCTCTACCTGCCTGCATAGTGTCAACCTCCTGCCCTTGTCTCCATACTTCTTTGCTTCCAGCTACCATGTTGCTTCCCACACTCATGTCCACACATGTGCTCATATTGATATTTTAGTCTGTAACACCATTCCTCTTCCTTTCTACGAGGTAAAGAACATATTACAGAAGATGCCAATAGATGCTCCACAAAAATGCTAAACCAATGCTTGTAGTATGCTTTTTTCCAAAATATGTTTTAAGGAGTGTTGACATAAGAAACATCCAAAACTATAGAGAATTTTTATGATTTTATTTAAGCCAAACTGACAACAATTGCCAGGAATCAAACTCTCAAAAATGCTCTGGAGAATGGCAATTTTGCAGCTTATTTTATACATCAGAATCAAAGGAGGTCATGTAAGGAGGGTTACATGAAATCCCTTGGTGGCAGAGTAAAGGGGCAAGAGAAAGCAAACTGGGGAAATCCCTAGGACTGGGTAAAAAGTTAAGTGGAGAATCACATACTTTTTCACATTGACGGGTATAGGATAATTAATAATATTTATAGCACAAAGAGATGGTATGCATGGAACAAGATAACAATGAGATGTTCTGTGGGCTCATGCTCTGGTGCAGTGCTTGTGCCTTGAGGGGTCCGGAAAAGATTACTCTGACATTTCAAAGGTGTGTTATATTAGATGCAAAAAGACAATAAACATGTTTACTTAAGGTAAGGATTGACTTTTATCAAGGAAGCTACAGGCCTAGGACATGAATACCTGTCATGATCCACTTTTCATTAGAAATTTTTATGTTTAGACCATTCTATGTGGTTACTCCTGGTCTCTGAATTTGTAAGGCCCACCATGTAAGCCTCCCTTGAGCTTGTCAAATTTAATATGTGCCCCCTTTTTCATCCATAGTAGAGAAATAATTTCAAAAGTAATCACATGTATAAAGTCTCTCTAATTGTAAAATCACACTCTTTAAACTTGTTTCATAAAATCAGTTGATATATAGACACTTTTTTTTTTAATTTTTATTTTTTATTTATTTATTTATTTTTTAGGTGAGGCAACCCTTGGTTGACCTCACAGATTTTAAGGAGCTTGTCAGTTTACAATCCCTTATTTTGTTTATTCATTTTTTTTACACCTACAGCACCTGGTCTTCCTAGGTGGTCTCCCATCAGAGTACTAACCAGGCCCAATGCTGCTTAGCTTCCGAGATCAGACGGGATCGGGCTTGTTCAGGGTTGAGTTGCTGTAGACGATATATGGACATTTTAATCTGTACATCGTTGCATTGGCAGCAATTAGCTAAGCAGAGAGGGGTGTGTGTGTGTTTTTTGTTTGAGAGTGATTCGTCGATGTTGTTTACCTTGTCATAATTTGACAACATTTTGATACCCAATATTTATTGTGTTAAACATATATTAAAATTTTTGTCATTTCTTGCAATGAAGAATTTGTTTGTAAGTTTGTTGTTGTTTCTGTTGTTTACCTTTCCCACAGTTTTTTAAAGTCTTTAATTTTTTAGAGCAGCTTAAGGTTCACAGCAGAATTGAGTGGGAGATACAGAAATTTCCTATATACCCCCTGCCTCCACATATGCATAGCCTCTCCTATTATCAACATCACCAAAAAAGTAAGAAAAGAGTGGTACATTTCTTAGAATTGATGAACCCACATTGACACAGCATAATCACTCTAAGTTTATAGTTTACAAAATGGTTCACTCTTGTTTTTGTACATCCTATGGGTTTGGACAAATGTATAAAGATGTGTATCCATCATTATAATATAAAACTATTTTCACAACCCCCAAAATCCTCTGTGCTCCACCTATTCATTCCTCCTTCCCTATTAAATCTTGGCAACTGCTGATCTTTTCTATTGTTTTCATAGTTTTGCCTTTTCCAGAATATCATATCGTTGGAACCATACAATACGTAGCCTTTTCCAATTGCCTTCTTTCACTAAGTAATATGCATTTAAGGTTTCTCCATGTCTTTCACTGGCTTAATAGCATTTTGTTTTTGTTTTTGTTTTTGTTTTTTAGCACCTAATAATATTCCATTGCCTGGATGTACCACAGTTTACCTACTGAAGGACATCTCGGTTTCTTCCAAGTTTTAGCAATTATGAATAAAACTGCAGTTTTTGTGTGGACATAAGTTTTAAACTCCTTTGGGTAAATACCAAAAAGCACAATTGCTGGAACATATGGTAAGAATTTGTTTAGTTTTGTAAGAAACTACCAAACTCTCATCCAAATTTATACCACTTTTTTCATTCTCACTGGCAATGAATGAGAGTTCCCGTTGCTCCACATCCTAGCCAACATTTAGGGTACAAGTGTTCCAGATTTAGGCCATTCTAATAGGTGTGTAGTGGTATCTCATTGTTATTTTAATTTGCATTTCCCAGATGACATATGAAGTGGAGTATCTTTTCACATGCTAATTTATCATCTGTATAACTTCTTATAGGTAAGGTGTATGTTAAGGTCTTTGGCCCTTTTTTAAATTTAAATTGTTTGTTTTCTTATTGTTGAGTTTTAAGAGTTCTTTGTATGTGTTAGATAGAAGTCTTTTATCTTTTTTTGCAAATATTTTATCCCAGTCTGTGGCTTGCCTTTTCATTTCATTCTTTTGACCTTGTCTTTCACAGAGGAGTTTTTAATTTTAATTAAGTGCTTCCCCACATTTTTAATATATCTAATGACCTCTGTTAATATTCATTAGATGCATTATAATTTTTAATTTTTTCCCATGGTCAAATACATCTGAGAAATTCTCTACTCAACTTTGTTCAAAGTATAAGTACAGAACTTCATTGCATCATAAACAACTAGATATATATCCACCTCTCCTAAACTGCAAGTTCCTTAAGGGCATTGATCTCTGCTTTATTTGCTTTCAGTTACAAGTATCCAGCACAATTCTCGTCCCATGGAAGTTATAGTGTACTTTAACTACTACACCTTGAGCGTGTCTTTTTTCCCCTACTTGGTGATGAGCTTTATTCCAGGTTCTGGGATTCTTGACACATAGAACTAACACAGAGAAACATTAGAGTAGGTACAAGGAACTGTTAAAGTTGGGCATACTGGCCATCTTCTCTATGTCACTACTCTCTATAGCCTCAAAGAACACAGCTACAAGACTTGCAAAATAAGATAATGCGGATGATAGCAGTACATATAGAATTACATCACTGAGGACAAGTGTCTTTCTCTCACACAGCACCCTCCCCTATTTTATATAACACTGATTTTTTATTTGTAGATTGGAGAATCTAGCATGCTGTCATTCTTCTTATTATTATTTTTTTTAACCAAGACATTAGTTTGTTTAGGAGTTAGGGTGCTAAACTTTCATACTCATTGAATAGAGCCTGACACATAGTAGACACTCAAAGAATATTTGTCGAATGAATGAAGTAGTGAATATTTACTCTCTTTACTTAATAGATTTAAATAAGTTTTCTTTTCTTCCTACTATCAGTGAATAAGCTATTTCCAACTTACACCTTTATCACAAGAGTTTTTGCAAGTCCTGTTAAAATAGAAAAGAAACTTAAAACAGGAAAACTTATAAACACAGGATCAAGAAATTAGAAATGAAAAAGCCCTACTAGGTCTAATTCATGCCTGAGCTAGTGGTTGAGGCAGTGTTTTTTCCACAGTCTTTTTCTTCAAAAGAAAATCAATATCTTATGTCAATAAATTTGGACCTCCAGAAATTTTTAATTTAATCATTTACTTCTAGAAGAATAATTTTACCATGGAACAGACTTGAGAAAAAAATTATTCTTCATGTGCTTTGATTTTCCTCCTTGACTTGGGATTATTCATTGTACTCTTATCTTTGATTAGTACCATAAATATTCTTCTTTCTTTCACTTATAAAAAGTTTAGTTTAATAATTAATACATTTAACTGTTCATACCCGATTGACATCAATGACTATTGCTGTATACCTTCCATTATTTTTATAATCTTTCCTTTTCTTAATACCTTGAAAAATTTTTTGTTTGGAAACTCTGAATGGTAATAAAAGATCAGGGTCTTCCTGGGTTTAAATAGAAATAAGTGAACAATTAAAATTTAAAATTCTTTTACATATTCCTTGATATGGCATAACCTAATAGTTATAGCTTTTTTATTAGTGAGTATTTACAATTATCATCAGATTACTTTGCATTTATACCATAATTTTCCTCTTGATAGCTCCAACATAGTGAAACTTGGGATAAAATAGATGAGCATATAGGACTACTGAATGTAGTCATTGTGCTCTCTTGGAAAGGCAGGGGTTCAAAATCAAGAGGTGGCATAGTGTTTTTTACAGAGTCGACCATTCAATAATATTTGATAAATTTAATTAAATAGCTAACCTACCTCTACTAATTATACCAATGCTTGTATTTTGAAGTGTCACCAGAATGTTAACTTCAGAACTGTGTGTTGCTTTCTAAAATAATTCTCATCTCAAAAAACTCAGGCGATACCACACAGTACAAGACTGTTAATTAATTACCATTTTTAAAAATTAGAGTAGGATTCACCATTTACAATTTATTAAGGAGGAGAGGAATGTAGCAAATTAGCAGTTACAGTTTATAACTAAGATTTTCTTATAAAAGAGTGAATGTTGCCTTCAAGTCAGAAACTTAAATGTTCTGAATTTACATGAGTCAAAACAAGATAAAATGAGTTTCTGTGGGAAAAGCTATATTAAAATTACATTTGAGAGAATTCCTCCACTTAAGAAAGTATTGTTACTATAAATTAACAAAGTAAATTCTGTAATAAAATTTCCTGTAGATTTTTGAGATTAGAACACTCAACTTTTAGATATGCTATCTGAAAGCAGAGAAGTAAAGTCAGATCTCTTTAGGATACTCAATCCAACAACTATGTAAAACTACAGTTCTGCTATATGGTGAAACACAATGTATTTTAAACATCATTGCAGTATATTTGAATTAACAGAGTTTCTGTGTTGTTATTAATTTTCTGAACCTTCATATTACTTATCTACTGACTGGCAAATTTTCACAAAATGCTTATAAGGATTTTCTTGGGCTTTTTTTTTTTTCTCCCATTTTCCCTCATAAAAATAGCTTTCCAATAAGATGAATTCTTTAATTCTTAGGGTGTTATATTTATTCATTAAAGTAGCTTTAACTTTTTCTATACTAGAATTAGAAATAATTTGCACAGAAAAAACAGACAAAGAAAACAATTCACCAAAGAAATTAAAATTTAGTTAGAAAATTAACAGGCAGTCTAAGACTGTCTCTCCTTACGAAAAGATAACTCACAGTCTTAGAATGTAGCTATTTAGAAAGAAAAAAAAACAACAACAAAAAAAACCAAAATAACCGAACTCTGACCTAAAAGGTTTGGGGTTTTATCTTAATTGATTCTCAGCCAGACGATAAACCAGATATAATCAAGCTAGAAGTTGTTGCTGCTCTTATTGGTTGCTATTATTACAAAGGGTCACTTATTTTAAGGAAAAAAAAAACAAAACTAAACTAAAATTTATGTCTAGGGTCTTTAGTTTGTTATTGTCACACTAAACAAAGCAAGAACCTAGAATCCACCACTATACTGGCAAATTTAAATGATAAATGCTTAGTGGAGACAATTCAAATGTGCAATTATAGAACCATTTAGTAGTCTTATGCCATCTCAAAGAAATGTGAGCTTTTCTGAAAGAACTTTTGCCATTAATGTACTTAAAACAGAATCAAATATTCTAATGACATTTAATGTTTTTCACATATTAGGAAACAATTATCAGAAATATTTACTCTCCAGTCTATTTTTATCAATAATTTAAATTCACAATAGCATAAGGAAATGATGCAAGTCTATACACTTCAGTTAATTCTCAAATCTGTTGCCTTCCTAAAAAAAAATTTCAGCATTTAAACTAAATACATGCTTGTGATAATTCATTCTGAAAACATGTCTCCATTTACTATGTAGTGTTCTTTCCACTGTTAGAAGAAATTTTAGATATACATAAGAAGTTTACCTGTGGAGTTTTTTTTTGTTTTTGTTTTTGTTTTTGTTTTTGTTTTTGTTTTTTTACTGCACATGTTATGTGCAGCTCTCAGATAATTCTGATTCAGTTGATCTACTGTGAAATTCAGCATCTATGTTTTTCAAAGTTTCACAGATAATTCAGTCTAAATAGTGTCCAAAGACATGCAGCTCAAACTTTTATGTACCTAATAAATGCAAATCCTGATTCAGTATAAGTTTGAGGTGGGGCAGTTTTAACAAGTTTCCGGTTAATGATGACATGGCTCAGAAAACACTGAGTTGCAAGACCCTAGGGCATGCCATTCATAGATAATTACAGAAAATGGGAACCACGTGACAGTAAAAATAGGTTTGAGCTATTTAGAATAACATCTAATTTTGTCCCTTATTCCTTACTAAACATCCATTATATGCTATCAACATATAATTCAGAACTGGTTAGAAATAAGTCAAGGAAAGCATCTCTGCAGCATTGATTAAGAAATTAATTGTGCTTTTACTAAAAAGTCATGTGCTTTCTTACACAGCAAGCACATTAAATCAAATAAATTTAAAACAAGTTAATTGTTTTTGAAAAATAAATCAGTATATGATCTATGATCGCTCTCAAGAATGGTGTCCACGGGAACTCATGATAGACATTTCCTGTTGGAGTGCTGTTCTGAAATGCTCGTGCGATGAGCATCATACACTGAGGATGGAAAATTGCCTTTAATTCACTCTCCATCAACAGTTTAGAATTCCAGAAACTGTCTGATGTTACTTATCTTTAAGAAAAGGAAGGAATATTTGAATAACTTTCTTGATGTTTTTATTGAAAGATTAACCACTGGGTACTCTCTAGGTACTATAGTTTGAGAGACTTTGATTAATTATAAAATGATTTGCTTGATGCCAATCAGAGTAAGCCTTAAGTAATTCTAATATTCTAGTATATGTTTCAAGACTACATAGAATGCCCCTTAGATTCATAATTCCTATTTTTCTCTTATGTCATGTAATAGGGCCTCTTTAAATCTTGTTTGTAGGCATATAAATATTCCACTAATCCTTTTGATTACTTTAGAAAATGCTGTTCTTTCATCCTCTATGAGAATAGATGACGTGTTCTCATTATTAATATGCAGATAGAGATAATCTTTATTAAGAGAACATTCTATAACAGATGTTAACTACCTATTAAGCAGCATGTATTTACTTGTTTTGTTCTCTCACTATTCTTTTTTACTATAATCCCCTCCACTTCTTTTCCCCTCCAGATGCACATGCCAAGCTCTGTTTCCTTGCTTCAAGGAAAGACTAAAAAGAAAGAAATGCCTTACATACAGTTTGTCTTTCTTGCTTTTGTTTCCCAGAAGCTTAAGGATAGAGAAGTGGGTGACTGATTGGTGAAAGAGACAGAGACAGAAGTTTTTAGGTTCTCATAGTGCCTGATGAGCCAAGGTCTATGGAGACGCAAGGTCATAGAGGGGAAGGGCTGTTGTTAGGCCTGGGAAAGCCAGAGCCCAGGCACCTATGCTTCCTACTAAGTCACAAAGGCTGGGACACAGGGAGTCCCAAATGCAACATGTGCTCTTCAGTCCTAGAGAGGTCACTCTCTGTGTTTTGGTGAGTCTAAAATTCTAGGAAGATGAAGTAATAGATTGAACTTCCTGCTGGCTCAGAGACCTGGAGATTTAACTAAATTTGAATAAATAAAGAAAAATAACACTACTTGAACACTCTAATCATGGTTGCCAATCATATTTGCTGAACCTAAATTTGTTTATTCTAGACATGAGTTTATAACATGGAAGTAGTGTCTCCACCCCTATTTATTTATATCAATTATTTAGAAGAGTTCTCCAAGTTGAGACTACACAATTCTTAAAAAAAAAAAAAAATATGATTTCTTGAGAAAGATCAAATACCTACCATGGATGGAGAGCTGTATTTTACAAAATGGTCAGTGTAAGAACAAACAAATATAGAATGTGTAGTGGAACCTTAATATGAACTCCACTTGCTTTGCACTAAGGAATTGGTGAGAATCTTTGGAGTGGCTAAGAGAATATTGCTTTACATCTAATTGGGTCTGGATTTTCTTCTTTGCATTATTTAAGCATGGCTGACTGTGTAAGTCAAGCTGATTTTGTTCCTTGCTAATTTCAGAGACCTATTGTTTTCCTCTATCAAGAGGCTCTTTGCTGAGAAATGTTACACTTTGCAACTGCAAGTGTTCACAGTTACCTTTAAGAAAATCATTGGCCAACTGATCTCTCCAGAATTTCAGAGGTTTTTTCCCTACTTCTTATAGACTTGTGAAATGCTGGCAGTCTATACAGTATTTATTCTGAGAGAACTGTCTAATCGCTTGGCCTTGCACCATTCTAACCTGGGGCCTCTTCCTCCTGTTGGCCTGTGGTGTCAGAGAGAGGGACACTAAGTGCCAGTTGGTGGAAAGAATCAGTTCTGGATCAGAACGCCAGGTGCAAAGCAATTCTCTTTGGAGAAGAACAGAACTTTCATCATAGGGCCTATTCACATGTAATGGTTTTCATGTTGAGCCATTATCACATGGACTACCAAGGTACTCCTTACTTTAACACCCTATGCTTTCCTTTTAAGCTTGCATCGTAATGAGTACATGAAACTAAGCAAGCACAGAAAAAAACTCCATTTCCCATAAGCAAAGATAAGCTGAAAATATCACTGGCAGAGAGTCAACATTTAAACCTGAAAAATTCACTTATCACTTTGTAAAAATGCTTTTCATAGAATGCTCCATCTTGGCCCAATTCAATAACGTATTCTAAACTCCACTGCTTCAAGAAATATAGTTTGTTCTTAAAGAACACTGTACATTTAATTTGATACATTACAAATGCATCTATTGACAAATATTTGCCCATAGTGTCAGTAACTTCAAAAGTAAAATCTTATTTAACCAGTCAGAAGAAACCTACTATTACCAAAAAAGCCATGCATAAATGATGAACCATCTTAGTAAGTTTTCTGAAACAACTATTGCACGAATGAAGGTAAAACATTCTACAGCAATATCTAACAAAATCTCTGAGAATATAACTCCTTATGCACTTTGAACCTGATCAAAACAAAACAAAAGAAAATCTTTATAAACATGCAAACCAGAGGCTGTTTAACATGCTTAATGAAAAGTACCTGGGTGTACAGCATCTATTTATTTCAGTAAACAGAGTTCTAGGAAAAACTGAAAACTGTTAAGATTATATTTGAGCTAAACTCACTTTCACCCAGTCCATTTTGGACTGGGTAGAACTCTACCCTTGTTTCCATTACAGCCCCCACCACCCAGCAAGGAAGAACTCGATATGAACAAAGTCTTTATTATTATCAGTGGACTTGGCTGTAAATTAAATTCATTTACCCATTTTACTGTGTGACATTTATGTTATATGTTACATACATACATATATATGTATGTATGTATATATGTGTGTGTACATATATATACATGCATATATGTGTGTGTATGTGTGTATATATATATATATGTATACATATATAGAGAGAGAGAGAAAGAGAGAGAGAGAGAGAGAGAGAAGAAATAAAATGGAGTCACTATAGATAGTCAAACTGCTAAAGTATTAAAATCAAGTAGGTTGAGGCATGAGGAAATGATTCACATTGAAAAAAAAATTACATTGGAATTGGAATTATAACTTACTTTGTGGAAAACTGTATATTTACAAAATCAAATCCTCCCTTCCTTGCATATGATGTGCCTTTCCACATAGGTTTTTTTCTAGGACCCTCGGTAAATCTTCATAAATTTTCTTATTATCATTACTGCTCATTACTTCTTAAGTTTATCAATAGCTAGTTTATAATTTTGTTGACATTGTAAAAGAAATTTTTTATTTTTATTGTATTTTCAAATGGTTACAGCTCAGTTGTAAAGCTTTGTCTATATCTCAACTGGTTCAGCATTCTAGGGGAATAGCAAATAAGATGAGAGTCATTTTTTGCCCTCTGCCCACCCCCAAAACCAACAAATACTTGTATAGATTTTCTTCCTTGGCCTATGGTTGCCATACACAGCTTCATAAATTTCCTAACTTTAAACCATTCTTACTTTCTGGTATAGCTCCTACTTGATCGGGAAACACTACCATATTAAAATCATGTTGTATTAAATTTCTTAGTATCTTTAGAATGTTTGCATTGATTTTCATAACTAAAATAGAAGTTCAGTTTTTTGCACTTTGTAAGGTTTTGCTATTTGGCTTATATTAGCTGAATTAAAAGGTTTTCCTTCTTTTTCTAGAATCTTCATATTAATTCTTCCTTGAAAGTTTAGAAGAATTCACCTGTAAACCTATCAAAACAGCAGCCTTGAAAAATAACATAATTTTTAATTACTTTTCTGCTTCTTGGTTTTTTGAGATTTTCTAATTATTTTAGAATCCATCTTATTAATTTATAATTTCTATAAAATATTATATATCATTAAGATTTTTAACAATATCAATATAGTTATATAATGGTCTATTTTTATAGCTATCTAATTACACTAATGTAATTATTCTATTGTTTATATTTATCAGTATATTATATATCATTTTTAATGCTTTCTTAATGGACTAATTCCTCCTATTATGATTGTCTATAAATTTTCAGTTTATTACTTATTTTACCTTTTGTATTAATTAGTTTCTCCTGTTTTCTTTAAATTTGACTTCTCATTTACACGTTTCAATTTTTTTATAATTTATTTTTATTCATTTGTGTTTAATAATAGGAATATGTAGGCTATAATTTTCTAGAATGGCTTTGGTTCCTACTGTAAACTTTGAGAAATAAATTTTCATTGTTCTTATATTCTGTGTAGTCTTTAAACTATCTAGACTATCTAAATTTTCTCTTTTGTTCAAGAGTTGCTTAGCAGAGGATATCCACCTCATCTTATCACCGCCTGAAACAAAACTCATGTGTAAGTTCCCTTAATAAACTTGGTGTAATTCTGGGGAAAACAAAGAGTTGTTTAGAAGTAACCAAATTTATTTTCTTTAAACTTATACTATTAATTTCCCTTTTTATTTATTTTACCTTGTTTTCAGTGAGCCTGTTTCAGTTTCACTCAGGTTTTTTCAGTCCATTAAAATTTTCTTTATCTTTCCATTAGTACTTCTTTCCTTTGGCTCTCTTTCTCTTTATGAAATCTCTATCATATGCATATTGAATTTCTTGCTTCTGTCTGTCAACCTAAAGAGGTAAACTGAGGCAAGCTCAAATCACTGGAAATTGATTTTATTCAGAAATAGCAGAGGAATTGCAATTCTGGAAACATACATTGTAGTAAACTACAGGAGAGTCCATTGAGGGCTTGGAGTGGGCTGTATTTATAGGTGAGGAGTGCAAAGAGGGGGAAAATCCTGCCAGAGTCCAAGCAGTCAGAACACTGGCTTGAGGAGGGGAGAGATTTGTGGCACATGTTCATTGGTCAGGATTAATTCTCAGTCATCTATAAATCAGCTATTTACAGGAAATCAGTATTTCCGTTAAGTTTCTTTTATTCTGAGAGTGTATGCATAAGATTCTCCATTTCATATTCTCCAGTTCCATTTTTAGATTAGAATCCTTTCACGTGTTTATACCTTATCTTTTCTTTCATCATTTTTATCTCTGTTTCTCTTTATTTGGGCTCTAGTAGAACTTATTAAACATGTCAAACTTTTCAAATTCAATGTGCTAAAATATACAAACCTTTCTTCACTGCCTCTTTCTTTGTTTTTAATTTGGCAACCATTTTTTAAAAATCTCATTTAAATTGTAGTTAAGTTGTCCTTACACAGGTCTCCTTATCACTGACCATATTGGTTACATAAATGCAGTTTTTCTTAGATTTTTACTGAGTAAACAGAAAAGATTCAAAACGTACTCCTATTTCTTAGAGTAAGTTTTGTGCTTCAGGGCAGTTTCCTTTTTTGTACTCAAATAACAGATGTGCCTTTTGATTTTTCTTTCTGCTCAGGCACACCTGAGGCAAAGGACGTTCTCTTGTTGTTCACAATTCAAAGCTGATAGGGAACTGTCGAAGACTGTGCGGGTCCCCCTGTTCAAATCTTTCTAGCATAAAAACACATAAATATGATAATTTGAGATTTACTGTAATCATACTTTGCTAGTTGAGAGTACAGTGGCCTGGGGGAGAAATAGGAAGTATCTGAAGCCAAAGACAGCAAGTAGTGGCCAGGAATTAGCTGGCAGAGCATCACCATTCTTTGCCTGGCACAGTTGCATTTGTTAGAAGCCAGCCAAAGAAGAGCCCCATTCCTACCTAGTGGGCCAAGTAGGCAGGGAGTAAATGCCACTTTGGGCATCTCTGCTTGCCATGACCTCCTGGAACCAATTGTATTTCCCAGAAGCAGTAATAAGATCCATATTGTTCCTCTGACTTTGGGTGAGAAAAAGGGAGAAGGCTAGTGGCTTACGTGGATTTTGCCAGGCCTTTCCCACTTGCTTTCTCAGTCCTTTACCTATAGAGGATCATGTTTCCAATCAACTATTTCTTCGTTTTAATTCTGTTTATTCAAACAACCCAAATTCCTCAAAGTTTCTCATGTGAGAAAAATCGCTGCTTTCTGGGTTATCAGAATTAGTAAAAGTTATTCCTTACTTTTATATTACATTGGTCATTGCCATTCAAGTCATATAATTTTAGACATACATGCTTAATTAATAATCTTTGTCAATGTAAGGCTTTTGTTTGTTTATTTTTGGCATTAAAATGCCTTCTATTGACATGCTAGGATACAGTCCTATTTTTTTTCTCTTTTTTATTTATTATGTTGAAACACAGTAGTTGTTTCCTGTCTATGCTTTCTGTTTTATTTCTACCTCTGGTTGTGAAGTTTCTGAAAATGGTGCTTAACAACGGGGTCAGTTTGTCCTTTGACATCTGGGAAAATGCTAAACTTACTTTGGTCCATTAATGGAAGAAAAGTCTATGTTGCTCTCTTCACATTTTCCCAGTTTCCGGAGTCTTCCAAAACAGCTGCAAAGAGAGTTTTGCTCCAGCACTTCAGAGATCCCTTTAGCCTATTCATTCAGAGGAGACATATTTCTCTCCATGGATTAATAAGAATCCATTCCACTACAGTATACAGAAAAAAATTACATTTTAAATCTAAAGAGTAGACTACATTGGAGGTTCACTTTTTATAACAAAGGAAATAATTTCATTTGTAGATTGAAACTATCAAATAATATTACTATAAGATATATACTTTTTTGACAGTAAAAGCAATAAAAATATGAAGGGATGAGTTGAATATTTTCAGGTAAAATATATTGAAATTTCAAGGAAAAGATATGATAAAAATCTTTTTAAGATAAATCATCAGAAATATATATATATATATATATATATATATATTAATCCTTAATTATATAATCTTCTATGTCCTTCCAAAGATAAATTTCTCTCTTAAACTTCTAATATCTGACCACTTACAAATATCTCAAGTACCACTAAATTATACCTGAATACTGCTATGCAATTAAAAACAGGAGGCACTCATAAATGGACCCAATAATACAATCATTTCTCATTTTAACTCTGAGGTATTGATGATGAATGGACAGTGGTCTACCCCCCAAAATTTCATAAATCTACTCACTACACTCTGACATGACACTTCTGAAAAATTAAAAAAAAAAAAACCTACATATTTGTACCCATGTAGCCTGAATATTCCAGGGCTGGGGGACAGGGTAGCGGGAGGGTGTTGTTTTTGTTTGTTTTACATTACCTTAACTCTTTTGCAAGGCAACAGAAGTCATCAACTATGGGAGATTTCCCTCACTTGTATATTTCAAAATGTATTAAATCAATATGTAACAGGTAATTATATTTTAAGAAAATGCATTTGCCATAAATCTTTTTTGATATTCACTGGGTACTGGAAGATAGGCCTAGCTATAACAAAGAAATACAGGCAGAAATGACACAATCTACCATCCCTTTACAGACAACCTCTTCTAAATCAAGAAGAAAAATTGGCAATATAAAAGCCAGGTTGCCAGGATATTGGGATGATATATCTCTATTAACCATCCCATTGATTGCCTGGTTATGAGAAAATCTGATTCACTAAATCAACACTCCCCTTTTCACTTTTGATGGGAAGTTTTCCCTAAAGTTACACAGGGAACCATATAAGAATGTTTTTGACTTCATAGAATAGAAACTCTACAAAGAATAAAACTATTTGTCTTCAGATAAGAGATGTTTGGCGGTAGTCTCTTCAGGCTAGTGTAGATACTCAAAAATATTATCAAGGACCTGGCTGTCCATTTTTCCATCCTGCTCTCCTGAATGCATGAGCCTCATCCTCATGATTATGGCTTCATGGCCACAAAATTATTGCTGCACTCGAGGTGTAGAACCGATGTTACATGGAGGAAGGACTAAATAAATAAAATGGTGAAGAATAGTTGGTCTCCATAATCAAGAAAACAAACTCTTCCCTAAATCCAGCAAAATTTCTGTAATCCTCTTTGGCCAACATGAGTTACATGGTCACCTCTAGCTTCAAAGATATCTGGGATATGGATTTGTTTTAGATGGGTTCACTGCTTCCTTTAATATTGGAGAAATTTTAACTTTAATATCAATTTAAATATTAAAATTGGGGAACTTTCAGTAACAAATAAAAAATAGATATTGAATAGACAAACAGCATCATTTTCTAAACAGATGTCCCTGACAGATGGTTTTTCTTTGTTCTAAGTGTATTGGTAGAGACCCTGGTTCTGTAACAGCTAATTCTTATTGGTGTACATCAGTTTATGTATTCTCTCTCTCCATATCTGAGGAACATGAATATTATGTTTTTTTAAACAATCACATAAGTATATTTTGTTTTACATACATTTAAATACATTAAATATATTCTTCTTCACAGGGATGATTTAAAACAATCTATAGAATGTACTTACTGATATTCCCTGTAAAATCCCTATTGAATTTCTACTTCAAAAACACAATTGCCTCCAACCCTATAATATTTCAGAATTCCCCACTTGATATCTACTTTATTGAGAATATTGAAGGCATTCCTTTTCCTGCAATTTCATCTGTCCTCCTTCCCACTTGAACTTGCCTTTTGTCTAAGAGAAGGAAAAACAAAGATCAGCTCTTCATTTCAAGGATGATTATTCAAATCTACTTTTTTTAAAAAAATAAATGTTTTATTTTGAAACAGTTTGTGATTTACAAAAACGTTACAAAGATAGTACAGAAATTCCCATAACCCACACCCAGTTTCTTCTATTATTAACATACATTCATTACAATAAATGAGCCAATATTGATACACAATATTAACTAACATCTTTATTCAGATTTCCTTTGTGTTTACCTAGTGCCCCTTTTCTGTTCTAGGATCTCATTCACGATACTACATTAGTCATCATGCCTGCCCAGGTTCTTCTTATCTGTGACAGTTTTTCCCTGTTTTTGATGACCTTGATAGTTTTGAGGAATATTGGCCATTTTGTAAAACATCCCTCAACTGGGATTTGTCAGATATTTTTCTAGTGATTACAGAAGAATTATAAGTTTTTGAGAGGAAAACCATAGAGGTAAACTGTTATTTTCATCACATCATATCAAGAGTACATGCTATAACACAACTTTGCTATTGATGTTAACCTTGACCACTTGACTGAAGTAGTGTTTTCAAGTTTCTCCCCTATAAAGTTATCGTGTTTTAAGCCACTATCCCTTCCATGTTGTTTTCTTTGGACAGAAGTCATAACATACAGTCCCCACTTATGGAGTAGGGAGTTAGTCTCTTTCCTGAGGTAAGAATATCTACATAAATTATTTGGAATTCTGCATGGAGATTTGTCTATTTCTCCCAAGTTAATTTATATACTCAACCTTATTTGTATCCGTATGAACTTGGGGATATTTATTTTCTATTTTGGATTATAATCCAATATTTTATTGTGCCATTGCTCAAATTGTTCCAATTTTGGCCACTGGAAATTGTTTCCGTTGGTTTCTGTATTCCTTTGACATGGTCTCAACATTGGTACCTGTATTTTTGTTTGTTTTGGTTTTTCAGTAGTTCTTGACTTCCTGTCACTACAAAATGCTCCTAACCCTGGAATCAACCATTTCTACAAGGATCCTTGGTTCTTTTTATTGGAAAATGATATTAGACACCAAGACCTGTGTGCTAGGTACAAATTTACTTTAGGGAGCATTTGTGTTGTAGTAGAAAGTACACCTAAGTTAAATTCAACCTTGGAATGAGAAAAAAAGAGGTTCAAAGCCTGGTTCTATCATTTTCTAACAGTGTCATCTTGGCTATATTACTTTGCTTCTCTGTCATTTAGCTTCCACCTAAGTAGTATAACAGTAATAGCTAATACCTGTAAAAAAGGGTAAGTCAACCATAGAAATGCTGATACAATGCTGACACAAATAATTGTTGTTAGGAGTTGTCCTATGCATTATAGAATAATTAGCAGCATCCCTGGCCTTTACTCACTAGATGCCTGTAACATGCACCAGTAATGATTATGAAAAATGACTCCAGTCATTGCCAAACGTCCCCTGGGGGACAAAATTGCCTCTAGTTAAGAACTATTGTAGAAAATTTACTGTGTAGCAGGCACTAAGTACTCCAAATGCATTATTTCTTTAATGCCTACACAAATCCATTAACACTGATATTAATACCCAGATGCAGAAAGGGTAAATGAAAAAGTAAGAAAGATAATTAAATGTGGTGAGATTTGAGCCCAGAAAGTTGGACTATGTTCTTAACAACAATACAACTGCCTCTGTAAAAGATATAAATGATAATTCTGCACTCATCAAGCTATAATGAGAATTAAAGGAGGTGTCATCTACACAAATATTTCACATGGTGCTTAGTAGGAAGGAAGCATTGAGTAAATGCTAATGGAATCTATATCTGAATCCGCTTCTGGCTTCATAGCAAGCTTGTTCTACTTACCATAGTCCTAGTATTTATCTTTAGCTCTTCTTTCTACAAGTTTCTTACCTTCTGTCTACAAACATTCAGATCTTTTCCAACAGAAGAAAGAGAATCTTTCCTTGATTTGGTTTCTCTTTCAAGTTATCATACAAATATTTTAATGCCATATTCATATTTATTCATATTCATATTTATTTTCCCCTCCTTATCATTCACTCATTTCATAATGCTTGGAAATCCTGATTCCATTTCTGCTTGTGAATTCCTATGGACCTAATCCAGGGTGACAGCACTAGAAGGCAGCTCGAGGGACATATATTTCCACAGCCTTCTGTACAGAAGAGAAAGCTGAAACAGGAAATGCTTCATGACTTGCCAAGGCCACGTCACATAATTGCTGTGCACCTTGCTTCTTCTGCAAAAGCCCAGAGACCCCTATGAGTCTCTGCTTCATGTGAAGTTGCTGAACACTCCTCCTTAAAACTTTCCTCTTTGATTTTTATGACATATATTTGTTTTTAGTACATTTCCACCCTCTCCTTTTCCACATTCTTAACTAGTTTCTTTTTTTCTCTTACTCTTATATATAAACATTCAGCAAGGTTATTCCCTTAACTATGCTTTTTCTTTTTTCATTGATTGTGTCATCTCCCATGACATCAACAGTCCAATTACCCTCAGATCTGTACCTCTTACCCCATATCCTGAGTCACAGACCCACAGCTTACATTGCCTAATAAACATTATTACTTAGATGTCTACAACTACCTAAAACAGCATTTATAAAGTAGAAGTCATCACTTTTATTGCTGAAGTATTCCATTTGTCATCCCTATTTTTTTATGGGAAACTTAAATCATTCTAATCTCTTCTATTTTTATTATTTTTATCCTCATATTAAATCTCTGTCAAATTCTATAGATTTTTACCTCTGAAAAGTTTTTACTATATCTCTATTTCAACCTAATTTCCTATCACTCTAGTTTAAGCTTTCTTTTACTATTGCCTGGGAAATTTACATAATTCAATGAACATTTTCCTTCTCTCCTTCCCTAAATAATCTTAAAAATCATGACAGATTAAACTTCTTAAAACACAACACTCATTATAGGATAGCCCTGCTCAAGAACTATCTGTGGCTCTCTATTACTAAGACTTGTGCAATTCAGTCCATGAGCCACGAACCACCTGTGGCTATTGAGCCCTTGCAATGTGGTTAGTACAAAGTGAGATGTGCTGGAAGTATAAAATACACACCAGGGTTTGGAGGTAGCACAAAAAAGAATATAAGGTATCTTTAGAATAATTTTTATATAGATTACATGTTGAAATGGTAATATGAATATTTTGGGATAGGGTACATTATTAAAATTAATTACATTTTTATTAAGCAATTAATAGAAATTTTAAATTACATATGTGGTTCATATTGTATTTCTTTTGGACAATGATGGCCTAGATAATTAAGCATACATTCCTCAGCATATCATGTAAAATCTACTTTGTAATGTCCCAGCTTTCTTTCCTGACTTCTTTTCTATTATTTACATATGTAAAATGCACTCCTTTCAGTTAAGACAACTGCCATTACTTGACTATGTCTCCACTCTTTGCCACCTTTATGCCTTTGCTCATGCTGTTCATTCCTAATATAGATAGCTCACTGTCCTCCATTTCTGCCTATTAGAATTCTTACATTAGTGAATAAAACATAATTCAAGAAAACTTAAGCAAAAAGACATTTTACTGGCTCATGTAGCTGAAAGGTCTAGATGTCAATGTGAGAAACAGTAGGATCTGAAGTCTTAAATAATGTTATTGAGATGTGAGATTCATTCTCATTCTATCTCTATTTCTTTCTATCTATCTGTCTATCATCTATCATCTATCTATTTTCTATCATCATCTATATCTGCTCCCCCTACATCTCTTTCTTCGTCTCTCATCACTACCTTCCTTTGTGTTGGCTTCAACTTACTTTCAAGATCTCTCCATGTAGAAAATTTCTGTAGCTCTAAGTTTAGCAGCCCTAAAAGAGAGCAAAAGCATCTTTCTACTGCATTATCTCAAATGGCCTCCCATCATAAAAATCTTTCACCTCCTAAATAAGATGTGATTTGTACCTTCTTTAAATCCCCAATCCATATTGTTTGTACCTGTCCTATGGCAATGTCATATTCCAAATTGTATTATATTTATTTCTGTGATCGTATAGCACCCTTTCCTATAATCTTCATTTTATTAGCATCCTAATGAGGTCCTCATGAGCCACTGAATGCATAATAGAAGTCACATATTTGCTGAACTGAATTGTTTAGCATTGAATCTTTTTCAGGTAGGAAGTTCATCTACCTGAAAAAAATTAATCAAAAGCCATAAGCAATTAAAAGTGACAATATAGTTAAGGTTTTTATGAGAGATTAAAAAGCAGTACTTCTTTATGAGATGGCAAATACTGACTAAATTTACATTTCATAATATCTGTAAGTCAAACCATTATGCTGTACACCTTAAATTATGCAGTGATGTATGTCAATTATATCTCAATAAAACCAGGGAAAAATTAGTACTTAACTGCTACTGCTGTATTAATACAGTATGTGAAGAAAACTTGAATTTGCAATAATAGATTAATTCTCTATAATGACTATTATTATTTTTATGCTCCAAAAAATAAATAGAAAAATAAACTGCTGTCTTGACCACAAATATAGATAAGACATTTAAACATTAATCATATACTACTAGGATTTAAAAGTAATTTTCACATAGTATCATCCCTTTCAATTTGCAACTTGGAAGCTAAATACAGTGGTTTCATACTTAGTTAATATGCAACGTTCACTCCTCCCTCTGAATGATATCGTCCTTTGTATTATTTGTCAGTGTATTTTCTTTCCAAAATAAACTAAACATGGCTTTGAGAGCAGTGATGGCTTTACTACATTTCTCATATCAGCTAGTGCAATGCCTTACACACACTAATGATGATAATAATAGCACGCTAAATGCACTATTTCATTCAATTGTCACCACAGTCTTACAAGTTATATAATGTCATTCTGACTAGGTCCTCATTTTATAGATGAGGAAGATGAGACTTTGAGAGATTAATTAATTTGCCCAATATTACATACAGAATGAGTAGCAAAGCCAGGATTTGAGCCCAAGAAGTTTAGTTCCAGAGCTGGCCCTGAACAAAGCAAAGTCCATAAAGATGTTGGTCCTGGCTCAGTGTCCACCCATTAAATTTAATTCTTCTCATTATCTGCATTCCTCTCCATCCCAAGGAGTTTGATTCCTTCAGGCTGTGTTTCTCAAAGTCCCTTGTCAACTGGTTTCTTTGGGTTTGGAGAGTGAAAGGCTCTTGTGTGATATCAGAAGATGGGAGGAAGGGAATAAGCAAGAGACTTTCTCCTTTTTTCTGCCCTGGACAGCATCTCTGCTCAGATCTCTAGCTCCCACCAGACAGACCTGCTATAGTTCGAGCTTCTGCTATGTGGCCCTGACTCCCCCTGGACCTTATCCTTTTCCCCTCCTGCCAGAGGTTCCAACAACTTATTACTAACCTCTACCTCACTGGCCTCTGTTTGACATCTCCAGCCTTCCCTGATCTGTTTAACCAGTTCCATGGATTATAATCCCTGTTTTAAATATTGACATTTTCCACAAAATACCTTCTCAGTTAAAATTTTCCCAGGAGAATGCCTGCTGGTTTTTCTGCCCAAACTTCGTAGATTCTATGAATTTCTCAATACAATGTTTTTCACTGATATTTATGTCCCAAAACTGCACCCCACTTTAAACAAAACAAAGTCTCCTAGTATGAGGGGAAAGCCTTGGGTTACATTCCAATTATAAATTGTAGCACATCAGATCACTTGCAGACATTTTAAAAAAGTGTGCCAACACCAACCTGAGACAATCACTGTATCATTCTTGGAGCCCTGACATCTTATGTTCGTTTGTTTGGAACTGATCATGATAAACCTATGGGGACAGACAATTTCTTTATTGCTATAGCTCCAGCTTTTAGAACAATGTCTAACATATAGTAGGTGCTCATTAAATATTTTGTTAAATTAATATTAAGTGCTTTAGTTTTTTCTGTTATAAAATTCAGAGGATTTTCATCACAGTACCTCTGAACTGCAAACAAATCAGTTAACCACTTTTTGATACTTTTTTGAAGTAAAAGTTAAAACTTTATAGACTATTCCCTGGTGAAGAGAGAAACCATAGAAACCTATGAAAGAATTGATCTCTGGTCAAAAATGGTCAGGATATATATTAATTTAGAAAGTTGTCTAAAAAACCCAAAGATCCTCAGAGGACCAGAGAAGGAGAAAAGGAACCATTCTAAAACCATTTAATTTTTTTTTTTTAATGCTGGAAATGGCACTGAATCACTGAGTCAGAATTTCCCCCTACCCACTCTAGCACAAAGATCACAACACTTTTTTGAGAAACAATCCAGTTCTGGTGAAGATAATATGTGGCTTTGGATAGTCACTTAATTTCTATTTCATCATGTATAAAATGTGGATAACAATATCTACCCCAATCTATATCACAGGAATTGCAGAAGATAAAATAATATAAAAATGGTCTACGTGAAAAATGACATTTTATAAACTGCAGAGTTCCATATGATTACCAGGATGGAAGAAACTATAAAATCAAAATATTTCATAAAGAAGAAAATAACATATTGTGCACACCTAATTTATAAACACTTCAATGACTTTGGACTGTAGCATGACCTACCATAGAAAAATAAATTCAAGTATTTTCAACCTAAAAGCCCTCTCTAAAAACCTATACGCTGAAAAAAAAAAAAAAACCCTAAAAATTTCTACCAGCCCCTTTCCTTCAAATATTGATTCACATGCTGAGAATTACATACATTTTAAAAATATTCATGCTGTCATATGTTTTGATTTCATACTAGGAATTAATACAGACTGGTTGATTACTATCAGTAGGGAAGCAGGAACTGAGGAACTCCTGAGTTATAAGTTTTGTTAATATTTAAACATACAGAAGAAAAAACGATCACGTAGATAAAAACCTGAAAGCTGAAATCTGAGGTACAGAGGCTCATACAATCCAGGCACAGATTGCAAGTGATTTGCCCCCCAAAATGTAAGCAAATCATGTATAAAACCTTTGTTGCCTTCTTTCTGCCAACCAGGCATCATTCTTTCCCTCTGGCAGAGGGCTGCATCAGAAAAATACTCCTGAATTGGTTTCATCTGTGCTTATCATAAGTGAAAAATTTTAAATGGGATCTCTAAATTACCTTTTCTTTTCCTCACTACTGATTTGATATGATTTATTTTTCAATTCTAGCTATGAGCTTAGTCCAGGCAAGGCTATGACTCCCTGTCTAAAAGTCTGGGGTTCAGGTATTGACACTGTGGAGTTCTAGCTGTGAGGTCTATGGGAGGTACTTTTGTACTAAGCAAGTATAGACCCTGGATACTCCAAGAAAAGGTCGGCATTGTCCCTTCGGAGTTCTCTTTTCTCACGGTAGCCTGGCAACCAAACTGCATCCCTTTGATGGAGGGCGTTCCTACTAGAAAATAGCTTTATGAAAAGTGTCAGGGTCATCTTTAGAAACCCAAAGAAAACAAAACAACACCCCCTCCCACCCACCCCCCCCAAAAAAAAGTCTACCACCAAGAAGGCAAAGAGAAAAAAAACTCGCACAACTCAATTATTCAGCCACACACAACTGTGCCTGTCAGGTCTTCCTAACAACACTCACTTGAATTTAATTAAGTTTGTCCATGTAGCCTGTGAACTGCTCTGCCAGACCTGCTGGAGTGGGAAGAAAAGCCTGAAGGCAAACCCCGTGAGGCCGTGGTTGATAAGGAGGGGCTGGCATTCTGAAGTTAGGTAAATTCCCATCCCCTTGCACATAAAATACCCTAGGGGATAACCTTTTGAAGGGATCATTAGAAATTGGGTGGCATGAGGGCAAAGACAGACCAGATCTTTTCCCACCAACATGTTCCCCACCCCCCACTTCTGGAGGCCTGGTGCTGAAGAGTAAAATGTCTGGCCTTTGGAACTTTAAAGTCAAACAATTAGATTCAAATGCCAGTTCTACCTCTTACTAGCTCTGTTACATTGGGGACGTTAACTAAACTTTTTGAGTCTCAGTTTCTTCATCTATGAAGTAGGAAAGTCAAAACTACCCGGAAGAATGATCAGGATTAAATGAGGTAATATTGGTAAGAGGCCTGACACTCTTGGCTCTCGATGACTCTCCTCATTTCTCTACCTAAATCCTCTAACATCTATTCCTATTTATTACAACATAATTTCCAAACTTGGTAACATGAAAGAGAACCTTCAAATTATAATGTTAGTAACACATGCCTGTTGCCTCTGAATGCCTCACAGAGAACCACCCGCCTTCTCCCATGCTTCTTTTCTCTACTGTACCTGTATGCAAGCTTTTCCTTTTCACTAAAATATCCTTTGTAGTCATTCATCAAGATCCCATTCTGGTATCCCCAAAAACTCTTGTTTCAACTCTGCCAGGCAGTTAGTCATTCTAGGCCTGAGGTTCACATAGCACTTGTAGTTTTTCTCACTTAAAGAAATCTACCCATTAAATTGAACTGCTTTGGGTATTTCCCCCCAAATAAATCATAATCTTCTTATGGCATTGGCTGGGTACCATGTATTTTTATATTCTTCCAATATTTAACAGAGCATTCCATAAATATGTAATCCATGATGGAAATTTCCAGAAAATCTTTATTCAAATTACTTTAAAATTTACATTTAAATTTTTTCTGAGGGAATGCTTAATTTTTGGCACCTCTTTAAATTACCATAGAGTACCTATATAGAAATCAATAAGCCTAAAGTCTGAAACATGATGAAGAGTCCTGGAATAAGAATAAGAGTTAGGAAGTGAATGACTACAAGTTTCTGAGCCTATAGACAGCCTGATCAGAGTGTGCTGGAAACCTTTTCCTAAGATAAACCCAGTGCAGAGAAAAGATAGGGTAATTATTAGAAATTTTAGCTATTCAAATATTTGCTAGCCATTTCATTCCATTAAAATCAAGTTATTATTTTAATTTTAATTTTATCTTGATTAATTTGATTTAAACTGAGTTGATTAAAATAATTTGATTTTAATGTAGTAAGTTTTTTCTTTCTGAAAAGTTTATTTTGCTGCTGATAAAAGACAATTGGAATCATAGATTTATAAAATCTTAGATATTAGCTAGTCCTCCATCCTATCTTTTACAAGTGAGAAAATGAAGACCCAGAAATGTGAAAAAACTTGTCCAAGCCTTGGTACTAGTCAGAGACAGACTTGAACTGAGTTTGCTTGTGGCCCCATTTAGATCTCTCTTTCCACTACACCACTGAAAGGAAAAATCAGCTGGTGCTACGGAAATTGTGAGAACCTTGGAAGAATGCAGACATTTTGCCATTGTGGACATCTTCCATAACAAACTCACTCTGCTAAGACCTAAGCTGACTGGAAAAACAAATTTTTATTATTATCATTCTTCGCATTATTACTAATTATTATCTGACTAGCACTTAGAATGAAATTTTGATTTCCTATCGTGGCCTCTGTGACCTCTGTCTTTCTCTTAATAGAGCAGTCCTCCAGTTATGCAAAGTATGATCCATGAACCAATGCCCATTTGCAAAAGTGAGAGCAAGAAACACACATGGCATTTTGACATTGCCACAACATTCACACAATTGGTGGGCACATCTTACTGATCAGGGTGTATTAATTGCCTATGTACACACATTGATGAATGCGTATGTAATTTTTCGTCTGTTATGTTTGTTCTGATATCGCTTATTGAAATATGATTTTATGCTTCTGGATCTAATTAAGAAATATGGGCTTATACTCTGTATGTGTGTTTCTTTATTTTTATGGTAATTTTCATTGTATTTTATAAAAGTACTGAGAATAAAAAAAATTGTCTTTCAACACAGGTCATTTGAGAAACACTGTTCTAAAAATTTACCCCTCATTCATGCTCCAGCCCTACTGTTTGTTTCTTACCCCGACCCCTCTACCACTCCCATCTTTTCCAGCAAGGAAACTCACTCTGCCTTTGCACTCACAGTTCCTTCTACTTTGAACACCTGTCCACAGGTATCCTCCTGGCCAGCCTCCTCTTTCAGTCCAATCTCAATATAAATGTTAGCAACTCAGGGAGCCTCTGGTGACCCTCCCTCATCCTCTACTCTGAGCAGCATACCCCCATCTAATGGCCCTTCATGTTTACCCAACTAATTTTTTGCCTAGCTCTTACCATTCTTTAAACTTTCCTTGCTTCTTTATTTCTTTACTTGTTTATCATCTACAGGGACTTTGTCTAGTTCACTATTTTCTCTTTGGTTCCTAGAAAAAACACCTGCCTTATGTTGTCACTGCATCAATATTTGTGAGATGTTGCTGAAGGAAGCCCTTTGAGTTGTTTCAGGCCCAGCACAAAAATTACATTATTCTCATCCTTGTCACAGGCCTATCAGGTAGTTACTATTATCCTCACTAACAGCCGAGGAATCTGACATTCAGAGAAATTAAGAAACTTGTCTAAGATTATGTGGTCAGGGCAGCGTTTATGATTCCTAAGCTTCCTACCGTGGTAGGTAAAAAACTCAAACCCTGGCACTAGTAATCAATTATCACCATTAAAGTCAACAAGAGGTCTTGTTCAAATATTTTGGAATATTTTCTGTTTCCAATATAGGCAGGAGAGAGGTGTGGGTCTCATTTTAAACTGAAAACACAAGAATGATTACTCCTATAAATGAGTGCTCTTCAAATAATCTCATTAGGCTTGCCAGATTTAACAAATAAAAAGTTGAGCTTCAGGTTAACAATAAGTAATTTTTTAGTGGATGAAACTCATTAAAACATTATTCATTGTTTATCTAATATTCAAATTTAACTTATCAGGCATTCTTTACTTTGTCTGGCAACCGTAATTCAGAAGTAAAACCAATCATGGTACTCACAAAAATCAGTGGCCATTCTACAAATGGACTAAAGTTTAAATACAGCTAAGAAAATGTTGCAGGAATATGCACATTTCTTCCAAAAAGGTTTATAGAAAGTTTCTAAACACACCTCTGAACAATTTCATTCCTAACAGGGCTTGATACCGCCAGACAGACATGGGTGGGATTATTTGCCAGAAAAGAAACAAGTGTTGTAATGGCTAGGTGCAGAGCCAAAGGAGAGAAAGCAATTAGGGGGATCATTTTATAAACTATATAAATGTCTAACCAATGTACTGTATACTTAAAACTAATAATAAAATTAAATTAAAAAAAAGAAACAAGTGTTTGTTTCAATGTGACAGATATAAAAGAAGCTAGGATAATTTATCATTTAAAATGAAACATCTAAAGAGCAGTTTGCTAACAGTAAACAAATATGTGAAAATGATTATATAATAGTTATCAGCTACTTTGAATTTCCACTGAGGTCCGAATAAGAAGTACACGACTGCAGCTAGAGCATGAGGCATTTAATTTGTTTTGGATGTAATACTTAAGGACTTCCTGAGTGTAAAGTTTCTAAAAGTTTGTGTGTGGCATCCTTTGATAAAAACACTCAATCTGGTTTTAGTCAGTTCCTTTGACAAGCCAGGACTGGTTTCAGCTGTAGGCCAAAGGCGCTGTGTCAGGGGTATAAAATGAAGACAGACTGATTTGGATCTCATAGATGTCAAGAAATAAAAATGCCGCCATAATCAAGAGCAGGCTGCTGGAGTTACTGTAGACTTTTCTAAACTGGGCATAAACACTGGTGTATCAGGTTGTTAGTGGGGCTCATAATGAACTAGTTGGGGAAATGTTGTATACCATAACACATTCACATATCACAGAGTGGAAAAATCCTGATTCGTTTTTATCTGAAGTTCCCCAACTTTACGAAAACAAAGGACTCTCCTCCCCTTTTCCTTCTTTTTCAAGAAATACCTAACAGGTTGCAGAAGAGTGTTTTTGTTTTGTTTTGTTTTGTTTTTGCGTGACAACATTTTTGAACTTTTATGTATCTGAACTCTGTATGGAGACTTGAATGTAGCTTCTGCTTCAACCTCTGAAGAAGCACCTGACAGCAACACCTGCCAAAAGTCAGTTCTGCTAAACCATCTGTCATGTGAGTTAAGATCTGAGGTCTCTGCAATGCCCAATGCCCTCTGGACTGTGGATGCTCCAGAACCTTAACTATTAATATGTGTCAGTGGCCACAACCACCGAATGCCTTAACCACCCAAGTCCATATTGTTGACCTCTAGGAGTAAAAAATTGTTGACCTCTAGGAGTTTAAAATAGTAACACAGATGACCCTCTGATGCATCGAGATATAACCATCACCTCAAGCACAGGCTGAGGCCTGTTTAGATGGTTTCTGAATCTGAAATTAAAGAAAATTCCAGCCCCTCGCTAATGCCTGCCCAGCAACCTCTTAAAAGAGATGTTTGGTTTTCTTCCTGTGTTCGCCTCTTCTCAAACATACTTAGCAGGTAGTAAGACACAAAGAAACTTTTATGAATAAAGACCCACCATCCTTCTAAGCACCTAACTTCCCATAAATAAATGAGATGATAGGAGGATGTGTTCAAATAATGTCTAATTTCCATTATGAGAAAGTATAAGTCTTTCATTCCTTTGTGAATTTCCATTTACTCTCTAGATTAGGTTATAGCACTTTAAATGTCTGTTCTCTCAAAACTCCTTGAACTTTTTGAAATTGATGCTTGTGTTTTCTGTTAAATTCTAAGCTCTGTGTGGGCATAGATCATATTTCTTATTCATTGCTATTTCCTCAGTACTTATTCCAGTGTATAATACATAATAAGGATTCAATCAATACATTAAATTTAATTCAGTTTCTTCATATTACCTCCGGTTTGGTGCCTGATTAAGTGAATGGAGATGTGAATATACTTTACCTTTAACTTTAAAAAGTCAATGCTAACAAAATATATGGATAATCTGGGAAAGATATATAAAATAAGTGGAAAAAATTGGCCCAATATACATATTCACAAATGGGGCCATAAGGCCAGTTCCAGGCCAGTAATGAAGCACTACTTTTGCACTTGGAGTTCAGGAATGCATAATTCTACCTTATTTCCAACTTTATTTCTCACTGCTGACTAATAAAAACTTTGTGATAAACATAGGTTGACAGCCACAATCCTCATGTGTGCATGTAACACACACACACACACACACACACACACACACACACACAAAGCTGTTCTTTTTTTTTTTTTTGTACCTTAATTCAAATGTTTCTATTGCCTAGAATTTTCTTCCTTCAGTTGCCCGTATGTATTTAGAGAACCTATCCTTGAAGGGCCTCCTCAAGGTTCTGCCTAAAAATCTCAGGCCTCAATGGTCTTTATTTCCTTTATTTTCTTTTTAATCCCCACGGAACAATTAGCACCTTGTATACTATCTTGTTCTTGTATTGTCCTGACCTAATTTACTATGTCAATATAATTTTATATAATGTTATCTCATTGCCAAATTGCTTATATATGTATCACTTATTTTTGTATGTGAAACATGAAATATCTCAATTTTTTCAAAACCCACAGTATTTATTATGAAATTGTTGCTGTCTCCAGGTAATAAGTGAATTATATGAAATTTGCCACTTAGTATCCACTTAACTTTTTAAAAAAATTAATTACATAAAGCATGGGGTTTCTAAGTGCTTTATCATCAGGAGATTAAGTGAAGAAAATGGAAAAAATGTATTATGTAAAAGGTATCCTGAGTAATATTTTACTTTTATTATAAAATTTGATTTCTAAAGCACACTATAAGTATATTATCATAATTGCTTTTATGGATGTAGAAACTTAGGCATAGACACATTAAGTAACATATTCAGAAATATATATATATGAGAGAGAGAGAGATTTTGACAGTGAGAGAGAGATACATAGAGAAAGAAATAGAAGGTAGAGTGGGATGAGACAGAGAAGGACAGAAAAAGAGTCAGAATTTGAACTGATGTCTGACTGTTTTGAATCTAGGATAAATATATTAATTTATTCATTTTTCCTAAGTCTATTGAGACTTATACCTACTGTGTTAACCACCTTTGGCTGAGAATGAGGGAAAATTTCTTAAATAGATAAAAGACATTAGTGTTCTATTTTTTAGTAGCACCCAAAATGTCATTTAGTCTGCATATGCATTTGAACTTGGAATAAGTACTCATATGCTGGATCATAGCTAAAATTATTAGCTGTTAATAAGCACATTGTATAGTAAAATGGGTACATTTTACAGTTAAACTTTCCTTAAATGGGGATAATTATAGCACCTAACTTATTGGGTTATTGTTGGAGTAAATACGCTAATACATATGAAATGTATGGAATATCGTAAAAAGTACTAAATACATATTAGCTGTTATTACTATTATTATATTGTTATTATTACTGTCAATCCATTATCAATAAAACTGATTTTTATAACAATAAATTGTGTTTAATTCTCCACATATACCATTCTAGATCAGAATCTGAGACATCAGAAACTCTTCTTTTTGCAGGTTTCCTAATGAATTTGGCTACGCACATCTTACTTAGTATATGAGGAAAAAGATACTTGGAAGGCAAAGTCCGAATTATGACCCATTTTCCCCACTTTTGCTTTGCCCAGGAAAGCTCTAAATGAAGACAAGTAGAAAGTGCTTCAGGCATTCTAAAAACAGTTAAGCTGAAGGGACCAGAATTAGGGCAAAATATTGAGGAGAACCAAGTTCCATCAATTCCATTTCTAATATTTTATTCCACTCAAATCTTTACAATTTTGGAAACAAATCTAAATTTTTATTCTCCTTTCTAGACTGCTGCTGGTGGTAATGATACGTGTGTTTACTTTCTATGGTGTCTTTTTTCTAAGAAGGAAATTATATAGGTGTGGAAAGTACATCATCATTAAATCAGTGAGCTTCACAGAACAAATCCAAAATAGAACAACAGAGAAATACTGAAGACTTAAGAGATTAAGACCACCTCTTCTACAAATGGCTTAAATAATACATTTGCAACTGTTATAATTAATCATGACTTTAATGATCCCTGGTGGAGAACATGACAATATATGTATGACAGCTAATGATTAGAGATACCTGTCAAATTTATACTCTAATTCTAAAAACTTTAGGGGGATCAGAGAGGTAGAAAAAAACATTTAGTAGTGATTTAGAATTTGTCGTTTCTGGATTATGCATGTATGTACTTACGAATGTAGTATGTATGTATTTAAAATAATTTCTATAGCTGATACTATACAATTAATTGCCTGGATCCAAATGAAATACTAAATACATGTTGTATAATTTTATTTCTAAAAACTCACGTAAGCTATGAGAATGATGATTTCTAGTACAAAAGCCAACTGAACTGTAGGTTTATTAAATATAATGAAATGAAATTTTAAGTAAACAAAAGCAAAGCTTAAAGTCCACTATATCATTTTTTTCCCCTCCCCAACTAAACTCAGGCTGCAGTCATTTCAATGCTGGTCTAAAGTTATTTCCTCTAATCATCTAGGGCTCCCAGCACATACTGCCATGTTTCTCAGAGGGTGAGCTCTTGCCCCAAATGCCTAAGCACTGCAGTGGAATCACCAAGACACCTGCTCATGGCCACTGGCGAGCAGGAGTCAGGCTCAAGAAAACCCCTGAGCAGTCATGTTTTTCCTTTTCATTGTGAGGTAGATTTTCTAGAAGTCTTTAACAAAGAAATCAGTCCTTGGTTCATCTTGTTCATGTCAGTGTTTTTGTGTAGGTCTCCACTCTCCTGCAGAAAGATGACATCTTAAGCCACTAGATTTAGTATCTCAGGCAACTCTGATGTTCTCCATGTCTGCTGAGCTTTTCTGGCAAATCATCACCTTCACCTTAATTTTGAACAAAAAAGCCCTGATATATGAATGACTCCATGTACCATCAATCTAGTTCTTCTGATGATAAAACATCAAATGTATAACTAAATCTTACAAATTACATTTATTAATTGCATTTTATGTAAAATTTGGATACTGGTATACATAATGTTATTGTAAGTGACATATTATGGTAAGAGGTGAATAAAATAAATCATAGAATAATTAAAGAAAATCATAGTAAAATATATCTAAGCAGTATGACTTAAAGGAAAAGCAATGGAAAATGCTGGATGTTTGCAACTTCAATAATATGATTGCAAAAAGAGAAAAGGAAAAGAAAAGAGTACTGATACTGTATTGAAAAAATAAAATGTAGGGGTAAAATGCCAAAAAAAGACACTTAAATATATCTAAGAAGGTTATCAAGTGTCAATATTATAATTTATAGCTTCAATATTAAAAACATAATAAAACAAAAATGTGCAAGTCAGAAAAATTCCAGAGACCAGAACATGAAACAAATTAATCTTGGCCTGGAAATAATCAGCATGTAGATAAATTATAATTTAAAATACATTCAATTCAATATGTTGCCAGTCTTCTGATGCCTCCTAAAGTTGAAAGCACTGTGACAGATATACATAAAAAAGAAGAAAGGAATTTAGAATGATTTGTTGAATCAATATACAACTCAGGATCGCTTACATTATGATCCCCAGTCCTTATACAGTAGATTCACCTAGAGTTTTTATTAAAAATGTAAAAATATAGTCTTATCTACCTCATAGAAGCAGAATAGACATGTAAGTAGAGAATAAGCAATATTACTGAGCATACTATTCTTATGTACATTAAAGTTTGGATACCTTCTAGGATTTTATTTAATTGTATAGGCAAAAGTAGTTCTAAGAGTAGTAGTTGAAAAGAGATCACAGATAAAGTCATTTACAGACAGATTTCCATCATAATTCAAGATATAACAAATTTTCCCTGGCAGTTGATAAAAAGTATTTGTTATAATTTTCAGATTTGTAAGGTAGAGATTAGATTGTTATAAGTCAAGAAGAAAAGTTGTGACAAAATAAATTTATATCTCTATTAAATGTCATAAGAAAACATTTTGTTTTCTAATGAAGTATTTTAACTACTAATTGTAGCAAACCAATTTTCCATCTATCCTGACTCCATAATAAAGAATTCATCAAGAAAAATATTGCTAAAAGATGTCCTTCTTTTTTGAAGAAACAAACAAATGAAAGGTTTTTGTTACATGACAAGCTTGCTGTAAAAATGAAGTACAGACCAGCTGAGGGAAAAGCTTAGAAATTCAAGGTGAATATCCAGGGTGAATAAAAAGAAGTGTTCCACTTAATCTTCAGAGAAAAACCAAGGCTAGATTATGGGTGATGACAAAAAAGTTAAAAATGTATACTGACACATAATAATATGGCTATGTCCTAAACATCCTCTTACTGTAAAACACGAAGATACTGGGTAAATAATGACAAAAATAATATTAAATGAGTTTCTGACTTCAAGGTAAATGAAAAAATAATCACCAAAAATCATATCAAACCAAACCAATCAAACAACCAAAAAACAAATGAATAAATCATAAGCTGAAACCAGGATAGTAAGCAAAAGTAGAAAACAAGGCTTGCCTGGGGATAAATTACACTACAAGGCACATCTATCAATGGGAGACCAATAAATAAAGCCTAGGGCCTGCCCAAAGTAGGGTAACTGAACTGAAATCTTTGCACAAAGCTAGTACAACCAAATAGGTTATTCCTTCTATAAAACTATTAACAGAAAAAATTGGCCTACCAGATCAGGAAACTAAAAGGAAATCTATTTGTGTCTGGGACTCTGGGCACACACACACAAATAATAATAATAATAATAATAATAATCATCATCATCATCATCTCCTCTGAGAATTAAAAATTACAAAACTGCTCTCACACAAGTCTAATATTCAAATTTACATTATTCATATGTTCATAGATAATTGAAACTGAGAAATTAAATTTAGCTGATCCAAGATTAAAAGCAAACCCCTGGTAATGTTTGGAAAGACAATGCATGAGAATTTCCAGAATTGCCAAAAAATATAAATCTGATTTCAAGAAACATAAGGATAATCTGCACAAAAAAAAAAATAGATAAATAAAACCAGATCTGCACCTAAATCATTATAGTGAAGCTGCAGAACACCAAAGACAAAGAAAGGTTTTTAAGATTGGCTAAAAAGTCAGATTACCTACAAAGATGTGGCTGACACATCTTAAAATGATGTTGATGGGTTACATCTTTGGATAATCTCCTCCCCTTGTGTTTAGGTTGAATTTGTGATTTCTTTCTAGCCAATAGAATATGACAAAGATAACGAAACAGTTACTCTTTTGAGGTTCCATTATATAAGATTCTGCCTTAAAAGATTAGAGTGAGAGACTCTCCCTCGCTGGCTTTGAAAAGTAAACTGTCATGTATAGGTGGGCCTCTGAAAGATCCACGTGGCAAGTGACTCCAGTGGCTGACTCTAGAAGCTGAGAGCAACCTCGGGCTAAGAGCAAGGAGGTAAAAGACTTCAGTCCTATAATATAAAGAACCGAAATCTGTCACATAACCACACAAAGTCAAAAAAGGATCTCAAGCTCTGGAAAGGAATGTAGCCCAGCTGACATCTCAATTGCCGCCTTGAGGGACTCTAAACAGAGACCCAGTTATGCTAAGCCAGGACCCATGGAAATTGTGAGATCAGGTATGTATATTGTTTAAGTTGGTGTTGACTTTTTAGGTAGCAATAGAAAACTGATACATGTTTTGATACCAGGAGTAGAGTTCAAACCCACATATGTGCAAAATCTATAGGAAGAAAATTATAAAACAATGAAATACATGGAATAGATCTTTAGAAATGGAATGATATAAATGTTCTTGTCAGAAAGATTCAAAATGATTGAGATGGCAAATCTCTCGGAGTTTTTAAATGTAATAGGATCCCAATTTTTAAAAATGCTTTTTTTTTTTTTTTCTGGAGCTAAATAAGGTGACTTTAAAGTTTGTATGTAAGAATAAATAAGAATAGCCAGGAAAAAAGAATATTGTAGAATAAGATGATCATAGACTTACCTATTAACATATAACTCTTCTGTAAATAAAAACAGTGAGATATTAGCACAAGAATAGATTGCCAAATTAAAAATAATATAAAATCCAAAAATTGACTCACATGAATATGGCAATTTAGCATTCAATAAATCGAACATCTCAAAATCACTAAAAATATGGATTTTCAAATAATAACTATGCAACCAGATAGGCATATAGAGAACTAGATCCACTTCTTATACCATACACCAAAATGAATTCCAAATAGACCAGAGATATTCATGAAAATGTTAACCACTGAGACTATGACTCAAAATCCAAGTGCATTATAGAAATTAAAGACAAGTAGAAAACTAAAAAAATATATTGATAACTAATATCACAAAAAGCTAATATCCTTTATGAACAATTAAGTCCTAAAGTTTAGAAGAATAGGACCAATGATAAAAGAGAAAATGGGTAAAAGATAGGAACGGTTTATAGGAAAAAAATCACAAATTCCCTGTACTGAGTTGAATAACATTGCCCCAAAATTCTTATCTATCTGGAACCTCAGAATATGATCTTATGTGAAAACATAATTTTTCCAGAAGTAATTAGTTAAGATGAGGTAATAGTGGATTAGGGTATGCTTAAGTCCAATGACTGATGTTCTTATAAAAGTTTCATGTGAAGACACAGTAAGATTTATAGGAAGGAAGGCCATGCGATGAAGGAGGTAGGGATTACAGTGATGCAGTTATAAGCCAAGGATCACCAAGAATTGCTGGCAACCACCAGAAGCTGGGTGAGAGGCATGGGTTGGCCTTTCCTTCACAGTCTCCAGGAGGAGTCCATCCTGCCTGATGCCATGATTTAAAACTTCTGGCCTCCAAAACTGTCAGAGAATAAATTTCTGTTGTTTTAAGCCACTGAGTTTGAGGCAGTTTGTATGGCAGCCCTAGGAAAGTGACACACAGCCTTTAAACATATGAAAAATTGTCATTCAGAGAAATGCTAAAATTGAAAATCACTATAAAAAGGTCATTTTACATCCACCTAACAAAATTTTAAAATTCAGGCAATACAATGTGTTTGCAAGTGGTGAGACCTTCATTCACTGCTAAGAACATAAGTTGAAGACACTTTAACACATGAACACATGCATACCTTATATCCCAGCTATTTTATTCCTAAGTTATTTTTCCTAGATCAGAGCTTCCTAAATATACTATACCTTAAGTGATAGGTATGCCAAAAATTGGTGCCCTTAGTCCTTGGCATGTCTGAGAGGGCTGGGGCAATTGCCTTTGACCAGAGCAAACTGCCCACTTGTTCCAGTGAATCACAGAATGAACATTAGTTATTATGAGTGATAACCTGTTAAAAAGCTTAGTAAGTACTGCTTTAAAAAAATTCCTTTTGTTTTTTTTTTTGCTCTGGGAGATATGTAAAACAATGTTCATAAGAGAATAGATATTATCAAAAACAAAACAAACAAAAAACTAAAACCAACTCAAATGTCCCTCAATAGGCAACTGGATGAATACACTGTGATGCTTTAATATGACAGAACACTATGTAGGTGTAACATGAATTAATCTCAAAATGAAATGTTGAGTGAAAAGAGAACATTGCATCAGAATATGCACTGTATAATCCTATTTTTTAATTTCATAAATATACAATATTAATAAATATTTTTCAGGGTTATATACATTTTCAGATATATACATATTACATAGTGAGTAATGTTTATCCATATACTATAGGTATAATAAAAAGCAAGAAAATAATACACACAAATCTCGGAGTTGTGGTTACCCTTTTCTGGCAAATGGGTCAGGGAAGGAGTCATAAGATTTCTTTCTTAAGCTGCATGGCAGACATCTGGGAGTTTGCTTTATCATTATTTGGCAGGTGGGGGAGTATGTGTAAATATTTTTATATTTTAAGAAGAGATGGAAAAGGTATAGATATATATTATCTTCAGAAGCTAATATTTTCAAAATCCTATTCAAATTGTGTCATCTTACCAAGTAAATATAATTATGGATGTTGGATAAACAATGGCACCATGTTTCATTTTTCAAAGAAGCACCATGGAGAGGAAAACCACGCTGGCATTCCTTTCAGACATACACCCCCTCCTGTAGGTTGTTTGGGTTATGATGCCACAACCAAGGTACCATCCCTCCTACAATCAATCTCTAAATTACAGGCAATACTTTGAGAATAAAATAGCTTTGTTAGAGTTGTTTGTTGTAAATTTAACCCCATTCGATTTGTTTATAAACCTAAAATGTTTATGTTGAGATAGAAATTTTGGTTTCTTATTTCCTGGGAAGTGACTGAAGTAAGGTCTTTGCTAGTACTGAAATAGCCCTTCTTGAATTCTGTGATTGGAAAACAAAAATTCATCATATTTTCCAATGTGTCATTGTTTCTCAGTAATAAAAATGTCAATAGTCCATGTTTTATAGGCGACTAAATGATGACAAATGTGAGTGCAAACAAATTCAAATAGCTTTATTGTTTAGATTTAACTTTGTATGATCAGTTCATTAAATGAAGTGGTATCTGTCAGATATTGGTTTGTATCGACTCTGTTAAAATCATACTGCTCAACTCTACCTGATATAATTAGTCAGACTGCCTTAGCAACTGCTTTCTGTATTTTGTAACTTTGTAATTTCTGTAACTTTGGCTTCTGGCCCTCAGTCATTCTTAGCTGCCTCCCTCAGGCAAGGCTCTCATGTGCCCCATTTTCTAACAATATATCTAAATGGATCCCAGGGTCTCATATTTGGCAGACAGAACACGACATGTTGTTCAGGTCACGGACTAAACCATATATTCTCCTTTGCTTCTACAAAACTGACCAAATTGGCCATTGGCTTCACTGGCCTTCACCAGGGTTCCTGTGTGCTTATAGGTTGTATACTAGGTAAGTCCAGAGAGCCATTCCTCAGACAACAGTGAGAATGGCATCCACCCCGGGGGCTGTGCAAGGCTCTTCATCACATCTGGCCCTGCTTATTTCCTCAAACTCTACCAGCACTCTGGTAATACAGCAACTGTTTATTCCTTATCTATGTTGTAAATGGGAAAAAAAAATCTCACCTCCAAAAGGACAGTCTTGCCCTGTAGTAATGGCTTCGCAGTTGTTGTGGGTGTCTTCCTGTTGCACTCTTGACTACTCCACGTGCTTCTAAGATTAATATTAAGGTCTCTAATCCAACTGAGCACTCAGTTGCTGGAGACATATATGCTGTTCAGTCACGACCTTTCCTCATCACTGTCTCTTGGAGAAGATAGAAAGCTGGACAGTGTCAGCAGAGATCCTTTGTGGTATACATGTGAGAAACACCCAAACCTAAAGAGGATTTTTGTTAGTTTGTTTGAACCAAACTAATGACAATTGCTAGGAAGCAAAATCCCAACAAATGGAGAAAAATGCTCAGGAGAATAGCAGTTTTACAGCTTATTTTATACATTAGAAATAAGGAGAGCTATATGAATCCATTGGTGGTAGATTGAGGGGGTGAGAGAAAGCAAAGCAGGGAAATCTCCAGGATTGAATAAAAAGTAAAATAGAGAAACACATACTTTTACACTGGTGGGTACAAGATAATAATTAACATTTACAGCACGTAGAGATGGTATGCGGGGAATAAGATAACAGTGCGGAATTCTGTGTTCTGATGCCAGCGGCTGTGCCTTGAAAGTTCTGGAAAAGAAGATTACTCTGACATTTCGAAGGTATGTTATTGATGCAAAAGGACAATAAGGTAAAGATCGATCTTTGTCAATGAAGCTACAGGCCTGGGTTGTGACTACCTGTCATGACCTGCTTTTAGTTAGGAATTTTGATATTCAGACCATCTTATGTGGTTACTTTCAGTCTCTGAGTTTGTAAGGCTCATCATGCTGGCCTCCCCTGAGCTTGTCAGGTTTAGTGTGTGGTTCCTTTTTCATCCACAGTGGAAAAAAAACAAAGCTTAGACTGAAAGGCCATTTGTTATTCCATTAAAAGGCAAAGTTCCAGAACCTAGTAAAACAGAAAAACTCAGACATTGATGCAGGTTGTGCTCTTTGCTGGATTCAAATTTTAATTCACTTTTATGCCCCACAGGAAAATTCACCCTGGTTTAGAACCTCAAGTAGCTCCCCATAGCCCTCTGCCTGTTTGAATCTCATTTTACTAGCAGGTGGGTCTATTTGCCCATGCCATCTCATTTGAGTCTGCCACTAATAATTTAAGTCTGGTATACATTTGTTCCTACCTACCAGGACACACGTGTGCATGCATTTCAATTGCACCTATGCCAACCCTCACATGTTAAATAGGCCTGGTGACATCAAACTGCCCATCTAATATGCCAGCATTTTCTACTCCCTACGATTGCCAAGGTAGGATGAGGAGCCTTCTGCTCCTCTTGCAAATTTATATCTGTCTAGGGAACTGTTTTTGTTTCTCCCCAATTATAACTTTTTCTTTTTCTTTTTATGAAAAAGATCACACAGAATTCACCAACAAAAAAAATTACCCCCTCCCCCAAAAAAAACTTTAAAAAAAGGGAAAACAATATTTCTCCCAAAAACACAACCAAAGTCTGGTTTTTCCCTCCTTTAAGATTGTCTGGACAAAGCCTTCTTTCTCCCTGGTAAGTGCTTTCATGAGCCAAGGACCCGCAGCACAAGGGGGTCCCTTCCCTCAGCCTCTGCTCTCCCCAACTCCTCCTCTGTCTGGGCTGGGGTGATAGGAGGGTGGGGTATACTTGAGACAAGTGGGGCCTGTGAAGCTGGGTGCAAGACACTCACATTCTGACAGGAAATAAAAAATAATATTCCGCACATCAGAATGTGTTCATTTTATTTTTCGTAATTTCAGTTATTCTATTTTTAAAAGTTTATGTCTATGTATATTTATATATTTATATTTACATATATAATTAAAAAGTGGACTCCATTTAAAGGCATCTGATACAGGGAGAAGTCTCATGGTACAATAAAACTGTACAGGTTAAGAAATGTCGTCTCCCTCCAGGTGTGTCCAGAATAAGCATTTCAGCACCATTGGGGTTGTCTGTAGTGTGAGGGTCTAGACCGGGCAGGGGGCCCTGGCTGGGGCCACAGGGCACGCAGCCCCTCAATCAGGCGCCTGGCCCATGCTGCCAGGCTCCCCTCACCTTGCTCTGTTCCCCAAGTCCAGATCCTGGAGGGCAGCGGCCTGGCCGCTGGCAAGTGCCCCAAACAGACCTGGTCTGTCAGTGAGGCTGGTGGGCATCTAGCCACCCCCATTCTAGGGAACTGTTTTGATGGGCTTTAGTATTGACTAGGGAACCATCACACAGACACAAAAGAACAACCTCTTCTTTGCATGAAATTTTCTCCCTACCCTTCACCATGTTCAATTTGTTCAATGACTACCCTTTTAAGAAAAAAAAAAAAAAATACATACATACATACATACGTACATATAATCTGGAGTTCCCCAATCCAAGGTTGGGTAATCTTGTCCTGTGGTCCTCTACTCACTTTTCTCTTTGAGAAGGCCCTATTCGATATCTGTACTAGTTTTCTATTGTTGCAGAACAAATTTCCACAATGGAGAGACTTACAGCAATAACCACCGTTTCCATAGGTCAAAAATCTGGACAAATCTTAGCTGGATTCTCTGCTTAGGGTCTTACAAGGCTGAAAGCAAGGGGTCAGGCAGGCTGCATTCTCAGGGCAGACTCTACTAAGAAAGGATCACCATCCATGATCTGCCAAGTTGTTGACGGAGTTTATTACCTTGAGGCTATAGAATTAATTGCAGCTTGCTTCTCGAAAGCCAGAAACAGAAAGAGTCTCTTTGGCTTGAAGTTTCTGCTTTCAGGGAAGGCCTAGCCTTTATTTTTGAATGCTCTCCTGATTAGGTCAGACCATCCCAGGATACTCACTCTTTTGATTAATTCAAGGTCAATTAGTGAGGGCCCTAAATTACATTTGAAACATCCTTTATCTTTGCCATATTCTATTTGATTGAAGCAAGCCACAGATCCCTTCCACACCAAGGGAGAGTGGATCACACAAGGTAGGACTCACTGGGAGTTGCCAGAGGCCGTATCTTGCCATAACATCCTCAAACAAAGGTGCACTTATCCTCTGCTATTATCCATTATCCAAAGATGAGGACAGGTAAACAACATATCTTGCCCTGTATCAATGCCTACAGGGTTACATCTATTAACTTCATCCTAGGTCATCTTCCCTTTTCTCTATCCAGTTAGAGCACAGTATTAAAAACTGTACCTCCACCAAGAGCATCAAGGGTACAGCCACTGTGCATTACCATTTTGGACCATGCTGCCCACATGTATTGATTCAGCAAAGGTCAGAAACAAATGAGAAGCAGAACTCTGAGCAAGCCAGTTGCTAAAGTGAAATCTGTTTTCTTGCATGAACACCATGCAATGCATTTTACTCCTTCCTTCTAATATGTACAGATTATTAAGAAATTAAATTAAAGCACTCTTTCTGCATAGAATAATTGAATTAATTTTGTCTTTTGCTCTATTTTATTTTGCTTCATTTTTTTCTATTAAATCCTATTCCTTTTCATGCAAATATTTTTAAGTTGCTTTGATGTGTTCTTCACTTCGAGTAAGTTTTAGGGGCTGAAATTGCAGGGAGAATGATTTAAGATCCCAATGATTTTTTTGGCTAATGATGTAAAAGGTTTTTTAAAGTGCAAAACAATAGCGTACTTCCATAGCAAATTTAGATAATACAGCAGAGAGATCTTGAAAAGGCTAACCAGTGCCTACTTCTCCTACAGATGTGTGTCTTTTGATTTTTTGCTGTTTCCTCCATAACCCTACCCCTACTTACCAGTCTGAAGAAAAGCAGTGGTTCAGAAGGTAAGCAATCATTCTTAGAGCAATAGAACACTTATTTATGCCATTTACATTGCCTTTGCCTTCCATTCTTTCCCTTCTTTCTTGGGCTTGAAGAGCCCATTTTTTTGTAAGAATAAAGACTAAAAGTTGTTTAAATATCGATTATGAAAATTTTTGTCCTCAGCATCATGCATTTTAGGGTTAAATAAAATATCTCTGAGTCAAAGAAAATGGACATGTCACTTCTCACAGATTCCCAAAACACAAGTTCAATACTATCCACCTCCTATTTCGAGGATGATATTCAAAGGTACTAAGACACCATGGGATCTCTGAGAGTAGCAAACATATCTAGTAACCCTGCTGACATTCCCTGTACTTGGCCACTTCAAAGGTAAACAATTATCCACCATGCTTCCTGAGTTCTGAGGTTTTAATACCAAGGCTTTTCTTTCCATGGCTTCCTATAGGCCTGAGGCAAACACGCTGTCCCTCAGGTTTCTCATCTCTATTCTCCATCTGGAATCTTACTTCTCCTGCTTCTAAAACAATAGACAAGAAACATGAATATACTTTCCAGGCTCTGTCAGGCTCTCTGCAGTGCCAAGGCAGTGGCTGGGGGACATGGAGGGACATAGGTCTAAGAAATGGACCAAAAGACTGCTACACATGGTAATGACAACCCAGATAAATCAGACGCCCATGTTCCTCAGTTTCCAAACCAAAATTCTGTATTTTAAGGAGTAGAAGATTAGATTGGGGTTGTGTGGTATCAGGTGTAGAAAATTACCTTTAAGACACTATGTAGTGAGCTCATGCTTGGAGCATTAAAGGAGGCATTACCATGCTAAAGAGACATTGTCCAGAAGCAATGCAGATAGATATAGCCTTAGGAAACGCTTCCTGTGTTCTTGTCTCCTATTACCTCTGCTGCTTTTTCTACTCAGTAATCCTTGGCTTGTTCTCTTGGCTACTCCTCTGGCATGCACCCTGTTCAGCTTCTGGCAAGGTTCCAGTTCTTGGCTCTGGCTGCCTCTTTGCTTGTGGACTGAATCTGATGTCTGCTCTAGTTTTCCTGGACTAACCTGGCAAGTCCCATTGTTTTGACCCTATCCTGTTCCATGTCACCATCTTGCCTGAATGTCCTTTTCATAGGAAGCTTTTAAAAACAGTGCAGAAATCTTTTATGCTTCTTTAAAGTCTCCAGTTACATTTTTTAAAGCAATGTTATCTTCTTACTTCTTGCCAGATTTTGAAATATATATTTAGTAAATTTCTCTTCAAATAAAGGTGAGAAGCATCTTTTTAATGAATAAAATTTAACATAATTTAAAATTTTAAAAAATGAATTCCAGCAAGGTATGAAATATATTCTACCTGACATAGAAAAATGAGAAATTTATTAATTTGTATATCATCTAATTTTTTAAAAGGACTTGGACATCAAAATTCATATAGGAAATATTTCAAATGAGAGACAGCCATATTATAGTACAATAAGCCTTGAAATTGTAGCAGAACACTTGAATTTCTGTTCCAATCTTGTCCTTTATAAGGTGAATTAGCTTTTCTAAGCCTCAGTTTTATTTCCTGTAAAATAAGGACATAAACATTTAAAATGGCATAATGTTTTATTCAAATTAATACTACTGATGTAATGAGAACTAAATATACATTTGACCTTTGAACAACACAAGAGTTGATTGTGCAACCCAAAATCCACAATCCACATAGAATTTAAGTTGACTCTGGATTCCTGGATTCCCAACCCTGAGTTGACTCAAAACAACATGGGTTTAAACTGCAGGGATCAATTGAAAGAATCCGCATATAACTGGACCTGCATAATTCAAACCTGGGTTGTTCAAGGGTCAACTGTAATCTCTGTTTCTTTGGTTCTTCTTCTGGTTCCTTGGGAAGTTCTTCCCCAAGTATTCTGAGACTCACCAGGGACGTCTCATATGTGCTCACTAACTATGCCATCACCTCTCTTGTCATACACTCAGAACACATGGCTGCCTTTTCTGGTACTGCTGACCACACAGGTAACATCAGCACCTCTGTGTATCATCATCCCCTTATGCTAGGCACTGCCAAGGTCCACTTGACACGAGGTCTACTTGACACAAGGTCTACCAAGTACCACTTCTCTTAAAGGAAACCAGACTTAAGTTAAAGCAGTGAAAGCAGATTTTATTCAGGACTATTGCAATAGAGGGAAAGAGACCTCAGTGTGGAAGTGGGCTCAATTCCAAATTCATATAGACAGGTGAGGATTTATAGCCAGGGAGCAGGAAGGGGACAGTGGTCAGTGGATGGAAAATTACTAAGAGGAAACATCAAGTTTAAGCAGGGAGGGGAGGTTCTTGTTAAATTAATTTAATAAGGTTCTTGCTGAAGGCAGGCCGGAGTAATCAGAAGCTGAGGGTGAGAGATGAGGAATTTGATCAAATATGTAGGGTGATCAGATATCAAGGACAGGGATTCTTGTAAAACTGACTTAGCAAGATTCTTGCTACAACTGGGTATTGCAGGTCCTACAAGGACAGATGCCGAAGTTCAGGCCTAGAGGGTTTAGAGGAGGCTGACTAAAGCTTAATCAAGAAAAGAGTCTTGCCACTTCTCACACTGGTAATTGATTCATTTATCAAACCTCACTGTTGTTTCCTCTGTGTATATCTGTGCTTACCAGGCACTCCTGTTGCTGCTTTTCAGAGCTATTCCTTCTTCGCCAATTAGTCTCAGCCACCAGACTCCAAAGCCATCTTTCATAAAGCACCACTGTCTTTCAATAGACACTATGGTGAATATTCCAGAATCCTTGAGGGGCTTAAGGTAAAGGGATCTAATTTTTTTTTTTTTTTTAGAAGAGAATCGAAGTAGTGTTGTTTCTCCCCACGCAGGAGTTTTAATAAAAAAGTTTTTTCTTCCAGTTTTATTTACACTTCTCCCCTGAACCCAGACACATGTCCGTGGAGACAGAATTGATGACTAATACAAGTGACAAGATGATTGTACCCAGAGTTACTCCTCCCCTCTAATTCTGTTGTTTAATATTGGGGCCAAGCTTGTGAGTGACTGTTTTCCTCAGCAACCTCCCTAGTCATTCGTCTGGTTCATCGTACATGCCTAGGCATATCTAAATCCCAGCTTATGGGCAATTCATACACAAAAAGTTTTATAATAATACAGATTAAAAGAGAGATCATAAATCATTTTGGAGGAGAGAAGGTGCTATACTTGGATTTCCCTTTCAAGTAGCTTCTTATGATTTTAGAAATTCCGGATGAGATTATTATAATTAAGCAATACATTCAGCTCTGAGCCTTCTGGCTGCCAATGTGAACATAATGCAGTAAATGTGTCCCCCAGGTCTCACAAGCTTGTAATACAAAATAAGGTTACATTTCTTTTAATATTCAAATCTATTTTAGGAAGTCCATTCTTGTACTGTGTTCCTCTTCCCAAGTGATTTCTGGTAATCTCTAAGGAATTCTTAGATGTTCTTACAAATCCAACCTAGTTTCTCTTTTCAGTTCTGCCAGCTGTCTGGGTTCCCACTCTCTGATCTAGAGCTCTCACAGGTCACATCATGTCATCTCATAACTTAATTCTCTGGACTGCTCTCTCTCCCTATCCTGATTTTCTCCAAGCAGGAACATAGATCCTTTAGTTAATTCTCTAAATGTGACCTATGTCTTTACCTCACTGTTTTATAAAATTCCATTGAATGCTAAAGGGACGACAGAAGAACAAATGTCAGTGTCTCACATGGCTAATAGTCATGGGTATGTTTGAGTTTTATAACTGAATGCAACTTAAGGGCCCCCACCTAGATCCCGAGCTGATAGTTTCTTGCCATTACAGATTTACAGCATATATGGACCTTGAGCGAAGCTATAAGCAACACAGCGATCACCAGATTAACCTCCACCCATTTTAGCCTCTATAGTGTTTGTTTTTTGGACATTCCTATGTCTCAAAGTCTAGTCTTGCAGAATAGAGGGTCTTCTCCTCCATTTAAAACTCTCTCATCTCCTGCCCTGGTAAAATCAGAGATGGGAAAATCTATTTCTTCCAAGACAAGGCATAACCCTTCTGAACTTATGGAGTGTGATCTATAGGGTCTAGATGGGCCATAATAGTAATTAGTAGACTATTTCCTGAGCTCTAGATTATTTAATCTTAAACAGCACCATATGAGGCATGTTCACTGTAATCACTAAACTAATTTTTGAAAGGTGCAATGAAGTGCAGGAAAAATGCATCAGCTTTTGCTGTTGGACAGAAACAAAGCATCTCAATTGGCAATGTCAACAATCAGGTTTAAGATGACCTCACAATACCACCCAGTGGGTTGGTCATTATTTTACATTAGGGTAACTCATGAGTCTGACTGGTGATTTTCCTAAAATAAAATGTATCTGTTTTTTTAACAATTTGGTTCCAAGCCTCCAGAAACCCAAAATCTCCAGAAACACAAAGAGCAATTCTCTCTTTCAAAATATGAAATTTCTGGATTTATCAGGTACTCTGGTGAATTATCAAGACTACTTCTACTACTAAAGTTATTTATGGAATTAATATTCTAATAATACAGTAGCTCCCCCTTATCCATGGTTTTCCCTTCTGCAGTTTCAGTTACCCGTGGTCAGCCATGGATCGAAAATATTACATGGAAAATTCCAGAAGTCAACAACTCGTAAGTTTTAAATATCGCACCATTCTGAGTAGCGTGATGCCGTCTCCTGCTGATCTGCCCGGGACGCAAATCATCCCTTTGTCTAGTGTGTCTACGCTGCATGCACTGCCCCAGGTAGCGACTTAGTAGCCACCTCAGTTATTGGATCAACTGTTTCAGTTTCTCAATGCTTGTGTTCAAGCAACCTTATTTTGCTTAATAATGACCCCAAAGTGCAAGAGTAGTGATGCTGGCAATTCAGATCTGCCAAAGAGAAGTCATAAAGGACTTCCTTTAAGTGACAAGATGAGTGCAATTCAATAAAATATTTTGAAAGAAAGGGAGGGAGAGGTGAGAGAGCATGTTCACATAACTTTTATTATTATATATGGTTATAATTGTTCTATTTCTAGTTATTGTTGTTAACCTCTTACTGGACCTAATTTAGAAATTAAACTTTATTACTGGTATGTATGTACAGGAAAAAACACAGTACATATATGTACTATATGTGGTTTCAGTCATCCACTGCGGGGGACTACTGTACATGAACTCCTCCCATGTCTCAACCACTGTGCTTGAAGCTGATGTTACAACATGAACAGGAAAAAATAGATCCTGGCATCTAGGGAATTTATAGCTTAACAATGAATAAGTGTCAGCCACTGTTCTAATTACATTATCTCATACAATAACTTATTATCTCAACAGCTTATTGAAAGGGTTTTACTTTCATTTTACAATGAAAGTAAATGAAGAAATTGAGAAAATGAAGAAATTCAATGAAGAAATCGAGGCTTAGACTTATCCAACTCATGCAACTAACATATGGTACAGCTAGTATTTGAAGCAAAATCCTGTATTAACCATGACACTATGATTATTGAGAATCCATAGAAATATGTTATTCTGGGACCTACACATATTCTGTGAACAGCTGTTTAGTTGCAGATATCAAATGATTCTGCTTTGGTCAGATTTAAATCAACTAACCAGCAATGATAAACTCAATGGTCAATTCTCTCGAACAATCTCTGGACAGGTGGCTGCCAATGACCCAAAACATCATAATTATGAGCCAAGAGGGTGAGCCAGTGTGCAAAATGTGCTAAGCGTGACTTGGGTTTAGGAGAACCCCACCTCTTTTTTATTTTTATTCATTAGCTATCTTTGCACAGATTGTGCCTCCTAGCACTGGCATTCCTTTTCTCACATTGCATATACCTTGAGCAATTTTTTAAATTAAAAAAATGTACACACCCAACTATTTTGGTGTTTAATAAAAGGATTTCTAAAATTGAAATTATCTTCTTAGATCAGTTGTCAGTCTTAGCAAATAAAAAATTGAAAAGCATGGAGTTAAATTTGAATTTCAGATAAATGACAAATAATTGTTTACTATAAGTATGTCCTACAATATTTAGGACATATACTAAAATATTCATTCCTTATCTGAAATTCAAATTTGAGTGTCCTGTGTTTTATCTGGCAGTCCTATTCCATGGACACAGGCTTAAAATCTCTAAGATGTTACTTTAACTTTGACTACTGGTCATTTCAAGGTACTTCATGAGAAATGAACACTTGTTCCCAATCTATTTGGAAGTTCTGGGATGGACCACTAAATGGCTTGGTAGATTTCAATAGTTACTTGCTGTTACAGCATATGTGGACCTTGATCTGAACTATAGTCAACTCAAAAAACTGTCTATGATACTCTGTTATTTTCTGCTGTGCTGCAGCCAAGGTAATTATGGATTTCTCTGAAAGAAAATACATCCATTGATTTTAAGTTGTTTTGGGGAATGTTAATTTAATGTAAGTTTCCTTTTGCCGTGACTGAGACTTTCATATATTGTGCACGACAGTTGAGTAGAAAACAAAATGTCTTTTGTTGAGAAGTCTCGTGTTTGGCCATTTTTGTTTGTTTAGCTTTAAGGAGGCAATTTGGGCAGAGGAGTTGGTGAAAAGCAGAGGAAGTCAGTGGAGACTTGAAGCAAAGTTCCTTCACCTTAGGTCACTGAACTTCTGAGGTTCATGTTAAATTTTGGTTTGGGGAGTTTTATTTGCCTCAAGTAGCCATCTCAACAGTCCACCACAGACTAGACAGAAACATGAACGCCCTTCTGTCACTTCGCTGATGTTGGCTCCCAGGACTTCATGAAACCAGCTCCACAGGAAAGCCTAATATTTGAACTTTTCACTCTTGGTTCATTTTATTAGACAGCAGTGAAAGTTAGTCTTGTACTAAGCACTGAAAACATAAAACATCCTTATTAATTAGCCTATGCATTTCTCCTTTTTTCTCTTTTTTAGATAGAATTTTTAAAAAGTCATTTACTTCTAATTCACTTGTCTGATATCAAAACATGTTTGAAATTATATGTGATAAAAAGAAAGAAAATTAAAAAGATAAGTTACGGGGAGACCACCCAAGAAAAATGTTTTTATATGCTATTAAATACTTTCCAGTATTTTAAACTCATTTTTACTTCTGACCTGAACAAACTAGAGCTGGATTTCTCAAATATTAAAAAAAGGAGGAAAATAACAGTCTGTGTCCAAATTCTTCATAGAACTTAGGGAGGAATCCAATAATGTCTTATAACATCTTAGTTACATACTTAAAAGTTTCTGCATAAATAAATATCTTTTTTAAAAAATAAGAATTTGTTAGGATGGAGAACCATAACTGAATCCTTGCTCTCTTCTTTCCTGCCACTATAAAGGCCAGAGGACCTCAATACAGAGCAGCCAAGCTGGGGACTTTTTAACTCAAACAAAAATCAAAAGAGGGAAACTGCGGTGGAAGCGAAGAATCAGAAATGACTCTTTCTGTTTAATGTTTATATCTTTAGTTTCAGTTTTCCAGAGTTATATGTTTATATACATATACACACATATATAATCTCTGAGATTATGAAACAATTACTTTGCTTATCATATTAATGTGAAACAGTCAAAAGTTCTATATGGCCTACATTTGAAAATAATCCCCATGCTAAGATCATCTGCTATGAGATTCCAAACTGACCACTGCCAACATGAGCTGATCCTTGACTTCTTCTTTCTATAGAGATAATCTGAACACTTTTTCTCTCCAGACAGAGGAAATGCTGCATTGTTACTAATGTATGATGATTCATTTAGGATTGAGCAATCAAAAAGATAAATGAAGAGACATTTCAAACATGTGTTATTAGATTTCAGAAGACTTCGTTTTCAAATGAAGGACCAAAGATGTCATCATAAGTATTTGGAAGACAACATAGCTTTATGGTTTAAATGCAGAAAACAGTAAATTCTAATCATGAAGAGTATGCTAATTCACCCATGGCCACCAGCAAATCATACAACTACTACTGTGAGTTGGCTTGTCGATCATACAGAGGTTCATGCTGCCTCCTATTCCAGTAATAATGGGATCACCTAAGATAATACATATTGTGTGGTTTTAAAATTTAAGAAACTATGTAAAGAACTAAAACTGGAAATTTACTATGATGTAAACATTTAATTAAAAAATATATTTCTCATATAAAGTTTGCTGAGTGTGACGTATAGTAACTGGAAAGGATGGACGTGAGGAGGTCCTAGGCCTCATGGACTTCACACAACTAGACAGGTACAAAGCTGTGGAGCAGCCACACCAGGCATGTCATACAAGAAATGCAGCTGAGCCTTCATTAAGAACATCCACCTTTATTTTCTTCAACCCACTTCATCACAGACTTGTTTATTCAAGAAAAAATTATTGATCATCTACATGCACAGGATCCTGTTTTGTCTATGCCCAGGTTTTTCAGCCTCAGCACCACTGACAATCTGGGCTGGATAATTCTTTGTGCTGGGGATTGCGCCATGAACTGTAGGACAATGAGCAGCATCTCTGGCCCCTACCCTCTAAACACCAGTAGCATCCACCACTGTCCCAACTGTGATGAGCAAAATTGTTTCCATATGTTACCAAATGTCTCTTCAGGGGCAAAATCACCCTCAGTTCAGAACCACTGCCTTATGCTAAGACAGAGATTCTTGAACTTTAATGAATATAAGACTCACTTAAGATGCTGGTTTAAAATATGAGCTCCTGGACCCTACCTCCTGAGATTTAATTTAGCAATGCTGAGATAGACATCAGCAATCTGGACTTTAACAAATACCGCAAATGATTCTGATGCAAGAGATCAATGGGGAAAACTTTGAAAAACACTCCTCTTGGGGAAGATAGTGTTTATAAAAGCATGGTTTCTACTCTGAAGGAGTTTGCTTTATAGCAAGGAAACCACCTGAGCTTATAGCACTGCAATATAAGGCAAATAGTAGGTTCTTTGTGAGAAAAATAAATACCGACTATAGAGGTTAAAAGAACAAAACATCAGTTACCTCAGATTGGAGAAGGTTACAGCAAAGTTTTCAAGGTAAGTAGATATCAAATTGTGAGTTTTGAATGATGAATGGGATATTCATAGATAATTTTGAGAGAAAAAGATAGTTTTGAGAGAAGAGGGTTTTAGGCAGAGGAATAAGCAAAGGCAAAGAGGCTGAAAACGTGTAACAAGAATCTAAGATCTATGACCTCAAAACGTATTTTGAGACAAATACAAAATATACTTAGTACTGTGCCTGGTGCACAGCACAGCGACCCAGTGGTGGCTCCTTCATGGTTATAATTTTTCCATGAACCCTTCCCTAAACGTATTACAATAACTTCCTTCCCGAGAAGCTACCTAGCGTATCTTTATTGATCAGGAATCGGGCCATTCTTTTCTGCACAATTTTAGTGAAGACAATGAAGGAGTTGTTTTTTCTTTTTTTCATGGTACAAGTTTTACAAATTTTGGTAAAGGGCTGGAATAGAGGTGATGTAATGAGAGGATAGAGTAGGAAGTAAATCCATCCTTACGATTTGAAAATGAACCTTTAATTTCTTCTATATCTTAACCATTCTTCAGGAAGGTAGTTTCACTGAAGTATTTAATAAAAGATACCAGATGCTCTGTGAGGTGACAGCCCAGTTGAGAATACTGTAGATTTTATCCTCAGCCCCAACTCTATTTTTCCAGGATTAGAACTCACTGCATAATGCAGGGTCCCTGATGAGTGCCAGGTCTAAAGTTTGTCTGAGGCCGCACTGCCCCTGGCCTAGGACCAAACCACTCCTGTCTATACTGAGCTAAATGAATAAACACCTTCACTTTCTCCTTGAAATACCTAAAGTAAGTTTGGGCAATGAAAGAAATTTTATCAAGCAACCTTAAAGCACTTATTTTTGTAACCCGCCATGGTAACTCTAATGCCCTAAGAGTCCTATATTTACCCTTAACCACTTCTCTTTTGCAAATTATTGGTTCAAAACCATGCTAACCCCTTAAAGGCAAAGGCTACTTTTGTGTATTTTTATAGCCTCTGTGCCTAGTAGAGTGCTTCGTATATAAAAGTGTTGGATAAAAGCTACTTTTTAAGTGAATGATTTAAGTGAGTGATGATTCATCAGTCTTCATCACCATTGGCTCCAAAGTGCTCAACTTCTAAGCTATTTTAAACAAGGCTACTTCTGTGGTCTTGCTGGTAGAGGTAATCTTTATCTGAAACTACTCAGAGCTGTATGAAGTCGTTTAGCCAAAGCAAAACAGTCTTTCCTCTTTCAAACTCACTCTCCCATTTTGAATACCCATCAGTGCCCTACTTCCTGTCTGAGAGCCTTCAGCTCAAAGAGCATCCACAGAGATGATTAATGTCCTAAGGAGCTTTTGGTCACCAGCTCTAACCACTTTCCAAATTTCTCTGTTATTGAAGAATCATGAAGATATTCCCAAGGGAAAGGTGAAGCCCCCAACTGAAGTTCTTTAATAACATCCATATAAAACATTATATATTAAACATTGGTATTATGAACCATAATTCTCAATCAGAGGGCTTTTTGTTCCTAAACTCACAGTACTTACTATCTGAAACTATACTGCTGGAATAATATCCAATTTCCTCTTATTTGTTTTCCTTGAAAATTCAGACCAGCTGGATAGTCTTGTTTTCTGTAAAATTCTACAGTATGATTTAAGAGAAATAATTTTAAATTTAAAAGTTTTTTCCTAAACTGTATCATCTTTACAACTTATTTCAGCTATTGGACTCCAGTAGAATTTCTTGTTCAAGGAAAATTCTAATGAAAACCAAATTGTGGCTAAAGTCAGAGAAACAATAGCCAATTTTTAAAAAATAATAATTATTGGTTATAAATTATAATGCAATATATGTTTAAACTAGAAAATATAAATCACAATGTCTAAATGACATGCTTATATTAATGTGTCTTGCCATTATTCTATGACTGTTTTTCTATCCCAATCACAGTATACGCTTGTTTTCTTTAAAATCATATCCCCCTCTTATCATTTAGGGATATATAATTTTTATTTATATGAGTAGAGCCATTTTTCATGTAGATGCCAATTGTCTCTCACATTTTACCTGGGTAACATATTAGCAATAGTAAAATAATATTTTACTATAAAATATGTATTTGTATTAATAAACAACAGATGGAGAGTTGATACCCCTCTACGAAATCAAGACCATAAGGAATGTCTTAGTCTATCTGGATTGCCTATAACAAAATACTATAGACTGGGTAGCTTATAAACAACAGAAATTTATTTCTCACAGTTCCGGGCCTTATTACTTCCCAAAAACCCACCCCTTTCCTGATGCCATCACTTTAAGGATTAGGATTTCAACCTATAAATTTTTTGGTAGATGCAGGTAGACACAAACATTCAGATTCTAGCAAGGAGTAATTAAAAATATGGTTTCTGAAGTTAAATAGCATATACTTAAACTCCATTTACCAGTTGTGTGACTTTGGCCAAGTTTCTTAATCCCTGTAAGTCTCAGTTTCCTTCTCCATACAATAAGAATAACATTAGTACCTTATCCCAAGGTTGCTGAAGATATTAAATAAAATTATGTATCACATGTTTATAAAAGCATGCCTGGAACAAAATAAGCAATAACTTAATTGTTAGCTATTATGATTTATCTTATTTTAAAAATCATTTCTCTGGTTTTTGGATAAAATTAATCAGCTAAACTTCTTTTTAACCATTATTTATCTTGTCTGTATGAAAAGAATTCTATTCAATTCATTTTAAAAAACACTTATTTTGAAATTACTCTATGAAACTGCTAGAAGTTACAAAAGTGGAACCACAAATTATCCTTTCTTTAATGGCACATAAATTTGCTTTGGAAAACAATATTCAGATGTAAAGTGGTTAAATAAGCAAATAAGGTAGACTATAATTTAGTGACAGATCAGGAGTTCAGATATAAATTTGGAAAGGCATTCTGATAACTTAGAAACCAATGTGGACTGAAGTAACATTGGTATAAAGGTATAAGATTTAGGATAATAAAGGGAAAGTTTAGAAAAAGAGCTACTAACCAAGGGATGAAATGGGAGAAAAAGGTCTCTGAAAAATGTATAATAGTCAGAAAAATATGAATAGTGTGGCATAGTACAGGGCATATGCTTATAAATACTAAGATGGCGGAGTATCAGCTACTTGGTGTACTTAAGCGAGAATACCCTGGTTGCCTAGCTGTATAGTAGGATATGGGGAACCATGAGATATTATGAATAGATGAGTAACAGAGCAAGAGTAGTATTTTAAGAATGTTAGTTTGGAATGGTTGCAGGTTGGATAGGGGGAAAAGGAGGCCAGAGGCAGGAAAATCAGTTAGGAAACTATTGTACTTATCCAAGAATAAGGTGATGAAGTCCTGGAGTAAGCTGGTAACAGAAAGGGGCAGATGGTTGTAGTTATGTCAAAGATGAATTGATAGGACTGGGCAAATGCATTGGATATAGGAGGAGAAGTAAAAGGATGAGAAATTGGCTCTAATTCTAATCATAAAGCTCCTAGGACAGATGTGTCCTTCTTAGGTAATCTAAATCCTTTTCATCTACCCTGCTTTCTCAAAACTTGTACAAAATATTCTAACTGGGGGAATATTTGAGAATTCGTTTTTTTGTTTTGTTTTGTTTAAGAGATTCCCAGGGATATAGTACCTAAAATATAAGTTCAGCAACACTAGTAATGTACCTTTTGAAACTCAAAGTTTAAAATATGCATAATCAGAATATTTCATAGATAATAGTCTATATGCTTAACATTTTTCACTACATGCCTCCATTTATTCATAATGCCATTAAAAATGTTCAGTGTTCATTCCTGAAACCAACCCGGACTTCTGGATCCAACAGTAGAGTCAATTATATGATTACTTAAACATCAAAGCTTTTCCTCACTAATGTCCTTACCAGGGGACATAAATAGGCAGGTCTTTTCTCTTTGGTTGAGGCAAACGCCTACGTAGCTCAAACCAACATACTGTACATTCCTGTGTGATTTTATGTGTTTGATCGTTGGCAGATGGAATATCTGCTTTTCCCATTGCTATCGATTGAATGTGTATGGTGCACACCCTGCTCACAGCAGACCTGTTTTGTCGGGCAGAAATCAGGGCTCACTGCCCTGGGACAGCCCATTTTTTGGAAATGCTCATAGGATCTTCAGTTTCCTTTTTTGAGGTGTACAAGGAAAATATTACCCTGGGGAAATATCAAAGGATTTCCTGACATCAGCCAAAGAAACAGGTGCACATATATTTGATCTGATAAAAATGGTGGATATGAGTGCAGTGGCCACAGTCCAAGCATATTATTCCTCATTCAACAATTTTAATGGTTCACTCAGAATACTTCCATTTCCATGATCATTGTCTCCATAATAAACTTGGACGCCTTAGTCTGGAATTCAAGTTCCTTCACAACCTGGCCCCAACTGACCTTTCTGACCATATTTGCAGTACACCCATTCAGGATCCTGCCAGACTAAGGCACTTGCTCTTCTCTGATCCCCAACTTAAGCTTTATGCTTGCTTATGTGCTTTCCTCAACTTAAAATGATCTTCTCTACAATCCAAATGTCCAAATTCTTGGCATCCTAAAAGTTCTGTTCATTCACCAATGTGTGAAGACTTTCCCCCTCCCCCAGGCGAAAATCAACTCTCACTCTTCTATCCTCCCACTGCCAGTTATTTATATTCCTCTAATGGTTTTTCTAAATTTAACTTAGCTCATAGTCAATTATCTTACCTGTGCACTGCATATTTCTTAGGAGTCTATTCCTGATTTACCTTTGAGCTCTCCATCATAAGATTTTGCATCTACAACATGATGAAAAGAATACTTGGAGTGTGGTAGACTTGGTAGGTTCAAGTCTACCTCTTTCTAGCTGTGTCACCACGATTCAGATCCATAACCTCTTAGACTATCAGTTCCTAATTTCAATAAATTTTTAAAGAAGATAATGTCATGAAAGCCATTAAATTCTAAAAGATTAGTTTAATATACTTTATGATAGCAAACCATAGATGACAAAATTGGTAGTGAAAAAACAAATCTATTTCTTGAAATTGCTAGAAAGATGATTTATTCTTTTGTATAACATCACATACCTGACCAAGTCACTATATAATTGAGATATTCCTGAATTGGACTTGCTCACGACAAGAAAAGTTTAAAATATGATACTGTTACTAAGATTTTTGAGCCCTCTCCTTCTGTTTTCTGACCACTGGTCTATCCTATCAGCATTTTTATACTACAGTGATTCACAAAAGCTACCAGTAAGATGAAATTGAGGTAGTTCACTCGCTGAAACCATAAAGACCATTTTCGTTCAACGAATATTTATTGAGCTTTCTTAAGGGCCAAACACTCTTGTAGGGCCTACAGATAGAGAGGTGAGTAAGACAAAGTTCTGTCTTGCTCTCAAGATGTTTATAAACTAGTAAAGGAGAAAGTTACCTTGACATACAATTTCATGGCAGTATAACATGGCTTTTTAGGTTTTAGAGCAAGGTATGTAGAAGTAGAGAGTGGTTAAGAAAGAGCTTACCTCATTAAACTAATTCTATGGTTTACTATATCCATTCATCATCAAGCAAAATGTATTTCCCACTTCAATGTTTTTAAAGTACATTTAAGATGAGTCCATTATAAAAAATGTAGGTGGTGAGGATGTGATTTGATAGTAGTGACAACTGGTGAATGTTATTTTATTCACTCATAAGTTGTCTAAGCTGAGCATAACTTCCAGACCTGAGTTTTCTATATCCTTATGATCTGAATTTGAAAAAAATCTAGAAGTCATACATATAAAAAAGAAGATGTTGGAAACCAGTATTTATCAAAGTTCATGTGAGTTTAAATAGCACACATAAAGTTAGACTACCCATCTTATGTATATATTCTTGGTCACTTATTTGGTATTTTATTGAGATAGCCTCTTAGTTTCTAAATTATTTATATCTGTGACATTTAAATTTATTTACATCTGTGACATCTTTGAAGACAGTTCTTCATGAACTTCTTTTATTATTGGAATACATTAATTTACTATTTTATAGATTATAATGGTGATTAGGTTTGCTCATATAGATTCAGGGTCACATACATGGGAATTCTGCTTCAGGCACATTTAAAAGATGATAAGGAGGTAGATAGGGGGAAAAATTAAATCATTTCTTTAATTAAACACATAAATAAATAAATAAATTTAATTAAAAAAATTTTTTTAAAAAGATGATGAATAAGGGTAATCACAAAATTCTAGTAAATGACTCACATTGGTTCACTTTAAGTCAGCATTTTAAAAACTCTTGTTTCATCTTAAATTATTATCTCTTTTGTGGCCCAACACTATGCGGTTTGTGTTCCAATATTTCTAAAATCTTATCTAATTTTTTGTTGCTGATTAACATATATATTTACTAATAAGATATAGGTATTTAGTTAGATAAAAAATAGATCCTCGGTCAATGCTAAAGATGCCTTTCTGAAGGCAATGTTTCTACTAAGAATAATTTTAACTTTTTTAAAAAACAATCTTTTTCTCCCACTTTGATTATCAAAGAAATATTTCATGGGTTTCATTTGTCATCCAACATTTGACTCTATTAGTTCATCTGAAATACATTATTTCTAATTTTGTATTGATTTGTAACTGTACAGATAATATAACACACACACATACACACACACACGCACACACACACACACATATATAGTGTATATACACATGTATTTTGATATATACATATATATACATTTATTCATACACACACATACACATATATAATTATACAGTTAATATAACACAACTAACTCACATTCACATATCAATTTTATGGCACATAAGAAAATTGGTTATCATGTGATTTTAAAAAATACACCCTTGACCTACTCATTTCACATCTATAGCTGTTCTAAAGAAAAAATTATAAATTTATGAGAAACATTAGCCGCTAAGATATTTATTGCACCATTATTTGTGCTTAGAGAAAAATTCAAAACTATTTACATATGCAGAATAGAAGATTGGATAGATAACAGGTATTATAACTATTTGAAAGAATATCACACATACAATGCTTACAAAGATTGTGACAGTATGAAAAATGTTTATGTTACATGCCAACTAAAAAGAAATTTGGATACAAATCTGCACATTCACAGACAGAAACTGGGTGGAAAAATAGAGCTCTCAAATTATCCATTCTTTAGACATTCTACTCAGCACTTAATTCTATTTCCATTATAGGAAGAAAGATTTTTAAAAAGCTCTAAACATATAAAGGAATATTTGCCTGAACACAATTATCGAACTGCTTTAAAGGCTACAAATTTCAACTAAACAAGAACTGGGTCCCTTTAGTTACAATCCAGCACTTTGCATAATTGCTATGTGTTTTTGAATAACTTGTTTAACTTTCCTGAGTCAATTTCACTTGTAAAATAGTGATAATAATATCACCATCTTCATTAAGTTTTTGTGAGAACTGAAATATATTATTATTGTAGCTAGACTAAATTAGTGTATGTTTTAGTGTTGAGTCACAACTACAGAGTGATAAACACACTCATGTAGATACACATAACTCCTCAAATCAACAAGAAAAAATTTGAAAGGAAAACACAACTAATTTACAAATGAAAAAATCTTGAAAGAAGAAAAAATTCAATTTTTTAAAAAAATTACATCTTACATGGTCTCAACCATCCCTCATAGTGTCATCATGAAACGCTTCAGTCTCCACATATGCAATTTAAAAACTATCCTTACAGCTTGAGAAGCTTCTCAGGGATCTTGCCTCAGTTATCACCTACCTTTTCTTTATTAATAATTGCTGCCTGAAAACTACCTTGAGATGGCATCAAAGAAATTAGAGGGTGATTCTGAACTCATTCTCAGATCCTATTGGCCCCTAAATGATGCTCCCAACTTTCAAGCCGAAAATCTTCTAGAGTTATATAGCTGAGACAGTCTATTCTGTCCAGCATAACCCATTAATGATCCATGTCTGGCTATATTCTCGACTGCCCCTCCCCAGTGGCAATGTGAAAAAGCCCATGCTTCTGTGGTTTAGCTACCAGTTGTTTTGAGTAAAGACTTTTATGATACCACAGGCTGCTGAGTCAACATCATATGGGATTGTAAAAGAGGTACGCCTCTACTCAAAATTGTCTCCATACAAATGGCATTTGGAGACTAGCAGAGGGGAAATGAGGGCATCTGTTTTTTGTTTTTTGTTGTTGTCATTATCATCAGGCTGGTATTGGGGGGCCAATCAGGAAATCCTTTAAATCCTTTTAAAGTGGATAATCTCAAAGCAGAACACGTACTCCTGGGAATTCCCAGAGTTTATAACATCTGACCTGCCACTGGACATACTCTGTAGTGCCATGGTGAAGATTTTGAACTAGGTCTCTTCCTATGGTATTTGCTTGCCTCCTGACACATGCTACCTCACTAGATTTGAAAGAAGCAATACAGAAAATAAGAGATATATTTGGTATTTCTTTTGTGACTTCTCTATGCTGGCAACTGTTTTCTCTTCATGGCATGGTACAAACTTGGTGTCTACTTTCACTCCCTCCTCTGAACCTATGATGTTTGCTGAGAAGTCAGACTTCATGATGCTGTATCTGGAGTGCAATGCGGTGCCATATGCTTGCACGTATTCTAACACTTTGTGATCAAGCTCATGAAATTTTTGAGATAAGAATCTGCATTATCATATCTTAAACCTAGAAATACATTTGGTTGCATCTAAGTAGAATTTTACTTTTTTTTCTAAATTGCTCAAATATAACAGGGGTCAGGTGATAAGAACAGGGAGCAGCCTCTGTTCTTGCCATGAAAAAATTAGGTGAAAGGGCTTAGTGCAGAGTGGACACTTTCAGAACATTGATTCAATAGAGCTTTATGAATCAGAGGACTGAAAAGATTTCAATGAAAACAAAAACATGTACCTATTAATAGTCCAGGTTAATTCATGACCTATTACTTGTACTAAAATAGTCATTTGTGAATCTTCTTGTTGTTCACATTCAGAACTGTAAGTATTCAATTTACTTAACCATAGTTGTATTGAAATTATCAGGAACAATGTATTGTACAATTTACTTTGCTAAGGGAATCTGAAGTTCTTAGAATTTCTAGTGCTTATACTAAAAGAAGTTTGAACCTAGTAAAATGAACTCTCTCATCACTGAGAAAGAAAGACAGGCAAGCAAGAAATCATGACCATGTACCAATCTGAGTTTGTACAAGATGGCGCGTGTGTAAGTGTAAGAGTGCCAGGCCCCAAGCAGAAGTAGGTGGAACACATCTGGTAGAAATAGGTAGTGAGAAGTGGGGTGGGAAGGCGAGAAGAGGCCACTAATAAAGAGCTTGAAAATTAGGCTCATTATGTAGAATACTAACTTTTGACCACTCAAACAATATTAATTTCATTTCTTTGTGTCTTAAACCACTATTTGGGTAGTGGTATGGGAAAACGAATGTATATGAGCATAGATATGCATAATATCTATAATCACATTCTAAATTGAAGACTGCTCTCGCACAATCTTGTAAAAAGTTATTGTGCAATTTTTAAGATACATGCAGGTTTAAAGAATATAGCCATCTTAAAAATGAAATATTATTGTAATAAAATATTCCAGTTACCCCTCCCAAAATGAGTCACCCTGAAATCAACTGGTACCCTGTATTGAAAGTCTATTATTTGCATACAATTCTTTATTTATTACTATGTGGGCATTAAAGAACATGCAGCATTATTTGTGTTCTTGGCTCTGTAGAGTTTATGTTTAACATCTTCTTTGTTGGATGTCACGTACCCTCCTATCAATCCTAAAAGTTGTGTCAGAGTCACTTTTATTCTGCCACCTGCTTTAGCCACATTTAAGAACATTTTCTCCTTTCCTTTACACTGCCACCACTAGCATTAGAATATTGAAGAATGGCTCCATATTCTCATCAGGACTAAATATCTCAGTTTCACATAATTCCTTAAAAATTCCAGATGCCTGGGGTTATGTTAATTTAAGGTATCCTATTACAGATAAGATATATGAAGTTCTGAATTTAATTCCCAGTTCTGTTCATTACAGACTGGCAAATCATTTGTTTTCCTAGAACTTATTATAGTAATATAAAATAGAGGAGATAAACTTCATAATAATGACCTCCATTGCCCTTTGCATTTCTAATATTTCTCCTTTTATTTTACTTTTTTTCCTCTGCATGGATGAACAGATTCACCATCCCCATTATTAAATTTTCTTTCTCTAAAACTCTGTTGTCATTTTCTTAAAATAGTTACTGAACAAAAGAGGTAAGAATGTTTCTATATTCAGTTCTCAAAGTACACATTAAACTCATTTTCAAGACACATTTTCTAGTCAATTCAGTTCAGGTAACCTACCTTAGCCTGCTTAGTATTCTGTGGGGTCTGTTGAGTAGTCACCAGTATGACTAACAATAGTCTGAACATGTACTAAAACACCCTTTGCTACAAAGCAGAAATTAATAAGGTAGATTTACTTTGATCCCCATCTAAGGTAATTACTAACCTAAGTATCTCAAAGCTGATACACTTCTGCCTTGTATGACATTTTCCCAGGAAAAAATTTAAAGTAACCTCATACAAAGACACCAGTGCTCAATAACAACAACAGCAATAACAACAACCCTAATAAACTGATTAAAAAATGGGCAGAGGATCTGAATGAATATTTTCCAGAAAGAAGACATATAGATGGCCAATAGGCACATAAAAAGATGTTCAACATTACTAATTATTAGGAAAATGCAAATCAAAACTACAATGAGATATTGCCTCACATCTGTTAGAAAAGTTATTATCAAAAAGACAAGAAATAGAGAGGATTGGGAGAACAGGCAACCCCAGCATACTGATAATGGGAATGTGAATTGGTGCAGCCACTCTAGAGAACAGTATGGAGATTCCTCGAGAAACTAAGAATAGAACTACTGTATAACTCAGCTATTCCAATTCTGGGTATTTATCTGAAAAATACAAAAACACTAATTTAAAAAGATATTTGCACCCCTATAATTATTGCAGCATTATTTACAATAGGCAAAATATAAAAATAACTTAAGAGTCCATCAATGGATAAATAGATAAAGATGTGTTATACACAGAGAAACACACACACAATGGAATACTATTTGGCCATAAAAAAGAATGAAATCTTGCCATTTGTGATAACATGGATAGACCTAGAGGGCATTATGTTAAGTGAAATAAGTCAAACAGAGAAAGACAATTACTATATAATTTTACTTGTATGTGGAATCTAAAAAAAATTATAAACAAAACTAAAACAAACTCACAGAGAACAGGGGAAAGGGGCTGGAAGGTGGGCAAAATGGATGAAAGGGATCCATTGTTTGTGATAGATGATAACTATACTTTTGATGGAAATCACTTTGTAGTGTATACAGATGTTGAATTGTAATGTTGCACATCTATAATGTTATATGCTAATTCTACCTCAATTAAAAAAAAAAAAAAAGGACACCAGTGCATTGAGGATATGATTTCCATTCTTATGGTTTATGCTCAGTTGGGTGTTACTCCTGATAAAAAAGAAAATCACTTTAAACTGAAACATTCCATGTTTAATCCCTATTTTTTATTGGAAAGCATGAGGAAAATCAATTGAACAATTTTTAAGTTCCAAGAAAATGAAATAAACTTTTCTCCATTATGAAAATGATAACTTACCATTTCTTTTCTTTCAGTGAATGTAAAAAGTAATGTCCAAGATTCTCTGTTTAAGAAAAGCAGGTACTTGTTTGATGTAAAGATGAAGTGTGTGTTCTATTTTCATTCATTAAGTGCTATTTGCTTTATACAGTATGTATTTACATTCCCTGAAGTTGGAGTAGCTACTAAATTAAAAGAGACTTTTTATTTATTTGAACAGTCTCCAAGAACAAGACTGAATTTTTGATATTCCATGCTAATGCATAGTGACAGGCAATGAAAAGGGGATTACTAATGGGTCTTCTATCCATTCATTCCTTCAAATAACACTTCTTAAGGGTTAATTACTAATTTCAGCTTAACAAACAGATATTGAATGCTGTCTGTGTTCCTGGCACTGTTTGATGCTTCCATATGTAAAATGTGTATATAGCTAGGAGTAGATATCATAGAAAAGCTTCAAATTTCTATTTTAAAATAGTAAAGAGGAGTTATAAATTGCCGTTTGTATTCACAATTTATAAAGATATAAACATTATACTTAAGAGTTTGCTAAAATATTTTCAAGCCCATTCACATTTGCTAGATCTAGAAGTAAACATGAAAATCTAGAATATATTTCTGCCCTAATATTCAAGGGAACTTGAATTGAGTGGCATACTTTTCTTATTCAATCTTGGCATATCATCTTAAATGAACATATTTATGAAGAAATTGTGTTTCCTCTCTCATCATCATTTTATCTCTAGCAGATATTTACAGTATCAAACTTTTTTAAAAGTTATTTTTCCACAAGTCCTGATAGAAATAACAAGGAAAGTTCTGCCTCTCCTTATAAGCTGAAGTTATTAAGATAGCAATATATATGAAAAATGGCACATTGTTGAGCTAATCATTACATCTGAGTAAACCACTTCTCAACAAGTGTACTACATTCTCTCAAAATCATGAGACTTTTCTTATTTAGCTTCCAAAATCTCATTAGACTGGCAGCCACATTGCTTAACAATAAATAATTCATCAATCTCAAGAGGCTAAGAAAATTTTTAAATGTGTCTGGTTTAACAAAAAGTGTAATGGCTTAGTTTATTATAATATGCCAGGGAATTAAAAATAGGTGCAAAGTTCATATTTATATTTCAGAAAAACTCCTGATGAATAATATAATAGCATTCCTTCCTTCCTTCCTTCCTTCCTTCCTTCCTTCCTTCCTTCCTTCCTTCCTTCCTTCCTTCCTTCCTTCCTTCCTTCCTTCCCTTTCTTCTCCTTTCCTATCCTTCCTCTTATTTTTCTTTCTTAAAATATATTGTGTACTTATTATTTGCAAGATATTATGCTAGATGCTGGGAATAAAAAAAAAAGAAGTCATGATCCTGTAATATCTTTTGTAACATATTGTAATAAGTACAAAATAATCAATGACATGATACAGATAGATAGATAAAGAAAACACTATTGAAGCACAGAGGACTGTGATACAGATGTTCCTGAGGCCTGGTATTTAATTGTAACTTCCTGATTCCATTTGTGTGATTTCCATGAAGATCCATTAACCCCAAAGTGACTGGGAAATCTCATCAAGACTATTTGGCCCTGAGGACTAGATTAGAAATCGATAGCTACAATGCTTCTAAAATTTCATTTGATAGATTTTTACAGCCAAATCTCTCCATTCTCTTTCTCACATTACCTCCCACATTCCCACGCATTTAATCCCAACCCAGAGGCTACTGTCCTCCTTTTATTCTTTTATTCTTTCTGAGCTACACAGCAGGCATGCAAAGGAGGAAGACAGAAAACAGAAAACTTTTCAGTGTGAGCATCAGGCTGTCAGCCTGTTTCTGCCATATCACTCTGATCTACTCCTCCCCCACTAATCCCCACCATAGCACAATTTTTCCACCGAATGCCACAAACAGAAAGAAAATCCACAATATGAGATGGTCTCTCCCATTAAAAACAAAGCTCCTTAACGCCCATACAATTCAGGGAGAATACAAAAAAGACTACTTACTGCAGAGCAGCTTCCTCAGAGGACCTCTCAGTCTAGTAGAAGAAATGGGCAAACACCAGAATGCAGTGCCATTGTCTATGTCAGTCACAGTTCACTGTGTATATATATATATATATATATATATATATATATATATATCTCCCTTAACTCCCTCTTCAACCTACGAGGTAAGTACATAATTACTCCCCATTTTACACTTATGAAAAATAAGGAACAGGAAAATGATAGGTGTTTGTGCTTAACCTAGAAAACCATCTCAAGTAGTACTCTTCTAGAGTTTCTAGAGCACATGTTCTTAAACTTTAGGCAAACCTGCAGGCCATTTTAATGTAATATGGTAAATGATATCATAGACATGTGCTCAGGGTACTATTGAATCAAAAAGCTAGAAAATACCTTATGAGTGCTACTTCAGAAACCAACTTTTTTTCCCCAGAGATTAGCTTGGAGAAGCCCTGCCAAGCTTGCTCCACACCAAATGACTGCATGCCTCAGCTAGGTTATGAACTATATCTCAGCTATTTAATGACAGCTATACCTTTGAACACATAACACATAATATCCTTTTATATGTAGGTGGCCCCACATATTTGGAGTTTTATTGCCACTTGGCAAATTATTTGTTCCTATGGCTTTAAGTCTTTGATAATTACTGCAATTACCTACTAACTTTCCCACCTCTATCCACTATTCACTCCACCACACCAGCTCTCCTAGTACTGGCAGAGCGTGAAGTCAGCTCTGTGGCATCTGCCAGATGCTTTTAAAATTTTTTAAAAATTTTCAGAAGGAAAAATTTTGTAACAAACATGATGAGTATCTATCTGCAAGATACCAGAGGATCTTTTAAAGGAACTAATTAGGATATATTGTTCATTAAAGGAGGAAGATGTAAGAATCATTAATATGTCCAGCATAATTTGTTTTTAAAATTAAGCCAAAATTCTGCTAATTTTCAAGGAAAAAAAATGATCATGTACAATAATTGTGAATGTCAGGTTTTGTAGCTTCAACTCTCTGCAGTGACTAGATTTGGGCCACATGAGAATAATTTCCACTGTTAAATCAACATGGAAATGGAGAGAGAAATTTGATAAAGCTCTTCCCAACTTGGTGATTTAGGAGTTAAGTTGTAGAGCTGACACTTCGGCATTTGGTAGTTCTCCCACCCCATACTTGGCTGTAAAATCTGTGAAGTAACCTACTTCCAGAAGAAGTCAGGTTTTCTCGTAATACCATAATTGGTTAAGCATAAATATGGTGTATTTTATAATTGAGCCCCTTGATTTTCAGAACAAATGGCACCCACATGCTTGCTATGAACTTTCTGAATTTTAAGTAAACTATCCCAGGCTGCCATAAGCCATTGGGTATTCAAATGACTCCTCTGATGTTTGAGGTGCTACCTATTCTGTAATGAAATTACAAGGTGGAATTATGTCAGAAGAACACCCTTATAAACACCCTAAATCATACAAATGAACCATTTAAAACTCAGTGTTAATTTAGGAAGGCGGCCTTGGGTAGACTTTCTTTTCCTTACATAGGCAAAGCTAACTGGGTATTCCAAAGCAAAATAGGGCTACTGCAATTGTTCTTGTAACTAGCTAATCACAAGTCAGCTCTTGCTGGTAAAATGAGGGTAAATTTGTTACATTTTTAGAAAAAAAGGCTTTCAAAGTCATAAATAATTTGAGAAATAACTACTATATTATGTTATAATCATATGGAAAGAGTGTACATCATAAAATTGCCAACACAGAAAATTTACCTCTCTATGTACATTAAAATTTTCTTACATGAAAACTCCGAGTATGGCTATAGAACATTCATGATAAAGTCAGTTCTATCCCTCCTTTATGTAAATTTAGTATCCTTTAAATACTTTATTAAAGCAAAAAGCATGCTAAAATCCTTAGATTTTCATGATTTTGCAATCTTTTCTAAATATTTTGCCTACACCTAATTTACATAATTTTCAGCTGTTTTTTTTTTACTAGGTCATTCGAAAACATTTTCATACAGATATTTTTGTCTGTTTCTCATTCACATTTTGTTGATATACATAAATACTTAATTAAATTATGTCATTAAAATAGGTGCAACTATTTTAATAGGTATTTTAATAGGTACATTAAAATAGGTAAAATGTTTGAGAACAAACAAAACTATAATTCAACAAGTGGGAACTGTAGTACATAAACATATGAGAGTAAATTACAAGCCGTAAGCACTCAAGAGGCTACAGAAATCAAACTCATCTTTTACAAAAGAAATAAGGGCTTTTGTTATCCTATTAAATTTATTAAATAAAAGTCAGTTGAGTGAAGCTTAATTTTTAGTAGGTGAAATATTTGTGGCCAACAATATATTATAAGAATGTACTAATATATTGCAATATGTATTATGACGTTTATAAATGTTTCAGTTACTTTATTATATTATATAAATAGACTCATTTTGTCCATGAGTTAAAATATTTTCATTAACAAAGCAAACAAATACAGACATTTATTGTTTAAGTTCATCAAATCTATAACGTGAAGGCCCTGCTGAGATTCTTTTAGCCTTCCTTCATGGTTTTCAAATGTTGTTGCAGCACCAGGTTTAAAATTTTCCATTATCAGTAATTACCTGACATGATCTTTTATTTCTGACATTTTAATCTGTGTTCTATTTCTACTAGTTTTTTATTGCCTCCCTCACCTTCCTTTTGTAGAAAGGTTATATTCTCTACTCTATTGTTTACTCTACTAAATGGAAAATATTAAATATTCTATTTTTATTCTTCCCATGTTTACTTTTAAATTAAACAGAATTGATATTTAGTCATATTTAATATTTTCTAATATCTAGAGTATCTCAATGTCTATGACCCCTGCCAGAACATGTCAATAACTTTAGAAAGCTTTTACTTTCCTTATTTGTTCTTCATTTTTTTCAATCAACACTTGAGTGGAATGAATGTTTATATGATTTTATTGCTTACTATTGATTCTCACATACCATTACTTTCTCCTGAAATCATTAAGCTTCTTTCTGGAATACCTTTGCTAGTCTTTTAATAATTACCATTTATTTTAGGTTTAAAATACACCATTTTTATTTCTCAAAAATTTGAGTGCACTATAGAACCTAATATAATTCCTGACATGTAGAAGATTCTCATATATTTGTCAAATATGAGAATGAACAAATAAATGAATGTCAAGTTCTGTCTAATTGTTACAAAAATTCTGCAAGATAGGCATTCTCTCCACTTACAAAGGAGGAAACTGAGCTTCAGATGTTGATAAAACTTGCCCAGAGTCACATCACATTAATTTTTCAGATTTGGATTTAATTTTATGCCCATTCAATATTAAATCATATATTCTCGTGTAACAGAGTAAAATGCTCGGCCTCTCTGACTTCATCTTGTTCAAGCCTGCTTTGTTCCCATGGCAGGTTAATAGCTTCTGCTTAGTCTTGTATATAGACATGCAAATCATTAGAGGAATTCTGCTTGCAGCTTAAGTTTTACAAAAACAGCCCCTTCCCAGAAAGTGCCTCTTTCAAGGAGACAAGAATTAGATACAAAAATAATGATCGTTTATCAAAGATTTGTGACCAAACTCACATCAACTAGAGTTAACAGAGAAAGAACAAAAAAGTTTCACAGTCTTCCTCAGACCCTTCCTGGTTCCCAAATGTCGGTGGTTGTCAATTACTCTTGTGCCTCCTGTTTCCCCTTTCTTATGACATAAAAGACGGAATTCTGTACTTTCTTAAGATGGTTCGTTAGAATGCTAGCGTACCATCTTCTCAGCTTGCTGGTTTTCTGAATAAAGTTGCTTTCCTTGCCCCAACAGCTTGTCACTCAATTTTTTGGCTGTCATAAGGCAAGAAGTACAAGTTTAGCTTTGGTTACATTCGAACTCAGAAAATGAAGGCTCTCACTACAGAAAAAGAAATATTAAGATTCATGAAGATGATACACTTATAGATAAAAATATACTAGGAGAGATCTTTGTCTCTTTTCTTACTTTCACCATTTTCTTCATTGCTTTCTTTTTATTTTTTCTTTCAATTTTGGCCACCATTGCTATAGAAGTGACAAGCCTAGGCCTCAACTAGTAGAATTAATGCAATTAATGATGGAAAAGACAATGAAACGAAGAGAAATCAAAGGGGGAACAAAAAGAAAAAAGCAGAAAATATACACACATGAATTCATAAATATTATTATGTCAAAAAAAGCATCTGAGACTCAATTACTACTTTGTAGAAAGGTTTCTAACAAATATGAAAGATAGTATCCAGATTTTCGCAGAAATTTTTCTTAAAAGTATTTTATATTCAATATTTTTGTTTTCACAATTTATCTTGAGAATAAAAAATAATTGGAAAAATGCACTAAAATAATTATAATTAAAATCAATATTATTTTCAGATTTTAAACTTAGAGATATCATTCTTAGCTGACTGTCTTGCTACAATTTATTATACTGAGATTTGAACTTTAAAAACTCTAAAAATGTTGGATTTACTATATACTATATTGAAGTTACAAATGCTCGGATGTTTTGTTTTAAAATGGAGTGACTTTTTCAAGTGACTACACTGCTTAAATGCGATGGAAATAAAAATAGAGGAAAAAAATAAGCAAAAAATGAAAATGAAATGGAGTAGCTTTTTGAGATGTTGATGTTGTGGTCAGGTCATAAAAATAATATTTTACAAATAAAACAACTATGGGCTTAAATCTTTTTTCTTAACATCTTTCAATAAAAGCTGTCTTAATTATATTTGAAAGAGTCAACTTAGTGTTCTCTGAGATAAAATGTAATTAATTTCCAAAAACATTATGCATCTGATTTTTCTCAACATATGAATTAAAATAAGTGCTTTATGTATTCAACTTGAGAGCTAGAGAAAAAATCCTTGTAAAACAGAGAATGTAATTCATAAATATAAAAGCAGAAATTAGTTTAATTAATTGAAAATAAATAAGCATTTGAATTAAGTCATAATTATCTCAGAGTGTATGTCTGCTCAGGGTCTATAAGAAGCCTACTCAAAGTCATGGGTTCTTTCTATCAGGGAAGAGGATCAGGAGCAGTTTGTGTTCATGTGAGATGAACAAGAGTATACATCCACGGTCTTGCCCTGGGGCTATGTTAAATTCTCTTATCCTTTATCTTAATACATTCCAAAGAGATCTAATTGTTTGGATGTGCTACAGAACATTAAATTGATCCATTATACCAATGACATCAGGTTAATCAGACTAGATATACAAGACACATACACTCCAGAAGGTAAGAGATAAACCCACCATATCTGTGAACTTTTTGGAGTTCAGTAGTCTGAGAATACAGAGTGGGAATGAGAAGTATAAAAGTATATCACTTTATAGCATTCCCACAATATACATATAACAGATATAAATAACATCTAAAGCATAGAAAAGAATAAAATACAGTATAATAATTAGAAAGTAGTAAGGTCTTAGTACTTTGTTTTAAATATATTATATTCATTGCCTAATTATAAGTTTATATGTTAATTTTTAATAGTGTCTAGGTTTAACACAATTTTGGCTTGTAAAATTCTGAAACTTTAACAATTAGTTCCTGTGAGTTGGTTCAATTATGACCTTGGATCATTGTCAAAGAGAGGATATTTTACCCACCTTCTTCACTCACCATGATTACCCTAACTATCCAGGGTAGAAAGCATGGATGATTTCCATGAGATGAAAAAAATGCTCTCACGGTCAAAGGTGTTCACTCTGTTGGAACTAGCCCATACCACGAAGACCCATATGGCTTACTTTCACCAAGGCTTCTTTTGTGGTCCACTTCTCTTGACACATATGTCTTTATTTCTTATCATGCTCAAAAAGCTTTTTTTAATGTATATATATTTTTTTATTTTGGAAAGATGTTTATACTATTGAAATGTGAATATACTCTGTACCTACTCTTCAAATATTGCAGATGACTCTGTTGAGTAAATGCCTCCAAAGCTGAAATGAAAAACACCATGGCAATTGAAAATTAATCTAGTTTACTAAAGTGTGAAAAACATAAGAGATGTGAGAGAAAGAACCATGAAGATAATTGGGGGTAAAATGGGCAACAGGCAGTGAGAGTCCCTCCTCCGGGCTCTGCACTTGAGAGAGATCCACTCAGGCATGTAATCATGCTCCTCTCACTGAACAGAGTCAACAGGGCCAAGGGAGGTGGCCACCAGGGTTTATACCTCCCCTTCTAAATCACACCTCAAGCTTAAATGGCTCTGAGCCTATCTCAGGGCCTGTGCAGCCCTCATATACAGATTCTTCCCTCTGAAGTAGACCACTCTGCACCCCTAGATCAGATGAGTAGCCAAAAGATTACTGGTTTCCTAGTGAGGAGGAGTTGAAATGGAACTTGAACTTGCAGGCAGGATGTCCAAATATATGCACAGTGTGAGACAGAGGTAAAGTAGAAAGAGAAGGGGCAGGCCACAGGTCAGGCCTCCATTTACAGTCTTTGCTAGGACCATCAAATGGTATAGGTAAGCCAGGGAAAGTATATTTCAAATAGAGAGAAAAGCAAATGCAGAGGTCCTGATGTCTCTCATCCCTAATGTCAGTCTTCTGCATACCACCTCAGAAATCACTGTGCCTTTTCTCTTGACCCTTCAGATTAGCAACCTTTTCTATTTCTATGATCGTTGAAGAAAGATGGTACCACTAAAACTAGCCTGGTTCCTATCAAAGCTATTCTTCTAGAAGTTCACATGCAGAATTTTTTTTTATCAAGTCTCACTTAGGTCTGTTACCTAAGGGACTTCTGTCTTGCACATTCTTATGATTCATTAGTTGTTTATTTTGACCCTCTCATAGGATTCAATGATGCTCCTTGTTCAGGGTTACTCCATACTCCTAGTGAAGCCTGACTTCTTTGGAAATTCTCAATCCTAGCTTATCCTGATTTAATGTTCATGACAGTCATCAGTTAGGTCCATGACATAAGTACCTTGCTAATATGCATTGTTCCAAACGGACTCTGGCAAGACTGCTGTGGGCATTGGCAATTGCTGCTTCAGCAAGATTTTAGTCACAGCCATCCACTAATGGGCCTATCTGTCTCATAACCATCTTTAGTGCTCTACTCTCTGGATTTACTAACTTCTTGATACCAGAAAAAAAATCAAGGCCTTTTATGCATCTGCTGCCAACCATAATTTTTATCTTGTTTAAAGTCAGTGAGATGAGCCCAAGAAATCTCAAATTTAATTTCATCATCACTTAGACTCAGGAAGGAAAGTAATATATTTTGAAAAAAAATCTATAGAGGCATTAAATTCTCAGTGATCATAGTCTTTTTTAGAGTAGACTAACTTCTTATATGAATATATGCATATAAATATATGTATATTTTATATATATTTACATACAAATATTATGTTTATGTATATATAAATAGTGTATATGAACATATTTGAGTAACAAAAAGGGTGACATGGAATTCCAGAAGAAAGGCTCTTTGGAAGGAATCAGAATACAACACATTTTTATTCTTTCCTAACAAAGAGTGAATGTCTCAAAAATGAAAGCAATCTTCACATGCAGAGCTCTAAGATGTCTCATCCCACTGCTCCCATAATTGCCCTATCTCTAGTGAACTTTATGAATCACTGAGTAACCATCCCATAAAAAAGCTTCCTCTGTTGTATAATTTGTAATGTTTGAGTTCCCAGGCTGCCTTTTCACTGGAGTCTTCCTTATGAGCAATTCTTTGAGGAATTAATTCAGCTTAATTTTAGTATCACACGGACAGTTGTGCCTGTTATTTTAAAGCATCCTCTAAATGAGAGAAATCTCATTTAGGACCTGACTGCCACTAATTGCTTCCCAGTTGTAATCAACTTTGAAGGGAAACATCTGCTATTGCCTTCAGGGTGAGTGCTTGGTATTAGTTTTCTCTGGTCTCTCATAGCATTCATCTCCTTGTCATTTATTTGGGATTGTGGCCGTGAAGTATTTCGTGATAACTTTTCCCATGACTGGAATAGAACTCATTTAATTTAATCAATGAATAATCAGTGTTGATTCACTTCTTAGATTTCTATTTGTCCTGATGACATAGTTTGTAATCATTTGTAAGCATTTTGCTTATATTCTCCTTTCTTTTTGTTTTAAATAGAAATTTCAAGTAAATAGTAACCAACTTAGCTTTCCCCTTGTTATTCTGAAATCTAAGAAAAATAAACTTGCTACATCTATTATAACTTCATTAGTCATGGCAGTCAAATGATAAGATGTTGAAAACTAATGTTGTATGTAATGTTGTTATATAATGGCAAATGTAGAAATAAACCATGGTTATAAAATTTACATTTTACTTGTAGTTTACTGAATCAAATAAAAAATGAAGTGATGTTTGTAGTTATTGGTATTGATAGTTTTGGTACTTGTTGTAGTGAGAGGCAAACGAATCTTAAAGCTATTTCATATAAAATATTTTATATATAGCAAAGTCATTTCTTCAAAGGCATTAAGTAAAAAGTGAAAGCACTTTAAAAAGAAGTGGGGCGAGAGAGAGAAAGATTTATATATATGATTTATATATGTATTTATAAAGCATACTGTGTTTCTTTAAAATTAAGTCATTTGTTTTGACCATTTAAACTTTCTTTAAGTAATGTTGTTTTATGTATACATATATATATATATATACATATATACTTATATATGTATATATATATATATATGTACTCAGATGTACAGAGTTCAATTAATCTGTGGTTCATGACATGCTCTCACTATTGATCTATATATTGTTCCCCTTGGTATATACGCATGAATATATTCTTAATAATACTAGGCCTATGTATCCCTACACCCATCATGAGAACCAGAATTTTAACAATAACCTATATATCCCTATTATTCTTCCTCATCCTGTCCCTCTTCAACTTCCACTCAAGGTAATTCTTATCTTGAATCTCTTGCACATCATTTTCTTGCTTCTTAAAAAAATAAAGTTTTACTTTCTAAGTGTGCCTAAAAATATGTTGTTCATTTTTGTTGTTTTTAATTTTAAAAAATATGTATCATATTGTTTATAATGTACAAGAACTTATCTTTTTTCCCCTATTATTTTATATTTTATATGAACATCCATCCATATTGTTGGCTGTAGATGTAACTTTTTATTTCTATGTTTTGTGACTATTTTAAACATTTTTCTTCCTTTCTTTTATATTCTTATAAATAATTTTCTGGATAAAGTAAATGGATGACATGTATCAGTTGCACACATTTACATAGTATTGAAAATATTTGTATCAAACACAAAAAGCTAGCCCAAAATGATACCTAATGTTATGCCTTCACTTTGAGTGGAAAAGACAAGAAAAATCCCCTTAAGTAAGCAATTTGACCTCAGAACTATAAATTAATAAAACTAAGCTTTTATAAGCATTCAAAAAAATGAGATTTAAAAAAAAATGTAATGTATTTTAAGGATTTTATTACCCGTATGGTTAGCTTTTTGCTAAACTACTTTAATCAAAACACTTTAACCAAAACCTAAACATCATGGGCTGAGGGCAAAAGTCAGACATAGGTGTCAGACAAGCCAAGCTTCTTGTTATTTCTATGCTGTGTTTGGTGGGAACACTTGGTGTAGGTCCTGAGTGCAAGTGGTAAGAGGTTCTCTTTTGTGTAAACAGTGAAAGGTCAACTTCCTAAATGGCAACTGGATATTTGCATAATGCTATCATTTCTGTACACATGCCTTTGACAGTGTCCTTTGACAGTGACACTGGGCTTGACTATGACACATGTTCTGACCAATAGGAAGTACAAAGTTGACTCAAACAGAGACTTGAATAAAATACTCACGTTTCTTTTCCCTTTCTTGGAACCCTGTCTGCGCTATGAGAACATGACAGGGACAGCCTGCTGGAGGGATGTCATAGACACATGAGGAGTCATCCCAGCCAAGATCAACCAGCTCCAGGGAACCTAATATCTAATTTCAGACCTATGAGCAAGCCTGCCTGGGATCAGGCAAGTCCAGCACAATTCATCAGAGCCCACCTGCCTACCTATAACATGAGGTGAAAAAAAAGTTATTGTTTGAAGCAGCTAAGTTTTGGGGGTGGACTTGTTTTTTGTGGTTTATAATTTCTCACTGGCATGCCCTTCAAAGTGGTCTTCTTAGGTTCACTAACCTGGCAGTTGCTGGGCAGTGATCTCTTCCTCCCAACCTTCACCCCTGTTTCTTGGGCAAATATTCCAGGGTAGTGCTCCAGATTCGGAGGTTAATGTTTTCTTCACTTATTTTTCCTACTCTGAGATCTCTGTCTGCTTCTTCTGTTACAACTTCATAACCCTCCCATCCCTCTCTCCTCTTGCTTTCTTAATAGATCTTGATGGCACATTATAACCAGATCCAAATGATTAACAACCAAAAAGCTGATTTGTCTTTTCATGAAGGCAAAGAAAGAGGCTTAATTTTCAAAGGCTCCCAGAAGTGAAGACAGTGTTTTGGTGGGATGGGAATGAGGGAATTGGGAGGTAAAATGAAGCTCTTAGAATGCTTAGTTCCTTCTAATGAAAAGAGTAAGAAAATAAAAAATTATAAATAACCAAATTAGAACAGGTTAAATATTTCTATCCTCTATACAAGTACTCTTTATAGATATGTATAATCTAAATTTCATGTTAATAATAATGATTCATATTTTAAAAGACTTTATCCCCCATGAAGTTTCACTTATTTATGTTTACTAATGCTCAGAGAGTGTGTTACATGTGTCACAATCATTCTGTCAGTCACATTAACTTCCTGGAATCTGACACATTCTTCCTGCTCCCACTCACTCATTGATTTTGGTTGCCTAAGAAGTTACTTGAGGCTGCTTTAACTTTGAAACTAGAGTGGGAAGCACAGAAAGGATTCTGATTGTGCCAAGACTATCTCCTGATTCTTCTGATGTTACCAGCCTTAGGAGGCTACCTTTGAGCAGGGGTAGGGGAATATTCGTCCTACTACTGTCTCATATCCAGATACCTGGGTGCTGTCGAAGAAGCCCTCCTTGTTGTCCCAAGGTCAGGATTTAGCTTGAAGTCTCTCTCTTTCCATAAGTCTCAGATGTGTTTATAACACTGTGCCAGGAGACAAATACTAGAAATAGACACCTTGCTGCCCTCTACATCCCCACTTTATCCCATTCTCTTCTTTGGCAGTCAACCTCTCCCATACTAATCATTTCATATAAAGAGATACCTTTAGACAACCCACTGTATTAGCTCATTAAATTTCCCTGTGATTGCACGAAGCTCAGTAGTAAATGCAACTTGGGCAAGGTAGGACGAGATCTCCCTTTTATATTGCCTTATGAAAGCTTTAGTATGTTGTTACTGTAGGCATCAATTTAATACTATTATTTCATCTTCATTCTCTCACCAAATGATCAGATAATCACAGAATGATCTTAAATAGTTAATTAGTCTACAATCATCATAGATCTGAGTTGTTTCCAATATCTCATTAAACTTTATAGTCATCCACCCTCTGGGCTTAAACAGTTAAGAGAGAAAATAATTCAACCTCCCACATCTCTACTCTCTAACAAACCTACCACACTTCATAGTGCCTGGCACATGGAAGGCATTTAATACTTATTTGATGAATGAAGGGCTACGCGAACACCTTTCTTACCCATCACAGCAGAAGTGGGCATGGGGGTGGGAAGTGGCAAAAATGACTAGTTCAAGCTGCATGGTGCCCAGAGAATTTGCAAACACTAAAATGCAGGAAAGGGTGTGTTGGTTACCTGAGCAGAGCCAGAATGCCCTTGTTCTCTTCTCTTTTCCACTTCAAGCTCTGTATTACTCTTTGTACAACCAGCAACTACTTTGGGGGATGTTTAACAAATAATGATAACTACATCCTCCTTTGCTCTTGTTCTAATATTTCTAAATTTTTATCCCACTCTACTTTGTTTAGGGTTTATTTTAAACATAATCTATTTCATCACGGTATTCGTGAACACATTCTTTTTAATAGGCAATAGCAAAACTGCTTTGACAGAAAAAATAAGAAAACATGTGTTCTAGAGCTCAAATAGATGTACTGCAGAGTGAAATGACCTATTGCACCTTTACATGATATTTTAAAATTTTGTTAAAATATTAGCTGAAGTCTTACAAAAGGAAAAAAATAGAGAGAGACTAACTAGGTCTTGGAGATGACAATAGAGTTGTTCAAACAGCCAAGCCAGGGAATACCTTCTTGTAAGTGAAATCATATAGCATTTGTCATTTCTCTGATTTACTCCACTCAGCACAATACTCTCTAGGTCCATCCATGTTGTTGCAGATGCCAAGATTTCATTCTTTTTTATGGCTAAGTAATATTCTATTTTATATGTGTACCACCTCTTCTTTATCTATTTATGTATTTATGGACACCAAGGTTGTCTTCATAATGATGGAAAACTTCCATAACCTGGTGAAGGAAATAGACATACAAGTCCAGAAAGCACAGAGAGTCCAAAACAGGATGAATCAAACAGGCCTACACCAAGACACATCATAATTAAAATGCCAAATGTTAAAGACAAAGAGAGAATCTTAAAAGCATCAAGAGAAAAGTATCTAGTTATCTACAAGGAAGCTCCCATAAGACTGTCAAGTGATTTCTCAACACTTTGAAGGCCAGAAGGGATTGGCATGAAATATTAAGTGATGAAAAGCAAGGACCTACAACCAAGATTACTTTATGCAAGATTCCCAGACAAGAAAAAGCTAAAGGAGTTCATCACTACCAAACCATATTACAAGAAAAGTTATAGGAACTTCTTTAAAAAGAAGAAAAAAAAGATCAAAAATATGACTAATAAAAAGGCAATAACTCATACATATCAATAATTACTTTAAATATAAAATGAATTAAATGCTCCAATTAAAAGATAGCATAGTTAAGTAGATAAGAAAACAAGACCCTTACATATGCTGCCTACAAGAGACTCACTTCAGAATGAAAGAGATACACAGACTGAAAGTAAAGAGATGGGAAAGATAGTTCATGAAAATGGAAATAAACAAACAAAAAAAGCTAGGGTAGCAAAATTTATACCAAAGTTAACTTTAAAACAAACACTATAATAAGAAGCAAAGAAAGACCCAGTAATCCCACTTCTAGGTTTTCATCCTAACGAACTCAAAACACGACTTCAAAGGAACAATGAATCCATATGTTCATTGCAGCATTACGTACAATGACACTTGGACAATTTAAATTGCCTTTTAGAACTTACAGATATTAGTGGATCAAAGAATATGACCTTAACCAAACAATTCTGTAAGTTCAATTATAAGGAGTTTAGAAAGCTGGTTCTAGGAAACTCCAAGGAGCTTACCTGGATAAGCCAGAAATTCCTCGGCATTCTGTTAAGCACACTATCTCCTCCTATACTACTTGCCCAAGTCTAATAGCCAAATCACACACTTATGATTTCAACTATCCTATATTTTAGGTATTGTAGTATTTCTTCATCATTTCCAGATACACTTGTCTTTATGACACTTCCCCCATAAGTGAGGTGGCTCTTTTTCCTTCCCAGCCACCACTCTTTTCCATTTTTTACTACCAAATGACTAAGAAATTTGTGGCTAAAAATAACAAGAAAAACTCATTAAAATACAGAGTCAAAGCATCTGAAGACAGCAACGCTATGAAATAGAAACTAATATCAGCTTTATTTTCCAGATGAAGAAACCAGAGCCCACCTACATTAAGTAAGTTGCTCAGGATGAGCTAGTCAATGGTGAAACCCAGACTGGAGGTCAAGTAGCCTGGCTTCAGAAACTGTGCTCTTCACCACTACATTATACTATTTCTGATAACAAATATTAGTATGTGCTTTTTAAGGAAAAGGACAGGATCATATTTTTAGTCTATATTTTCTATAGTTATGGCACTCATTGGGTATAAATGAATTAGGTTTAGATCTGATCATCAGTTCTTGTCCTCTGGTCCAAGGAAAAAGGGAAGTGAGAGACTGTCACTTCTCTTCCTCAGCAGTGGAAATGAAAGCCAGAGGACTTTCTAAATTAATTTTTAGCAAAATGGTAAAGGTCAAAGTCTGAAGTTTTTCCAAAATGGATTATTAGAGGAAGAAGGTATGTCAAATAGGTCAGGAGCCAAAGCACTACTTTTTATCCCATTTATTGTTTTTCTGTGGTAAAATTGTTCCATTCATTAGTAAGTATTGATTGGAATTCTTCAGAATAAATATCAAGTCGAGATATGAAGTAATGACAGAATGCAATTCATGCTTCAAACAATCTTCAGTATTTGAAGGAATATGTTGATATGTTTATTCACAGCTGATTTGCCTTTCACCATGGCTGAGAAACTAGGAATTCTATTTGATCTATAAAAAATGGTATTTGGTAACTAATTTTTGCTGTTGTTAATCAAGATTGATTTTTTGTCAGTGGCTGAAAGGGAACCAACCGTATTTATGGAAAGTAAATTCTCATTTTTTAAATGCCTATCCTCCCAGCAGGTGGAGCTATAAGGCTTGTAGACTGGGACAAACAATCCTGACTCTGTTTCCTCTTTCTAAATCCCAGCGCAGTAATGGAACTACTGAAGCTAAGACTTCAGATGTCTTATCCTGATATTTGTTTGGTACACTGGTTCTCAGTCTTCACTGTGCATCAAAATTATTATTATTATTTAAGTTGCAGATTCTTAGAGGTGTGCCTAGGAAATGGTTATTTTTTTAAGTACTCCAGTGATCCTATCTTACAGACAAGATTAACTTCCCTCTACTGGCCTGGTAGAGGAAAGAAAATACTCAGAAGTAAGACTATAGAAGTAAGACTATAGGAGACTATAGAAGACTACAGAAAACACTCAGAAGTAAGACTATAGAAGTAAGACTATAGAAAACACTCAGAAGTAAGACTGTATAATACCAAAAAGAAAGTCTTTTATAACAATCATTTTGGAGTTTTCACATTTAATCCAATAACAAAACTGAATGGACTGCAAACACAATGTTTTTCATTTATAAAAACAAGGGTTTTTTTGTCTGACTTTTGGAAAATAGGAAATTTTAGTTTTATTTTTTTTTAAATCTCTATCTCATGCCTAAGATATGTTGAGTTTTTTTTTTGGGGGGGGGAGGGCATTGTAAAATATATATAATATAAAATTGACTGTTTTAGCCATTTTTAAGTGAACAGTGGTGTTAGGTACATTCACATTGTTGTACAACCATTACCACCATCCAACCCAGCACTGTTTTCATATCCCCAAGCTGAAATTCTTTGTCATTAAACATTAACTGCCCTTCCAATCAACCCCTAGCAACCAACATTCTACATTCTGTGTCAATTAATTTACCTACTTGAAGTACCTCATATAAGTCAAATCATACAGTATTTGTCCTTTGTTAATTACTTAGCATGTTTTAAAGGTTCCTCAATGTTGTAGCGTATGTCTGAATTTCTTTCCTTTTTTTTCTGGCTTTATTGAAATATAATAGACAATTAGTTGCTTGTAGTTACATTGTACCATTCAATGAACATTTTTTAAAATTATAGTTGGCAAACAATAGTATCTTAGTTTCAGCAAAGTGATTAGGGATATATATAACTCACAAAAGGATCACCCCACTAAATCTAGAACTCCTTTCCCCCCTTACATATTTATTACATTATTAACTATTTTTCTTATACTATACTTAATATTACCATGTCTATTTTATAACTATCCATTTGTACTTTTTAATCTTTTTGCTCTCTTCCCAATCCCTACCCATATAGTAGCCCTCAAAATATTCTCTGTATCTATGAGTTTATTTCTATTTTTGTTGTTGTTGTTGTTTATTTTGATCTTTAGATTCCACATGTACATGAAATCATATGATATCTGTCTTTCTCTATCCGACCCATTTCATTCAACTCAATACCCTCCAGGTCCATTAAGGCAATATCTTTTTCCACCCCCTTCCTTTTAGTCTGTGTGTGTCTTTTAATCTGAAGTGAGTCTCTTTTAGGCAGCATTTCTTATCCATTCATCCACTCTATTGTTTGGCTGGAGAATTTAATTCTTTTCCATTTAAGGTGTTTATTGATAGGGATAGTTGTTATCATTCTTTATTACTGTTTTTGATACATGTTTTTTCTTGTTAAAAAAGTCCCTCCAACATTTCCTGTAAGAATGACTTGGTACTGATAAATTTCTTTAGCTTATTTTTGTCTTATTTTTGTTCTTATATCTGTCCTTCAACTTTAAATGATAGCTTTGCTAGATAAAGTGTTCTTGTTTGTAAATTCTAGGTTTTCATCATGTTGAATATTTTGTGCCAAGCCCTTCTGTCCTTCATAGTTTCTTTTGAGAAATCAGCTGCCAGTTGATGGATGCTCACTTATAGGTAACTAACTGTTTTTCTCTTGCTGCTTTTAAGATTCTCTCTTTGTCTTTAACCTTTGGCACTTTAATTTTAATGTATCTTGGTATGGGCCTCTTTGGGTTCATCCTGTTTGGGATTCTCTGAGCTTCCTGGAGTTGTATGTCTATTTTCTTCACCAGGTTAGATAAGTTTTTCATTATTATTTCTTCAACTAGCTCTTCAACTTCTTGTTTTCCTTCAGGTACCCTTATGACATGGACATTTTTATATTTGTGTCTTATAGGCTCCTTAAATTATTATTATAGAATTGGCTTCTTTTTTCTTGCTATTCTAATTGAGTGTCCTTGGCTTTCCCATCCTCTAAATCAGTGGTTTGATCCTCTTCTTCATTCACTCTGTTGATTCCCTCTAATATACTCTTCATCTCAGATAACGTGTTCTTCATTCTGACTGGTTCCCTTTTATAATTTCCATTTCCATTTTTATGTTTTTTATCTCTTTGTTAAAGCTCTCACTGAGTTTATCTACACTTCTCCTAAATTTATTGAGGATCTTTATAATCAGTATTTTGAACTCTGCATCTGTTAGATTGCTTGACTCCATTATTCCTGGATCTCTCTTCTGTTCTCTCATGTGGTTTCTGCTTCTTTGTCTTCCCATTTTGGCTACTTTTCTGTGTCTGTTCCTATGTACTAAGCAATGCTCCTATGTCTCCTGGTCTTATTAGTGTGGATTTGCATAATAGGTGTCCAGTGGCACAATCCTGAGAGGGGTTCAACTGCAGGCCAACTTTAGGCACTCAGAGCCACCTGTTAAGATTCAGCAAGCAATCCACAGATGCTGTGCTTCTAGGTGCCTCAAGAGTCTATACCAGAAACTGAGGCCAATTGCCAATAGTGTGAGTTTTGATGCTGCTCAGCAAAGAACACCTGACTCACTAAGGATACACCTGGATGTGGCTGGGTGGGGCAGTGAGTTGGAGGCAGAGTTTCAGGGAATCCTCTGGGCAGAGCGACCTCTATTATCTAGTGAGATAACATCTCAGCTATGGCAGCACTGAGTCCACATACTAGGAGGGAGGAGGGGTCAACAGAGGAACAATGAATACTGCCAGCACTTCTGCTTGGGAGAAATCCTCGCAACCAGCTCTTGCTCTGACAGTGCAGTGTCTCTCTGTTAGTCCCTGATGACTCCCTCAGCACCAGGTGCTAGTGCTTAGAGCAAACAAGTCCATCACTGAGAAAGTCCTCTCACTGACATGGCCCCTTTAAGAGGTGTCCGTAGATGCAGGCTGATGCTCAGCTTGCTTCTGTCTCACTCAGTCCCTTGTGACTGCAACCTCGCATCTTCACCCCCTCCTACCTTCTACCACTGCAAGGTGATTTCTTATTTCTCTCCCTAGTTGCTGTAGTGCTTCTGTTTATCTAACTCCCAGGTGATTTTGCTTGCTGTTTGCTGTTTCTGTCACAACTTTGATGTAGTTGCAAGAGGGATGAACAAAGCCTCTATCATCTACGCCATGTTTTTTTCCACCCCTATGTTGAAGTTTTAGGAGCAACCATATATTATGGAAAATATGTTAGTGTAGCCCCTCCAATGCCTCTTGCTTTTCCCATAAATTGAAGCTTGCCAGAAGCAGCAAATGAATATAATGGTTTCTAGAAGCTCCTTCCAGTTGTTGCCCAATAACAAGTACTTTTCATTTTCTGCAGCAAAGACAGATCATTACCACATAGAGATAGGTGATCTCATTGTATGCACACGGAAAGAACAAAGCAAAGATGCAGCCACTTCAGAGTCAGCCTTATTTACCACCTCGATTTGTCATTATCAGGATTATGAAGGAAACACCTAAACTTTCCACCATGCCATTGCTAGCAGAGTCTCATTTACTGTGAAGTTATATGTAAATATGACTTTCCGGGCCTCTCACAGCCTGTCCTAAGGCCCCATGAGGGGCCCAGAAATGTGTGAAAACAGAATTGTGCAACATTTTCAATGCACTGGCTAAGACCACTGACTCCACTCCAACTTCTCCTTTGCCCCACTTCACTTTGTGTTGGGTCATGTGGAAGAGCCACAAGCATTTTGGGGATCCAGCTAAATATCTGAAGACAGTTTTAGTTTAGCTTAATGAGATGAATGTGTGTGGTTTGCAGTCATTTCCATGTACAGTTAAGACGTTGATAGCAAAGCCTCATATGCTAGTAAGTGTCAGAGCTAAGACTCACACTGGCTTTTGTCTGACTCTCTAATGTTCCCAACACTTCCGTTAGATTGCCTTTCATACACTTAGTGATCCATCAGCAGACCTTTTAATGATTGTCTATCTTTAAGCTCCTGCCAGGATATATAATATTTCCCTAAACCTCAATCTGGCTTTGAGACTTTTTTTTTCCTTTTTCTTCCTCCTGTATTACCTACATACTATACCCTATCAAAACTAGAATGCTAACCTTTTCTGGAATAGAATTTTTTTCATTCTCTTCCCTTGCTATTGGCTACTTATGTTAAACTGGTTCTTATTGATTTGACATAAAACACTGGCATTGGCAAAGATAACAAAAGTTACATGTTACTACAGTGAGGACATCAATGACACATTAGATAATGAATGTCATCAATTCAAAAAGTATTTCCAATTAATCATTCCACACACATACAAACTCGAAATCTTAAAGTTCACATGTGAAAGAAACGTGAAGGAGGTTATTCCAAGTTGGACAACAATTCTAAAATTGTACATGACATTTTTAATAAGTTATTAAACTGAAAGAAAATTTTCTATTAGTAATAAAAATAAATTTTTATCAATCATCCTAGAAGATTAAACTATCTTTTTATACTTTGTATAGAAAATGTTTTTACACACTGCCTTCATGTGAAAGGCAGTGTGAGTTGTTATTATATTTTTCTAGTTGTAATATTTGTGCTGTGTCAGTTGTGTAATATTTGTATTTGTTGTAACTTTTATTTTAAACAAATGTTTACTTTAGTAATCTAATTTTTGTACATAATTGTGCATTATTTTTTAAAAGGGGGGGCCCCATGAATTTTATCAGCTTCAGGCCCCACAAAACTTAGAACTGTCATTGATTGCCAATAAAGTGGTTAATAAAATGTGTGTTCTCAAGTTAAATGAGAGTTTGTCCAATTATTTCAGAAGTCCAAAATGTCAATTACTTGATAAGTTATTAGAAATTAATATGTAATAGAAAATTCTCCTGTTGTCTATTGCTATTTATAAATCCATGTATTCATGTATCCATATCCACTTTCTATATTCTCTCTCATTACACAGAAACACTAGTTGAATGGGCAGTAATATATGTGAGGTCTATGGTTATTCCAGATACATAAATATCTTAGAAATTTGGAGTAATAAGTAGCCCCAATCATTTGAAAAAGAAACCATCAGTACCAGCATTTAGTTTTTAGTTGTTCTCTAAAGGAAAATTATATAAATGCCATGAAAATATACTGCAACTCTTACAATGCTCCCCATATAACTGACTGGTTCGTTGAATGGCTGTACACTAATAATTAACATTATAAGGAAAAGGGGGAAAATCTTACTTAAAGAAACAAAAAGAGAATAGGACCAGGTAATAACTGGGGGGGGGGGAGATAAGTAGTTAAATATATATTAAATATATATGGGAAAAAATTTCTGGAAAAAGTATGCATACATAAAAATATTTTTACTTATATGCATTTATTATAAATGTATTGCTATAAATATGTAGCAAACAATTTACAAATAGTATTAAAATACATAAGACTCCATTTTAAATTCCATATAGCCAGTTAATTTCCACAGAATGAATGTTTTCTTTGATTTTTGTCTAACTATTGTTTCTGTAGCTAAACCTACAGTTGCAACTGATGAGTAAGTGTAATTTGAATATAAATTAAGATTGATATTTTTATTTATGTTAATGAATAAGACAAAAACAAAATGATGCATATGTATGTTGGAGCTTCACTAGTTCACCAACTATGTAAGAAATTTCTTAGTTGAATAAGATAATAGTTTTGAATACATGAAAAGTAATTCCTCAACTTTTGGTACTATACACATTGAAAGGGCTACAAACACAACACACTTTTAAGTTTAATCATTATTATGTCTAGATGATCAACAGAACATAAACCAAGACCTGATTTGCCAATTTCTGTGGTGCAAATGGTCCCACCACAGTCAATTTCAATCTCACTGTTGGGAAGAGATACACAGTAGCACACTATTATACAGTATTTCCGCCATACAGATACAATAGATATAAATAATCTCAAGTATGTCATAGTAAAATGTAATAAAATAATTAGATAGTTATGAGTTTTAAATGTTTATTACCTTTGTTTTTAGTATAATTTATTTAATGTACATTTATGATTAATTTTTAATATCAACAAGTTTATAAAATTCTCAAAAATGTAATAATTGGCTCTCACAAGCTGGTATGAGCCCATTGCAATATGCCACTGTGATTATTACATTAAAAAATGAGGAAATAAAAAAAGAAATTTAATGTTAATGTTTTCAATAAGTATATATTTTCAAAAGCTATTCTGTGCCTTGGGATTATAGAGGAGAATCAACTCTATTGTTAACTGTAAAAAAACGGCACTATGTCATGTGAACTATAGAAACTTAAGCAAGAAACTATGCCACATGATGTAAATTGTTACAATCCTGGTATATAAAGAGAGTTATGGGAATCCCCTGAAGAAAGCAAGTTGTAAGAAACTCTATTTGGAGAAGAACAGAAGGGGAAGGAATAATATAAGCAAAGAAGACATGAAAGACTAGGACAGGTGTAGCGGCCTATGGTTGGGCTAGTGAAGAAAAATCTTTTGAAATCAGTGGATGGACGAGACTTCAGGTAAAGTAAATTAGAGAAAAAAATATTTTAAAGTTAATATATGTTACTAAAAAATGAAATAAAAGAAATTTCCAGTTTTGGGGAATTTGAAGACCAATCTAAAGAAGAATATAATAGACCAGAAGGATATTTGAAAAGAGAAAGGGGAAATTCACATGAAGACAAAGATTCTTGATCATTAGAATAAATAGGTAATTAAAAACAGAACCCCCAAAGATATTAGATTTTGAGCAATATTGTTTTTGATTATTAAGGGAAAATATAAATTTGAGGAATAAAAAATTTTATTTATTAGAAAAATTAAAAGATACTAAAACTTTTCCCCAGTTTGCCTTCTCAGCTTTATTATCTGTATCTTGGAGACCTTTCTACTGGATAAAATATGATATATCTCTAAAAAGGGGTTTTATGCCTTACATAAACCTAAAAAAAGTAAGATTATCTACAGAAAATAAAAATGTTATAACAGGCATCAAAGATCAAAGAAAAGAGGGAGGAAAGAAAAAGAAAAAAAGAAAAGAATTCTGTTATAGAAACATACTACCTTAAAAGATTATCAAGATTTGGTGACTATTTCAAAACCCTAAAAAAACAGGTTTTGCAAGGGGAATCTCAGACCTCAGTTCCAGAATACCAGGTACCTAGGCAGAGGAGTAGATCTGAGGTCTAGATGGAAGCATCTAGTAGAGTTGATGAGTTCACTCTAAGGTCCTAGACAGTCTGCTTTCTTTTTACTCAGTGCAGCTTTATAAATGCCCACTCACAGTTGATATCTGCCCTGCAGGCCAAACTCATTTAAAACACTCTTTAGAGATGAAACATGCTCAAGGATGGGAACCAACTACTCATTTTAGCTGTCTTGATTAGACACTAACCATTTTGGTTGGCAACCTTAAACTCAATTCTGCTGAACAGAGTGCTCTGAAGTAAACATTTTGTTAAACATATCATCAGGATAATTTATGTTACCATTGACATATGTTTCTCTCTCTCTCTCTCTCTCTCTCTCTCTCTCTCTCTCTCTCTCTCTTTCTCTCTCTCTCTCATCTTTTGGCTTCCTATAGAAACCAAAGTGATACTTTTGTTCAATATTCTAAATGGCAACATAGGAACTTGGAGACATTGATGTGACTTCAAAAAATAGCTCAATCCTAAAGTGTAGTTTAGATTTTCAGAAGATGGGAAAATGTGCTTCTCTATAATTTATAATGGTTTTACAAAGTTGTCTCTGTGTTTAAGAGTATATTCTTGTGTCAAGGAATAATTAAAAAGTGCAAAAATAATAGTTACAGTGTTCCAGCTAAGAAAACATGAGATCTAAATAATTAAAAATTAAGGTCCAAGGTGACCCACAAGTCAATAGGACAAAATAAAGACTAGAATCTTAATTGAGATTACTTGTAGCTTGGACTTCAGAGATTGAGAAGTCATTATATGGGAGATAAGATCCACTTCTATTTGAAGAACAAATCATATGACCAAATTTTCACCCTACATTTCCCACTGATATTTGAAAAAGTCATTTTCATTTTCCTCCTAGCTTCACAACAATCTTTATTATTATTATAACTTTGTGCATTTTGGTATTTATAATTTTTTTGAACAAGGTTGAGAAGTGCTAAATTAATGACCAGCAGCTTATGTCTAGATTGTAAAGGCAGGAAATGACAGCTCCCACTGGGACACACACACACACACACCCCTAAACATTTTGAGGTTCTTTCTTCCACTTGATTATTTTCAAAGAGATGATCAAGAAATTAAGATAATCTGCTAAATAGACATGTTTCAGGAGGTCAGAAAAAGAACTATTGTCAGATTCTGTGTGATGAAACATTGTAAGAGGAGGATAGAGCAAAATTAAAAGGAGAGACAAGGCGGAACCTTGCTATAGTCTAAGTAGCCCTAGAAAGGAAGGCTCTTCTTCAGGGAACCAGAGAACAGGAAACTCCAAACCAGATGCAGATGTCTTCCTGGGGCCAATCAAGTCAATCTAAGCCAGAAGGGAGATGGCAACCCATTTGGTCTGTTAGACACTGAAAGAAACATGCTCCATATGGCTTGGGTCGTTGACATGGAGCCTTTGAGTTAGCAGCAGGAAGACAGATTTTAAAAGCATTTTTACTCTTAGATCCACCAAAATGTATATTACATGTCCAAATCTCTTTCTCAGTGGTTCTGGATTCAGAACTAGGAAGTGACATTAAAGGAGCCTAATTGAGAACAAAGGAAAACTTTCCAGTTTTTCATTTTTCCCTTCGACCTCCTGCTAGCCCTTCCCAATTCCTGTCTTTTGATTCTAATGCAAAGAAGATACAAAACAAAATGACAGATTGTTCAAAGGACCTATCAACAATAAGGTAGTATGCTTAAAAAGAATATCCAGGTTCTAAACTAAAGGATTCTAGAATGTGAAAGGAAGGAGGAAATAAATTTCAGGTTCAAAAGTGGCTGGTCAATGGAATCTGGAGCAATTCTCTGAGCAAACTGGGTAGCTGCCCCAGTTTGTATTATATTCCATCAGACTGTGGGTTAGATGGTACCCTGATGGCTTAAGGCTAACATCCTGGAGCTGAATGTAAGAATGGCATATTTATTAGCAAAGCGAATAGTACTTAACCCATTTTTGTATCAGCGACCTCTGAAAATATTATGAAAGCTTCTGATTCTCAATCCACCACAACACATATTTTCCTTTACACACAAAATTATGCACACATTCTCCTTAAAGTTCGAAGACAACAGCTCACAAAGCACATAAACAACATTAGTGTGAAAAAGTCAAAACAAACATGAAATCAAAAAATAAACAACTTAGTTGAAACAAGAGTGTTAAATTATCAATATCATAAAGAAAAAACATCAAGTGATATACCTAAGTTGCCCTCCCAGCTGCTGGAGAGGTGTAGTCATGGCAACACTTGCACTGGTGAATCTCTTAGTAATTGGGGAAATAGTTTGATTTGCGCACCTATAATTTCCCACAATGTCTGATTATATGAAAGTCAGAAAGCTAATAAGAGAAAGGACTTGTTGCTATTTCACAATTAGAACCAACCAGAGTCCACTGTCAGCTTGCACAAGGCACCTAACTGGATCTCTGCTGAGACACACCAATAATAATCACAAATGCAGGGCTAACTGAAAGAGCTGAACCTCAAACTGCAGAGTGGGCTCCCTCTAGAATTCTCTTCTGCCTAACAGATGTGAAAGGGTGAAGGAAAGGAAGAAAATCTTCTGCCTTTTGGTCATCTCTGCTGGTAAGTCTAAGATTTCTTGTTACCTGAAAAGGAAAGCCAGCTGGCCAGGTTCCACTCCTCTGGACAGTGTCCTCACTGCCTCACCCATCTTTTCCACGTATGGTCTTAGTTTAGTTTAATTTGGAACACAAGGTCTAGAATATTTTTGACCAAATGATAAAATACAAGTGGGCAGTTTGGTTTGAAAATGTCGGTTCACATGAAAATTTCGTAGTTGTCTTTGTAAGTGGAGGGGAATTTTTCTTCAAATGACATAGGGATTATAGAAAAGTGGGCAGGAGAGATTGGAAAAGCATGCATGAGAGCTCACATTATTTCTCATCTTCTCTTTCAGGACAAACATTAAAACAGACAACTCATGTGTGTTGTGGCGAAGTTACTCCCAGATTTAGGAAAGCATCTGTAATTTTGGTAGATTTTTGTTTTGAGAGAGAGAGAGAAAAAAAATAGCATTTAGTTTCACTTTCTGGTGTAATCTTTTTAATACAAAAAATAAAATCTAGAAGAGTTCATATCCTTTCCTAATACATCCACAATGGCAAAGCACATTTAAAGTCTGGTGTGGTTTCCTGCTACCACATCAAACCATATTAACTCAAAATTTAAATATAAGAGCAGACACGGTAGGTGGCACTTGCTCAGATTTACTCTAACCTATATTAGGTAAAAATGGAAATTCCCTAGATATGGTAGTCATTATAATACTTATAATACTTGAAGCAAATTAATAGGAATTTTTGTACGTATAGCACTAATTATCTTTCACTGGCAAAGACCTTGACTAGTTTTCAAGTTTTATAATTATACTTTCTGTAGGTATAGTACTTTATATTTTATTTTTCAAAATGCTTTAACAAATATATATATATATATATATATATATATATATATATATATATATATATATATAATACACTCAGGATAAATTTATAAGCTGGTTAGGCAGTTATTATTTCTTTTTTTAGTGGGTAAATAAAAACCCAAGGAGAAGCTAAGACCTCTACTTGCTCAAAATTATTTAGAGAGAAAATCACAAGACACGAATTATCTTAACTGACTTACTGTCCAAGTGGTCAGTTTGTCTCTGTCTCTGTCTCTGTCTCTGTCTCTGTCTCTATCTCTTTTCCTCTCCCTCCCCTTCTCTTTTTCTCCCTCTTTCTGGCCACATTATATCCATATAGTTCTCAGGGTTTTAAATATAGGAACAAAAAACTACTTGGTTTCTTCTCTTCATGCCCTGGCTTCTCCCTTTTATACTTAAAAACTGTCAGAAGAAGAGAATCATCCTACTTTCTAGCTCTGTGTTCCCTGCCTCTCATATGGAAAAAAAAAAAAAAAAAGTTCTAGATTTGATCGATTATGTTATAGTAGCACTCATTCTAGTTGAAGAGCAAAGCACAGATCTTTAATTAACACAGAACAATTTAACATCTTTGATTTCATTGACTGTAATATAATTACCAAGTTTCTAAGGGCAGAAATCAGGACTGTTTTTGTTTGTTTGTTTGTTTGTTTGTTTGTTTTAAATAAACAAGGGAGTGTCTTGGCCACTAACCTATCTCTTAAATCATTGCTCAGAACTGACTGAAATCACTTTTTCCTATAATATATTCTTCAGAGAGTGAAGATCTTTTAAAACTTAATTATGTTTCAAAATTTTAATATAATTTGTGTCATTTCCTAACTCAAAACCATCTAATGGCTTTTCATTACTCTTAGAAGAATATCCAGCTTTTTAACAAAGACCTTGAGATCCTAAATATCAGTTCCCTGTATTGATTACCCATTCCCACAATATTGTAGCATTAAAACAACCCCAAAACTCAAGGACTTTCATCATCTATTCTCCCAGATCTGTGAGTTGGCTGAGTATCTCTGCATTAGTCAGTCATTCCTGGGGCAAAAAGACTCAGACTATAGCAGTTCACATGCTTCTTCCATCCTTCTCCTGGGAACAATGGACTAGCTGTGGTAAAAATGGAAATGTGCCAGGCATCTTGAATTCCCTAGTCAGAGCTGGCATCCTGTCATCTCTGTCCACTTGCCACTGGCCAAAGAAAATCATGTCGATGATGCCAAGGTGAAAGAGCAAAAGATACATTTTAACCTTGATGAGACTCTGAGAGGTGAAGAATGGAAACCAGTCTTTCATTATACTGCATATTTTAACCTCATCCCTCAATATGTTCTCTTATTTCAACCCCCTCTATCCAGACTGGGATTTTTATTGCTCCTCAAGGGTACAAGCTCATCCTCACCTCAGGGCACTGGCCTTGACTGTTCTCTCTCCCTGAAACAGGTTTCTCCCACACATTCCACCATTTGTTGTCGCATTGTGTCTAAATACCTCTTAAATGCCAACTCCTTAGGATGCCCTTCTTTTATTGCTATGTCTAAAATGGTGCCACACTTATCACACATTCCCACACCCCATTATTTTCTAGCCTGTTATCTTGCTTTAATTTCCTTTAGAGGAGTTATCCAAAACATTACTTAAAAAATTGAGTGTATTTATCTATCTCCATCACTCTAAGTTCCCTGAGGGATCCATTTTGTCTTTCTTGTTCACCACTGTTTTCCCAGCACCTAAGACGATGCCTGATACATAGGAAGTTGCCTGCAAGTATTAGTTGAATGAGTAAATGAAATCCATTATTCTTAGAGTGATAACCAGGCCATTCAAAAGTGAGCCTGCTCATAACTAGGTATGATCCTCAAGCCTAGAGATCAGAAGTTCCTTCATAAATTTTCTTTTCCAGGAAGATGCAGATCCATTCCAGATCCATTTCTCATGGATCTCTTGTTATATATTTGGTCATAGAATGAGGGAGTGTGCATTTTTAATTAAGAATACAGAAATGTGCATGCCACAGAGAAATCTCAGGACGTGCTGCTAAATGGATGCTACAAGAAGAAAAACTCTCTCAGTCCTGACAATAAAGAAGGCTCTTATTCCAGCTGCTGGTTCTCTAAGCAGGCTAGCATTATCTTATATTTCTTCTTAGCTGAAAGAATCAAGAGAAAGAAACAAGATGTGAATCTTACCTGGATCTAGCAAAGGCCTCAAACAGCGTAGTTCAGGGAATGATGCCAGCTCGAGCAAGGCATTTTTGGACTCTAAGAAACTATGTGGGCCTTCAGCGTCTCCAGATCATACTAATAGGCCTCGCAAGACTGTGTTTGGCTCCAAGGATGCCATTAATGAAGTTCAGATTGAAACTGTGCAGTTTTAGTTTTAAAATGTTTCCTTAAAATTTAACGGGGGGCTTAGTTCTTATGACATTTTCAGAAATGGGAGCCAGGCTTTTGTTTGAAAACATAGTGAGATGCCTGCAATAATAGTAATGGTAATGGCCATAGTAATAATCGGAGCAATTGGAAGACAAGAAGGTATAAAACTACAGGCTCCACCAGGTTAATTTGGGTATTTCTTTATAAATTTTAAGGGCTGCTAAAACACAATAATGATCAACGTTCTTGGAATGTGCTGCATATTCTCCGTGGGATTTTTTTTTCTTGGGGATGAAAAAGAGGGGAAGCAGAAAGATGCTGAAACTTTCCATCACTGCTTTCTTCTCATTCTGCACAGTTTTTACAAAGACCAAGTTCCAATAAAAATACTCATGCCAGTGTATTCTTCAAATAAAAAGAATGTCCTGCTCTGTCTTCATGATCACACTTGCATCTGGGGAAGTTCCAGAACACATATATGCCAAAGTCCTGGTAGAAACTGTCCTTCCCTCCATTCCCTCCATCCTGTTTTTCTAAAACATACTTCATTTAACAGGAGGGTCAGACACGGAATAGGGCCATGAACATATACCCCTGACCTCAAACTTTCTGAATTTTTGCTTTTAAGCAGAACTTGAATATTTAGGGCTGTGTAGGTATAACAGGATTTCTTAGTTTGAGTGGTGGGATATTTGGTGGTTAGGACTGAAAAAGAGTAAATACCGGAAACTCATAAAAATTCTGGGACATTGAAAACCACGCTCAGTAAATAATGTTGTACTGAGTTATATGTAAATGAGTCAGAATTTAGAAATCAAGATGGAATGTCCTGAATATGCTGTGTTTTAGGTTCTACTAAATCTAAAATATTTTTGAAATATTTTGGAAAAAATACTTTTGGGATGTGTTTGCTAAATCCAATACCTGGCCGTAGTGGTCTTATTGCTGATGGTTATCAGGAAGAGGAAAATGTAAACTCTGTTTTTCAAATTGTGGGTGGCCAGCAAAAAAAGACAAAACAGAAACACTAGCACGGGCTAGAAATAACCTGGATAATCTAAAGAATTGAATTCATTGTTAGAATTACACAGAACAAAGCAACATTAATTTGTCTGTTTATAACCACAAAATGAACTCTTCAAGAGAAGTGGCTCATTCATATTTGTATTCCCAGCACTGAGCACCCGCATGGAAAGAATGACTAAAATATGGAATGAATTAGTGAGCAAATGTATGAAATCAGTTAATGAAGACTGCAAGAGACATTATTCAAAATAATTTTGTGTAAAGCATACATTCTGCTTCGCAATTGCACATTAAAATGTTCAGCTAATATCTCTGGGTATGTGCAGGATTTTCTTATATAAAAGGAACAAAATCCTAAATTAACATCAGAAATTATGTTTAGACCACGTGCAGTAAAAGAGACCTCAGACCATCCAGGTCCCTAGTTCCCTTCTTTTGTTACTCAAGGCCAAATTAAATTATCAGCACTTTGGTTTCCTTATCTGTATAACAGATTTATAAGAGATCGACTGCCATGCAATGTATAAATTCCTGTATTTTCTTTTTTATCGTCATAACTACCACATGAAGTTTAAACTTTAAGACCCTATATCTGTTGCTACCACTCTTCAACATGTAACCTTTGTAGTAAGCAGACAGTTAGACTACTTAATGGACTACATTCCTGAGTAAAGACCCAGAAAGACCAGTGATATGTACTTTCAGTAAATTCTTTCTTCTATAAGTTCAATATATTTCTGTCATTCACGGCTGACTACAAGCACTCTGAACTCCCACTACACTTTGAAAATGGGGCACACATTCAGTGCTGTATACTACTACCCATTGCTAATTATCATTTGTATCCATCTTTTATCTGCCATTAAATTATGTTTCTTACAAACTCATAGATACAGAGAACATTTTCATGATTGCTAGATAGGAGAGGAGTTGGAGGGGTGGGTGAAATAGGGGAGGGGATTAAGAAGTACAAATTGCCAGTTACAAAAACAATCATGGGGATATAAAGTATGGCATAAGGAATATAAATAATATTGTAATATCTATGCATAGTTCCAGGTAGATAGTAGACTTATTGGTGTGATCACTTTGTAACATATATAAATGTCTAACCATTATATCGTACACCTGAAACTAATATAATATTGGATGTCAACTGTAATTGAAAAATTAAAAAACAATTTAAATTTAGAAAATAAAAAATTATAAGTTTCTTTATGACACAGTCTTTGCTTCTTCTTGTCTTGTATCTCTCACAGCACAGTCATAAAGCAGGTACTTGATAAGATATATAAAGTTAAACCAAGAATAACCAAAAGATAGGACAGGGGCTATCGATGGATGATAGATTTCACAAAACTTTGGAAAATGGGAAGCTGGTGGAAGAATAATGACTGATGCAGCATCTCAGAAGAGACCTTAGCTTGAAGTGCTTATAAAGAGGGTTCAGAATGAAGGAAGTAGCATATCCTATAGAATCCCAGACAGAAAGCTAATGTTGGGAGACAATGGGTAATGAGACAATGAGCTGAAACCTTGGGATTATTTGAAAGTCTTCATTTAGTCACCACAACCCCATGTCCACACTCCTACACCCCACTTCAGATAGAATCAACAGAAAGCCAGTAGTCAGGATCTAATTCTTGGACAGGAGAGTGAAGGCTTTTTCTCTGGAGAAAATAAGGAACCCCAGAGAAGAGATATCTGGTGGTCAGACATTTTGTGAGCTCCCTGCCTCTCTGTCTGATCATTAGCAGGCAAGGTTACCAATTGAAAATGAAATCCAAAACAGAGGTCACAGCCAACTTTTTAATGGAATATTGATAATCATCATTTTTTAAAAATAAAGATCACAACATGAAAAATAAGATAACGTTGAGGAAAAAATTGCAGAAAAAAAGAGAGAGAATTGAAAAGATTGGAGAATAATAACAATATTATCTTCTAATTTGTAGACCAAACAGATTAATTTTATTAATCATACCATATGAAAAATAAGCAATTAAAGAAGATGAAGAAGTTTTGGAAAATAAACGTTTTAATGCCTAAGTAATAAAACCAGCAGAAAGTTTAGAAAAGAAAGTTAAGAATATTTCTCTGAAAAGTAGAAAAAAAAGCTGCGAAATATTTTTTTTTTTTTAAAAAGCAAGGAACATAAAAAGTCTAGGAGATCTAACATTTGACTAATAGGAGTTTCGGATAAGGAAAAGGAAAAAACCAAACCAAACCAAAACAAAAATTTGCTAGAGCTAAAGAATCATAAAGCTCCACATTGAAAGAACAAATTAAATATCCAGCAAAATGATTTTTTAAAATATTAACAGAAAAACACACCATTATACAATTTTAGAATTCTGGAGGTAAAAATGAAGATCTTAAAAACTTCCAAGAGAGTAAAAGAAACTTCAAAGAAATGAAAACCTAAATGACTTCAAACTTCTCATTCACAACATTTGGATATGCTAGATGGCAATGGAAAATTTCTTCAAAATACCACCTAAAAATTGTAACTTGCTCTTTCAATCTGGAGCTTTGTGGTTCTTTAACTTTTCTTTCTTTCTTTCTTTCTTTCTTTCTTTCTTTCTTTCTTTCTTTCTTTCTTTCTTTCTTTCTTTCTTTCTTTCTTTCTTTCTTTTCTTTCTTTCTTCCTTTCTCTCTCTCTCTCTCTCTCTCTCTCTCTCTCTCTCTCTCTCTCTCTCTCTCTCTCTCTCTCTCTCTTTACAACATTCTGCTCCAAGTTCATTTTATCTCTTTCCTAATAAATACTCAAGTTTGTCTCTTATTTTTATCTGATATTTTAGAGCTCTTGCCTGTTTCTGAAAAAAAAAATCAGTCATTAAGTGTGGATTGAATAAAGAAATTTTCAGACATGCATGGCTACGTATACTCACCTGCTGTACAATCTTTCTAGAAAATATTAAGGATGTAGTAATCCTTACACCGAAGAGTACACCAAGAAAGAAAACACATTTAACCTAGGACACATGAATTCTATTCAGGATCATACATAAAGGAAGTTCCCAGACTGCTCCATGTCCTGGACAGTCATTGGCCCAGTGCCACTTAAAAATATTGGGCTCCATTTTTATTTAATAGCAAAATGGCTCTGATGAAACTGTGATGGGAAATATAATTATTTTTATAATAAAGTCCTTTAATTAAAAACAGGACAATTGACAACTTTAGAGAACAAAATTTTACCAAAAAAGAAATGCAATCCAAGGTCAACACTTGACACAACAGGACACTACAGGAATCATTTCTTTTTCTTGTTAATGCAAATCATGTTCCCTGATTTGCCTAAAATTAAGATACATGATGATTTTGCAAGGATCAGTGTAAAGGTGGAAGGTGGTATAAGAGAGTAAATCTTCGATATCCTAACAGGAAGCAGAGACTGTAGTATGTGTAGGTATATTATTTAGCAACATAGAGGGAACTGCAAGAAAATAGTTTAAAATACCTGCCTCTACAGAAACTGCACTAAGGTTGGGAAGAGTGAAAATGGGAAAGTAGTTCCCCCTCATTTTACATCTTTTGGGTTCTATTTTACTTTTTAAAGTGTGTGTATTTTTTAACAGGCTTTTAAATATGTTTAAATAAACATATCTAAAGCATAAATGACAGAGACATGTTGCAGTTATAACCCACCTTCAACTTGGTGATCAAGATCAAAGTAAATGAAGGCCATGACATCCAATACTGAGAGAGTCCATTCCTTAGTTTTACCTGTTATATTTATAGCTTTTCTTGAACCATGCTATGGTCTGAATATGTATGTCCCCCCAAATTCATATGTTGAAATTCTGACTGTCAAAGATGATGGCATGGGGAGTGGAGCCTTTGAGAAGTGCTTATGCCATGGAGGTGGAGCCTTCATGCATGGGATCATTGCCTTTCAGAAGAGGGCCCCTCCCACCATGTGAGAACACAGTAAGGATGCACCAGCTATGAACCTGAAAGAGAGACCTCACCAGATCATGACCACACTGGCAGCTTGATCTTGGACTTCCTAGCCCTTAAAACTGCGAGAAATAAATGTCTGTTGTTTGTAAGTCGCCCAGTCTGTGTTACTTTGTTAGAGCAGCCCACAAGGACTAAGGGAGCAATTTGCTGTGGAAGAAGGAAAAGGTATAGCACGTTTATAATGTTTACTTGGAGGAAGTGTTGATTTTTAACCTCAATCTTCTGCCTATAATGGAATTCAGTATAGCATGAATGAAATAAAACTAATAATTAAAAAATTAGAATTTCATAGAAATATATTGACTAGGTAGTGTTTCTGAGTGCTATCAGTGAAGTTTCTCTTTTGTATGAATCAGGAAATTACTTGAATATAAGAGGGTCCAGATTTTATCTCCTGGAAGATAGTGATCCTGGCTTATTAATTTCTTCATTCCTGAACATGGTGACCTCTGTGAGTTCAATAAATATTTACTTAATTGAAATTACTATGAAAAAATATCCTTGTAATATTTTATTCTAGAATATAAAGCAAGTAGTATCAAGAATAGCAGAAAATCGCTACCTTATTTTAGTACCTACCTGTTTTTCCTTCATTTAGTCTTATTTCCTCGAGCCCTAAATCTTCTTAACTTGCTGATAACATATCTATCTAAAATTTGTAATTCTTATCCTTCAGAAGCAAGCAGAAACATATTATTGGATTTTCATTTTAGTTTTGGAAATTTATTTTTCTCTATGGCAACAAATTACAAATTTTTACCCTAAAAAAAACAACTCCATGTGTGTTTTCTATTAACTGTGTATGTCCACAATGCAAAATTTAATGAGGCGAATCTAAAAAATTTCTTGTGAAACGTTGCCTAACATATTGGTTCCTTTTTTTGATGGAGAACCCATTAAAGACTGTACTTAAAAGCGTCTAAAACATTTTCTTTTTTATTTTACATGTGGTTCAAATTCATTATTAAAAATTAGAAAACAATGATAATTTTTTTAAAGTTTCACATTATGTTACTATCTTAGATAATATTCTTAACTTTTCTTTTTGCTACTAGATATTTCTCTCTGTGTAATAAATATGTGAAAAATGTATGTACATAAAATATATAAATAAAATATGCTTTTTACAAAAAAAATGGAGTTACATCTGTCTGTAACCTATTTCCATGTGTCAGGGTGTCATTAATACAGTTCATTTTCATTTCAATAGATATAGATATCTGTCATCATTCCCAGCAGCTGGATAGATTTAGTATATGTGTATCCATGATGATTTAAAGAATATCTTGATGTTGAAAACATATGTTATCGCTACTTTGCAATATAAACATATTAGAATAAGCCCCCTGTACATACACCATTGAGTATGTATTTTTATTTCCTTAGGGTACATTGCCTAGAACTAAAATTTTGGGGTCAAAGTGTCTATGCATTTTGAAGACTTGCCCTTGGGAAAATTGGTCTTAGTTTACATCCCACCAGTAACTATAAACATGCCCTTATATTCACATACTTTATAATACTGGATATCATTATTCTTTTTAATTACTGCCACTATGTTGGGTAAAAATATGTAACTTGCATTTCTTTGATTATTTCTGTGTTTGAACTTAAATTTAGTGTTTATAGGATTTCTTTTGTGAATTATCTGTTCATAGTTATTGTTATATTATTATTAGAGTATGAAAAACTTTTAAGAAAATTCCAACTTTCTTATTACAAATAACATTTTAGTTTCTTACAATTCTAGATTTTAAACTTGGTTTTGGCAAGTTATTATGAACATTCACATGCAGAAGTCTCACTAATATCTTGTACTCACCAGGCCTGCCAATGACAAATTGTTTCTTAGTCCCCTGACAAACAGTTTTTTACTCTTGAAGTAATAGGACATAACTATGCTGGAATGTTATCATTTGTTTGCTGTAGAAACAGAGACAGAGAGAGAGCTATTGAAGATTATGATGATGACTTAAATTTCTATTTCTTTAGGATAATACTCTTTTGAAGGGCTTAAAATAGGTCATCTCAGATGCCTTAAAAATCTGTTTTCCCCATACTTTTATGCAAACACTTAACCATATTTCCCCCCCAAAAAAATCCATAATTTTTTCATTTGTTTTAAACTACTTTCAAATAACAAGGACTAAACCTTGATAGCAAATGTTGAAACATAGTGGTTTGTAATGGTTACTCTCCCTAGGGGTAACTTTTTATTTTTTCTCTTCTCACCCTTCTGTTTCTCTCTTCTTATCTTCCTTCTTGTCATTGCATTTCTTCATTAGTTTACCTAAATGATTTTGATCACTATGATCATAAGAAAGGCACATCGACTTAAAAATGCAAGGCAGCATTGTAGTGGGTTGAATCCACTTCAAAAGAAAAGATGTGTCCATATCAAATCAAAATCCTGGAACCTGTAAATGTGACCTCATTTTGAAAAAGCATCTTTGCAAATGTAATTAAGTAAAGAATCTTGAGATGAGGAGATCATACTGGATTATCAGGGCCTAAATCCACTGTGAAGTGTTCTTATAAGAGACACACAGAGAAGACACAGAGACAGAAGAGCAGCACGCAAGGTGACCATGGAGGCAGAAATTGGAGTAACACAGCTGAGAAATATCAAGAAATGCTAACAGCCACCAGAAGGTAGAAAGGCAAATGTGATTCTCCTCTTGGGCCTCTAGAGGGATTGTAGCCCTTGAGTTCAGACTTCTGGCCTCTGAACTGTGAGAGAATACACTTCTGTTGTTTTAAGTGACCCAGTTTGTAGTAATTTGTAATGGCGACCACAGAAAACTAATATAAGCACTAACACTGAAAAATCTCACCACCTAAAATGCAATGTTTCTGAATTCTGGAAAAATATATAATTTTACAATTTGGCACATTCTCTCTGGGAAAAGGATAGTAACCAATGTAGAATTAAGGGTTTAGACTCTGCAGTTCAACTACTTGAAGTCAAGTTCCAGCTCTACCTTTTAGCTGGTGACTTAGGACAACTTCATTAATCTTTCGGAGACTGAGTTTCCTACAAAAAGGGAGTGATAATATTTAGACCTAAGCAATCTAGAAATATGTTGTTATATAAATATAACAATTCCTACCTCATAGAGATTGTTATAAGGATTAAATAAGTTAATATATTTAGATTGTTTAGATCTTCCTAATAATTCAGTACATAGAAGTACTTAAGTAAATCTTACCCATAATAAGCATTTTTATACTTGTGAAAGATTCCATAAAACCCGTATGATTTTGCTTGGTCTGCTATAACAATGTACTGCAAATTAGATGGCTTAAACAACAGAAATTTATTGTCTCACAGTTTTGGAGCCTAAAAGTCTGAAATCAAAGATGTCAGCAGTATCAGTTCCCTAGGCCTCTCTCCTTGGCTTGTAGATGGCTATTGTCTCTTCACAAGGTCTCCCCTCTAAGTGTCTATCTCTGTCTCCAAATTTCCCTGTTTTGTAAGAACACCAGTCATATTGGATGAGGCCCACCCTAAAGACTTCATTTTCACTTGGTTACCTCTATAAAAACACTTGTCTCCAAATAAGTTCACATTCTGAGGTACTAGGGGTCAGCACTCCAACATATTTTGGTGGGGACCAAGCCTCCTCCAGTATATGTTCCCCTCTTGGGTTTCCATTGCCTTATATCCTAACCAACAAAAAAGTAATAGCTTAATATTTGAAAGTAAGAAAGCTTGTACTGGAAAAATTAGTATAAGTTTTTGTAGAAGGTAAAGCAATCGAATGAAGAAATGAGTGAAACTTCAGTCAGTGAAAATGGAGTTAAATAAGCTTGCTGCTAATCTTAATCATTTGTATTTGCTTTTTCTTTAAAAAGCAGAAAAACAAAAAGAGAAGGCTCCCATCATCATTTTTCCTTTTAGCGTTTCTTTGTAATTTTTTTTTAATTTTAATACTATCCACGAAAAGCAAATAGTTTTAGAAACATAAGTTTTAAGTAAAATTATTTTTTCTTTATTGAATCCTATAAACAATATGAAGCAAAACAGATATCTTATCTGTTCATTTCCACTGAATGTGCAAAAGGCTATATTTCAGACTGATAAAAAGAGTCATTTCCAAATGTGTAGATATGATTTATGAAGCATATAAAGAACCATTTCTGGGAAAGATAAATATGGTAAAAATGCTCTTCTGTCAAACCCAGGTTGAAAAGTACTCTTGTTCATTCCAAGAGAAGTGGGAAAAAAATACTGTCATATTAGGCAAAGAACATTTAGCAAAAACAATTCACCCATATTTAAAGTTAAATAAGACATTCAAAAAAGTATTTAACTAAAGTCATTTTTCTTCTTTAACCTCCCATATGTACCTTGTATTTACTACATAGCTATTGAGACAAATAAGGAAATGTACTGATCTCCATATAGCATTTCTCTCAACCAACAAATACTTCTACAGTAATTCTAGTTGAAACAGCCAAAACTTCACACCTTATGACTGAATATCAATATATATACTTTTAACTGCTATATATAGCCAAATTACATTTGAGCTCCTACTAAGTGTAAGACTCAATATAATTAAAAGAAAGTTTAGCCTTTCTTTTTTCAACAAGTGAATAAAGTGCTCACTTTTTGAATGTTTGGAAGACTATCTAGCCTCAATGGTTCATTTAGTAAATTAACACAGTACAGTAATTGGCATTCTTGTTGAAGAATCAAAAAAGCATAAGGGAAACCTAAAATGGTCTGAGGTTTATGTGATGGGCAGAAGACAGCAGCTTCATTAAAGCTGACTTTCTCTAGTTTCCAGAGTCTTTATGTAAAATTTATACACAATTGATACTCATTAGAGATTTCCTATGAGTCTGTCCCATGAGTCCCTTCTTTTGAAAACTACACTCAGTGGCCAGCCCCATAGAAATTATTTGTGGAATTATGTGTTCTAAAATTTTCCAAGATTTATTAAATTCATGACTTTTAAAGGAGGCATTGATCATTAGGAACCAATATGGGCTCAGCTTAAATAAGTAATACTAAAATGCTTTTATATTTTGAGTTGGTCATTATATTTGTATATCAAAAATATTTAAGAAACATATTGTACAAATGCCCTAATATTGAGAAAAGATTAACTGGATAATAGTATATTTGATTGAACTGAGTAAACGGCTCTGTAGACAGATATAGATGTTATATGAAAAGAAAGAAGTATTTGATAATAATCCACAGGATTCTTCTCTAAGCCATGTTCTTGTTCATTTTTTAAAAATTTGTGGCTTTTCTGAGGTTATTGATAACATGTAACTCAGACTTGAAGATAGCAAATACTTTAGAAAGAGAGTCAATAACCAGAACAACAGAATAAAGACTCAAAAATATATGTCGAGGTAAAATAATAGGAAAATAAAATCAAATATAATTAAATACAAATAAATAATGAATCGTGTAGTTTGGTTCAAGAAATCAACTGTACAAGTCCAGGATGAAAGATAACTATAGAAGAAAAAAACTTGAAGATTTATAGATCAATAAGCCCAATAGGAATAAAATAGTTACATTCCTTATAACTTACAAAGAACATGCATAAGTTTATTGTTATTATTGGATGAATAAATAGATGAATGCCATCTTAGACTGCTTCAGAAAGATAATAGTGTGCAAAATGAGGTAAGTAGTACTGGTATTTCTCTTTGTTCTGGTTGGGCCACATCTGGAGTACTGAATGTAGGTTTAGGACCACACTTCAGGGATATGTTAGCAATTAGAACGTGTTTAGAGACCAATGTCTCTAATGGTATATGGACTTGATACTGACATTAAAACATGGTTGAAGGGACTTCCAATTTCCTATTCTACACATAAGGAGCTACACTGCCACTGCATCTTAGCAAGTAAAAAGCTGAACAAGCTGAGAAATTAACAACTCTTCTTGGATCCATAAGAGAAAGGAGGACATAGGGCAAACTGCTGCCCCAAGACTGGAGAGTCAGGTGGGCAACTACAAGGAGTTGCGTCATACCAGAGCAGAGACTCACACGCAGAATCTGCCATGGAAACCAGTGAAGGGGGAGGAAAACCTGAACTATAAGTGATGAATGGGTGGAGGCTCAATGCAGACAACTCTGAGAGGTGATGACCCTAGGTGGAGCCAATTGTACTGTAAGCTTCCTCTCCAAGAGTTCCACCTGATTCCAATAGTAGCTATTGGAGAAAAATCACCTTGGGCTTCTAGCAAGTGGTGTGTAGTGGCTGGGCTTGGGGAGGAGGAATAACTTTGAAATGCACCGGAGCTCTCCATTCTTATAAACAAGGCCTGTCCTCAGGGGAAACTAGTTGACCAGATGCTAACCTGCTGGAGAATTATCATGGTCTAACTGATCTGGGGAAGGGAAATACCCAACTCAAGCCTATGGTAGCCATCCTGCCCCACCTCAGTAGGGGAGGAAAATCTTAAAAGCACACATGAAGTTCATAGTCCAGAGGCACAGGCTCACCAAAAGACATAGAACATTCCCCCCATAGACCCTACCACCACATTACTAAAGGCCTATTTAAAGCAGTTCCTTTTACCTACTACATCATGCCCAGCTGTCAAGAAAAAATTACAAGGCATACCAAAAGGCAAAAAATACAATTTAAAGAGACAGCAAACATCAGAACCAGACATGGCAGGGATGTTGGAATTATCATACTGGAAATTTAAAACAATGATGGTTACTATGCTCAGGACTCTAATGGATAAAGTAGACAGCATGCAAGAACAGATGGGAAATGTCAACAGAGAGATGGAAATCTTAAGAAAGAAACAAAAATAAATGCGAGAGATAAAACACACTATAATAGAAATTAAGAATGCCTTTGATGGGCTTTTTGTAGAGTGGACGTGGCATATCAAACTATGTATACAGTGTGATGACATGTTTTGTAAATATATTTTTATTTACTATATATTTACAAACTGGAAGTCAAATAAACACATGCAAATATCTCTGGTTGGAGTAGGAGTGATTCTGGTATTTAAATTATCTTTTATTTTTCTGTATTATTCCAAAGTTTCCACAACAAATATGTATTACATTTTTAAAAATAGTAATGTAAAATTTACCAAAACATAAAATGTGGAAATAAGGGTCAGTGTGCGATTGTGCCCACTCAGAATTTGCTTCTGCAAAAGCCATCTAGTGCAACACCCTCATTTTACAGATGAAGGAACTGAGACACAGGAGGGTCAGGTGATTCCCCCTGAAGTTCACCTAGTTGGTAATGGCGTACCTGAAAGAAAACTCGTTTCCTAGTTTCTGATCCAATGTTCTCTTTACTATACTATGTCACTGGCAAGAAATCAAAGACAAAGTCACCACAGGACCTAAGAGGGCAACTTGAGAAAAATGGCCAAAATAAAAATAGTGGCCAACCAACTCTGAGCAGTCATCATTGCAGGAGAAAAATCATGTTCAAGGCAATTAGGCACGAACCTTCACTACTCAAGCAAATTAATATTTAAGGACCTTTACAGAGTTACCACAACAGGTGGCCTTAGTTAGACAAGGAGAGCAGGCTAGATCTAGTAAGACTGACCTGAACTGATCCATAATGAACCTCTTTTCGGGAAAGCAAGACAGCAAATACTTTTCCTTGCCCAATGAATGGGGACTTCACCTACTGCTGCTGCCTCAGCCATTCTAACCACATCAGAGCAACTTGTGTATGTCTCCTCTCTCTACCCTCTCACTTATGCTGCCACGCACACCTTGTAGCAAGCCACAGCACAGATATTTATAAATCTTTGGGAAGGATCTAAATGGAGAATGAAAGAGTCTCTCATGTGAAAAAAAAAAAATCAACAGCTGACTCTTTTCTTACAGATGAGGCTTGACTGGTTAGCAATTTGGACCTTATTTGTGTTTGGAGAAAACAGAGAGTTTGAGAAAACTCTTATAGAAACCATAAAAACTGTCTCCAAACATTTAGAGGATTCTGTTTATATGTACTATGTTGCTTCAAGGTCTAGTAAAATTATCCAGAAACAAGCAAACAATAAACAACAAACAATACCCATGTTTACTTCCATGTTTGTTGTCTCTTTCATGTCTCTTTCAATGTTTAATCATCAGAAATAACAGAACCTTTACCTGAAAACTTTTCAGAGCACATCATGAGGAATTAATATTAAAACTTTCATAAAGTTACAGAATTTTCAAGGAAATTCTCAATTTTTGGTCTATGGTCAAGTGTGGGATGTATGATGATTTTTAGAAAATATGAAGGAACATGCAATTACTTGAGAAACCTCATCAGTAAGGAGGAACTATTGCTTGGCTTTTAAAATCTAATCATTAAACTTGATTGTGGCTTTTGCTTTGGCATTGAACAAAAATACAACTAATACACTTCTGCTCTGTAAGAGTATTACTTCACCCAGGAGCCAACAAATGAGGAGACTATTATTTCAAGTGATGATAGGAATGTTCCCAGGTACAGCTTAGTGAAGAGTATGAGTGACCCACAGGAGAAAGAGAAACTTGGTTGGCATATCACCTGCTTGGTGAGTTTCTGCTAGTTAGAAAAAGAGACTGAGGACATTTCCATACCATTAGACACAGATTTCACAGGTGGCCTAATGCCTCTAGATCTCACCCTCTTTGGCCACCAAATTAATACAAAAAAGGGAGATGACATCACAGATCATTGAGCACATGATCAATTATCAGACATGTAAATCTTTCTAGTAAATCTGTCTGTTTACTAACTCTGTACATGTAGGAGGTGTTTTAAATTGTTAAAACTCATTTTAAAATCTTATTTAATCCCTATTGATATTTTTCTACATATGCAAATATATATGTATTTAAATAAATAAAATGCATACTTTCAAGATATGTTTATACTGGCTGGCATTCTCTGGTCAGTTGTAAAGTTAAGCAACTGCATTTTTACTTCAGGTGTCTAAGATACCTTCCAAAGGATAGTGGAGAAAGTGGAAGATCTCAGATACCTGAGGCAGCCTTTACAAACATACAGAAAAGTCAGCTGTGCCTCCAGGAATCAGAGATGAGGCCCACCCTGCCCTGCTCTGGAGTTTCCACCAGGGCCCTCTTGGTTTGACAGGGCTCTGTTATCCAACATCAACCAAGCTTGAGCCAGTTTCCGAGAACCTACTTGGCTGAAGCTCAGGCAGAACAGCAGACAGACCTCAGATTATTCTGACTCATCTTGGCCCAACAAAGACTTGTTTGAAGTGTATAAGGTTGAGAAATCTCTCTTTGATGTCTTCTTAGAGAAGACTTTTTATCTGTATAAGATGGCTGAAGCGTGGTCTCGCCGTAGAAATCTCCTACAACCATCAGAGTCTTGGAGGTTCAGAACATTGCCAAGTCAATCTCTTCTTTGAATGCTTCTACTTGTTTCATTCATACTTTCTGAACTATGGGAGATAAATTTCCCACCCATTTTCTAGGATGCTATTTGGGGATTGTCTTTTACTTTTACCACTAGCCATATTCCCAGATTCTGACCTATAGCCTCTATTTGTAAATACCTTGTGCATAAACCTGCACTGCCTCCTCATCTGTCAATCACTTCTCTGGGACAAGCCACTGAGTCTCCATCACTTTCAAATGATGACTTTGAAGATGGTTTCCATTTGCCTCAATATCTTCCACCAAATTGTTGAGTTGCCTAAATAAATGTCTTGGCCTGCTACTTAGTAAATAAATATCTTAAATTCCTAGTTCCTTAGTTTTATTTGTAATTCAAGCATGGGATAGAGGTTGATAACAACAGTTCTACAAACTCCAAAGATCTTCCTAAGGACTAAATAAGAAAATATATAAGAAATTCAATTATAAATCTATAAATCACCATAGAAAGTTGATATATTATAAATTTTATTATAATAAATATATTGTTGAGATATTATTAATATGCTGAGACATTTTATACATATATGTGTGTCTGTACTGGCTGGAAAGAGCCAGCTCCTCATGAGGTCTGAACACTATAGTTTTTCTTCACACTGTTCTTTATTATTGGAATTTCCTCCATTCCTAAAACTTTTGATTATTTTCCAACCAGACTAGCTCCACCAAACTTCTCTTGTTCCAATACTTAATACCTGTGCGGCATTGGACAAGTGACTTGGGCAAGAAATACTTATTGAGGTTCTTCTAGGCTGGATGTTAGAGTTTAGACTGAGAAACTGATTTGCATGAAGCAACACCATAAACAAGAGAGCAGAGCAGAACTCACACCAGCTACCATCCACTGCTCTATCCTGCTTCTCTAGGGTTACATCAAGGAATTCAAAGATTATTGCCAAACTCAACACAGTCTTACTCTGTTTATTAGCTTATTATGTCAAATGTGTCCATAGTTTCCTCTTAGAATTTTTGTGGGGATACCACGACTTTTTCCACTGATGAAAAGCCTCAGATACCAGGCTCTATTAATAAGAAATAAGTATTTTTTATATTTTAATAATCTGTTAAACATTAAAATGTTACTTTAGTTCCATGTACATTTTAAAAACTTTTTATCTATTTTAAATATTTTTTTATTATAAAATTAATTTCTTCTTCCTTTAGATGATTTCTTGTCTGTGTTTTACATTATTTTCTTCTGATCAATGTTTTCTATTTGATACTTTAATAAATATAAATGCCTGTCTTTTCACATCTTTAACTGCAGTAAATGCATTTTTTACCAGTGGTTTAACTATTTTGTTTCCATATCCTCTACTCTCATTCTGCATAAAGAATAAGTTCTTACTTTTTTTTCGATCAATTGTCCAATTTTCTAACTAGATGATATCTTTCATTTGTTTATTTTTAATAAAGTTTTATTCCATTTTATTTTTGCTTATGCTCAATTTGTTCTGCTTTTTTTCCCTTTAAATGCCTATCACGTATAACTTGGCTTTTTGTTCATTCTCCCTCAGATCTAAATGTCTCATCCTTGTGTGTAGCTCAGTTAACACACATGCATTGGAGTCTGACAAATTTGAGTTTGAATTCTGTTCTGTCACCTACTGGCTGTGTGCCTGAGTACATTAGGTGACCTTACCAGGTCTCAGTTTCTTCCCTACAGCATATGTTTTGTGTCCACTAAGTGCTCCATGAACAGGAGTCACCATTGCTCTCTCTCTCAGCATTCTTTTCTTATTTTTAACAATTTATCGTTATAGTTTATTTTCTTTAAGTGCTTTTTCATACGTATAGTTTTACAGAAATGTAAAGCTTTTTGTCCTGTTCCTAATCTTGCACTTCCTAGTCTTTAGCAGATCTTGCACTTGGGGAAGATTCTGCATGCTTCAAGGGACTTCTCTCAGTCCTCCCATCTTGCCCTTAGCCTTCGGTCTATTATTTCTTTGTACTTGAAGAAGATCTGTATGAAAGCAATGGCATGGGGGAGCTAAACGTTCTTTAAGAGTGCTTCAGGTTAGTCCTGTACCTCACTGATTCTGCTTTCTGCATGTGGATTCAGTTCTTCATGTGCTCTTTTGGTATTTTATTTCCATGATTATTCAGTTGATTCCTTCACTCATTTCTTACTTTTCTCAACCTTCATCCCAATATATCGCTTTTTCAATTAATTTTTTACTTTCAAAGATATGTTTCTTTTGTATTTCATCGGAGGAACAAAGCAGAAATTTCTGCAGGTTTCTTCTCTTTCCTGTGGTAGATCTATACAAAAAGTGTGCTTTTCCTCAGCTCTGTTAAGGCACTATAGCTCTCTTACATAGCAGAATATTTTTGTGTCCCCTGTCCTTTTTTCCTGTCCTTCAATGAAAACTTGGGTAGGTCCCATGACTTTTCTGCTTGCTTTTTGGTAATGGACAGTGCTACAGTCCCTTTAAATAAAAAGCATAGTCATAATTCAGAAAGCAGAAGTGTCCTGCCAAGAAAATCATAACTGGGTTTCTAGTATTCTTCAGGCTAGAAACTTGCAGTGGAAATGGGGTGAAATAGATGGCTTCCTCTCTACTTTTCTGTACTAAATCTCCACCCTGACTGGATTGCTAACCATTTTTGGACACTTTTGGGTAAAACAGAGGAAGAAAGAAATGTTAAGGAATAAAGGTCTTATTTGAACAGATATTTTCATAAACTGCCTTCGGGCTCCCTGAAACACTTGATATTGGAAGCTCTTCTTTCAGTGGGTGTGTTTGAGGGTCCTTTGGTGATTTCAACCACTCAGGGACCAACTCCTGCAGTTCTCTTTGACCTAGTCTCTGTTTTGGGTGGCCCCTTGCAATTTTTTCTGCAACCTATAGGAATTCAAGGCTCATCTGGAAATTCTTGCTGCTGAATTCCAGGTGTCCCCATTAAACAGTACCTATGATGCTATCTACCACTCTAGCTCTCTACCATCTGGCCTACACTGGCTCCACAGAAAGGTCTACACATTTCTTTGGACTGACAAACTAGACACAGGATGCTCTCATTTTTCTCAGAAATAGGTCAGGCACCAATCTTCTGTAAACTCACTGCAAGTTCTCAGAGGGATCTTGTAGCAGCCCTCCTCACTATACTTGAGGGGAAGAAAGCAGAACTTCTTAATCTGTCCACCTCTTATGTGTGTGAGGGCAAAGGAAGTATTATTTTATAGTAACAATCACTTCTCCAAACAAATATAATCAGAAGTCACTTCCTGACCTGTTTTTGAAATCTTTGATTTGGCTTAGGTGTCCAAGGGTCATAAAACCAGTGAACAACCATTTTCATTGTTGTATTAGTCATGTTTTTTTTTTTTAAATTTTCCACACAGTAAAACGCTTTGACATCTTGGGGTAACTTACAGACATGGGAAGGGACTGGCCCTTCTAGGGCTAGCTAATTCTTAAAGACAGTAAACAACTTTCTGGAAAGAACAATGTTCACGTGCAAGCTAACCAATCCAGAGCCTACACTCCCACGACCTCCTTATCAAACTCACACACCATGCCAATATTTCCCCTGGGCCAGGGCCAGGTATCAGACAATGAAAGACCACCCCTATCGCCCAGAGCCCACTGACATACAAACTAGCCACTGCTGAGCTATTTACCCTGCTCTGCCTTGCCTTTGCTGTGGAACCACAATGAAAGGCTTTCTCTTTGCTCCTGCTTCTTCCTCCTGACCAAAATCTGATGCTTCTCTTGTGGCCCTGCAATAGGGTGCCATACCCCTTATCTTGAAAAATGTAATAAATTTTCTTTCAGTAGTATTGGCCATTCTTTGTTGGCCCTCAGTCATACCTCTATAAATTCAATCTCAGATATAATTTTAATAAAATGGTTTTGTCACATATGGAGATGTGTTTCACTTTGATGTCTGTTGTATATCAATTTCACTAGACTTGAAACTCCAATTGTATCATCTTTTCATAAATTCATAATTAAGTTTTTGACAGAATATAGAACTCAGTCTAAAGTTTCACATATGCCCTCAAATTGTTCGTGAGGTGTGTTCATTCATTCAGAAGCTGTTCAGTTGACATTATTTCTGCTAGACAGTACACTTATTGATGGGCACAGGAAAATCTTTGCCACACAGAAGCTTAATATTGGCTCACACCAGACGTAACTGATCACATAAAATCAGTGCCCTGGAGAAGACTGTCACTTAGAACTAAAGGCAGAAACTTTCTGTACTATATTTATTAGTTAATGAGTAAAAGAACACAGTATTCAATGGATGTCTAAAGTCACAAGGAAGCCAAGCCATAGTAATAGTGTATGGCTCTGAGGCCTTTTGATGGAGGCGTTTACCAAAATACCACCTCAAAGGAACAGTAGATGAGAGCCAGCATGACAGTCTGAAATCAGGCTGCCATTTTAAAGGGGAATGACAGAGGGGGAGCCTAGTGACTTTTAAAGAACATAGAGATTATGATGGCTAATAAAGAGATTTGGAGGAGATGACGAGAAATGAAGCCAGGAGAAAGTTCTGAGTGGAAAAGCAGATGGACACAGAGCTTCTTATCTGGCTCTTGGGTGGCTGGACATGTCATAAAGGGCAGCTGGTAGAATAAACATTTGCCCAAGGGATCAGGCATTCACAAAAGCAGGAAGCAGTTCCAGTTGCTAACTCTGTCATGGTTTTAATAGTCTTTAGAGTTAAGGATACTATTTTATTCTTTTTGAAGAGTCCAAACATACTAATCTGAAATCCTGCAATTGGAATAGATGATGAAGAAATATTCAACTGTCAAATTATAATCTAAAGAAGAGGTAGGTCAAAAAGACCAGAAAGAGCCATGAGTGCATTGGATACTGGTCCTTAATAGGGCATCCCCATGTATCTGTAAGGGGTTAGAGTCTAATACTGTTTCCAGAAATTGACATCCCAGTTTTATTGATTTAGTCCACAAAACTGGCAGAGGCTCCGGAGATCATCATCATCTTGTTCTAGAGACAGAAGCCTGCCATCTTTAATTCTAAATAATGGAACATGACACTTCCTTTGGTACAGAGGCTTCTTACCTAAGATTTCTTACCTCCTGTTGATACATTGGGCAGGTACAGAAGTGGATACAGCGTCCTCACAGACCAGAAACTGTCTTCTCCGAAAGCTGAACAATGATTAGCGAATGTTGTCCAATCTCCATGCAAGTGAAGCCTAAGGGTTGATATCAGTCCAGATAGCAAGTTTCCCGAGTCGTTGGTGCAGATTGAAGGAACAGCCCTTTGCCGGCAGTAGTGGTGTGTGAAGCCAGGGAAAACTGTTAAATTAGAAGCAGAATTTCAGGGGAAACCAGGTCAGAACAAAGGTTTATAATCTCATCATGTGACCAAATGGGTCTCTCTAAGAGGAGAGGAAGCATGATAAAAAGCCAAATATTTCTTAGAACATGAGCAGGTTGAAGTAGACAGATCTGAAAGAATTTTCTATCCAAGAATAAACAGCCAAGGTAACTGTTTATGTAAGAGTCAAAGCCAGGGTCATGTGTCATGAAAGGGCCAGAGGGAAACAGAGTCACAATCTCCTTCCCTGCAGGTCTCAATAACAAGTATCCAGCCTTCCATGCCTGAAACTTCCATGACGAAGACCAAGATGAAAATACCTCTTTTCTCTTCCTTTGTTCACCCTCTCTCAGGCTGACTTTTTCCAGTTTTTCCCCTTTAAGGTTATATTTGCTTCTTTCGTTTTATAAACTTGACTTTACCCATACAAAAGTTGTTCCTGGAAAATGAGCTCACATAAGCCTGGAGATCATCTCAGATCCTGTAATCCACTGAAGACAGTTTGTAGAAAACCCCTTGAAGCAAAGAAAGTAAGTAAAGGAATATTTCAGGACTTACTTTCACTATTTATAACATTCCAATTCTTACTGCATTAAAACTGAAGGAAGAATGTTCTACTCCTACACTACAGTACGAAAGTTTGGTCAAGAGATGGCTAATGTAGTATTCACATTCAGAACAAATTTGGTATCCTAGACACAGAACTGGAGTGATTTCTAATTTAAAATTAGATGTTGAAGAAAATAAATCTGGATACTATAAAAAAATTATACCTGTATCAGGCTAAAAAGGATTTTTTAAACAATTGTCAGGCCAACACATCATATTGCCAAACCCATAAACTGCTTCAAGAAACAGATGGAATTTATATCACAGACTCTCAAACCTCATGGAGTGAGATCCTTGAGTCCAATTAACCCCTTGGAAACAGTGTTTAATCTGGATGGGTATGCTCAAAGCATCCAAAAATATTTTGTCTAGACTTACCCACTGCAGAACTTTCTATGGCACATGCTCTGGGCAGGTGTCATGAATCTAAAGCAGGGGCAGGGACTGATGATATCTTCTCAGAATGCAGGTTCTTTTTTTTTTTTTTTTAACATATTCTCAAGGATACTTCTACACTTTTACAAGACAGGTGTTCCACCTCTGTTGGATATGCCATTTAGTCTTGATAGGATTTCTAATGCAAGTGTCAAGCCTCGTATTAAAAGAAAATACAAAAACACATCAATATGTGCTGAACTACTACCAACAATATCCAAAGATGGCAAAAGCTGGAGAATTTTTATGTTCATTTCCTTGATAAACCTCTTTTATCTCTTCCTCGGCCTAAGAAAAAATTTCCTCTAGAGAGTGCCAGTCATGGTTGGACATATTTATTATTGCTGTTTTGAAAAGTAATTACTGACATTTGTAAATGACTGTACCATATCCTAAGCACACTTCACGGGTCTACCTTTCAGTCATCATGACAACCCTGTACACAGGTTAGTAATATCATTACCCCCATTCTATAGATGAGAAAGCTGAGACTTAAAGAGGCTGAGGGACTGACCAAAGGTCATTCACTCAGACCCGCCTGACACTAAGTTGGCTGGCATCTTGTACTTTTTCTTGTGCGCTATGTTACTGCTCAGTTGGCAAAGCAAATTTTTGTAAACAGGTGATACATGAAGAAGGGAGTCTCAGCAGCTCTACTGAATTGAAACAGCTCTATTACAAAGATATTTACCAAATGTTTGTAGATAGTACAGGGGAAAACTTACTACAAGATAAAGTAAACAAAATTAAGGCAAATCATTAAACATGGTCTCTGATTGCAACCTTGTGTTAGAAACATCACTAAAAGCAGCGTGGAAGGAATAGTACGAATAGTGCTAAATAATTGTCGATGGCACAGATAGCAGTTGAGTTAGACCCTGGAATTAGACTGCCTGCATCTATTAGCCAAGTGCCCTTGGCCAAGTAACTTAACTTGTGCCTCAGTTTCCTCATGTCTCATGAAGACAATGATAGTATCTATTTCATTAAAATCATCATGAGAATTAAAAGAATCAATATAAGTAAAGCATTTAGAACAGTGTGTGTTACACAGTAACACCATACAAGTTTTATCTATTGATGATTATTTCTAGGCATTATGTGTAATTTTAATTTTCTTCTCTATGTTTTGAAATTTCCAAATTTTTAATGTGTGGGTTAATTTAATAATTTAATACAAAAAAATCTATGAAAGTAATAAGAAGTAGGCAGCAACAGACAACCTTTCACAGTTACCTTAACTGAGAGTTCTGTTGCTATCAAAATGCAGAGCTCATTTACAACACTCTCCACTTTTTTAGCTCCTTGGAAAATTTGTCTTACAGACAGGTAGATGTTTCATTTGCTTAAGGAAAGCTGCATGAATTATAGCTACCCTGAAGTCTCCCTGATGAAACTAGAGCAGATGTTTGAGAAAGTAGTCAAGGTATCCAAAATTCCTTAAAGGGACAAGGTACATCTTGAAATCATCAAGCAAAAGAAACAAACACCAATTTCCAGGTAACCTTGTACAAATTAGATGGCAGGTAAATTAATTAAGTTTTCCTGACACTGAGTCTTTCATTTATACAACCATAAGCAACTTGCTTTGGGCTATTAGTCTCACCATAAATATGTATCAAAGCAAATGCAAAAGCATTTACCCCAAAAGTTAACAAAACTAGATTCACAAGAAACATGGCATACATCAGACAACTGGAAACAAATACAGAAAAGAGGACTTCATCCATCCAGATACTTCTCAAAATATGTGGCAAACATTTTAGAGTCCTGTAAGAATTTCAAGAACCATTCTTCTAAATTAAGAAAAGCACAGAAGGAATACAGACAAAGAGCAGATGGTGTGCACAAGCTGTCTAAGATTTTGAAAGGAGAGATAATACAATTTGATAAAGTAGTGGCAGTTTATGTACATTATGTACAAGCAGCACCGAACCATGGGTATTATATTTCCATAGGCTGCTGCTTACCCCATAAAGGCTCCAATTACTCAAATCAGGTCAACTTCCTAATTGTGGTGAGCTGAACACACTGGATATAATCTGCCTGTATTACAAGCTGTAACTTAAAATTGTCACATTATCAATAACTAGGAATTGGGTAATGATGATTTTACAATTATTGATATGTATTGAGCTCTTAAATTCGTCCATTTAACTTTTTTCTGGTATTTTTCAACTGTTTTTACTAGTTGAAAATATGACTGCATTCTTTGTGTTCTTAAGCTGAACCATGCTTTATAAATATTTACTACCCCTAAAATGCTCTGCTAACTACCATGGGGATGTACAGAAGTTGGTACTAACCTTGAAGTGATTAAATAAAGCTTTATCAAAGCCAAATTTCTCAGTGTTCTAGAACCACTCACCTCTACCACCAGTCTTATATCTTAAATATGAGAAATGCCAGTGCGTGTAGCATAGCCCTTGTGCCTCTATCGGTAAACAAATATTTCCTGAAGCACCCTCTTAATGAGACAAGAATTTCAGAGTATAATTAGAATGAGCTTGCCATGATAGTTCCAACTAGAACAGTGTGTTGTTTTGAATTTTTCCCCTGTCAATTCATTTTTGCTTATCTTGAAGATATAACAAATACAATTAGAGTAAAAGAGAATGAAAAATTACTCTGATTATTTCTCTACTTTTCTAGCCATTATCAACCTATAGATAAATTAATGAGTTATACATAGTCTACTAAACTCTAAATGAGCATTTTACACTTGTTCTGCTGTGTTGCTATAAGTGCAAACAGGCCAACACTGAACAAAGTTAATTATGTAGATTCTTCTAATTTATCATTTCCATCCATTAGATTCCTATAGACAGTATGAGTCTCTTTTCACTCTTGTAGCATTTACAGGGCTGCAGTTAAACTATCTACTCAAAAGATATTAAAGTCTTTGCCATTTGATTTGGACTTTCTGTTCCCAAGATTAATCTGCTTGACAGATTATTGTCTCTCTTGCCAAAATGATATTTTCCTAGTACAAAGCCAACCTTGTGACAGAGTGTGTTTCATTTTCTCCTTTGCTTCAAACCCTGCTACCTACCAAAGGACAATTTCCCCTTCTGACTGACAGAGAAAATAAATCTCTATTTGAAGGAAAATGGGACAATAAATCTTTCATATTGAAGGGCACAGATTTTCTACTTCATATTTAAGTACTGATACCGGGGTCTCTTCTGGATGTTTGGTTATATTCTCAAAGCCAACTGCTATGCAGAAAAAAAAAAATGGATTTAAAAAAAATGTTTTGTAAGAAATTGTTTTCATTGAGCTAAGACCAATTTCTGTCTCAAAAGTTTTATGTACCCAGAGACTAGACGTGAATAGGGCAGTGCAACTTTGTTCTTGCAACAGTTCTACTACCCATTCTAGCTATCATTATCCTACCTCTGCTTCCTCATACTGGCTGCCTCCATTTTCTGCCTGCCCACCCCTTCCACCCTTGCTGTGGTTTCTGTACTACCTTTGCTTCCTTTCTACATTAAATTCTCTTCAATATTATCAGCAGCCAATTTCTTGGCAAAAATGTTCTCCTATCTTCACTACCCTCGAGCAACCTGCTGCATTTAGAATTCTCTTGGTCTCCTCTCTTTCTCTGACTGTTCTGTTTCTCTCTTTGTAGATAGCTCCTACTCATCAATTCTGCTTTTTCTTGTTTCTCAAAGATCTGTCCTCTGCCCTTCAAACTTTTCTCTCATACTCTTTCAGTCAGTGAGTTTATAAAAGCCATTGCTTCAACTCTTTCCTGAGAAGGTAATCTCCTTATCTCCATCTCCAGTTCTTACTTCCTATCAGTGCCCCCTCTGTTTACAAATGGCCACGGGGCCTTTCCATTCATATGACCTGCTATAATCTCAAATTTAACCTTCAACCCATTAGAAACTGACCTCCCCCGACCCTTTTCTCCAGATTAATACTCCTTCCCCAGTACTCCTCATCTATTTTTGATTTCACCACTAGTTTAGCTTGCCAAATCACAAAGCTTGGTATCTTTTTTTAAGCCACTTTATTGAGGTATGATTGATATGTAAAATTTGCATTTATTTAATATATACAATTTGATGAGTTGGAGATATGTATACATACCTGTGAAATCGATCACTATCAAGGTCAGAGAAATATCCATCACCTCCCAAAGATTTTTCTCATCCTCTTTATTACTATTATTGTGTGTGTGTGTGTGTGTGTGTGTGTGTGTGTGTGTGTGTATCTGTATGTGGTAAGAACACTTAACATAGACCCCTTTTTAAACATTTTTCACTACGTACTTATTAGTTCCAGAATATAAACTTCAGCAAAGCACAGAGTTTGTTTTGTTCACTGATGAAGATGTGGCACAAAATTAGCTCTGAATAAATACTTGCTGAATGAACAAATTATGAGTATTCAAATATATAATGTATATAAAAAGCTTAGCAATACTCTGAAGGAGTAAGTCCTCAATAAATGTTATCTATCATGTATTATCATCATCATTATCATCATCATCATCATTCTTACTATTATTCTTGTTTTCAGTAGTAGTTGCAGAATTAAAAAGATGATTGAAAGTATTTTTGTTGTCTTATATTTAGACCTGTTTTTTTCTTTTGGTATGTTATTTTTCTCTTTCATTTCAGGATAGCAGGGACTTTCATTTGTCTTCATATTTTTACAGTATCTAGAATAATGCAAAGGAAAAGGTCTATAGTCTTTCCTGAGTTTGCACAGTAGGAGACGAAGATCGATAGGGAGGCAGAAATCTGGAGTAAAAGATCATTCATCTTGTTGATATGATAGTTTCTGTAGGCACTATGTTTAAGGCACAAAATTTTGATAATCTTTTGAACACTCAGTAAATGACAAGTGGTCTGAAGAGAATGTTAAAACATTTCTAATTTGAATGTTTACAAAGGTAGATGGAAGGTATTTTCAATGAATCTAAACTGATACAAAAACTGATATGATACAAAAATTAAAGAATTCAAAATGTTAAATTATTTTGTATCTCTGTAAAATTGTTATAACTTGATAAATATTTTTATTCAATATCAGAAAAAAACATAATAGCAGACAAAAATAATTCAGTTTTTTTACTCTATGTTTTGCCATGTTAAAATGTTTTTAGGATTTAAATTTGAGAATCTATCTCTGTATTTCCTTTGATTCATTTTTTAATTTTATGTCATTTCACTGATATAATTGATCTTGCTTGTTTCAAGTATTTTATTTGCTAATTTATTTCTGAATATTTAATTCCTCTTTTCTAGAAAATCTGATTTTGGCAAGCTAAAAGGTATTCCCGTGTTAGAATGCAATGTAAGTACATCCCTGATTGTTAAGAGAATCTTGCTTTCGATTCATCAGCTCTCATCAGTCCCCACATTATACTAAAAATTAGGAATCTAAACTTATAATGGGAAAAGGCTAGGCCACATTTCAGTTCTGACTCTTTCTAGATGTCTGAGGTTGGACTGACTACTTACAGTATCCACGAGCCTTTGAGTGGTAGTTTGGAAAGCTGACTCCAGAGCCCAACATCTTGAGTTTAAACACTGCCTCAGTATTCTCACTAATAAAATGGACATGATAACAATACCCACCACATAAGTTATAAACATGAACTGAGTTAATAAATATAACAACACTTAGAACACTCCCTGTCTTGTAGTAAGTAACGCTGTTGTAAGAATTAAAAGAAATTAAAATGAGATGATGATGGTAGCTAACATTTGAGAACTTCCTATGTGCTGAACCATCTTTTACATAAACTCATTTTTCATCCCAACCACCTTGAGTTAGAAACAGTAATCATCCTTATTTTTAAAATGATAAAAATGAAATTCAGAGAAGTAAAAAACTTGAACAACTAGTACGAGTTAAAAATCTGTTTTAAAAATGATAAGACATGATGAAAATAGGTCTGGTAGATGAGTAGGTCTCAGTAAATGTTATACAGTAGTCTCCCCTCATCTGTGGTTCCACTTTCCAAGGTTCAGTTACCTGTGATCAACTGCAGTCCAAAAATATTAAATGAAAAATTCCAGAAATAAACAATTCATAACTTTTAAAACTCATGCCATTCTGAGTAGCATGATTACATCTCTCACCATCTCACTCTGTCCCACTTGTGATGTGAGTCATTCTTTGTCAAGCATCTCCACATCATATACACTCCCCACCTATTAGTCAGTAGTCCTCTCTTTAATCAAATCAACTGTTGCAGTATTGCAGAACTTGTATTCAAGTAACTTATTTTACCTAAAAATGGCCTCAAAGTACAACAGCAGTAATACTAGCAATTCAGATATGCCAAAGAGAAGCCATAAGTGCTTCCTTTAAGTGAAACGTGAGTACAGTACGATAACATATTTTGAGAGGGAGAGACCACATTCACATAACTTTTATTACAATATATTGCTAGAATTGTTCTATTTATTATTTAGTTATTGTTGCTAATTTTTACTGTGCCCGATTTATAGATGAAACATTACCATAGGCACGTATGTATAGGAAAAAACATAGTATGCAGGATTTGCTAATATCTGAGGTTTCAGGCATCCATTGGGGGTCCTGGAATGTATCCCCTTGAAAAGGGGGGATTACTGTCTAGTACGTTGCTAAGCTCCAACATCTGCATGAAAACTTTTATTTTGCAGTCATGTTTGACATTGTCTTGCAAAGTTCTATGCTGACAGCATTTTTTTTCCCTTGTCTCATCAGTTTCTTAGAAATATATCAAAGATTCAACAATCCCTTTCAAATGATAGTCAGTATATGTCTGACAGATTTAAAGGTAGATAACTTTCTATCTTCTTTTTTGCACGTATATCATGAATGAAATGTAAATAGTGTAACAGTTAGCAATCTGAGCAGTGTCTGGGTTTAAACCTGGTTCTACCAATTTCAGGCTGTGGAACCTTGGGGAAGTTGCTCAATAACTATTTCAGCCTCAATTTCTTCAGTTTCTTCATTCAGAAAGTAGAAGTGATAACAGTATTGCCCTCATAAACTTGTTATAAATGTTAAATAAAATAATGCACTTAAAGCCCTTAGCATAGTAATACAGACAATCACTAAATAAACATCAAAGGAAGAGGGAGAGAAGCCATTTCTATAATAGTTTCAAACTCAAGTCCTAAAGATACTAGACTAATTCCCAGGACTAATTCCCACCAATTGAGTCACTGATTTCTACTATAGTTCTGGAAATAAATATGCATTGTCACTGGATATCTGAAAAACTGCCCTCTGAATTTAAACATCATGTTATTAGCTTTCTGTATTTTACACTGAGCTCCATTGTCCATATAGCTTTCACCATTCTCCATAGGATTATATTTTGCCTCAATAGCTTTTCCCAGTCAAGTACGGATTCACTCCATCCACGCCTTTCTCATTCTTGTCATATTTGAGAGCTATACCTCTAGTATCTCTCACATCATTCTTCTTAGACAAATACAAAGGGATATGATCTAACACTCCAGGGTCGACTCAAGGGACTGACTCACACAGAGAAATTCTTACTATTTCAGCATCTCACTCCTGCTGGATGACCGAACTAATCTTACAGTAAATTCACCTTTAGTAAACAGTCCTCCTTAAAGTTGTTTGTCCACAAAGACTCTTAATGCCAGAGGTATGAAGGTGGAAAATATGAGCTTTGCCTAGCAGACCAATGCCATCAGTTTCACAACAGTAACAAACCACCTTTCCTAAGAAAGCATCAGCAGTTTCCTCCAAGGATGGTCTGGTGAAACCTCCCACAATGCCTACCCAGTCTTTGGTTATTGACTGTATGGCAAAAAGGAGAGGCTGGCATGCATACACACAACCTCCTTCACACTCACTGACAGCTGAACAAGCCCCATACTTCTCCCTCCAAATGACTGGCAATACCAGCAGAAACTTGGAACAGCAGGCAGACAAAGAAAAACAATTTAATTTCTTTCTGGCTGCTATTTTCCAAATGTGACAGCTTTTGTAACCAAATGGCTCATACTCTAGTCAGTTAAGACTGAGGTAGAAACAGGGTGAACAGTGACACCAAATGGTTAGAAAAGGGTCTTTATGTAAAATAAACCAAAAATAAAGGTGTTTACATCTCATCAGAAATATTTGGGTTGCTTACATAGATAATATTATGCAATAAGATAACAAATTAAAAATAGGCAGAAGATAAGGAAACAAAATGTTTTGGGGCCTAAACTGTCTTCAAGTTAGTGAGAAAGAAAATGAATGAAAGAAAAGCTAATTTGAGCCTCTAAATTGACTTCAGTCTTTCTGGCAGTGCATAGGAAAGGAGGAAACCTATTCAGTTTCGAAGGAAAAGTACAATTATTCCTGAATCTACAAATGACAGAAATTTCCTCATGTATCTTCATTTATGTCATATTACCTTCTCCAAATCTAATTTTGTTAACCTTTTATTTAGATTTTTATTTGGTACTATTGGATTATACTTAATCATGCTCTTTACTCAGTCCCTACATAATTAAAACCAGTCACTAGGCAAAGTAGACATGTAGATCAGTTGTTTTAAGTTATGTGTGTGTGTGTGTGTGTGTGTGTGTGTGTGTGTGTGTGTGTGTGTTTTAAGAAAACACAACGATAGAAACTCCAGTGAGCAAAAAGGAAAGAAATTCAGGCATTATCGTTGGCAGGATTAACCATTCATGATGATATTTGGAACATCTTTAAGCTAACCAACATATTAAACTGTTTTAAGTTGAATAAAAAGTTTATATATTAAATTCGTTGTAATATGGATTTACTGAAGAATGGTAGTCAGCAGAGCATGTTAGAGACAACACAAGTGGTATAGACAGGGAACAACCTAGAAAAACAAAGAGAAATGGTAACTACAGAGTATATGGAAGTTTTCATGGAAAACTAAGAAATGGGAGAGATAAGCATATGTAGGCAGGAGAAAGGGAAAAGTGAGCTAAATCATAGGAAACACAAACATGGCAAAGATTATCAGGTTATTAGTAACTTAAGCAAAAAGGGGGAAATAGAGAACAAGATGAAAGAGACAGATAGGAGATAGTGAAGAAAATAAAACTTCTAGTCAGGAAGAGAGGAAGTCTAAGAATGCTTTTAAAATAACAACTGAAAATTTTAGCATACTCAAAGGTTAAAGTTCCAGAAAGTAAAGAGAATGTGGAAAAAAACAAGGACTTGACTCATAATAGACTTCACAAACACTAGGTAGACTTTGGTTTCTGTTGAGACAGAAAGGAGATAGAGGAGTAGAAACATGATTAGAATTTGTAGAGGAAAGAGAAAGACTGAAATAAATTTCTGTCATGTTCCATATTCTTTCCATGATGTGATATAATGGGATAATCAGAGAATTGCCAGATTTAAATGTTAGAAAATAAGAACTCCTAGAAAATATTAACTAAAATCCAATTTTTCCTCCATAAAAAAATAGGTGAATGATGATTAAGAGTTTTTTGGAAGTCTACAAATAATGCTGCTAGCCATTCCTGAGGCAACCAATTAAGCTCACTGTTACAACTGTCTGTTCACCTCTTGATCATAAGGAAATGAGAATCCTGGAAGCTCCTTCCTCCTCTATTTATTCACATAACTATTATATTAGATATAAATTTTTATTGATTGTTGTGCTGTTACCCCCATTAGACTATGAGCTATCCAGGACCAGGACCATTTTGTATTAGTGCTTAGTAACCAATGTATTTCTCTTGGGTATTTATGTCCTGCCTTTTCCAGAAAAGATTTAATGTGTTACTTAGGTTTTTGCTGGGAGAACTTGCTTCACTGTTTCAATTACTAGCAATTATTCTGATCTCATTGCTCAATCCAAAAATGTAGGCACCATCCTTGACTCTTTCTCTCTCTCTTCCCAAGTCAGTCTATCACCAAATTCAGTCAGTTCTCTTTTCATTATAAATCCTGTACCATCATTTCTCACCACTTCACCATTATCGCCCATTCTGAGTTATAGGAATGGTTTCCTAATTGGTCTCCCTACATCCTCTTTTGTCTTCTGAAACTTATGCTTTACAGATCAAAGTAATCTGTCAAACCCTAAATCAGGTCACATCATTCCCCTGTTTAAAATTTTCTAATATTTTCCCACTGCACTTAGAACATTCCCTATCATCTGCTCCATGTCTTACTCTCTCTCCCTTGTTTACTAGGCTCCATCTACAATAGTTTGCTTCTTGTGCTTTGAAAAAGCCAAACTAATTCCTGTCACATCCTTGTACTGCTAACCTTTTCTAATCATTCATTCATGGCTCAAATGTTATTTTCTTAAGGGGCATTTTGACCACTTTTTCTAAAAGAGCACACACAGACTGCCTCACTCTGCTTCATTTTCTTCATTGAACCTGTGACTCTCTGAGATTATATACTCATTCATTTTCTATTTCATACACCCAAATACAAACTCCTATTAGAGTATATACTTTCTCTATTCACTATAGCTCTACATCCCCTGGATCCCAAACACGTTCAAGGTACTCAACAAATAAATGCTAAGTGAAAAAAAGGATGTGTTAGAAGATATGGTCCAGTGTTCAGAGATAGACGCCTTTCATTTGTTATCTAAAATATATGCTAATTGTATGGTTTGGCTTCTTAATATGTAAAATTACCATATTTCTTTTTAAAATGATATTAAAATAAATGACGAGAAATCTTTAAAGAATAACACTTCTCAGAAAGCGATGTTATGCTAATGAAGCAAATCAAAGGAGTTTAGAGATGAAAAGAATTTTATCTAGCCAATGTCACATCTAATTCTTGATTCCGTCTACTCTGACCCTCTTAACACTTCACAGGGGCACCTGCTACCTCGTGAGGCAGCCTATTTCACCACTGGAAGGCTAAAGTTCTCATGCTGTGATGACTATAGTTAATAATACTGTATTGTGTTTTTGAAAGTTGCTATGAGAGTAGATCTTAATAGTTCTCTTCACAAGAAAAAAATTTGTAACTATGTATGGTAATAGATGTTAACTAGATTTATTGTGATCATTTCACAATATATACAGATATAGAATCATTATGTTGTATTCCTAAAACTAATATAATGTTATTGGTCAATTCTTCTTCAACAAAAAATATAGTTGTCATGCTGAACTAAAATATGCCTGCTTTCTAAATCACAAACTCAGATGCCTGCAGAAACCAGGTAGATTAACAGTTATGTGAAGTTGGCTGGGAATATAGGAGATTGTGACCAACAAGACAGCACTTGCCTTGTCTAAAAGGAGTAGAAGCAACAATTCCACAACTGATTATTGTTGCCATGGGAGAAAGCAAGCCTGATGTTGCCAAAGGGTTCTTAGTCTGCAACAGAAGCTTGAAAAACAGATTTTTATGTGAAATGTCATCATTTTAAAAACCCTATATGGCTACATCAAAACTTGAAGACTTTGATAAATTTGATAAATTTTTAGTCTAAAGCATCACAGAAGCTTTCTCTGTCTTCCAGAAGAGGGTCTAGAATTTAAAAATATTTAGTATATCTCCCCCAATTTTCTTTTTAAATCTATATCTCCTTGGCTAATTTAAGCATTTTTAAGTTGTGCTATAATTATTTATATTGCAAAAATAAAATAAGTGGATGACTTCAAGAATCTACCAGATTAACCCAAATATTGAGGTTAATTGAATTAAAAACAAACAAACAAACAAAAACTAAAGTAAATACGTATAGAATGATTACAAGGCAAACAGCAAGCACTGTGGTAATGTCTTTTCTTCTGGTATTTTGTCTTGTGGCATCTTGTCCAGACCACATTTCAATCCTACCATTTTATGTACTGTTAAGATTACTAGTTTCAAACTTCACACAGCACATCATGTACTTGAGGGAATGACCTTTAGTGAACCACATGTTGCATGACAAGTTTTAGTACAGCAAAATTCAGAGCATTGTTTTAACACAAACACCATAGCTCACCCATATGTATTCAGAGAAGCAGCTCTTTCTGACCCTCAAAGGAATCTTATGGTGTATTACACTGTAAATAGTAAAACATTATGCTTCAGTGATTGTCTTTTTCTTATTCCAGTCTCATCCCATTTAGCTTTTTTAGAAAATACTTTTTGTGTGTGAGCTAATAATGTGGTTTAAGTTGTGGTAGATAATAATGAGCAAAAATAACTATCCCAAAGTAAAATATTTGAAATTAGAAAGCTTTTGAAAATGTTCTTCTACAATAAACCATACATTTATAACTTTCAAAAGCATTATTTGTTATTGTTTCTTAAAATCCTTATACTACATTAATGGTACAAACTTGTTTTATGATTATATTTATATTGATTTATCTTTATCCCTACTTTCATTATATAGGCTGCTGATTCTTTTTCATGATCCCAATTCTAACTTTCCCATGCATTTCAGAGCCATAACCCAGTCTTGACCCACCTATTGTATCTTATAAAAGAGTATCTCTTCTGTTAGTTCATCATCTTTTTCTCTTCCTAACTTTCCAAATATAAATATTTCCAAAATGTTATTGGAATTATGATATATTTTTGTAATCCTTATTACTCAAAAGATTGTTCTTAAAAAACAGAACCAATCATTATAGCATTAATATTTATTAATAAATCTCCTTTTTCACTGAGCTGTCCTCTTTATGGTATGTTCAAAGCATCCCTCTGATCACCTGTCTTATACTTGAGCCACCGAGAACAGACTTCTCCAAAAGGTCCAGTGAGACATGGGCAGCACTTGGATTTTGAAGCCACTTGCTTTTATCTCACGCTATCTTCATTTGTAAGTAGTGTGAGGTATTAACAGAGTTTTTAGGTTTGTATGGGCTCGATGATAAAACTGCCATTTTGGTACATCATAAATAGTTTCTTGCAATCAAAGAAATTACTCTGTAGATCATAAGTGGTTGAATATCAGTAATCTCATATTTTTCAACTTAATAAATTTGTGAATAAATGATAAAATAACTTGGAGGACTTATCTATTATTACTAGAATAAAATTTTGAAACTTGGTCACCTATATTTCCATACTTTCACACCAAAATATTTATTAAATAAAAGCTAAAATCAGGGAATTGCATGTTAATTAAAATATGTTGTTTTCAAACCAGTGATTGCCAGAGGGGAGGGAGGTTGGAGGTTGAGTGAAAAAGGTGGAGGGATTAAGAAGTACAATTTAATAACTACAAAACAGATACAGAGTATAGCATAAGGAATATAGTCAATATTGTTACAGTGGCTGTCTGTAGTGCCAGATGGGTGCTAGAGTAATTGGGAGGATCATTTTACAAATTATATAAATGTCTAATCATTGTACTGTATACCTGAAACATATAAAATAATAAAAAATTAAAAATAGATATTTTGTTCTCCATTAATGGCTAATTAAAATGTTAATATATTTAAAATTATGAACAGACCCAAAATATTATTAGAGTTGATGAAAGAAGAAAAGAAGAAGAGAGGGGGAGGAGGAGAAGGAGAAGGAGAAATAAGAGGAGGAGGAGGAGAAGGAAGAAGAAAGAAGAGGGGAAGAAGAAAGGACAAACAAGGAAGGAAAGAAGGAAGGAAAGAAGAAAAAAATATATAGTTTCATGTACAATTAGAAGTGACCACAAAAAATGCTTCTACTCCATGTAGAATTTAAATCATTTCCTCAATTAAAAAAATAAATTAAATAAATAAAAATATGTGATTCAAGTTTAAAAGTAACAAAAATATAGACAATATAAAATATTTTTAATTGCCAGGAATAAATTTTTATGGAGCATTCTGCAAATAAAAATAAAATTATAACTAAGAAATATATAATTTTAAAGATGACTATGTGATTGCATTTTCAACTTTGATCTTCTCCAACAAAATTGGCTCACTATTTATGATTAATTGAGAAAGTTTAGCACAACATCCATATTGTTTGCCATATGGTGCCTAGATAACCAAATGGAGAATACAGTTCCAGGCTAATATCAGCATTTGAGTTGAAGCCTACTCCTGTCTTCCTGTGCAAGTTTGGCGCCGAATAATAACCAACTTTAAGACTTGGACCAAGCATCATTTGACACCTGCTACCTTCTGTTCTTTGAAGGTTATATTAACTCACTAAAGATGGGGAAATTTTTTTCCTCTTCTCCTCTAAACATTAAATACACTCATTAAAACTCCTCTCCAACCATAAAACCATTTTAGTCATTATAGCTGGATTCAGATGCTTCAGTAAATATTGTCAACTCATTGCCTATGAAGCAACTACCTTTCTGCTTTTTTGCACTTAGATAATCACTGCTGTGGGTAATTTCATATATGTTTTAAGATTCTGTTTAGTTGTTTTTCTAAGTATCTTTTTCTCTGTGCATGATTTTTACTCCATTTAAACTTCCACATTCTTTGTAAAAAATCACAGCATTTTCCCAGAATATTTAACATTGTGATAATTAAATTAATCTTTGCTAATTAAAAAGAAATTTTTTATCTTTAAAGTAACATGGTAGAATTTTTTTTACAAAATAATATAGATAAATTCTAGGATAACGCTATATAGGGTAATCCTAATATAGTATGTAATATTATATAATAATTGCTTTTTAAAATTGTGGCTGAGACGAGTTATGAAATAGACTTTTAACAATTCTAATAGTACATTCGTACTTAATGGATCATCATTAATTGGATGAGCACTTTTTTCTCCTTCAAAATTAAAATGAGTAATCACCTTAAATTCTTAAATAAGAAATGGATTTGAATTTTCATAATTGCTTACAATCTTGGAGAAGCTCCAACAACTTCCAAAACCACATAAAAATTTAGAAAAATTACCCTCATAACATTAATCATCTTATAAATTGTGTTTGATATACCCTAGTGTAAAGCTACCAAAGATAACCTTCATTTTAAACATCATCTGCAGCCCATCTGGGACTCTGACATATGGAACATCCAAGGCCTCAGTGGAATGTCTCTGGTTCCCTGTAGTAACTAGGACCATATGCAAAATCTTCCACTGACAAATCAAAAAATATGAGAAAGAGAGAACTTTCTGATGCATTTCCATCTATAAACAAAACATTATAAAAAAACAGACACTGAAAAGGCTGTTATAGCCTTCAGATTTATGCAATAAAAAATCTTAACCACTGAGCATACAATATAATTTGTTACAGCCTTTGACTAATCACCACAGAATAATTTCATGGTACAAGATGGGGGGAAATCCTTAATTACTGTAGATATATGTTATAAGGTTACCGGCACTTTAAACCACTATATTTGATTAAAGTTAGCAATGGTATCATAGGAATGATTGCTTCGGGAGAGGAATGAAGTTTGTCCTTTTTTCATTTTGTGGTTGATGGTTGACTGTGAAACAAAGAGGAAGGAAGCAACAACATAAAATATTGGGCATGAGAGTATTCTAGTGGTGTCCAGAGTTTCCCGTGAGAATATATGTGAAAGACAATCTCTTGGCATCCAAAAATATTTCATTTTTTTATCTCATCCATTTTATTTCTATTTTTGACATAAACATAATATAATATAAAGAAATATTTAGCTATTTGAGATGTATGCTCCAAAATTCCCATTACGCACGCCTTTCAGTAAGGAAACCTGGATTAGGTTACAAAAATACCAATAATGGCTAGGTGCCAGGCATCGTTCCAAAAGCTTTGCATGTAATATTTTATTTATTTATTCCTTACATCAATTCTGTGAGATAAGAACTATTCTTATCCCCATTTTGTGAATGAGGGAGCTAAGTCACAGAAGGTTAAATAACAACTCAATGTCTCCAGATTGATATGGTAGAATACAGTTGAAGACACACAGTCTGGTCCTAGTGCTTATATTAGAATGATTTCATTATACTGGCAATGGTGATATTAAATTTAAGCCTCTGTTTAATTTTCACTAATTTCAGAGTCAGTACAAAAAAACACATTGCATAGTCACTGGCCTAACATGGACTCTCCAGTCAAAAGTTTCCCCTCAATCTATGGAGTACAGATTCTTTTTGAAAGTAGTACTGTGGGCAAAAAATGAACATGACTATGTGGATCATCTTAAAGAAATTTTCTAGACTACGGCCTTGCTACCCTGAACAAGCCCGATCCCATCTCATCTTGGAAGCTAAGCAGGGTCAGTCCTGGTTAGTACTTGGATGGAAGACCATCTAGGAAGACCAGGTGCTGTAGGAATAAAAAATAAATTAAAAAGATAAGGGATTGTAAACTGACAAGGTCCTTGCGATCTGTGAGGTCGACCAAGGATTGCCTCACCTAAAAAAAAAAAAAAAAAGAAAAAAGAAAGAAAGAAAAAGAAAGAAATTTCCTAAACATTCAGCACTTATCACTGTATATCCAAGGTTTTCAAAACCAGAAACTATGGACTAGTGCATGGAGGAGAAGGGATATATGACAGAGGAAGCCAGAGAGACTACTGTTCCCAAGGGGTTGTCACATGATGGAAAAGGGAGATGGATATCTGATTCTGCCACTCACTAGCTTTACAAGTTTTGAGCAAATCATTCCCTTCTTGGGCCTTGATTTCTTTATTTCCAAAATGAAGGAACTAAAATAAATGATATCTAAAGTGAATCTTTGAGTTTCTAGCATTCTATAAAAGCTCGGAGTCAGGAAGAAATTTTAACACAGTGACAGCATTTCTGCAGAGCTGAATAGCACAGCCTGGCTGGTATCATGTGGATTAATACTGTTCCTCAGGTAACTTAGGGACAAAGCTAAAGAACAAGGCTAGGAAGAACTGACAAGTTGATTAGGCTGCCTCTGAAAGAACTTCTGGCAAGAATTAGATTGTAATTAATTCACGACTTAATTGTACCTCACCCACTAATATTCTAAGTTGTCAATTAAAAATAACTTTACCTACTTTTATTTGCTCTTCGCTCCGACTAGGCTTGTCTCAGTTTGCACACTTTGCAAACTAAGTGGGGTTTCTCAGAGATTTAGAGGGGCTCAGGGCACTTTTATTTTTTTGCAGTGCCTCATATTTAACAATAAAGAAATACCAAAACATGGTTCAAAAACTGTGACATATTTCGAGCCTTTGAAGTAGATAAAATAATATCTTTAACTCAGAAGGTGTAAAATGCACCTTTAAATAGTTGAACAAATTGCTTTGACGGTAAGAATGTATTAGAATAGTCACTTAACACATTTGTTAATGCCTGTTTTCTTTGTTTTTCTATAGCTGATGATGAGTTACTCTTTCTGAGAATAAGTAGTTAAGACATTTGTTTCTAGTTAAAAAAAATTAAACCCAGTTGCAAGTATAGAGAACAATCGTATCCTTGTAGATTTTGGCTACAAGTACTTCATTTATCTAATAATTGTACCAAGTGATGCAAACTTTGGACAAAAAAAGGGAAAACTAATAGTCTCATTTCAAACTACTCAAGATTAAAAATTTCACCTGTTGCAAGACTCTTGACTAGTCTCTCTGCAATACAGTTTTAAAGTAATGCTAATACCTAGAATCTTTCATAAATATTGTGCAATAGCATCTTACCCAAGGGTAGATATGAAAATTAGTTTCTAGGGCAATTTTTAATTAGCAAGAAAATTATCCTTGGATAATCCCCTAAGTAAACTATAAGTCTGAAAATCCATGGTTTTATATAAATTCTTATACAACATTTTTAGAGCACATTCAAGTGTAAGATAATGATGCTGAACTGACAAAAAACAAAAGTCTGTATGCAGACGTGTGAACACTCAAATCATTTTGCTTTTAAGAAAGGATAGAGATTTCTAAAAATTTTCATGCTTGCCTTCAGGGTTTACTTCATTATATTTAATATTAAGCTTCTCAAGTCCTAATATATACATTAATAGATTTGGTTGTAAAAAATTCATAAGCTATCCTTGTATTTTTTTTCTTTCTTTTTTTTCTTTTTCTTTTTTTTTTTTTTTTTTTTTGATAAATAAGTTTGGAAAGCCCACTATCTGCTGACACCTAACTCATGGTCTGGCACATACTAGCTTCTTAGTAGATGCCAATCATTCATTGAAAAGTGGCAGAGGAGAATTGGCCACTGCTTTCCTGTCTTTACAAGCTGGCATTTCTTACCATGGCACTGTTGAACAGTTACCACTCTAATGCCCATAGTATACTAGGTTACGAGGCTGATGAGAGATCGGTACACTAAAGCAGGAGCTGCACAAGCAAATGTGGGGCCCAGGGCAGGTAGAGAAACTGAGGCAAGTGGCCTAGGTAGGGACTGGTATGAACTGAAGAGGCAACATCTGCCTGAGTAGGGCAGGCACTGTGCACTGAGCTCTCATAGAAGGTTGTCTGCAAGAATGCCAGCCTAGTGTGGCACATCCACTTCCCCTCGCTCCCCACCTCCACCTCAAAGAGCAAGAGGAAATCCTGCGTTTTACCTAAAATGTCTCTGTTTTACCTAAAATGTCTCTATTTTCGTTGTAACAAAATAACAAAAACAATGTCCCCAGGGCTGCCCTCCTACAATAATGGTGACCACTGAGATATGACTTCAGGGTCCAAGATAGTACAGTTAATTAACACTTGCCTTTGAAGCTGTGAATACGGGAGCTGGGAAACTGAGAGAATGGTGGTACCAGACTCAAAGATCACATAGTGATAGCTAATGTGGCAGCATGTTCCTTAGAAAAACACATTTCTTAGATGTAGATTCCAAAGGAGTTCATCAATCTGCTCCTCGTGGGGCTATTTTACTGATGTCTGAAAAGTTTCAAAGCCACAATATATCTACCCAAATGAGAAACTAACAAGAGCAATATCTGCACCTACTCTGGAGGGTGAAAGTACAAGAGGTGCTAATTCTGTGCTTTTGAACACTGCCAAACCAGTGGCCAAGACTGATGGAACACTCTCTTTGTCTATTATTTCTCAATGAACAATTTTATAGGACTACATTAGTTACATAAAGAAAGATCAATAACAGGGTAGGACTTTGTTGTTTCTCCCAGACTATCCAGCACCATATACACTTTTAAAGCTGGAATGCTTTAGAAAAAGGCTTTTTGCTTTGTTATTGTGATACTCTTATAGTCCCCAAAAGCAAGCTGTGTTTCAGGTGTGCTACATTCACAAGTATATAGTATATTACAAGTATATAGTAAACTGTATTTATAGATATAGAAGTTACAGAAAATAATAACCTAAAGAAGATCCCATAGTAATATCTAGAATGACCTCTGCCACTTTTCTCTTCTTATTTTGATTAGCTTTTATTCGCTCTTCACTCCAACAAGGCTTGTCTCAGCTTGTACACTTTGCAGACTAGGAATGCTTTTGGAAAGCCTACCTTGTAATGTTTCCTTGAGTCGGTGGGGTATGCAGAGTTTGGCCAGGTCTCATCAGAGCGAGAAGCGCCCAAGTGAACTCCAAGGAATATCTCTCAGCATACTGTCTACACTGGCGTTTGCCCAGTAGAAACACTATCCCACCTGCTAACCTCTGAGGTATAATCTTTTATTCTCCCTAGTGAAGTTTTTTCACCCTCACTAAAATTATTCCTTGTCAGTTGTATAGAGGACCATGTTTTGGTTATGCGAATTATTTACAATGAGTAAGGATTTTTCTATCTCTATATCAGTTACCTAAGCATTTAATCTTTTAAATAGAATCCTTTCTCTCATAAAGATGGCATATTATACATCAGTCTTGGTAATAACAGCTTATGTAGCTCATAAAGAAAGGCATGGCATTAGGAAGTTTATAAGAAATTGGTCAGGCAACTTGAAGCCACTGCGTTTAAAACATTTTTTTAAATCTTATTGCCTTCATTGCACCACTCAGAAAATTAAAGTTATTTATAATGTTACCCCCACATTCGTTTTGAAGGATAGCTTCTGATTAGCATTAAGGATAGCTTCTGATTTAAATGAACTCTGTTACATGACCCTGTCATGATTAACTCCATGTAAACAATCTAGAGCTTCACTGTCCAGTGACTTTCTGTGATGATTGAAATGTTCTCTATTGTGTCCACTTTGAGTGTTCAAAATGTGATTTATATGACTGATTGTTTGCTTAATTTTATTTTATTTTAATTACTTTAGTTTAAATTAAAGTAGCCACACATAGTTTAGTGGTTACTGTATTGGACAGCACAGTTCTAGAGACTTGCTACTAAAAGGTAGCCACCTACAGGAAGCATCTTCACCTGGGAACTTGTAACAGACACAACTTTTCAGTCTTTCCTCAAAATGACTGATTTCAAATCTGTAATTTAATAAGATCCCCAGGTAATTTTCATATTATCGATATTTGAGAAGCACCGATCTAGAAGAGGGGCTCTCACCACTGACTGTACCCTTGAGGGTACCCAAACCTTTTCAAGGGGTTAGTAAGGTCCACATATTTTCAAAATAAGATCAAATCCTTTTTCAGTGTTGGCATTTGTATTGATTGTACAAAAGCAATGAAGCGTAAAATTATGGGGCTTTAACATGAGTCAAGGCAATGGCACCAAATCATAGAAGTAATTTTTAATTTCTTCATTGTCACACACTTACAGGGAAAAAGGGAACGGTTACATTAAAGAATTTTCTTGACAATACAGGAAAACATAGCGATTTTCTTAAATCATGACCACTGAAGGAACATCTTTTTAATATTTTGTAGATCAAAATAAATAAGAGGTACCTATGATGCATTGCTGCTGCAAACGGAAGTATAAAGATTGACTCAAGAAAAAGCACCTGTGAGATTGTATGGGTTATAAGCTAAATTAGTCCTTTTTCATGGAGCACCATTTTACTCAAAATGAATGAATTAAGTCTGTTACTTCAAGGAAAATAATTAAAAATATATATTTCCAATGACAATCTTTGAGATTTAAAGTAGAAGTTAGGATTTTAGAAAGCTAGTATTTACCACTAGGATCCTGACACCTTCCTACCACTGAAAGCTTTTCTGATGAGGTTGGTAATGACAATAACAACTGCATTTGAAAGCTCTATCATAATTCAGGGAACCAATATGTTTTAAATGACCAATGTACGAATAAAAGATCCATTCAAAAATCAAGACAGAACAATTAATTTTAGTGTAACAGGGTACACATTTAGTGATACAATTTCTGATCCCACTTTGCACATAACCTTTATGAAACTACCACTTGTCAAATTTTGGTGTAGGATCAAAAAAGAATATCCACAATTACCTCAAAATTCTATTAAAAGACTCCTCTTTTTCAAGTACATATTCATTTGAGCCCAAACTGTCTTTATATTGTTCAACCAAAACAATTTACCAGAATGCAGAAGCAGATATCAGAATCCAGCTGTCATCTATTAAGCTGGATTTTAAAGAAGTATGCAAAAAAAAAATGCCATTCTTTTCACTAATTTTTTGTTTTTGTAATCATAACTATTTTTTTAAAAATATATTATTTATGTTAATATGTAATACATTTATTATTGCTAGTTTTAAGTGAAATCATAAATTTTTAGAAATTTCTCAGTTCTAATTTCTAGAGGATGAATACTGATAGATATTACTTCCATTAACAAAAAAAAGCTCTTTGGGGTTCTCAAAAATGTTTGAGAGTGTAAGGGTCCTGAGACCAACAAGTTTGAGGGCTGTTGGCTTATGTGATGCCTTGATAAGGTTGAAGAGGGTCAATGCTGAGAACCACCACTCCCTCCACCCAAAACTTGAATATTGGCTGTTCCCAAGGATTCAGAAGAAAGAAAAAAGAACCTGGCATCCTCAGAAGAGACAATGTGGAGTTCCCATACACATGTGTTAATTCATTCAACCCACTTTTTGGCACCTACTATGACAACCCATAGAAAAAAAACCTGGAAAAATTATAAATACACATACTTACGATAAAATTTTTATAGTGTGATCTGAGAACAATCTGAAGGTCCATCAAAAGTGGATTAGTTGATTAAATTATAGCACATCATATTACAGAATAGTATGCAGCATTATAAAGATTGGAATAAGCCTTTATGCTTCTAAAACATAATATTGTCCATGATGAATCATTAAATGAGAATGCAAGTTTCAAAGTAAGGTATGAAGTATAGCCCCTTTGAAAATGAGGAAACAGATCTTTATATATGTATAACTTTATATGCATTTGGTCTTAGAAAAAGATCTAAAAGGATATACCCTGATCTGTTAACATTGGTTACCTCAGCAGAGAGTGGGAGCAGATATAACATGATGTGTATTATTTACTTTTCCTGTATACTTATTATTTTTTAAATTTTTAACAGTTTTAAACTTCCTGTTTATTCATCTGCGTCCCCTTCTATACTTAGTGGTCCTTGCTTATTCTTCTTTGTGGACCCACACATGATAGACATTGAGAAATGCAAGTGAAGTGACCTTTGTATCACTGACCCTTTTGAGGAAAAGAGAAAAGGAAGAATTGTAAGGAGAGAAGCAACAACAATTCCAGTTGTAGCCTATGATTCAGAGCATGAAAGTGGTGATCAGAATGTTCAGTTTTCTCCCAAATTCAAAAAAAGTTAATTGCAGCATCAATGTTCCAAAAACAATCGGCAGATTTGTGCTGGTGACTAAGGTTTTTCTCACTTCGGAGCAACCAGTTCCAGCTTCAAACGAATGTCGATATGATTTTAATGCCCACCACTTTCCATTCTCCCTTCTGCTGCCAACCTCCTCAGCCTCAATTCCATATGATGACCAACTGGTACTCTGTTCTCCAATTAAACTTTCAGCTCTCAGTGCATGCCCTGCTTGATCGCAGTTCTGGATTTTCGCGTATGTGTTTTCTGTGTTCTAAACTCTCCTCTCCTCCCTTCCCCCGCATCACCCATTCTTCATTCAGGCCACAGAAGAGAAAACCACCTTCTCTGGAGGGCTCTTCTATTCAGAATACTGAAATGTGTGCTCCTGCTACACGCTGCTCAAAAACCCTACTCTGACCTTCCTCTAGCAAGTATTTATCATATACCTTATTATACATTTTGGTTAGTTGCCCATCTACCCAAATTTAGCTCCCTGAGGGCAAGAACTAAGTCTATGTTGTTCTCTGTTTTTGCCCCAGCATCAATGTGCGAAGCACACTGTAGTAATAATAACATTTATTGAAGACATAATTGTATCAGGCTCTGGGCTAAAGACTTCCTACACATCATCTCATTTAACCTGCTGATAAATACTTAGGCCTACACTCCACCTCCCTGTAGACACTCAGTATTATCAGATACCATCTGATGCTGTGGTTTCTTTTCTTCCTCTAAAGTATCCTATGCTCTGACTCCATCAAAACACAGTCTGTAACCATGTTTAAGGGACCTTAGCTATTACTTAGCTTAATTTTAGCACACAATGAGAAACTGCTTTAAACACAAATGGTGGAAATCTGAACATTCCAACTGGACTGTGGGGGAGACATTTTTAGAAAACAAAATTTTAACACCTGTTTTGTAGATCACATATTCAGGGGGCTATCTATTCTGCTTATCTGCAAAGATAGCCCTTGGTTTGGAGTACTTTGTCAATGTTCAGCCCTTTCTACCTTAGGAGGTACCACTGCATATCTACACATGTTCTAATCATCGCATATAAGACAGTAACTGTTTTCCATCATTCATACTTTGATTATATTGATTTCCAGTGAGAAGTTTATCTAAAAAACAGTGAAAAACTATATCTGACACTGTTCTTATCACACATAAATTACAGAGAGTTTTACAATCTGTTATAAAGTACTAAACCACTCACACTCCAGTGAGATCAGGCTGAATGTGAACTGACTTCCTAGGTGCTGGGAGGTAGAGTGTTCTTTACCTTGACACTCAGTCTCTCAGGGCTATTCTTGATGTCAGACCTCAAAAAAATGCCAAGAGCCACATGAGCATATGGAGAAAGTTTGATGGTATTGGCTCTTAACTTTGGAGGAAGACAGACAGGCTTGACTTGTCTTTTGAGTAGTCAAGGCAAGAGAGCCAGCAAAGTTCCTGAGGAGTGGGGATAGACAATTGCAAACATCTAGCCAAAAATTCTTCCTTTGACAGCTTAAAGGAGGATAACTTCAAAGTACCACTGGAGGTCTTGGAAGCTAAGGAAGTAGCATCAGAAGGGTGGATTAATGAGTGTGAGAAAGAAACGGATACTGGTGGAAGAGTGTGGAAGAGCAAAGTCAACCTGGTTCAAAGAACAATGAACAAACTCCATGCCTCCACTCTGCCATCTAGTGGTGAGAGGCCCCACTGTTCAACCAGTTCTCTGTGGGACTTTAGTTCGCAGAGGACTTTCCCACTCATTACCTCACTTATCTCTTAAGGAAAAACTGCAAGGAGAGAGTTGGCACATAATCTGTATTCTGTAAGGTAATATATAGTGTACTGAGAAATTCAGGATGGTGATTGACTTTGCCACCTACCCCAGGACAGATAAAATAAAATATAGAAAAATCTTCACCTGAATCTAAAGAATGTCCCCTCTCCCATATTCTTTACTCGCAGAAAATCCTACCAGAATATTTTTTAAATAATAAAATAAACAATAACTGCCAAAAAAATTATGCAAACGAACAGCAAAAAAAAAAAAAACAAACCTGGAAAAATGGTGAAGGCATCGCTTCAGTGATATTATGATGGACTGAAGAAAGGAAAACATAAGAGTTTAAGTACTGGGAATAATTACTAGCTCAACTTTTTCACTTTATAGTTGAAGATAGTAAACACAAGAAATTCAAGTGGCTTTTCATGGTTCCAAGTTGAGTTACATGAAGCCTGAAAGTCTATCTTCTCCTCTACTTTGAGCTTCTTGAAAACAGGATTCAATTATTTTTATGTAAATATTTCTGGATGGAGAGACAAAGGGAGAGAAAGAGAAAAGGAGAGAAGGAAGTGAGGGAGAAAGAAACTAAAACTAATTTCTCTCGATATATACTTTGTGTAACGTTCTTATGAAAATAATAGTACTATAATCAGAGTGAACCGAAATACTTTGGGAAAACATGAAATATCAATTTTAAGAGGTATAAACTAGGCTTTGGCCAAGCCTCCTTCTTTTCAACTCATATACTTTGGAATGTGTATAACCGTATGTATTACAATGTAATTACAATGGGACAATCTGGAAACAATCACGTTGCCCAAGGAATTAGTGACCTGAATCATGGTATATCTATTCGATGAAAAACTATACCATCATTTAAATCATACTCTACAGGACTGTTTAGAGAAAGAGGAAATTTTTACAATATAACACTAATGGAAAAATGGAATCAATACACTACATATATCATGATTCCAATTTTTTATTTTAAAAGTAGATATGAAGAAAATAAGCCAATATATCAAAACCTCTGAAAAAAAGATGTTATACACATTTTTAATTTTCTTCTTTATAGTGTTCTGCATTTTCTAGATTTTTCTGACATGTACTTTTATAGATTCTACTTATAATCCCACGAAGAATAAATGAAGTTTAAACCATCATATGACAGTGTTGTCAAGAACAGGTGAAAATGATATACACTCCTATGCTCTATGAGAAACACATAGTACCATATGTTAGAAGTGCAATCTGACAGTATGAACTAAATTTAACAGACTCTTGGGACATCATTTTAAGAAGATTTGAAAGAGTTGAGTTAGAATTTAGAACAATTGGATCTTAGGAAGTAATAAGATTCATAGACCACATGTTTCATAACAATCCCAGCAGAGTCTGAGCAGCAAACTATAATCAAACATCTCAATATATCCATAGCAAACATTAAGTGTTGAATCATGCTGGATAAATTAAGATTATAAATAGTCTTATGTGAATTCTAGTCAGATTTTTCCACAAAATGAATTTGCGCCAAACATTATGAAGTATTTTTGGTTTACATAGCTTTTTGGATTTCAGTAGACAAAAAAGAACATGGTCTCTATATTCAGATATGTTCATCATAGTACATTTACATTTACATCTAAATGTATATTAATAACATGAAGGTTAAAAGGAAAATATGGTAATAACCGCACAATGGAATATTCATCCACTGAGAGAATGATATCAATCAGTATTCATTTGACTGGAAAATCTTCACAACATATTATTGAGTGAAAAAGTAGATTGTAAAATGAATTTTGCTTTATCAGGATTTATTATAGGATTTTTGCTTTTGGAATGATGGAGTAGACAGTCTTCTCCCTATTCTTCCAAATAAGTATAACTGAAAACCTTGCACATTATAAATAAAACTACTATAAGAAGACTCTGAAAGGTGGAAAGAAGAAGGTAGACTAGCTGGGGACATCAGGACCCAAGAAATGACACAGTGGTGAACTCTCTGTATTTTCTTTTTGCCTTATCTCAGATTTGGAGCAGAAGCTGACAATCTAACAATGTCATTGGCTACAGACAAAAGTAGCCCAAACAAACACCTAGTCTCTCTAGCCAAAGAACCAGGAAAGGGGCAGCCAATCAAGAGCAAAACTTTTAGACAATAACTGCTCTGCTCCAGCCAAACACCACAGAAAACCTCAGATTTCACTCCTACTCAGGCCAGCAAACATCGAATGGGGAGCCTAGACTTCTAGCCTCACGAGGCTGTAATGAAGCACTCCAACACTCCACCAAGTATTAGAGAAAGCCAAGTAAAGCTGGGACTTTTATCATTACTGCTGATTACTGTCACTCACACACTGTGGTGACAGCAGGTACCATGTGGGGAACCTACCTCCATCATCACCTAGCAGTAATGAGGTACCCTCACTTTCTCCCTGGGGCGGTGTCAGAGGAAGCTTAATATAAGCTCAGGACTTTCATAGTCACTTAGCAGAAACAAGGAGTAATCAAGGAATCAATAGAGACTGTGAGGGAGCCAGAAGTCTCACCCCTGCCTAGCATTTAGAAAGAATGCCACCAATTTGGGGTATCAAAAGAGGCCAAGTGGGGAATCTGAACTTCTGTCTCCACCTGGCATGAGGTTGTAATGAGGTGGAGCTACCTTCCCCCTGCTGGAGCAGCATCCAAAAAATGTCAGTTAACAGAAGGTTTAAATAAGACACAGCATACAAAATCTAACACAACGGTATATGAAAATGACCAAGTTTCAATAAAAAATTATTCAGAAAAATCTCAAGCTAAATAAAAAGAAGACAACCAATAGATGCCAACACTGAAATGACAAAGATGTTACAATTATCTGACAAAGTTCCAGAAGAAGATAGGGAAGTAGGGATAAAAAAAGTACCTGAAGAAATAATGATTGAAAATTCCCCAAGTTAGCCAGAAACATGAACCTATTAATTTAAGAAGCTGAATAAATGCCAAATAGTAAAAACTAAAGAAAATCCACACCAAGATACCTGATGGTCAAACTTCTGAAAACTAAAAACAAAGAAAATATCTTTAAAACAGTGAAAGAGAAATAACCCCTTACCTATATGGGCGGGGTGAGGGGGGACCATTCTAAAGAAGTAATACCAGTTGAAAAATAAAACAAAATTCTTCCAGAAATAGAAGAGGAGGGAGCACATCCTAATTTCTTTCATGACACTAGTATTATCTTAATACCAAAACCAGACAAAAACAGTATAAAAAACAAGGAAAACTATAGAAAAATATCTCTCATCCATAACAAAAAATTAGTAAAGAAAATTAAGCAATGTATTAAAGGATTATACACCAAGTTCAAACGGAGTTTACTTAGTAATGCAAGCCTGGTTCAGTTGTTAAAAATCAATCAACATAAGCTACAATATTAGTAGACTAAGGAAGAAAAAAATCACATATCATTCTAATCTATTCAGAAGAAGTATTTGACAAAATTTAACACCAATTATGACTAAAAGAAACTTCAGAAAAATAAGAATGGACACTAACATCCTAAACTTGATAAAGAACATCTACAAAACTCCTATAGTTAACATGATACTTAATGGTGAAAGGCTGAACGCTTTACCTCTGAGATCAGGAAAAGGCAGGGATGTCTGCCCCAGGACTCTTGCTCACCACAGTGCTGGCATTAAAGTCAGTGCAATAAAACAAGAAAAAGAAATAAAAGGTATGTAGATTGGAAAGAAGGAAATAATATAAAATAGTACAGTCACTCTGGAAAACAGTTTGGCAGTTTTTAAAAAAAGCTGAACATGAAGCTACCATATGGCTCAGCAATTGTACTCCTGGATATTTATTCCAGAGAAATGGAGACTTACATTGACAAGAAAACCTGTATACCAATGTTTGTGACAGCTTTATTTGTAATAGCCAAAAACTAGAAACAATCCAGACACTCTTCAATAAGAGATTGACTAAATAAATGGTTGCAACCATACTGTGGAATACTACTTAGAGATAAAAAGGAATATACTATTGATAATGCAAAATCTGTATAAATCTCTAGAAAATTATTCTGAGTGAAAAAGCCAATCTCAAAAGGTTATATACTGTTACACTTATATAACTTTCTTAAAGTGACAAAATTATAGAAATAGAGAATATATTAGTGGTTGCCAGGAGTTAAGTAGGAAGTAGAAGGTGGGAAGGAAGTAGGTATGACTATAAATGGGGAATATGAGGTATTCTTGTGGAGATGGAAATGTTCTCTACCTTGACTTCAATGTCAATATCATGGTTGTGATATTGTATAGATTTATAGTACATTACCATTGGGATAAATCAGGTAAAGTGTACATGAAATTTCTCTGTAGTATTTCTCAAAACTGCATGTGTCTCTACAATTACATCAAAATAAAAAAAGTTTAATTAAAAATGATTTTAAAAATGCATTATGTATGCTTCCTTTTGTGGTAAATTTATCTATGTGCACACTCATCTGTATAATCAGGCAGTCTGGATGTATGCTCACTAAACTGTTTATAGCAGTGATTGTCCTTGAGTGAGGGATTTCGAGAAATTCTGCTATTTTTGAATTTTAAAATCTTATGTAAGTGATATGCACAATACATAAATATCCTTATTATAAAATAATAGGAATCTAAATTAAAAGCAAATCATCTCTTAAATCATCTCTCCTTCCCAAAGAATAATCATTAGCATTTTGGCCCATAGTCTTCCAGACTCAACTCTATAATTGCATACATATGAATATACATATTTTTTCAGGATCATTTACAATGAATAGAATTATACCTGTAATTCCATTACTTCTTTTTAAGGTATGACTAGAAGATATTTCTATGTCTGCAAACATTTATAATACTTGATTTTTTTTTTACTTAGGGCATAGTTATCCATAATTAATCTAATTAGTCCATATGGGTTTATTTTCCATTTTTTATAATTTTGAAAATGCCATATAACATTCTTGCAAATCTTTTTGCAGATATAAAAAGATTTCTATTGGATCAATTCTCAGAGATGAAATTGCAAGGCCAAAGTATATACTCATTTTAATATTTGAAAGGAACTACAAAATTGTTTTCTAAAAAAAAAAGATAAAATATACACCTTCCAACAGCATATGAGAATATCTCTTTCAAAACACACTAACAGAATATTGTCGATCCAATCCTTTAATTTTTAAAACATTGATCAAGAAAATGCAAAAATAAACTACATTAAGATATTTTTTTCATGCCCAGCAAGACAAACAACAACAGTAACAACGACAACAACAACAACAACAAGCCTTGGCTTCATTTCACTTCCTTCTTTCATTATCCACAGCATCTCTGCCAGTACCTACATTATAATCATCTGTGATTTAAATTTTTAACATATGCACCAATTATTTAGACTTTATTAGTTTTACTGGTACTTTTGCTCTCCAGTGTTATTTGCAGCCCTTGTTTTTCTCTACCTCTTACTTTCTTTTGTTTTTACTAGACTACAGCCTCGAGCAACTCTTTCAAATAGGATCTATGACTGGAAAAAGTGCTAAGCCTTGCATGTCCAAAAATATCCTTAGTCTTCACCCATGAATGCTACTTCACTGGGAACAGACTTCTAAGTTTGAAATAACTTTGTCTCAAAATTTTGAAGACCCAATTATATTGCTTATTAAACCCAGTAATGATTAATAAAAGCCTGAAAATCTGATTTTCACTCATTTGTTTTTAAGCTGCTGTTTCTGAAAGCTTTTAGCTATTTTTCTTTATCCTTAGAAATCTGACTTTTCACTAGTGTCTAGCTGTAAGTCTCTTTTTATACAACCTGCTTAGTTTCACATGATCCTTTCAATCTAAAGACATATTGCCTTTCTTCGGATCTAGAAAATTTTCTTCACTTATTTAATTGATGATTTTCTCCCATCTATATTCTCCTTACTATCCTGGGACATTGCTCGTACATGAATATGGGTATTCAAGGTTTATATTTTATTCTTTTTAAGGTTTTTCTCCTATTTTCTGCAGTAGATGGAATAAAGCCCACCCCACCATACCCAAAGAGGTCCACACAGTACCACCCAGAATCTGAAAACATCTAGCCTTCCATGGAAAACAAGACTTTGCAGGTATTTTATGTAAAGGATCTTGAAATGAGAAGATCATCCTGGATTATCTGGGTGGACCTGATGTAATTGCAAGAGTTCTTAAAAGAGGAGGCAGGTGTATCAGAATCAGAGAAGATGTGACAACAGAAGCAGAGGCCAGAGACAAAGAGAGAGAAAGATTTGAAGATGTTGTGATGCTGGCTTTGAAGATAGAGGAAGGGGCTGCAATCCACGGAATCCCGGTGTCCTCGAGAAGCTAGAAAAAAATCTACCCTAGAGCTCCTGGAAGGAATATAGCTTTGTTGATGCCTTGCTTTTAGTACTCTGACCTCCAGAACTGCTGGATAATAAATATGGGTTGTTTTAAGCCTCTAAGTTTGTGGTCATTTGTTATAGCAGCAATAGGAAGCTGATGCACTTTCTAATTAACCGTCTGCTGTTTTGCATTGCTTTCTGTGTGAACTACTTACTTTATTTTACAATTTACTAAATTGATTTTCAATTCTGTCCTTTCAGCTATTTAACTTATCAGTTGAAATATTTTGTGCTGGTTATGATTGTTTTTATGTGCAAGAACTCTAACTGGTTTTTCCCCGTTTAGAGAACTATTTGTTTTTTATCCATTCAAATCTGGTAACATTAATTATGCCTGTTACAAAGCTTTATTTTTTTATTTCTCTATATTATCTCCATTTCCTCAATGTTAAGAGTTTCCATTTGTTGAATTTGACAGCACTTGTTTCCCTTAAAAACATAGTGATTCTCAAGTATTTGCTCGTCAATGTATTTGAGAATCTTACTCATTTGAGAATAGTTCTGGTTAGTCTAGCTTGTCCCTTGTGGTTGTAGGACAAGAACGTTCAAGATACTTTGACAGAATGAATAGCACCTACATTTAGGTCTAAGGAATCCTTTCCATAGGTCAGAGGTACTACAAAAAATATGGACCAGTGCAGCATGAGCACTGACAATCACAGCAGATGCTGGCTAGTGTGCAATAGCCACTGGGGCACACTCACTGATACCAGTCTCCCTTAGAGAAGTCGTAAGTTGTCTAGATTCCTTCCTCTTCATAAAGCTAAACTCATGTGTCTCTCTTGGGGCAAATGCTAGATTAAGTGTTTCCCTTTTTATTATTTTTAAGTGGCATGTGTGTGTGTGTGTGTGTGTGTGTGTGTGTGTACTTGAATCTGTGGGTCTTCTTTGAGTTTTCCTCTCCTGTTCCTCTAGGCATCTGAAGTTATTTCAGCGTTTGCTTCTATTTAGCCTATTTCTAAATTGCCAGGTGTTAAGTAAAGACTTCAGTCTGAATTTAAACTCTCAGCTTATGAAATTTGATTTGCTTCGTTCTGCCCAAATTATATGTACGAATCTCTATTTCATTTTATTCTTTAAAAATCTTATGTAGAGTGAAAGCTTGTGCTGAAGATCTACCATTGTTCTCAATTTTGAAAGGGAGTCCTTTGCAGCACAAGAGGCACTGTTCTACCCTGTCAATCAACAGAGAAGAGAAAAATTGGAAAATGCTCTTGACAATGCACATGTGAGAGTACATTTATTTGTATTCTAGAGTCACTTTAAAAAATATTTTGTTGTCACCTTTAAAAATAAAAATGTCAATAATTAAGTTCTAAAATAAATTTTTAAATAAAAAATCTGTCGTCATAGAATAAAGCAGAAAATATCAGTAATAAATGTCATCAGAGTATAGTGTTCTAATTTGATACAGATCCTCAAAGTCCAAAATCATAGATCTGAAAGGAATGTTAAAGTCAACTAATTTGAGAGTTCTGTTTTACAAATTAAGATAATGTATCCCTTAAATTTTAAATGATTTTTAAAAGAAATAAAGTTTTGTCAGTAGAATCAGAATGGATATTCCTAAATGCCTGTGCTTCTCTGATAAACTGTTTAGTTTTCTTTAGTTTAGCATCACCTAAACATTGGTAGCACCGCTGAAACAGTTTCTCGTTTATGCTAACTTATCTGATTAGCTATTGCAGTCTAAATACAGAAGACACTAGTTTGTTGCACATTCTGTCTTCCACAATTAATAACCACCCTTTTCATCTATTTCCCTGTTATAAAAATAAAATATTATTTTCTAATAAATATAGTATAAGTACAATTCCTTTCAATACAGGTTCTCTGTAAAATAATATCTTAAAGCAATAAAAAGAAAGAGAGCTTTACAATGTGGGCTGTTATATTCTAAAACTAGAAAGGACTTCAGTACTCATGTAGCAGAGAAGAAAACTGAGGCATTGCAGTCCTCTCACTCTGAGACACAGCTTTGGTGCTAATGAACTAGGTGACTTTGAGTGAGCCATATACATGCATTAGGTTTGGTTTCTCTGAAGTGTGTTCTCAGATTTCATTTTTATTTTCTGATTTCCTCTAAGAATAAGAAAAATTACTTTAGATTACAGACACATGTAATATTTGCAGCCCAACTAGATACACTTATAAAATTGGAAGAATACAGTTATCTTTCTAAGCAAGGAAATAAACAAAAGATTGTATATAAAAGATATAAAAACTCAATACATGAATTCCTGCTACCTTCACTCTCCAACCCTCAGAGCTCAGTGGAATGTTCCAAATAATCACTCTCACATCAATGTGGGCTTAGCTGGCTTCACAACCTTATGGTACACAACCAATTTACATTAAAGAGACACATCATTACAACTGGTATTTTTCCAAACAGGGATTAAAATTTTTACTGAGATTTGCTATACATACAACACAGAGTGTTACCAGTTTTCTGAATTACTAAATGGAAATGAGCCCAATTTGGTACTGAAGTATCATTTTAACTTTACACCAAAATACTTTTTAACTTTTTATTTTACATTACTTTCTAGCTATACTTTTATAGAATATTAGAAATAATTTCCTTCACTTAATCCTAGTAATTCAACTCTTCCATTTGACAGACCTTTTTCTCCTGTCATTTTCAATTGATGTGAAATATGCATGACTGATGTTGCTTTCAAATTAAACAGCCCATACATAACTACTGCTATTACATGGGGTACAATTATAAGTGTCAAAGCTACAGCTGCCTTCCTCCTTTTCCTTTCAACTAAAGAAAAATCACTGAGTGATATCAATAGGAGAAAGCTTCTGCCAAGGTCTCTGGGACAAGAATTATATATTAAATGCAAATCAAGCACACATTACAATTTTGTGAGATAAATTCTTAGAAAACTCTTAGTTAAGTCCATTTTACTACTCATATATGTAATGATGCTTTTATTAGAATATATAATGGCTTAATTAGTAATCATTCATACCCACTGGTTTACTACTTGAAAAGAAGGCCCTTTCAATAAGCTCATATGAAAACTTAAGTATGTGATATCAGTTATTTTGAAGAACTATTTACTGGCAAGTTTCTATTAATAGGCTATTTTTAAATATTCAACTTTTAGTGAGTAATACATGCTAATACATGAATATCATATATTCATAAGCTATTTACATGTATTATTTTGTTTGTGTAACAAAACCACCCACTGATGTAGGTAAAGATGATCTCTATTCTGCAGATGTTATATACAAGGTAATATCTGATCATCGTCTAGAGTGAAGCACCTGGACTAAAGGGAACACTCAATAAATAGCGTTTCATGTCTTGCAAAATTCTCTGGCAAGTGGCAGAATTGGGCCTGAAGCCAAGTCTTTCCTTTCCAGTCTAATATTTTATATTCTAAACCACACTGACTCTACAGATAAAATGTAAGCTCTGATATATTAATAAATTATCAACCAGCCAGTCTCCTAGCTGTAGGGCAAGAGCAGACTGCAGTTAGCTCTCAGAAGGACCACTCTTCTTCTCCGGGGGCTTTATGTGGTGACAGGAAGCAAATGCTATTCTCTCCCCGTCAGTGATGCAAGTACCTTCAAGCCTGTTATAATATTTAGGAAGAAAAAATGACCTCCCTCATAGAAAACACCCAGGCTTTCCATGGCTGCTTTTTTTCCCTCTCATTATGGAAATTTTCAAACACAAATGTAGAGAAGAATAGCATAGAGAACCCTCATGAACCATTACCCAGTTTCAACAATTGCCAACATTTTGTTTATTATTTTTTTCAAGCATGCTACTTAAGAGGCCTAAGCTCATATCCCAAGACTGCTGGCTGAGTGGCTTCCATGAGGTCCATGAGCCAGGCTGCCCTGGGAATAGCTGGAGAGGGAGAAATTGTGACTCTCACACCTCTTATTTCTTGCCCCACCTCCAAAGCAGAGAATAAATTTATGTCAGGATTTAAGAACCAAAAAGTGTATAGAATTATAAGAGATGGCCTACTACCCCTATTAATTTTGTTTGGGTTAATTTCGACTTGCTGGCCTCAAACATAATAACTTGAAAGTGTCTTCCTCTCACAACCAAATCCATTGACCTACGAACTCTGCCCTTTCTAAATTCCCATCCCAGTCTCCTTGGGCAGGGTTTATGTTGCTTCTGGCATTCTGCCCAAAATTACACTGATTTCTGAATGTGTCTTATCCTTCCTGCTGGAGTTTAATGAAGTGGTGAATTCCTTTTACTACAATGTCAAAAACGTCAACTTACAAAATAAGTGCATATTAAATATTTATTGAAATTATCATTTCCTTATAAATTCCAAAGTTTAATTCATATATTCTGAAAGTTTTAAAAACTATCCTAAACTGAGGCAAGATGGTGAATTCACAAATTACATAATTTAAAACAACAGATAAGAAAATTAACTTGGGAATCAAGCAACTAAAAAAATGTTTTTAATTTAAAAAAATTTAAAGTCTACAATTATACTGGCAGAAATACATGGCTACCTCAAGTTCCTAATATATGAATAAACTTATCACTGAAATTACCTGTTTTCTTTTCCCTACCAAATCTATGTTCTCATCATAAAATAAAATGGCCATTATATAAATAGTAAACATTGAAATCTAAAGTAAAACTGGCTCTTGGTGAACATTCATGATCACCTTATGATAGTCATACTCGGCATTGAGGAGACACTTTCTTTCGGCAAGTGAAATCCCTTTCAGCACCACTTTCATGGGTGCTTAAAGTACCTTGGAGAAAAGGAAAAGCATGTTACCCCAACTTTTAGAAATAAGTAAAGTGAGTCATCAAGGCTGAGTTACTGCATGGTTTATAGAGGAAATCAGTGGGCTCCTAAGTGTTTGACCTGCCAATTTCTACATCATTCATACAGTTAACAAGCTTTTACTGAATAAATACTCTGTACTAGACTCAGCACAAAGCATTAAGAATATAGAGATGAAGAATATCCTGTTCTATCCTCAAGGAACTTACAATTTAGTTTGAGGAAATGAAATTGTAAAGTAAATGTAGAGAACTACTGTAAGTATTATAATAAAAATATGTATTTGTTTTAAAGGGAACCCAAAAGTAAGTTTTGTTTATCCTTCTGAAGTACAGTAGAGAAAGTACCTCATCAAGTGAACCTTGAAAAATGATTGGAATATTGCTCAGGGGTCCAAAGGCAAGGGAATGAATTTCAGACAGTGGTTTTGAAATTGCGCAATCTACTCATGGAATTGCCAGTGAAGTGTTTTGGAATACCTGGACCTGTCGCCACTCTTCAACCTCAACCTCAGTAGTTCTGAGTCTCCCCTTAGCCATTTGCATTGGTAATTCAGGGTTCCCACCAGTGATGCTATTATCTGTCTACTCCACCTGCTTTCAAATCAGGAGGCTATGCCTCAGGTAAGGAGCACAGCTGTAGATTGCTATCAAGGCAGTCAGCCCACACCTGTTCCTTGCCAACATGCTTGTGTCCCTTTCCTGTTTTCTTAGACTCCTGGGCCCAGAAAGGAACAACAGCCATCTTTCGATCCCTTGTTCAAAGGCAAGATTGTCACTAAGATCATCTTAGAACCCCTTGGGAACAGAGACTGCTGCTGCTAAAGGGGGAAAGTGAGAGTATTGGGAGTGATGGGTCACAGAGATTATTTAAAACCAATATCACAAGGAGCCGAGATTTGCTTCTCCAAGGACAAGGGTGACCAAGATAGTTACCGAAATAATTACAAAAAACGATTGCTACTCATTTATTGTACCTGCTATTGTGCTAGGTACCTTAAAAATCTCTAATTCTCACAACAGCTCTGCAAAGTATTTGTCATTGCCAGAGTTGAATAACTGAGGTTTAGGAAAGTAAAATACTCATGCAAAAGCTAATCAGTGGAAGAACGAGAACTGAGCTCATAGCTACCGGACTCTAAAACTCAGTCTCTTTCTATGCCAGCATTCCTATATTAAAAAAAAAAAAAGTATAATGCAATGACATAGAATTTCACACACCACAGACAGAAATTAATTTCATTACACATTATACACTTACACTCACTTTTAACTTTTCAATATTTTTAGGCAACTACTGTGAAGCAGACCTAAGTGTTTAGAGAATCAAAACAACACCCACCCTCAAGGAACTTATTTAAAATCTATTGGAAAGGATAAGTCAAGGGTACAAATAGCTCTAATATAGGTCAAAATACTACTTTGACACAAAGATAAGTACTTCTACAGACGTATAAAAAGAAGTTTCTGGATGTTCAAATGCAGAAATTCCACAGATCAGAATGTAATTAAAATGTTGACTGAATACTTACTATGCTCTAGCTCCTGTGTAAGTACAGTTGACCCTTGAACAACACAGTTTGAACTAAGCAGGTCCACTTATTCACAGATTTTTTTTCAATAAATACAGCTGGCCGGTGGTAGCCTCAGGTTTCACATTTGCAGATTCAACAAACCGCAAGTCGAAAACAGTATTTTCTTATTCCCAGCCACAGATTCCCAGACACAGATGGAAAATACTGTTTGACATCCAGTTGGTTGAATCCTCAGATTATATACAAGGGCTGACTGTAATTAAGTTTGGAGAGAATCAAAAGTTATATGAAGATTTTCAATTGCCCAAGGAGTGGTGCTCCTAAACCCAGTGCTGTTCAAGGGTCAATTGTACATTATAAAGTTTAGCTTATTTAATTCTACCCTGTCTGCATCATTATTCTTATGATCCTCATTTTAAAGATGTGAGATCTGAAGGACTAAAATAACTTGTGCAAAGATATCCAACCAGTAAAAAGCTAAGCTGAGATATAAGCCTTTAGCAATATATTCTCAGAACCTATATGTTTAACTGCCCTGCCAATCTGCCTGGTTTGGGAAAGTCTCCACTGAGTTGGGATTCTTACTCAGAGCCTGTTCCAAAGAAGGACTAGATTTCCATATTTCTGTCAGGTGGTAGATATGGGATTCCCTTGTTGTCATCTCATTTCTCTATCATAATAGTGCTGTACAAAATGGAGTGCGGGGCTGTTTTCTTGTTCTGCAGAGGAAAAAACTCAGGCATTGGGACATCATGTAGTTCACTAAAGATCATACAATCAGTTAACAGCAGACAAAGAAATCAACTAGATTCTCCCAATTTCATGCACAGTGGTCTTTGCATCTCTGATGGTTCCATATGTCTCCAGCCATTCCTTCTCAGTCAATAACTCATCACATACTCTTTGCCCTGGGAGGACTATGCATCCCTTATTTCAAGAAAAAATTAGCAGATTATAGGTTGGGAATTTCCCTCTTATCTAATCCATGATGTAAATGAGAGGAAATAGTAGTTTGGGTCCCTAAAACTCATCTCTTTTACTTCTACAAAGACTGTAGTTCTGTTCCTTCCTGGACTTTTTCTCACCAGATTAAATGACTATGATTCTTTTATGCTTTCTTCTCCAACTATAGTGCAGGATGATTTAATTATTTTTACTGCTTTCTTCTGAAGTCTTTTTAAGGTCCCCACATCTTGCTGAAATTGTGTGCCCCTAAACAAAATTGTGATAAAAGTCTGACTAATGTTGATTCTAGAAGGATTTATGAACTTTTTATCAAGCTGTTTTCTTGTTGACAAAAACCAGTAACTTGCCTTGATATATAAAAATATATGAAAACTTTATATATTGCTGCTGATTCATGTTTAGTTTGTCATCAGTTACAAGCCTTTTCCTTCCATTTTCAAACACAGCCAGTGTACACCAATGAATGAATATGGATTTAATTTTTATTTTTTATGGTCCTTTGTTCTTTGTCTCTTTTTTCAACTAGCTATATGTTTGTTTCTGTTTTTGACACTATTGCTTAAGTAACCACTGACTCATTCTGTTAGTGAATTTAATGCATGTGCATTGCATACTCTTGGTCATCATTCAAATGATTGATGAAAATATTAAATGTGTCGGTCCATCAACCTTGTTGAAATAACTACTCACATAAGTCTAACACATTGTGCATGTCTACAGATATATAGGCTACTGCAAAATGTACAAATAATGTTGAGAATATACAGAATAATAAACAATGTTGTTATAGAAGTAAATGTCTTTGAGACTGGATATAAAATCTTTTTATTCATAAATATAAACATGTCTGAAAGTACTGCAAAAAATCCCATTAAATAAACTCATGCTTACTCATAAAATTACACTAAAGTGATAGTAAAATGATAAAACAAAAATCCAAAATCCACAAGGACCAAGAGAACTCAAGAGGAGGCTATAGCGAAAGCAAGAAAGAGATAGACAAGTGGCAACTGCCTTAGGCTAGAACACACCAGACACAGGGCACCCTAGTTGTTGGCAATGAAGATTCTGATCTCCAGACCCAAGAAAGTAGTCCCTACAAGAAAAGTATGGTCCATAAAATACTATGACTTTGTGCATTTAGGTACCTCTAAATAAGAAGGTAAAGGGAGAACTGAAAACAGAAATAGTTGCTAAAGATATAAGAAGCAATTAAGCCATCATATCTACCTTATAACTCTCTTCTACAGAAGACTGAAGGTTTCTTCTCTGGAAAATTCTATCAGGCTAGAACACACCAGACACAGGGCACCTTAGTTGTTGGCAATGAAGATTCTGATCTCCAGACAAGGGAATCTTCTCTGGAGAATCTGCATGCCCCACAAAAAAGGCAAAATAAATACTGACACTAGAAGTTCTCCATTGAAATAACCTAGCTAGATCACCTTACAGTGGAGCCAAAATCTACAAGCCCTACCTACAATCAACAAGTCTTCCAATCAGCAGTTGAACACCTCACACAAAAACCAAGACTTGGCCTACAGCCAAAATGCATAGGCATTTGAAGAAGGTGTCTAATGTGAAAGACAAAAGCCTAAACAGAAATAAATGACTTGAAGAAAATACAGACTATGAGCTAATCAAATTCTATCATTAATGTCTTCTCAGAGAGGTAAGAGTTGGCATTTATGAAATAAGAGCATGATGATTCTTTTAACTCAGAAAATTAAAAAAGATATCCCTGGGAATTAAAAATATGACAGCGAAATTGAAAAACTGAAAAAGAGAAGTTAGAGGGTAGAGGAAAGTTTCCAGAAAGTAAATCAAAGTGACAAAAAATAGAAAATAGAGGAAAAAAAAGCATTAAAATTAAATGCCAAATAGAAAAAGATTCAGTGGTCAATAATAAGGGGACAAGAAAGAGAGGAGAACAAAAACAATAAGACAAAATTTTAACAAAATAATTTGAGACAATTTCCATAAAAGTTTCTGGACTGAAGTGGCCTAATAAGTTCCCAGGACAATGGATGAAAATAAACCTACATTATGACATATTGTTATAATGTATCAGACAGGACCCATTTACAATTCTAAAAAGTCAAAACTTTCCAATACTCAGATAACTCTTTTGAAACTAATAAATTAAATTCTTAACAGTATTAAATAATTTCTATTCCAATACTACTTGTAAAAACATTCATTCTCTTATACTTCAAAGATTAAAATCAAAGTTAATATATCAAATTCTCTTAAACACAGAAAACAGTTTAAATGACAAACACAGATTATCTTGAGCTTAATACAAAAGCATTAATGTTATACGTTTGATTTATTTCATCATCTGTATTTTTAATTCAAAGTTTTACTAGTGTTAAATAACTATCAATTTAGACAGAGAATATTATTGTCTCACACAGGATGAAGTTACTGCTCTGAAATTATAGACTCTGATGCCTTATGGAAAACAAAAATAATGATTCTAGGATGATTCTACCCAAGACTACCTCTGTTATTGCTAATTTCTTCCACAACTAATTAAATTAAAAATTTCATTTCTCCCTAATTGGATTCTAGATTTTTATCATGCTTAGTTTATTTGGTGATATCTTACTAGATTCTACATTCATCAAGATATTATTATCATTCTATCAGCCACATTCTCTAGTCATTCTTATGAAAGAAAGCATAGTACTAATTTGTTTTAGTTTATGAAGAGGATCTGTCAATTTCTAGCTCTGTGACATGAACAAGTTGTTCAATCTCTCTGAATCTCAGTTTGTTCTTCAATAAAATGGAAAGGAGACGATGTAACTAAACCTGCTTTACAGGATTTCATTAACACTTTATGCGCTGTTAAAAAAGAAGAAAAAGAAGAGGTGGAGGAGGAGGAGAAGGAAGAGGGAGAAGAAGGAGAAGAAGAAAAATGAGAAGAAGGAAAAGGAGGAGGAAGAAGAGGAGAAGTTATATAATAAGGTAGAAACTGTTTGTACTCCCCCAAGAAAAGCAGAAAGAAATAAAACAAAACTAAGTTTCTTTCCATGTTATTTAGTGATAGAACACATGGAAAACAAGTCACTGTATTATGACCAAAATAAAAACTACACTATAAAATAATGAGAATTATTTTTCAAACACATGCTAGATATATACACAGAAATTATTCTTATATTCTTCAAAGTGCTCTTGCAATATTACCCTTTTTCATATAGTTTGGCTCACTCACTTCAGAGTCCGTGATACATTCTTGTTACTACCCACCGTGCTGAGAATTCTTGTCCCTTGAGGGTAAATTAAGTTGAGGAAATTGTTCATGAGCATATTACTATTTATGTTGAAAAATACAAGAAATGAGAACACATACATGTATTTGTATTTGCTTAAAATATGACTAAAAGTATATCCACAAAAGGGAAACTTTGGTAGCTTCTGGATGTGAGAATCATGTGAACATATTTACTATTAATCAAAGTAAGCTTTTTAAAAAACTCAGTAAAGTCTGAAGAATAAAGTGAAAAGTCAAGCCGAATATACTTATTGGTGACTGAAATTAAGGAAATGAGAGTGATTTTCTTATGAAACTCTCAAACTAATTCTTCATGAAGCAATTAAAAATTTTATTTGTGAAAAAATTTTACTTCTTCCTTTAATGGACTGATGTGATGATAACACATATTTCAAACTATGCATTCTAAGATGTTTATTTTTTTAAGTACAATATTCTCAATATCTTTGAGTTACCTTACACGTATTAACATATAAAAATAAATCTAATAGAAGAAAACACTTTACTCTCTTATAATTTTGTGGATTATTCTTATAAATGCATAGAAACATATATTCTCCAAGTTAACAAGTTCTTTCTAATATCAGAATTAATCTGCTTTTAAAATTCAGCATCATTAATTTTGAATAATGAATAAAACTGATAAATAGGAATTCCCTCAAATTATATACTTATCTATTTATTCATTTATTTTATTATAAATTATTTATTTTCTGCTACACTTCGCATATAGAATACTATTACCAACATAGCCTTTTGTTTGTGTGTGTATGTGTGTGTTTTTCAAAAATTCATGTAAGGATTACCAGAGCTTTTTGTTCCTTTTCACTTGTTTCATATGTATGTTTGACATCTAACATTTTCAGGTATGTGTGTTGTATCTGTGTACAATCTCAAGCACAACCCCACATTTAAAACAGTAGGACTTGCTATTGGTAGCAAGAAAAATAGTGTCATTAGACTTGTTTTAATATCAGAATTTATTATTATCTTTTTAAAAAATACACACAGAATTAGTAAATACAAAAGCACAAGAATGGTAAATCACTCTTACTTTCAAGGACTGAACATCCTTTCAAATAGTTAACTGCAAAATACATAAAACTGTGAAACACATAAAAATGGTATGCAACAAATAGTAAAACATAATGGAAGTTTAACTGTTAAAAGAATAAAACCTGCTAAATGAATAATAGCAGTAGCCAAGTCGGCTGTGATTTCATGCTTTTCCATTGTAAAATGTAGGAATCCATTCACATATAATAATTCCAGAGGGAAAGTTCCACAGTTTTAAGATATTTGTGAAGTAACCAGTCAGCTTCTCTAGAATCCTCCCCATTTTTAAGACAAACAAAACCTGCTGATGCTGCACATTCCTGAGAAAAGTAAAGATTAAATCTCCCAAGGATAAGAAATGCTTAGTTAGATTTCTGGTTTCCAGAGTAATCTGCTGTATGCCTATACAAAAGATATTCACAGAAGAAAGCACAAAATAAGTATGCGTTATCATGAAAGGCCACATATTGTAAGGACCAATCTGCTCATTTATACAATAACTGGTGGACTCCATCTTATACTTCTCAAGTTTTCTATTTTACACACACTCCCTCATCAGGACAGAATTAGTATAAGTTTGCAAAAGGTTGTTCCATTTTTTCTAGTCAAACGAAAATGGAACCTTACATTTGACAGAATTGACTGAACTGAGAAAACTCTCTTTATTTCCTCCCTAATTCTTTGTGGTAGATTGATTACACTATTGACCTTAATTCTTTGCTTTCTCTATTCCGTGGGTTTTGAGTTTCTCCCATTAAAGCAAAGTATATTTCCATACCAGCATGACCTGTTTGGGCCAGAAAAATGAGGTAGTTATGGTGCCTAGTTCCAAACCCAGGCCTCAAGAGGCCTTGCATGTTCCAGTTATTCTCTTGTATCTTTTCCATCATCACAAGAACATCTCAGGGCTATCTGTTAGTCATTAGAAGAAGACAATGAGAGATACATGAAGCAGAGCCACTGCTAGCCAACTGTAGACATTATGTGAACGCAGCCAAGAATGGAAAAACTGTCCATATGAGTTTAGCCTAGATAAGATGACTTTTAGACTCATGCAAAATAACAAATAATTACTGGTTTAAGCCACTGAGTTTTGTTACACAGCAACACCTAACTGATGTATACCACCAACACATATTTTTGGTCATTTCTCCTTTCTATTTGAATGCTCCTCTTGATCATTTTGCAGGCTTATGAGTCATAGGAGCGTATCAACAAAATAACAAATATTTCTTTAGACTAGCGATTCCAATTTCATTTTAGCTTTTAAAAACTTTTCTACTCTCTAAAGAACTTTTTTAAAAGCACATGGCAGGAAATAGCCTAATTTCTCCTTACTCAGCTATATCCTTAATCCAGTTAATTAATTTCAATAATATCATATTATTCAAAGAGAAATGACTACATAATGCAAGATATTTGAATTATTAAATATTTATATATTCTCATTTCATGAAGCTACATTTTCGATCTTTATAAAAATCTTCTATAGATCAATTTATAGGTGGATGGATTATCTTGGGAGAAGCCAAGTGAATACACTTTACAATGGATTTAAAATGAGAATGCACCTAGAAGGACTGATCAGTCAATGAGAATGGGAGAAATGAAAAGAGAAAAATCGAGAAGGACTAGAGGTAAACAACATCCTACATAGGTAGCATGAAGACTTCCACAAATATAATCCCCAGCAAAAGAACCACAACTGGCCTCCCACAAAAAGAATACTTTAAAAATACCATTTAAACTCTTTAAAAATTGTCTTAAAGGCACACAGGAATTGAAGAAACAGTTAAATCTCAGTAACAAGAATGAGAGTCTGTGACATTTGAACCACTATCTGCTCCATCTCTACTTTCTAACTCAGTGATGGAAAATCCACTCTGCTAGGAGCAGCTAAGGGCTCTCTTCTTTATCAGATCCCCAGCCAAGGGCTATAGAATCTCCCCCGGAGAGGCAGGCCACTGGAATTTGTCATCCCCACCCCATCAACTCCACGCTGCAGAAGCCCTATTTCAGGCAAAAATAATTGAGGGGTTTGAGCCTCTCTTCCTCATCCAACACACATTCATATGGTAGAAGTTCTACCCCAGGTGTAGCAGACCAAGAATATTATTCCAGCTCATTCATATGTCAAAGTGTTCATGCTAGGAGAGAGAGCCTGGGAAGATCCAGAGGCATGGCTCATGCCCAGCATGCTGCTTGTAAATCTAGACTGTCACTCTTAGAAAAGCAAGCCACTATCTTCTCCCCTAGGTCTGGGGCAGGGGTGCAGAGATTTTGCCCAGGACAGAGCCAAAGATATTTATAGATATAAGGAGAGAGAGAAAGAGAGTTCCAAAGTCCTAAGAGAACTGGCTTTACTAGGAATAAAGAGTGAGTTCTATCAAAAAAAATGAGGATTCTGTGGTAAGCAATTAAGAGTAGCTGTAGGTCCATAGAGTAACAAACTGAACCACAGATCAGCTAGAAGTTTAACAGAGAGAACCAGGGAAAAATATAGTTAGGAAGATCCTTCCTGGGGTCAAAACAAACCTGAAGACCAACCTCAGAAATTTCCCCTTCAAAAGAGCCCAAATTTGATTAGGTCAGACTATAGAGCATTATGCTCAAAGGCATTGTCAAAAACTAGAGTTCAATCAGTGGAGTCTAACACCTAAGTATGCTACCAACAAAGACAGACCGGTTAACAGAAGGATAATAGAAAGACACAGTCAAATAGTGCCTTGTGGGAATACAGAAAAACTTCATTAAAATATTCTAACTAAGTCACTAAACAAATAAATAAGCAAGCAAAAAAACAAGCTCCATAGGGTAGGGGTCAGGAGGAAGAATCTATACAGAGGTGTTACAATAAGTTATCTAAAATGTTTGGTTTTCAACAAAAGTGTATGACACATGCAAAGAAACATAAAATTACAACCCATATAAAGAAAAAAAAAAGCAGGCAACTGAAACTGTCCTGAGAATGGCCCCAGATGTCAATATAGCAAAAAAATAAAAAGAAAAAGAATTTAAAGCAACTGTCATGAAATAAAGAGGCAGGAAAATATATGATGACAATGTCTCATTAAATAAATCAATTTATTTAATATCAATTAAGAGATAAAAATTATTTTAAAAAGAACCAAATGGAAATTTTGGAATTGAAAAATGCAATAACTGAAATAAAATACTCATTGAAGGAGCTCCACAATATATTTGATGTGGCAGAAGAAACAATCAGCAAACTTAAAGATAGATCAGTAGAGATTATGTAATCTGAAGAACAGTGAGAAAAGGAAGTAAAGAAAATAAATAGTCTCAGAGAAATGTGAAATATTATTAAGCACATCAGTATACATGTAATGGCAGTGTCAGAAGGAGAAGAGAGAGAGACCAGCAAAAAATAAAATTTTCAAAGAAATAATGGCTTAAAACTTCTCAAATTTGATTTAAAAAATACATATTCGAAGAGCTATTAAACTCCAAGTAGGATAAAGGCAAAAAATCTACACCTAGCCATGTCATACTAAAAACACTGAAAGCTAAAGACAACAAGAAACTCTTAAGAGCTTCAAGAGAAAAAAAACAAAACAAGACAATCACCATAAAATTAACATCTGGCATCACGTCGGAAATAATGAAGGCCAGAAATCAATGGGATGGCATTTTCAAAGTGCTGAAAGAGATAAAAACTGTGAACCAAGAAACTGAGAATCTTATATTATGCAAAACTCTTCCAAAAATTAACAAAACACATTCCCCAAACAGAAAATTAATTATCAACAGACCAAGCTTATAATAAATATAAAGGAAATTCTTTAGGCTGAAAGCAAGTAATCTTACACACTAATTCAAGGTGGTTATATTGCTATCAAACAAAATTTTTTAAAAAAGTGTCACTAGAGATCATGATAATAGAGTCAAACCTTTAGAAAGATATAACCATTATTAATATATATGCTACCTAACAACAGAATCCTAAAATACATAAAGCAAAAACTGATAGAATTGAAGGAGAAAATCCATCAACATCAATAGTTGAAGACCAATATCATACTTTCAATAGTGGATAGAAAAACAAAATAGAAAATAAACAAGGAAAAAGAAGACAAACAATTAAAATTGAGGAAATTTATAAATACATGGAAATTAAACAGCACGCATTTAATAATCAACTCACAGAAGATATTAAAAGTGAAATGAAAAAAAACTTTGAACTAAATAAAAATTAAGACATAACATACTAAAACTTTTGAAGAGTATCTAAAGCAGGGCTTGGAAGGAAATTTATAGCCATAAATGCCTATAATAAAAAAAGAAGATTCCAAATCGATAAGTGAACTTTTCAAGATACCAGAGAAAAGAGTAAACTGAACCTAAAGCAAATGGAAGTAAGAAATTAATAAAATAGAGAAGGAAAAATAGAGAAAATTAACAAAACCAAAATATGGTTCTTTGAAAAGATCAACATTAACAAACTTTTAGACTGGCCAGAAAAAAGAACACTCAAATTACTAAATTCAGGAATGAAAAAGAACATTACTACCAATCTTACAGAAATAAAAAGTGTAATAAAATACTATAAAAATTATATGTCAACAAATTAAATAACTTAGATGAAATAGACAAATTCTTAGAAAGATATGTTACTGAAACTCCTCAAGAAGAAATAGAAAATATGAATAGATCTACAACAATTGAAGAAATTGAATTAATAATGAAAAAATTTTCTACAAGATAGCCCAAGCTCAGATTGCTTCACTGGTGAGTTCTACCAAATATTTAAAGAAGAATTAACAACAATTCTTCACAAACTCATCTAAAAAACAGAAGTTACTCTATAAGACCAATATTATACTGAGACAAAAAGCAGATAAAAACATGGCAAGTAAAGAAAACGATAGATCAGTACCTCTTATGAATATGGATGCAAAATTTTCCAATAAAATACTACCAAACTAAATCCAGAAACTAATAAAAATGACTATAAACTATAACCAAGGGGAATTTATCCTAGAAATATAAGATTGTTTAATATTCAGAAATCAGTCAATATAAGAAAACATATGAGTAGAATACAGGACAAACTACATGATTATCTTCATAGATGCAGAAAAAAAGCATTTGAACAAAATCCAAGTCTTTCATGATTAAAATTAAAAAAATCTCAACTAGGAAAAGAAGAAAACTTTCTCAACCTGGTAAAGGATATTTGTGAAAATATAGCATTAACATCATACTTAATGATGAAAGACTGAATGTTTCACCCTCCATTCAGGAATAAGACAAGGATGTCTACTCTTGCTACCTCTATTCAAAATATTTCTATCAGGGGTTCTAACTCAGGCAACTAGACAAGAAAAAGAAACAAAAAACATCCAGATTTGAAATGAAGAAGTAAACTATCTCTATTTATTAATTACATGGTAAAATTTATTTGAAAAGTCCTAAGGAATCTACCGTAAAACAATTAGAATTAGTTAACAAATTCATTAAGTTTATAGGGTGAAGGATCGATATACAAAAATTAATTGGATTTCCATATCTAGCAATGAACAACTCTAAAGTGAAATTAAGAAAACAATTCCATTTATAATAGCATCAAAAGAACAAAATTCTTGCAAATAATTTTAACAAGATAAATATAAAACTTTTGCTCTAAAAAACTACAACACCTTGCTGCTAGAAATTAATGAAAACATAAATAAATAGAAAAAAATCCATGTTTATTGATCAAAAGACTTAATATTGTTAAGATGTTGATAATCTACAGATTCATTGCAATCCCTCTCAAAATTTGCCAGGCTTTATTTTTCAGAAATTGACAAACCAATCCTAAAATTTATATAGAAAATTCAAGGGACCCAGAATAGCCAAAAATATATACATATCTTGAGTGAAAAGAGCAATTTGGAGAGCACCCATGTCCCAATTTCAAAACTTACTGCAAAGGTATAGTAATCAAACAAGTGTAGTAACAGAACACGGTTAGACATATAGATCAATGGAATAGATGGAGAGTCCAGAAAACAGAGCTCACATTTATTGTCTATTTTCCACAAGAGTATGAAGACAAATCAATAAGGAAAAATAATCTTTTCAATAAATGCTGCTGGGATGACTGAATATCCGCATACAAAAAAATGTTGGAACCCTTCCTAACACCATATACCAAATTAACTCAAAAGGCACCATAGATATAAATGTAAAAGTTAAAACTATAAAACTTTTAGAAGAAAATAGGAGAATAAATATTTGTGAGACTGCATTACTGCTGATAATGGTTTGACTTCCTGAGCTGGTTGCTGCAGTTTGTGGATGAGAGTTCAATTTTTATGTGTGGCCATTGTCTAGTAGTATGTTCAGTCTCTCAGAAGCAAACACAAGCTATGAAATCTCCAGTAACTGACTTAATCTTTCTTATCCTCAGCGCCTTCATTTGTAAAATTTGATTAGTAGTAGCCTCTCCTGCATACAATAATAATTTTAGCCCATACAAATATTTTCTTAACTTATAAAAATTAGATCCAATCTATTTATGAGACATATAATAGGCATTTTACACTCAGGATATACTAAAATAGGAGATAAAAGCACTTAGCATAGGTCCTGACACAAAATAGGCAGACAATTATTAGATCTTTTCTTGGTTTTTCAATGTAGAATCATCCTTATCACCTCATTTTGGTAGTGATAATATACAATTATCCATGGTAAGAAGCATTACAGTGCTATAGGATGGCAGAGGCACTTTTCCCCTTCCAGTGCAATGGAGTTACTAAGGATACCTAGATAATATCCTGCTAGCTCCCTGAGAGTAAATAACCATCCTGAATCAATTTCTCCATTCCTTGAATCACATACTTCTATCCCTTCTGTAACTGAGACTATTGGACCTAAGGTGTCAATGTTTTATACAAGTTTTAAATATGCAAATAGTTTAATATTAAAAAAAGTCTTTATTGTTCTGATCTGTCTACTAAATCAGCAGATTTATTTGTGATTTCTCCATCACAAATTCCATTTGATACAGTTTAGTCCTCATCTCTTCTTCCAAGAATATTGTTGTTTATGGAGCATTAGCCTAGATGATGTAAGTGGTTTCTTACTTTCTCTCTTCTCTAAATTAGCATAAGATGGCAACAGTTAAAAAGTAAAAAGACACAACAGTTGTAGAGCCTGAAAAAGAAGTCTTTAAGCCACCTTGGAAGGGCATGTGGTGTACATTCCAACTCTGGGATATCCTACAAAGGACCAGCCCACTCTCACTCCCAGTATAGGGCTCGATTTTGTCACAGAAATCACTTTACTTTTGCATTCCAGATGCTTCCCTATTATCTGGCCAGGAGCTATAAATCCACAGCTATATAAAATTGATTCTGGGATATTCAAGTGAACAAAAGTAAGATCCCTTATCTGGGTGATGGGGTAGCTTCCTAATACAAGAGAAAAATTACTGTACTAAGACCCAAAGTTCTAAGTTACATGTGGCAAACATTCCAGTAAAAATCATGGAAGTATAATAAAGTAAGAATTCTATAAAAGTTTATTATTTTTAATATTTTCTATTAGTCTGAATTTTGGGGAGCCTTGGACAGCTTTTCAGAATACACTTGTAGCATATGAAATCTTTCTTATTTTTTTACTCATTTATTTTTATTTAGTAACCATTTGTAAATGGTAATGAATAGCAGATAAAATATGCAGCATTTAAAATTTAGTCTGAAGTTTTAAAGTGGACTGATTACCAATGCACAAAATATGGAACATTGTAGTCCTTTTAATAGTCATCTCTAATCCAGTTTTAATTAAGAAATTAAACAGACAAACAGACCTGTTATATTTCTCTTGGATTGCTGACTTATTACTAGCACTACTGAAAGTACATTTTTCTGGGACAGTTTAGAGAAGATGTTTAAGGCCTATAAATTATTATCATCATTTAAGCTAAAATATCTTCAAGCTCAAAATGCCTGCTTGTCCAGTGGAATATAGATTAAAATCATTAAAGCTGGAGGTGACTCTAGAACTAGCTTGGCCCTGGATAAGAATCTGACATGAAACAAATTACATTTTCCCAAAGTTATCATACTTTCCCATTACGTATATACTGACTAAATTTTTTCTGGCCTCATTATAGTCTCATCTATCCATAGAACTTTATATGATGGAATAAACCCTTTTAATTGTATCTAAGCTACATGCTATGGTAATTCATTCTGTAAGCATATTTATACAACATCAATCAGCACCTCAGTTTAATTGATTGAGTATTAATAGCTGTTATAAACAAATGGCTCACTAATAAGTTCTTATTGGTTGAAGTCACTCATGGCCTCATTAAGACAAATAACAATCCATAATACTCATTCTCAAGAATGCAATAATTGCTAACATTTACTGAGGTCTCACCATGTGTCATGCACTCTGTGCATATTTTTTATGTATTATCTGATTTAATCCTCACAATAACTGTATGATATTGGTTCCATTGTTATTCTCATTTATACACAGGATAACTAAGTCACAGAGAGGTTAAATGACTTCAATATCATGCAGCTAGTAAATGTCAAATGGCCTTTGAATATAAACATCCAATCAGAGCACGTTTATTATTTATGATTCAATATTCTTTTTATAGGAGTTGTGATAGTCACTCTTATTGCATTGTTTTTCTTAATTTCTAATTTATATAGCATATAGAAGTTTTAATTTTTTCTAACTAAATACTTAACAATGTCAAATTTAACATCATCAGAAGGTGAAATATCCCCAAAATACAATCCCCCTCTGAAAAATATCATGCATATTTGCATTGTACCTTTTGCAAAATATAAGCATAGACTCTTGCATAAACAAAGTAAGAGTCTGCTAATGTGCAAAGATTGAATGTTTTGAATTTCTGAGTTCAGCCGGGGGGCGTGTTTACTGTGGCCCAGTACCAGATATGAGGTCCAGCCAAGTGTTAGTCATTTGATCCACAATACAGTTGCTTAGTTCACCATAGAGTACAGCCACCTGATTTCATATCTTTGTAAATAAGTACAGTAGCTGTAAGCACACTTAAATCAGTCCTCTTTATAAATTCAAAATTTAAATAAAAATAGATTTCATAAGGTAATTATTTTTTACCAAGTAAACTCAATCAAGGAGAGCAATTTTTCCCCCAATAAAGTCAAAATTTATTTTTAGCATAGTGGTTGAGAGCCTGGAGTACCTGAATTCGAACTCTAGCAACTCTACTGGGTCTTGGGCAAGTAACTTAAAATTCAGTTATTCAGTTAATGAGGCTTCAGTTTCCTCAACTGAAAATTGGAAGATATAAATTGGAGATTAGGATTATTACAGGAATTAAATTAATAAATGTAGAGCTCATCCAACAAGTGTGTTATCTGATCCTGCTTTCTAAAAGGTACACAATCACACTGTAGGTCTTGCAAAATTTTTTGGTGCCTTCATTCCTATTTCTCATTCTTTTTATTAGTTATTCTTAGGGGGTAGAAGTGATGGCTACCCTAATAAAAGAAGAGAAAAAATGACCAAAATGTGTCATTTATTAAATGAAAGGTACTATAGATTATTGATAGCAATTTTCACCTGTAATTTATGGAAACAAGGAGATTATGGAGTATCTTTATAATCATGCAGGGTCAAGAAAATGAGCTTAGAAGTACAAAGGATGGAAGGGTTAGACTATACTTCACATAGAAATTTTTGTTGCTGATATTACCAATGTTGTCTACCAGCACCTTTTTCTGAGTAAATCAACTCATAAATACTCTCACATCTTATGTTCTCATCTCAACTAACACATTTAAAGCAAAGACGTGTATAAGCCAATCCACTTTATTTACCACCCAAAATATTAACTATAATATATTTTATAACAAACAGCAGATAGTAAGCTCTCCATTCTTTTCCTCTCAGTAAGATCCAAGAACCTATATACTTATGTGAAGAATTTCTATACTAAAGTGGAGGGAAATCTCAGGAATGAGAAAGATGTTTAAAAACAAATTTAAACAACAACAACATACTCACTGCCCCAAAAAAGGCCAAATCAGCGCTAAGTTCTGGGTTTCTCTGTTCCCTAGTTGCTCAGGCTGTCCAAGATAGGTGGGGGCTAGTGGCCACACAATTCCCCAGCGTGGTCAGTTGAGTACAAGAGCACTCATTTACCCGAGTTCCCCTGTTCTAAAGAATTCATCAATCATTTACAGCAATGAGGCCAAATACGCTGTTGGCTTGACCACACAGTCATCTAACATCTTTTGCCCCCTTCACTTTTGGCTCACCCAGTCCTTGTTCTTGGCCACATCAGAGGCTTTGGTCTGGTGCTCACATTCAGTGTATAATCCTGGAGGAAAGAGAAAAAAAAATCAAATAAAGATATGGTCAAACCAAGATTATGCTAGTCATGCTGTCTCAGTTCAGTAACATACACACAACTAAAGAAATATTTGGGCCTTGAAGTAATTTTAAATTAGAACTTTGTAAACAAACTTAATGTGAAAAACAAGTATCCAAATACATAAATATGAAAGTGCCTTTAGCTCACTTGATTTTGCAACATTTCTCTAGATAAGAACTATTCTTCTCCTGTCTTTTGCTCCAGGAACCTCACTCCACTGGGAAGAAAACCTGCCATTCATTGTTTATGAATTTCTAAATTAAACATTTGTTGTTTATCTACCCCCAAAGAAACAATGCTCTGACAATCTAAATAATTGCAAGATTCCTGAGCACATAGTCTTCTCCCCAAATTTCCCTCCCACCTGGGAAACTCCCTGTATTTGATCTAAGACAAAGCCAAAGTGTTTTACTTACTCTTCTCATCTCAAAGCAGCTGACTCCTTCACCCTTGTACATACCTCTGTTAACTCATGCATCAAATCTTCCTGTCACTTCTGGTTTCTGTGTTCTTCCCCTCTCTAGGCAGAAACCATGTTATTACCCATCTATGTAAACCTGGTGCTCAAAAATAAAAGATACTCAATATATACTGTTAAGTAAATAAAGAAATCAGTAAATTATTTCGCATGCGTGTCAATGTTCTAATGGATTTCTTGGGAAAAGAGTGGGAACGAGGAATTGCACAACTAGTATAGCATCTAACAACTGAGTGGAACACAGACTTTGGATTTAGGTCCAGCACTTGAAAGTTAGACTCAGTCCTAATGACTGCAGATATTTTTCCAACCAAGAGAGTAAAAGAGACACTCAGATAGGTTTTCTGTTCTTATGGCTCATCTACAAAGCATCCATGAACCAAGAAGGGGGAAACCCTGAGTACTACACAAAGATGAGTGATATTGCAGATTGAGTAGATGACATACATGGAAGTTAGAATATTAATCCACATCTGAGAATACTATCAGACAGACTAATAGACTGACCCACAGATTTTTCTATTTTTATGCTATTTTTAATCAGAAAATGGGCATTTGACAAGAAGAAGAGAACATGAAATAATAAAATTTCTGTACTGACCCTTGGGGTTTGAATCATTCTCTGCAAACAGAAGAAGCTGATTAAATGTTGATTCATCCACTCAGTAATTTCCTGTCTTCCAGGCCTGAACTGAAATCAATTGTTCATTGTCCTTCCCTTTGTGTGCAGTGCAAAGCAGGTCTTTACCTTGCTGAATGTCAAGAGAAGGATCTCACATTGGGAAGAGCATTTACAACAGAGGAAATAGCTCAAGTTCTACTCAGGCATGTATGTGCTGAAGTTTGTGATTGAAAAAAAAAATCTTATAAACAAAGAGGTTAAAACTTAATTCAGTTTCTTAGTCTTAAAGAGACTGTTTAGAACGCTTTCCCCAACAAAGCTGAGACTCATCTGGGAATACTAAAAAATATCCACAAAGTTTTATCAGACTTTCTGAAAATCACAAATCTTTCCAGATTTTAGAATATTCCTCCCAAATTAAGCTTCGGAGTCATGTAAAATAGAAGGTCCCATCAGTGCCAATGTTCTGAGTCCTGATGAGATTCTATTTCCATTAGAAAGCCTAGCACAGGGTCACTAAGAGTGTGTGGCATGATTTTATAAGAAAAGTTCATTATTACACATCTAAGAATATGTGCAATTATAGAGAATGCATGCTTCCTAAGTTTAAGAAATATTCTCATACCATATCTATTTTTTAAGCCTAATAAATATTTCTATAGAGTATTTATAATCATTGTTTTGCTAAAAAGTTTATGCCATGTGAATAAAAATTTGGAATGAGAGCTATATAAGTATAAAAGATCTAAAGGAATCATCATTAAGGTTTAGGTATAAACATGAGGAGTTAGAGTTGCAGAGGTCACAATTATTAGAAGTGTATGAAGAATTGATTACTTATTCTTTGCGGAACAAGGAGGGAAATTAATCAGATATTTGGAGGATATTTGCATATCGGGCTGGGCTACCTCCAAGGTTAAACATATATCTTACACACATTTTTAGAGAGGTGTTCAAGGAAGGAATAGTGATTTATCAGATTGGTAAAACAGATAAATATGTCTGTACAAGTGTGGCCCAGGATCCAGTCTTCCTTTATCTTCAGACTAGTTGGCCTATAACAGGAGGTACATGTTCTTTCTTCTGCAGGAAGCAGCAGAGGCAGGCTCTACCCTGCCAGAAGAGGTCTGAGGATTTCCTGCTTAACTGCCCATGGCTGGGTGAAGAAGTTCACCGAAGTCTGTCAAAAGACTGAGCCATTGAATTGTGGTCTCAGGCTGCATTCTCCAATTCAGCCTTATCATAATAAAACTGGTATGTTGAATTCTATCTGCATCTTGTGTCTACTTCATTTGTTCAGAAGCCTTATCAGAAAGAGACCTGGTTATTACTCCCCAAACCTCAACAAACACCAATGTTTCAGGAAGGAGACATGGAAAAATAATATTCCTACTGGTGAGTAGTGTACCATGAAAGTGTAGTGTCATGGAAACCAAAAGGGTCAAGTTTCAGGAAGAAAGGGGTGATTAACCATCAAGTTAACGGAATCCTTTATTTCAGTTGGGATAACAAATGTTCAAGTGGAGGTAGAGGGTGTCAGACCAAAGCTTGTCCTTACTAAAGGTCTCGGCTAACCAGGATCCAGTCAGTGAACATTAACCAAGAAAGAGAATGCAAAAAGTAGGTAAAAGGGTTCTGGTCAACAATTTTAATGTGTGGAGAAGAGATTTTGCACTGCACCAAGCAATTATCTGGCACCAGCTGGATGTCCTACAATTTAGCTCAATTCTGACAGTACCTAGAGATAGCATCAGATTTCACAGGTGAGGCTCAGTCCTATGAGACTGCCGCCCCTTTTCAGATGCTAATCACAAGTCCAAATTATCACCTGTGCTTCTGACTGATGAGCTACAGATTGGAGACTCCAATGACTCCCCTCTTCAGACTTCAAAAGCCAGTCACACGTCCGGGTTGTTACCTGTACTTCTGACCAACCAACCAGAAGTTCCCATGAACCCCTTCCTTGGGTTTGATTAATTTGCTAGAGCAGTTCACAAAACTCAGAGAAACATTCTACTTACTAGATCACCAGTAAGAGGATATAACTCAGAAATAGCCAGATTAAAGAGATATAGAGAGCATGGTATGGGGAAGGAGTGTTGAGCTTCCATGCATTCTCCCAGTATCTTAGTGTATTCACCAACCCAGAAGCCCTCTGAAACCAGTGCTTTGGGTGTTTATGGAGACTTCATTACTTAGGCATGATAGGTTAAATCATTGTCGGTGACTGAGTCAACCTCCAGCCCCTCTTCTCTCCCTGGAAGTTGAGGGGTGGGACTGAAAGTTCCAACCCTCTAATCACATATTTGGCTTAACTGGCAACCAGACCCAATCCTGAGGTACTTTCCAAAATTAACCTTATTAACATAACAAGACACCTTTATGGCTCTCATCTCTTAGGAAATTCCAAGAGTTTTAGGAATTCTGTGCCAGAAATGAGAACTAAGAACAAATATATATTTCTTATAAAACACAGTATCACCACAGGTGCTCTTAAGTAAGATGATATAAGGAGTATAATATAGATCCCAATTATAATCAATGTGTGTGTGTTGGTTGGGGTGTCAGTTTATGAAACTGGTCCCTGGCCACTTTTTATTTGGTCACTACATGCAAGTATTTTTAAAACTGCTAACTAGAACATAACTAATGGTGGACTCAGGTCCTTAGCAGTGCTTAAGACAGCAGAGAAAGTTAGGGCTGTTGCCATGCCACACTGCACACAAATTAGTGTCACAAGAAGGGACAAAAGTACATAAGAATGTAGCATTCAAATCAGAAATGTGTGGAGGAATCATATGGCCTATTTAACTTTCATTCAGTATCCATTTAATATCTCTTTATCCTGAGAAACAGGCCAATTTCTCTGATTATAACAGCTCACTCCTTATAATGGAAATGACTAGAGTGGATGGATCATTCCCTAAGTTCACAAATGGCTAATATGAGACCTGTGTGTGTGTGTGTGTGTGTGTGTGTGCACGCACACATGCATGTCTGTAGCATATGTGTTTGAAACAGCCTTGATAATTACTAAAGAATTAAAGCAAAAAAATTAAAGGACTTTCTTTCTTCTCCCATTCAAGAATGAGGTTGCAATATGGGAGAATTTGATACTAAGAAACACTGCTTCCAGAATGTACAGTTGTGTGGGAATTTGGGAAGTAGCCATATGGGAAGAAAAAGCATAAAGTAACATAAAGAGGAAAAAATAAGAGAAAAGGGCTAACATAGGAGATTTAGGGCAATGAGCAAAGGAAGCAGGGATGTCAGGCATCATTGGATTAGCTAGTGCCAAGCTTTCAGGGGGAGCTAACTCAAAGGTCAAGTTTGGCAAAGTCACTGTGGAGGGAGCCCCATGGCCCTGAGAAGGGCAAGCAGCAATTAAGGACCAAATGGCTTTGTGTAAACCCAAGACCAGCAAATTTAAATTTGATTACACTATAAATCAAGGATAAAAATGTTTAAAGAGAAAATGATATCAATCTTTGTCATCCAGATGAACTGAATGTAGAGTATTCTTTGGAAAATTTTCAGTTCAGAAATAGAGAAAATGTTTTAAACTTTTGAAGACAGCTGAACACAAATGGCATCACATTAACAGTCCCTCTTTCAAATTTCCAATAAAATACCTAAAAAGATATAGTAAAAAATATTCACTACATCAGTGAAATGTAAGGAAAGATGACACTAATACACAGTTGAGATGAATTTCTGACTGCGAGGTTGGTGTATCAAGGTTGATAAACACAACAAATGGCTTCTGTATGCTTTTTAGGCTCAAAAGGTGAAGACTGGCAGTCCTGGAACGGGGTTGAAGGAAGCTTTAACCAGCTTACATTCTTTTACCCAAACCCCATCATTACCCTCGCACCACCATCTAATCACAACTCAGATGCTGGGTTTGTTCCAAACAGAAAAATGAGTAACCACTACCTTACCATATCAAAATTACACAGTGGAGCATTCAGTGTCATATTCCTTTTCCTTTCCATGTGTGTTCAGGAACTCTTTTTACACACATTTAGAGACTGTATTCCTGGCATTATTGGCCAGAGGTGGAGGAAAATGATGGGTGGTGCCACTCTGCAACTTGTAATCTCCACAGGGACAGCATATCAGCCTAGGGAATTAACTGGAAGAGTACTCAGGGCAATGCACACTGTGGATTGTGGTATTTTACATTATCTACTCACAGATTCAGAGAACTATAACTAGAATGAGAAGGGTTATAAATTTCAGTCCTGGAGATCTGCAAAGTTTGACTCTAATAGGCCAGAAAAATTAGACTAGAAACTATGCATATTAATTAAATGTAAATTAATTATGTTTTTGGAAAACTAAGGTGATTATAGAGAGAACTACAAGTAGACATCTTTCGCATATGTAAAGGTCTTGTTTTCTTATCCTTTCAGCCATTCTAACTTTTGTTTGGAGCACCTAATTCTTTCCATTTAGGGTACTTATTGACAGGGCTATAGTTGTTACCATTCTTTATTCCTGTTTTTGATACATGTTTTTTCTTCTTAAGGAAATCCCTCCAATATTTCTTGTATTATTGGCTTGGTGGTGATACTCCTTTAGCTTATTTTTGTCTGGGAAGCTCTTTATCTGTCCTTCAACTCTAAATGATAGCTTTGTTTGATTAAATATTCTCGGTTGTAGATCCTAGGTCTTCATCCTGTTGAATATTTTGTGCCAAGCCCTTGTGTCCTGCATAGTTTCTTTTGAGAAATCAGCTGCCAGTCTTATGGGTGTTCCCTTATAAGTAACTATCTGTTTTTCTCTTGCTGCTTTAAGATCCTTTATTTGTATTTAACCTTTGGCATTTTAATTATTATGTGTCTTGATGTGGGCCTCTTTGGATTCCTGATTTTTGGAATTCTCTGAGCTTCTTGGGGTTGTATGTCTATTTTCTTCACCAGGTGAGGGAAGTTTTCCATCATTATTTTTTCAAACAGCTATTCAACATCTTGATTTTCTTCAGTTACATCTATCAGATGGATATTTGGATCCTTAATAGTGTCCCAAATGCAGAGGGACTGCACTGTTTCTTGACAGTGTGACTATGTGTACGTTTCTCATATTTCTGAGCCTCAGTTTCTCATCATAAAATGAGGATCCTATGCACCTTCCTCCTCTCAGGACAGTGTATAGATTGGCTTTAGGATTAAAGCGTGTAAAATACTTGGACCAAGGTTACCACATGTGCCCCAGGCTACTCCTGGGGCAGGCAAGGGCTCATCCTTGCCTCTTGAGCCAGGCTTTGATGGACCTAGAAGGTATGAGTCAGACAGAGAAAGATAAACACTATATGATTTCACTTAGAAGCAGAATCTAAGGAATAAGAAGAACAAACTAATCAAAAACAGACTCACAAATATAGTGGAAAATTTGGTGATGACTAGAGGGAAAGGATGTTTGGAGAGCTGGAAGAATGGGGTGAAGGATTAAAGAAGTACAAATTAGTAGTTGATGGATGGTCACAGGGATGGGGAGCATGCAGAGGGAATGCAGTTAGTGTTAATATGTTGGCCAGGTGGAGGGTCAAGGGAGGGAGGGAACAATTGGGGGAATCGTTACGAACTGTACAGATATGTAACCAATGTACTGCATACTTGAAACTAATTAAAGTAAATGAATTTTTAAAAAGTTGCTAAATAAAGAAATCTCAATAAAGGAAATGACAAAATATTGTTTTAAACAATACAGTTTTACCCAGCTGGATGAAACTCATGAAAGATTATTGTCAGTTTTGGTATTAACTAATTTAAAGAAATTTAGAAAAGTCAGGCAATCATTAGGCCTCTCTAAGTGTATAAGTAACTCATTTGATGATTTACTTAATTTAATAAAATGACCCTAAAATAAATGCACATTGTTATCATTACAATGAAACAAAAACATTTCCAGGGAATGTCACTTATTTATAGGATTCTATTCTAGGTGTGTCAAATCAACAGGAGGAACTATGATGAAAATTCAAAAGGGTCATGAAGATATATTGGCATTTCTTACTAGACAAAAGAGTCAGAAACTGCTATATGTATTCGTACTCATCAAACAGGCTCATATACTATCTTACTCTAGGATGAAGACATGTCTGGATTTTCCCTAGGAAATCTAGGATGGCCTTTTTAAAAATAAATAAAAACACTTAACAGAGAATTGTAGAATGTCAAAAAGGCAATAGTGTGATTAATATTACAAAATATTTATTACAAACAATGGAAATGTATTTATAATCAACCATGATTTTTGGAAGTCCAAAGCTATAATCCCCAGTGTGTGGTTCCAGTGCCTCAGCATCAACCAATTAACAAAAAGAACTATTCTGAAAAAAATAATTCCATGACATAAATTTTTAATCTGTGGTCCATGGAGAATCACTACCAAAAAGAAAAATATTTTTCCACTGCTGTTACTTGGAAAATTGTTTCATTAAAAAAAAAAAAAACTTTTAAAGTAAACTATACTACTAAGATAATGTTTATTCCAAACATAAATAAGGTGAAGGATGCTACTCTACATGGCAAGATAATGCTTTTGCAAACAAGTTAGCAGCTCAGTTTAGAAGCCAGACTCTCTGGATTGGAATACTGGCCTTACCACTCACTACCTGTGTGATTTCAATAAGTATGGAAGCATATTCGGCTATGTGGAGTTATCTAATCTGTGTTTCAATTTCCTCATCTATATAGTGGGAATGATAATAGTATCTAACCAAAAGGGTTACACCTGACACAGAATAGAAACTCATAAAATATTAGTTGCCATTGTTATAATTATAATGATAATTATTGGACCTAATTAAATATAGGAAGGAAGGAAGGAAGGAAGGAAGGAAGGAAGGAAGGAAGGAAGGAAGGAAGGAAGGAGAAAGGAGGGAGAGAGAGAAGACAGAAGGAAGAAAAGGAAAGTTCATATACTCTTTGGTTTACTTTCAGTGCCTAACTTGATGAAACATAAAATTTTAGTGCCAAAGTTCTTGTCAATGGAACTTAGCCAAAGAATATGAGATTATTCTTTATGACCTCCATACTAATAATACATAGGGCAGAGTGGATTTTCACCATGAAAAGGAGGCTCAATTTGAAAAGAATACTGTTTTACCACAACATCAATTTGTCTCCAATACCCACAGTTTGTCTTGAAGCAACCTACAAGGTTATCAATCACACTGACAGGTAAAGCAACATGGCATTATTAGAGAGACTGTGTTGACATACATGATATCAATTGTTGAGCTGATTTGTGGACCAAAGAATTAAAATCAAAAGCATGTCACCGTAAAATCTTATCATCCAATACAAAATCACTGACATATCTTCTAATGTTTTGAGTCAAATTACCACAGAAAAATTATTTTTATTCAGCACTCAACCCAATAAAAACTGCTTACATCTGTAAGGACAAATGAACTCTTGTAAGAATTCCTATTTTGTGAGCCCCTTTTAGAAACTCCAATGCCTATCAACATTCTTTCTTTGCCAAGGAACACTTGAACTCAGAGAATGTTCTGGTATTTTATGCAAAATAGAACACCTATGATTCTTGGAAATATATCCAGTTTGTTGCTTTGGTGAAGAGAGAAGTAATCAATCACAGGAATGCTTTGCTGTACAGATGGGCTTGTATTGGTATTGAAGGTTTAGCCAATAACACTGAAAGGAGTCTTATTCTGCTGCTGTACAAGTGGTCACCTTCATGAAAGCCAGATCCTTGAATCACCACTTTTTAAAGAAATTTGGTCAATAAAGTGGAATAAGATTATAATTTTTTTGACTACATAGACACAAGTTGGTATTTGAGGGAACAAAGTCGATGCACATGATTAAATTTTAGAGAAAAAGAGAAGAATAAAAGCCCACTCAAAATAATCTAAAAGAGAGATATTTATTCATTGCTTGGCTTTCTTGGCAAGTATTTTTGGCCATGTGCATGAGGTAAATCTTCTGCTCCAAAGACCTGCTGCTGAAAAAATCATGAGTAATTTTTGGCCAACATGCCCAAGGAAGTGCTTCATGGGATGCAGTTGAGACTGACAAATCATTGTCGATTTCTCAGCAGGCAGAGTTGGAAACCCCACAGATCTTTTCTGAGGGTTTCTTTAGAAGTTTCTTGGATGTTAATATTGAAATGGGCATTTATAATCCACTCCTTGCTGACATGGCATTAGCAGTGGCATTTTATCAAAGACGACCCCATTGCCTTGAGAACGAAGTAAATTAAATGACCCAAATTCAACATGAGGTGACTTATTCAGTTTCTCAAGCTTCAATACCAGCTTACTCTAACCAAGCCAAGCAAAACTTAGGAGCTTTGATTCTATTTGTTTTTATATACACATCTGTGAGTCAGGACTTTCAAAAATTTTGGCTTTATAAAACACAATTATTCATAATCAATTCAAAGCCAAACATGACTTATATGTTTCTATGTCAAAATCCACTACACTAAACCAAATGCATCAGCCTTATTTTGAAAATGTACTACTAAGAAGGAAAAGTTACTTTTTTATTTGCATAATTTGAATTTATTTCATGTTTTTCCACTCAGAAGTCATCAAGTTTTGCATAATGTCCCACCATCCCCAGATGAATGCATATGAACATATACTCACACAAAGCTACTGAATTACTTTGTTACTTGACTTTATACACATACCAAAATAATCTTTAGGAAAACGAGTTATGTCTTTTTTATATTCTATGTGTCTGTAATGCCAAAAAAAAAAGTTGAGAATGAAAGTCATGTAATCTCCATGAAGATGAAATTGATAAAGTGCCACAATCTACTATTATTGATATACATATAAAAATTACCACTGTATATAGAGTGGTAATTTGGGAATAGTCGACTTGCATTGAAGTTGACAAATCACTGGATTTCTTTAGGACATCTTGCCTGCAAAGATACACAGAGAGTGAAGAAACCCTGAACACTTAGGACATGTTGCAGTTTCACAATTTCTTAGCAAATATTCCAGAGCTTAAAAATCCTCAAGATAGTCTGGACATGGAAAATGTCATATGAAGAACACATACATCTCACTATCTTTAGCTTAACTAACTTAATTGTGATGCTTAATTTAATGTATCATCCTGCCTGAATCACTGAGTACCTAAATATTTGGTTAAACATTATTTTGGGGTATATCTGTGAAGGTGTTTCTGGATGAGATCACCATTTTAAATGGTAGCATGAGTAAAGCAGATTATCATCCCCAATATGCGTAGAGATCACCTAGTCCATTTAGGGCCTGAATAAAACAAAAAAGGAGAGGAAGGGAGAATTTACTCTCTCAGCCTGATTGTGTGAACTAGGACATTATTCTTTTCCTGCCTTTGAACTTGGGCTTACACCATCAGCACTCCTGGGTCTAAAGCCTTCAGACTTGGACTAGAACTATACCACTGGCTTTTCTAGGTTTCCAGCTGGCAGACTGTAGACTGTGAGACTTCTTAGCCTCCATAAACCTGTGAGCCAATTTCCCCATAATAAATTTCTTTGTATATATGTATCCTATTGGTTCTGTTCCTCTGGAGAATCCTTACTAATATACTAATTATCCTAATCTAAAATTAGTAGGCATTCCCTGGAGTATCAGAAATGATTTAAAGTTAAGGGCATCATTGAAAGTAACTAGTGTCCTCATTTTGAATATTAGCAATTAATATTCTGACTATTAGCAATTAAAGTAAAATGTTGAACATTTATTTTGCCTTTATCTTGGCTTTGGTGTATATCAGAAGTAGCCATATAGCCCTAAATGATAACAAAATTCCAACTAGTAAATGTGCAAGAAATCATAGCATTAGAAAACTCATCATTTTTTAATTCTTAATGTAATATTTGATTTGAGAAAAGATTATCAGTGGATGAAACAATTAGAGAAAGGGTTCATGAGGAATTTTACAATGTAGACATCTGGCTGTCATCACCTGAACTCAATGATCAATGTTAGCACCATAAAAGTGGGACAACCAGATGATGTGTGCTTCCTGTTGTGATATAGTATGAAGCATCCAGTTCTACCTTTGAAATATTCTTACTAAAAGAGTTGAACATGCATCAATCAAAGGTTCCAGAGCTAACTTCCAATCAAATGTAATGCATTAATTTAACTTAGATGAAGCAAACGTAGGAAGATCTTAGTAAGTATTGAATCTGAGTAAAAGATAACCATCACACAGAATTGGGATGTACCATATGCAGAGGTTCCTTGACTTAAAATGGGATACATTGCATTAAACTCACTGTAAGCTTAAAACGTTGCAAGTTGAAAAGGCATTTAATATACCTTACTTAGCAAATATCATTGCTCAGCCCAGCCCACCAAAGGTACTCAGACTACAATGTACAAAAAATACTAGCAGCACAGTACATGCAGAATATTGGTTGTTTACCCTTGTGATCACGTGACTGACTGGGAGCTGTGGCTTGCTGTCACTCCTCAGCATCACGAGTGACTTATCATAGTACATTTTGCTAGCTCAGGAAAATACCAATGTGTACTGCTTTTGTACCATCATAAAGTAAAAAAATCTTAAGTTGGGGGCCACCTGTATTCCTATATATCTAAAACTAAAAAAAAATATAGCCTCTTATGAAGAGTCTATACAGAGGCAATGTTTTAATCTGATACCTATTGGAGGTGGCACCAACTTCTCACAATAAGAATTGCATCTTTCACTGAAAGTTAAGGGGCAAAAGTAAATGATCAGAGATAACAGCCCAGCTACAGCAGAAAGAAACTGAATTCATAACGACTGTAATCAATAATGATAACATTTATTAAGTGCATATTCTGTGCCAGGCATATTCTGTGACAGGCATTGAGCTATGCACCACACCCTCACTTCAATTATAATCATAACAACATAGTGGATATTGACATTTGCCAGTTTATAGATTAACTAAGACTAAGAGAGATGTTAATTAATTTGATTAAGATCACAGAGTTAAAATATGTTAAAGACGAAATTCAAATCCAGTAGTTACATCACAAAGATGATATATTTAACTCTACTCTATGGATAGTATGTACTCGTGTCCAAGGCTCCATATCCCATAACCCAATATTTTCCCACAAAACAAAAAGTTTATTGCAAGTATGGTTAATGCTTATAATAATGTATTTATCTACAGTTTCAAGAAAGAAAACTATATAATCTCAGCACCTGAATCTTTCTACTGTATGAGTTTTAGAGAGAGGAAAAATATGCCTTCCATTATTGTGTTTGAATACACAGGTGTTTGCTTCCCTAATTTCCCTTGAGCAAGACTACAAAGTATGCCAAGACTCTAGTAGATCAGGGGTCCCCAACTGTTGGGTCACGGACTGGTACCGCACAGCAGGAGATGAGTAGTGGACCAGCTAGCAAAGCTTCATCTGTATTTGCAGCTGCTCCCCAGTACTAGCATTACCACCTCAGCTCCACCTCAGATCATTAGGCATTAAATTTTCATAGGAGCACCAGCCTCTGGTGCCAAAAAGGTTGGGAACCACCGTGGTAGATAACATACTTGCCCCAGATTTTGAATTGAGAGCAGTGTATCAAAGAAGCAGGAAACACAGAGAATTCTCTGTTGTCAGTGTTTTCTGCAGCAAAACTGAGTATCTTGGGCTGCAACTGACTGGAATATCTGAGCTTGAATGCTGGTGGTTTCAACTGTGTGAACTACAGGTTTCAGTGCTTGAACAGAGCAGCAGTGGGTCCTCAAAGAGAGCAGATTTGAAGCGTGATACTTACTTCACTATGCTATCTGCATAGCCTCCACACTGGTTTGCCAAACCTCTTGGTGATTCTGTGACTTATCCAATTTCTACTTAATAGATTCCTTCTTTGCTCAGCAGAGTGAATTTTTTATAACTAAAAACATTAGCTGATTTACCAAAAAAGAATTAGTTTGGATTCTAACGTCAAAGCATACACCAAAATAAATGTCAAGTGGATGGATGGATTAGCTATTTAAAAATATGTATTTAAAATGAAAAAAAAAATGTGAATGCCTAATCTCTGAATAGGGAAGTTCTTTCTTGGATGTTAAGTAAAAGTTTTGCATGAATAAAAGAGTTCTATAATTTAAAGAATAATAATATAAACAATAAACTGAAAGAAATATTTATAACATTTATGGCACAGCTTTGCTATTTTATATATATATACAATATTTTACAGGTTTTTAATAAAAACATCAATCAGTAAAATGACAAAGGATATGAATAGAAAATTCACAAAAGAGAAAATATGAGCCAATATACATATGAGAAACTATGCAAGCTCAATACTGAAAAAAATAAAGCTCACAAGTAATCTAGAATTTCCATTATTTTGTGTAATAAATACCATGTGCCATTTATGTGCTATTTTAGGAGATAATAATACATCAGTGAACAAAGGTAAGCCAATGCTATTGCTCTGCTGTCATTTCAAACCTCTTCTAGAGTTGTCATTAATCCTCACAATAGTCAGTTATATTTTTCATTCTCATTTTTTTCTCTTGCCTGAAATCTGGTAAGAAATTTCATGATCAGGAAAGTACTCAAAATGCAGAGTATGGGAAATGAGCAATTATGCATAATGATCCACAAAGTAGATATACATATGGGAATAGTTAAGTGAAATTTCTCAATCTATGAGTAAGTGAACAATGGTCAGGAAGTGAAAAAATTAGTTACTCTCAAATATAAGTCAGAAAAAATAATTCATTTTCTAGGAAAAGTGAGACAGACATGTTATTTTGATAAATGTCTGTGACTTGCTTAACAAGGCTCCAAAATTATTCAGAGGAAATTGCAATGTGTGACAAAAACTCAAATATTCTCCAAAGTCCTACAACTCTGCACTTGACCCCATCTATCTCCTCTGCAGTGCTTTATACTAGAAATAAAAGTGTTCTTTGATTGCTGGTTTTCATTTCTAAAATTACAGATTTATTTTTAAGTTGGTGTAGCTAGTCAACCACTTAGGAGAGGCCAATTTTGTCCTTGTGGCTGTAATACGTTATGGAAGAAAATTCTCAGAAAGTTACAGGTCATAGGTAATACACTTCATCGTATGACTTTACTGAACATTCCTGGGATTCATGAGCCCTGGAAAAGATGTTCATTACAGGATGTCAATTACATGTTTTTGATTTACCCAGTAGTATTTGATTTTTCTGAGTTTCATCTTGAAAAAGTAATAATCAGATGATAAGAGTAATTAAAATATGTTGAATTACAGAGAGTTAAATGTTTATTTTACAATTATCTAGTACAAACCTCTACCAACTGCAGCCATTGACTCGTCCTCAAACCCTGACTTATTTCGAATCAACCTGGATTCAAGGTTAACATCATCATCTTCCATTAGAAGCCTGAGTATAGCCCTCCATGTGAGGACACGATAAGTCTGCAATCAAGAAAAGGGCCCCCATCTGATAGTACTGGTACCCTGATCAATGTCTTCCAGCCTCCTGTGAGCAATAAATTTCTGTTGTTTAAGAAAAAAAGGCCTGGGTATAAACTTGGCTTACAGTGATAAAGCTTACATGATGCTATGGCCATTCCTTTTGTTCTCACCACAGAGAAAAATGACACCATATTTTTGAATTTGGAAAAACCTTTTGATTCTAAAACCAGCTAAATTTCCACCTAAAATAAATAATGCTTTTAATTGATATTTTCAAGATTTAAAAATCTTCAAATATAATATTTAAATGACATATTCATGGATTAATAATTTTGGATAACGTATTAGTCTTCTATTGTTGTATAATCGGTTACTACAAATTTAATGGATTAAAATATTCAGTTATTATCTCACAATTCAATAGATCAGAAGTCCATATGCTCATGTTCTCCCAAGGCTAAAATCATAATGTCAGCCTGGCTGGGGAGAAATCCATTTCCAAGTTTACTAGGGCTGCAATTACAAAGGTCCACAGACTAAGTAACTTAAACAATAGAAATTTATTTTTTCGCAGTTCTGGTAGCTAGAAGTCCAAGGTCACAGTGCTGGCAGAGTGGTTTCTTCGGAGGCTTTTATCCTTGGTTTGGAGATGGCCATCTTCTCCCTGTCTTCACTCGGTCTTAGGATTATGTCCCATCCTAATGATGTCATTTTAACTTAATTAACTGTTTAAAAACCCTATTTCTAAATACAGTCACATTCTGAAGTTCTCAGGGTTAGGACTTCAGCATGTAGTTTTGGCAGATACTATTCAGCCTATTACAAAGCTAACTCGAGTTTCTAGTAGAATCCAGTTCTTTGCAGTTACAGGCCTGAGGCCCTTTTCTTCCATAATAGCTGTCAACTAGCACTGCTCCTAGGCCATCCATGGTCCTTCTCACGTGACTCCTTTCATCTTCAAACCAGCCTTGAGTTCTCAAATCTTTCTGGTTTTCCTCCTATTAGCCAGAGAAAATTCTGCTTTTAAGGGCTCATATTACATACATCAGGTCCAGACAGTTAGTGTCCATACCTTAAGGTCGACTGTGTCATGTAACATATCATAGTCACAAGAGTGACAACTCATACTCACAAGTTCCAAGGATTAGGGCAGGATCTCATTGCAAAGCCATTTTAGAAATTCTACTTACCACAAATATTGAAGCTATGTTTTCACTAAATGAGCCATTTTGGCATGGCAAAAATGGAAAATATAATCAAAGACATAAATTGATCTAAAAGAATGTGGTTATGAGAAAGGTATCAACTTGGATTCTCATCACTTTGACTGGATATTCCTTGGAGTTCGCAGAAAGAAAAACAGGCTCTGTGTTCTGTACTCTATATAGAATTTAGAAGCTATTCCATAATATCTGAAGACAGTTTTAAATTTAGAATGGCAATAGAGCCACTGGCTAAACATAGATACAAGAACTTACCAAAAAACAACTTATTTAAAGAATGGTTTTTAAGATATTCAAAAAAACACCTAGTCGATTTTATTTTTCTTATTGTCTCAATTATTCCCTATCACTTGCTCATGTGGCAATGAAAGAATAAACTTTCCTACATAATGACTGAGCCCATACAACCTTTGAAAAAAAAATGAATTACCTAGCCTCTGAACAATTAACATTCTAATGAGGGAGGAAGATAGGTGTTGAGCTTATGAAGGGCAAAAATGCACAAAAACTTGTCATATGACTCAAAAATGCAGTAAGACTTTTCTGGCTCCTCCACCATATCTTCCCAGATTATCATAATAGTTTTTTTCTTGTCTTCTTTACTCATGTCTTGTTCTGTTTTCCTTCAGTCCATTCTCTACATTGCTGCCAAGTTGATCTTCCACAAATATGTCCCATGATAGAGGACAAAATTCAAGCTTTTAACCATGGCACACATCATCCTTGAATTGCTAATGTCCCTCAACTGTTTTTTCAGGCCTATCTCCTGTTCAGGCACTCTGCTACTCATGCTCCAACTAAGTGATCTACCAATGCCTATTTCTATAAACACATCATTTTTGACCATTTTATTCTCAAGATGTAATGAATACTACTAAAATGTGTTAAAATAATGAATAAATTATGCTCTGGCATGCCTCTATACATTTCTATATGTTGATACATAACAAAAATTTCCTCTCTATCCCCTATTGTTCTTGGAATTCCCATTCGTGCTACCAAATCCTGCTCAGGTGTCATCATTTACTAAAGCTTTTCCCTTTTACCACCTCCTACATATTCTCTCATTAATCCCACCTTGTGTATACTTGTGAATTCTTAAGCATACAAATCACATCTTAATCATATGCTTTTATGTTCCTTTTGTGATCCACAGACCAACATCAGCATCATTTGTGAACTTTTTAGATATGCAGATTTTGGGTTCCTGCCTCAGAGCTGATGAATGGGAAACACTGGGAGTGAGGGCCTATGAAACCCTCCAGGTGATTCTGATAACAGCTAAACTTTGAGAACTTACCATCCTAAGAACTTGCCTAACTCATCTTATATCTCAAATGCCTAGCACAAAGTAGTTAATAAGAAAATGTTTATTAAACTGAACTTCAGCTTCTAAGCATTTAGTTCAATAGAAACATCACTAGTCTTCTGGATGACTTTCTCAAATAAATAAGATTCTCAAATGTCAAAAAAAAAGACATAGACTGAAAGACTGTTATTGATGCAGAGCTAATTTATACTGGCAATGAAAATATGTATATATACATATGTATAAAGTTGTGCAGAACATTTCCAAATAATATGTATAAGAATGCTTACAGAAGATATCCAAGAAACATGGGACCAATGCCAGAGTTCAGTACCAATTTATCTTCCCTTCAAAGAAATTCTCAAATCATAAATTTGAATTATGTGAGGGTCATGAAGTTATTGGCAGGACATATTCTCTCATTGATACATGGGAGAATTTTGTTGTAGGTCTTGTGAGTTTCTCTTTACCACAAGAAATCATGTGCTGGGCTATGAATTTTGAGCATCTTGGGAATTAATAGGTGCTGCCTCTCCAGCCCTTTATCAAGAATGATACTATTAAATGGAAGAAATTAATCTTCTCTTGTTAAAATCATGATTGCCTGGTTATCTGACTTTGTGTTGTTTCAAAATTGCCTAAAGGAATTGGATGCAATCGAAAGTAGAGCCTAGAGGCAGTAAATGTTCTCAATCCAATCTCTGGTATACATCAATCAAATAATAGTAAATAAAGAAATTATTTGGCCAAGCAGTAACTTGGTGTTCTTGAACACTGCTTCTGGCACTTGCTTAAGATTAGCATATCTATCCAGAGCATTCTGAAAGGTCCGTTATTAATAACATTCCCATGATATAATTATTTTTAATATTCCTCCTTGTGAAAGAGATCAGAGCAGGAGGAAAAAGATCTTTCATACCTATGATGAGCCTCCTCCCTAAAATGTATTAACAACACCCATCAGCACCAACCAGTCCACCAATTTTCCTACCCCTTTTTGAAAAGAGCTACTCCTCATTTCATGAAAATTTAAGATCAGTGCAGAAGAGCCTGAGGTTGAAGTAAATTTTTTGAGCTGACAAGAAGTATGTACAGTCTCCGTTTTCTCTTTCCTCTGTCCTTTTGCTTATCAACAACAACAAAAAATGGTTATGAAAATTTCAGCTACAAAGAAGGAGTACAGGAATTTTGTTAAGAGAAGAGCTACAGCCTAATAAATCTTTGTCTAAAGCATCTAAGTCCTTAGAAATGATCTAAGAAATGAAACTTTATTCCCAGCACTCAAAGAAACCAGATTCCAGAAATTTCTGCATTATTTACTGCTGTGGTCTAAATGTTTATGTACCCCCAAAATTCATATGTTGAAATCCCATGTACAATGTGATGACATTAAGAGGTGGGGTCTTTGGGAGGTGCTTAGGTTATGATGGTGGCACCCTCAAGAGACCCCACAGAGCTCTCTAGTCCCTTCGACCACATGAGGACACAGTGAAAAGGCTATGACCAAGGAGCAGTCTCCACCAGAGGTAACCAGGCATTCAACTTGGTCTTGGATTTTTCAGTTTCCAAAACTGTGACAAGTAAATTTCTGTGGTTTATAAGCCACCCAGTCTATGTCATTTGTTATAGCAGCCCAAGGGAACTAAAACACCTACCATGCATTTGCTACATATAGACAAAAACTCAGAGTTTCTGCTTACCTATTCAAATTGCTGAAATCCCTAAATGCCTTACCATAAACATCAAGGTCCATGTCAGGTAATCCAACAGAAAGGCCTGAAAGGCGTTTGGAAGAACTGAAAAATCAAAGATGGATTCTCTAGGCTATGCAGAAATTAGCAACACAAAGAATCTATAACCACCTCTAGGTCTAGAGGAACCAAAAGAGGAGGAGATGAGGGGACTAATCCCCAAAGCCAAGCTGTGCAGCAAGAGCTGATTCAATGAATTGACTGCCCAGGGTTAGCTGGACCAGAATGGAGGGCCAGTCCTGCAAAAGCTATAAGCTATAATGAGACACAGCCAGTGCCAGAGAGGACTCTCTCCAACCCAAGCAACTGCAGGGGGTGGAAATGCCCAGGCATCTTGTCCTCTAATGTCCCACCAGTACCTTCCATTGGCCAAACATAGCCAGAAAGTATTTTCAAGACATTACAAAAAAGTAAGAGTGGGTAGTGGGGAGCTGGCAAATGGATCTGAAAGCAAATAGGCCACTCTGAGCAGAACATTACTGATAACATTCCTATGGTATAAATCATCTCATCTACCATCCTAGTTTTTGTTTTTAATGCTTTTGGGGACATTAAACTGCAATGGAATATACAGAGCCATAACTGTTGTTCAATGTGTAAAGATTAATGAATAGTAGCAGTCCTTATATATGAACTATTCCTATCTTAGAAACAAAACTGTTTTAAAGCTACTCCCAGAGTGCAGCCATGGGAAAAAATATACTAGCATTTTTATTTATGTAGCATCATAAATGTCTCCCACATGTTATAGCAATTATGCTTCTCTGAAATGAAATTTTTGGACTCTATGATAGCCTGTGAGAATGGGTTTTCTATAAATACATAAGGTACCAACTTCATAAAACTCACATGGAAACACATGGTAGCGGGTTCGTATATATCTTGTAGTATATAGAAAGGATTTATGAAGATTTAGTGAGAGTATCTTTATTTTTTTAAATATAATAATTATGATGATAATTAAACATATTGTATACTAAGTCAAACATTAACCTAGTAATGATCTGTTACAAATCCCCACCCACTGCAGCCATTGACCGTTTCTCTCCCAAATCCTGACATTTTGATTCAACCTGGATTACATGCCTCCCAGACACAGGGAATTAGGAGCTTGTGAGGCTACAGAGTAAGTTAGAAATAGGTATCATTTCCTGAACATTTACCATATACAAAGTATTGTGGTAAGCTCATTAGATATTTCATCACATTTAGTCCTCCATAAAACCTTATCAAATAGAAGACTGTCAATATACTCATTTTATAAATGAAGATACTAAGGCTTAGAGAGATTAAGTAATTTGCATAATGTTACATAGCAGATTACTCAACTAGGTTTGTAGTCTGGCAGTGTTTGTGCCTTGGCCATTTAGACATAAAAGAGCAAAGCTTAATATTGAAGAAAGAGTAAATAGGAATGATAATGACCTGAAATTGAGTAAAATAAAAATCATAAGAAAAGGCACAGACTGTTATTGGGGCAGATCCAGGATAGGTCTGTCCAGATCAGTTTAATCCATCAAAAGTTCATCCAGCCCCTACCATGTTCCCGGAATGTGCCAGGTTCTGGTAATATAAAGATAAAGAAGACATGGTACCACCATAGAAGATTGCACAGGCTAGTAGAGAAAAGAGATCTGTGTATATACTGATTACGATAGGATGTACAATAGGATCATGTACAAACTGAAATGTGTGTAGTAGAAAAGTAGACACCATCATTTTAAAATTAAGATGGTAAAGAAAGGCAATAATTATCATAGACATTTTACTGATCAGTCCCTGAGAAAATTCCCAAGAATTACAAATTTTAATTTGCAAAATGCCTTCTAGATAAGAGATATTTTTATTTCCCTATTTCCCAACACTATGCATTCCTTTGCAAAAATTATTCACTTTTAGGATTAGATGGACCTTGAGAGGTCATCTCCATTCTCCTGTACCCTTATCCCCTCTCTGTCTTAACATACCAGACAGATGAGGAAATACTCTATTTCTGCCGGCAGCCAGAGGATGAGATTTCACAACCTCACTTAGTAGCCCATTCCAATGTTTAACAGTCCACCAGGTCAGCCAACATTCCCCGCCCCCCATGTTATCTTCAGGGCCAGTATTTTGTTCTTTCTAGAGAAGAAAAATCTAGGCTTTTAAACATCATGTAATTTTTTATTTTTGATTATAAACTATGTAGATTGAAATATCCTGAGCAACCTCAAAGCTGCTGCCATCACCTTCACCTGTAGGCCACAAACTAATAATAGCCTTATGTAAATGTATTTTTAAAAAATAATAATAACTTGTACCTACAAAGTGTTAGGACCTTCTCTAGGCTTTTTCTCATAGAGCATCTCACCTAATTCCTACAATCTTATGAGGAAAAAAATATTACATATGTTCTTTTTATTTTATGGAGGTCTTTTGCCATAGAATAGCTATAATAATTTATTTCTCTGAATAAGATTTTTTACACAATGACTTTATTTTCCCTGAAGACAGAAATGCAAAAGAGATTTGAGCTTCACTCTGAAAAGTCATATATTTTGATACCGGTGATAAGAAAGGAAACAACATTCCCTATTATCTATTTGAGAAATTCTTCTTGGAGCTCATTTTTCCAAGTAAATTCCTGGCAAACACACTTTCTTCTCCTTCCTCCATCAGAGGCCAATCTGTCTTTTTGCTGTTGAGACAGAAATAGACCTGACACTCTCTATTTGGTTCTTGAATAGGATCTTAAAAGATGTGCACAATAATTTATTTCTTAGTGGCTTATATAATATTCTTAAAATGTGTATTATCATATTTAAAATTTTAAGATAAAATTAGGCTTTTCCAACAGAAACTAAATCTAATTTGGTTAAATAACTTGAACATGAAGATGATTTTTCAATTGACTTTGAGATTTTTGGCAAATATGTTCTATACATTAAATGAGCTAAATTTGTAACCTAAAGGTTTTTGAGTAAAATATATTTAAGACAATGTAAAAAGATAAAAATATTATATAAAAATGTAATTATATGGCAAAGATGCAATATTTGGGATATTCCAGATTTCCCACATCTTAGTATATTGGATTAAACAAGGAGCTTCTAAGTTAAAATTAGCACATATTACCAATAATTATTTGTTAAGTTTTGGTAAAGCCTTTTTGAGTATGCTTCCTAGAAACTGAGAAAGTAAATGATTGTAATGACTGGGAAACAAATGCTTTTTCAAGTCAAATGATTTCCTTTTTTTTGCTTTTAACTAAAATTGAAGGAAAAGTAGGTTAATATATTATTAAACATAATTTTTCATCATAGATGTTGGATGTGTATTAATTATCTGTTGCTGAATGATAAATTTCTCTAAAACTTAGTGGGTTAAGAGATCACACATTTATTAGCTCACAGTTTCTGTGAGTCAGGAATACAAGCATGGTTTAGCTATGTCAAACTGTGGGTATCTCAAAAGGCTGCAATCAAGGTACCAGCAATGCTACAGTTGTCTCAAAGTTCAACTGGGATAGAATTTGCTTCCATGCTCATTTAGTGGTTGTTGGCAGGATTTTTTTCCTTGCAGGCTGTTGGACGGAGGGCCTCTGTTTCTCACTGGCCTGTCAGCCAGAGGCTGTTTCAGTTCCTTGCCGTGTGAATTTCTCCATAGAGCAGCTTATAACATGGCAGCTGGCTTCATTAGAGTGAGCAGGCAAGAGAGTGGAAGAGTGCCAGATGGAAGTCACAGTCTTTTATAACTAATCTCAGAAGCGACTCCCATTACTTTTGTCATTCTACTCATTAGGAGCAAGTCACTAGATCTAGTCTGCACTCAAAATGAAAGGTTGTGAATGCTGGGAGCAGGGGCCAGTGGGACTAACAGGAAATACCCACCACAGGTTTCTGATGCTTTTAACAACAACAACAACAACAAAAGTTTTAATTTATTTTGTGGTGGAGTTTTTGATGATATTAATATGTAACATGGTATTATGAGCACTGAATGCAGGAATACCAGAATTCTAAAAAAGCTACCCCTTTCCTCGGGGTCCAAATGGAATACTAACCATGAGGGACAACAACAACAATGCAATGTAAAATTTTTTCCTTAACTGAACTTGAGCTGAAAACCCCTAAACACACAAACACATACACTCAAAATTAAGTTTAAGCCTGTGGTTTTGCCCCATAATCATTCCTAATTCAAAACCCTGACATTACTTAGGGCTGGCCACATGGGAAGAAAGGAAACAGAGCACACAAAAGTGCCTAAGAATGCATATGAAATGCCCAAACTTATACATGCCTAAATCCAGAAAGCAGAGGAGGAAATGAGTCTAACGGATAGAGTTTTAAGAGGCTATTTGAAAGGCAAAGTCCAATATGAACTACAGCCAAACATGTAAATGTGATAATATGACTGCTTGTTGGCCTTAAATGAAGATAAAACAGAATCTCTTTTTTGTTAACTTCAAATCATGTATGCATCATTCTCAATTTCATAATAATGAACATGACACCTCACTTATCCATATGTCATTTATCCAGCAAATGGAAGTCATCAAAACCCAGCTAGTTTTGATGACTAGCTGAGTCATCAAATGTCAGAAAGTAAGGTAAGTACTATAAAACAGCCTCAATTAATATTCAAGGTCCTTGAATTTTACTAAGGAAAGATATGTAGGCTCTTATTTTAATGTTGTTTACTCTAAGTACATAAAACCTTAGAAAATAAGACAGTGGAAAGTGAGTAAAAATATGCACCTTTATAGAAGTCATAAAAATGAGCAGAAATAGGAGATTAACAATCCACAATATACAGGAAGATAATGCAGGAACACCTCAATCAACCTCAGTCATCACTGAGTTCATCAGCCTAGTTCATCATGGCATAGTGATTGATGTCCTCATTTAACAAATATTTATTGAGAGCCTACCTCATATAGCTCTGAGCACTGAGGATTCTGTAAAGACAAGAAGCTTCTACCCTAGACCTTGTGTTCTACTGGCGAGAGACATTAAACAAACAGACAAACAAACAAATAAATAAATACTAGATCAAGAAGTGGTAAATATGGATACTTTGAAGGGGGTTCAATAAATAACACCTCTCTTCTTTGCTCTAAAAAATAAGACAAAGGTGGAAGATTGATGCTTTGTCAAATATCACCTTTATTACTGACAAAGGCTAAGTTAAAGGATGTGGCTGATAAGAAAGTGACCCAGTAATTTTCAACCCCCAGATTGAACAAGCTTTCCCACCTAGTCACAGGCAAGCCTAGACTAGGAGGGCACCTGCTTACGGGGAACTGCCTGAAGTAAGACCGATGGCATAGAACCAGGAGGAAGTGGACTGCTCAGTAGGAAGCTCTCTCCTAAGAGAGATGAAGAGGATCTGAAACCCAAGCATGCAGTTTATTCTTCCCAAATGTTCAAATCAGAAGAGTCATTTCTTTGACCCCAGATATGCTGTGAGCAAAGAATTATAGAGACAACATTAGTATTACACTAATTTAATACTCTTGACATAGAAAGAGACATCAGTATTGAAGAAGCCTTTCTACCTGCTTTCCCATCATCCACCAGCTTTTTGATCTTTTAATCCATCATGTTCAATCATTAAGTCTATGGTCAACCATGGGTTGATTTACCTCTCAGAGTAGAGGTAAGCAATTTATTTGTGCAGTCCTACCGTTACCTTTTTGAAGCACCTCCTCCAGTACCGGTGTCTTCTTTGGGGCATATATTCTTGTGAGATTTAGAATTTACTCTCAGAAAACCCTATAGTGGGTTAGAACAGTATAATATTTAAACCAACTCCAAAGTTGATCTTTACCAAGGTTGGCAACTCACCTCCTGTTCTGTTTCTCATTTCTAATCATGATGAGCCACGGTCTAAGACAGCATATCAGAGATTCTTTAGGAAAAGCAAACAGTTTAAGATACTCTATAATAACATCCCAACATAGAGATGCCCCACAATTAGATACACCTCTGTGTTACATAATTTCAGAGAAAAATTAGAAGTTTAAATGCTAAATCTCTTTGCAATTTAGTGTCCAAATGTATTAAAAATTGATTGAATAAAATACCCTTGCCCACACAAATTAAAGGTCAACAGAATTCAGATCCAAAATTTTTCCTCCAGAGTCTTTTATTTTGTTCCAAAGGGGTTCTTGTTGCCTGGGTGAAGGTGAGGGTACTTTAAGCAGCTGCAGTGTGTGTTGTCTCTTACAGAAAGTATAATGCCAAGTGTTTGATGCACCTCCCTTATTACAGAGTCCAAAAAGTTAATTGTACACATAAGTATATCACAGCATCAGCCAGCACCCTCTAAATTAGAAAATAAATAAATCCCTATCTCCCAGCACTGTTATCTCAGGAAAAATTATATTTCCTAAACCAAATATTTAGTATTGCAGACACTCAGTGTTATCTAAAAATAAGAGAGGATAGATAACTTTGCCAGAAGGTCAGTCAGCCTAAACCCGATGCCTGAAGTCCAAGACCTGGGGACTTACCCTTGTTTGGGAAAACTGTCCCAGTAAGAGATTAACTTTGGCATGAAACATTTAGCCTATGGAGGGGGCAAGAATCCACCTGTGTATTCTGTCTCCTCCCTCAGCACATGACAAAGTTGCTACCTTTTCAGAAATTTTACGTTGTAACCCCAGTCACCAGTACTTTGTCAAAGAGCCTTATTTTTCCTATGTACATAACTACTTTATTTCCCTCTTGAGCCCCTAGTTATGGCATCCCATTCGTAAAGGTCTGGCACTGACAATTAAAACTAGACACCCAGTAATGCTCTAGAGTGCACATGGGACTTAGCTGCCTTGCCACTTAAAGGTAGTGAATATGTTCTCTTCCTCTGATGTCAAAAAGGACTATATATGGAAAAGCACTTGACCCTTTTGCCAGATCTTTGCCTCAGCAATATCCGAGGCAAAGCTGCACCTATGTGGTAAGCTGTAGCAGCCTTCACTTGAGGACACAAATCTGCTGAGGTCCTCGCATGTGCCGCGGCTTGCACCGGAAGCAGGCCTACACATCCTGCTCGCTGCTCCTGTGAGGGCCGTCCAAACCATTTGCATTGATCAAGGCCCAAGAGACTTCTGTGTCCTTGCTGAGGCTCAAGCATCCCTGGGTGTCTGAGACCCAGAACTCACAGTCTTGACCCTGTAAAAAAAAAAATAGTGCATGATGAAAACACCTGTCTACAGTGTGGTCATCCACCAAGGGCAAAATATTGCATAGCCTAAGGCTTAAAGCCTCTTTCCCAGGCCACAATAGTTAAAATCTGCCCAAGTATAAGCCTTGACAAATAGGTAAGATCAGTATACCCTACCTTCACTATAAGGTCCCAAACCAAAGCTGCATACTCTCACCACACCACAATGCTCAATTGTTTATGTATTATACATTATTGTACTTCCCCCAACCTCCAGTCCTTTCTTTATTTCTCAATGCATCAAATGTTAGTGTCTCAAGGGTTCTCATAAATACCATGCCTTTTCCCTAAATTCTGATCAAATAAGATGACAAAGCATAAGGAGTCCAAATAGCATTTTTGTTACTGATAAAGGCTAAATAGGAGGGTCTGGCTAAAAAGGCTAGAAAGTCACTGAACCTCAGATTGAAGCAAACTTACACGTGCCATCACAGATAGCACTGAATGGCACAGGTCCCATCACCTGCTCTTGGAAAGGAACACACCTCCAAGAGAAAAAAAAATGAGGACTGAGCCAAAACACCCATTTTGTTCTCACCAAATATGCCTATTAGGTAAGTCATCCTGCCTCTCCAGAGTGAAGTAAACAAAGAGACCAAAGATTTTATCTTAACTGTGCTCTCTCCATGTTGAAGGAAACACTTGGAAATAAGTGGATAAAACAAGGCAACGACAAATGGAACAAATAAAAATAAAACCAGATGAAGTTGACAGGAAATGTGAGTGGGATGGTGAGTTCATGTTAAAATGTTACTTGAAACAGAGACCTGACCAAGTACGAGAGCAAGTGTGTAGAATCTGGGGGAAGGGAGAGAGAATAGAAGATGCGAAGGTCCTGAGGAAGAACCGTGTCTCATTGTCACGGCAGTGGTCTTGACCAGGATCCTCTTTGTCCTCCACTCCCAGAGGACATTTAACAATATCTGGAGATTTTTCTTTTTCATGACAGGATGAAAAGAACTTGCTTATGGTTTGGATAAGTGGGTACATGAAAGAGAGGAGTCAAAGACAATTCCAATTTTTTTGGCCTGAGCAACTAGAAGAATGGAAATGTCATTTGCTGAAGTAAAAATGACTGCAGAAAGAAGAGTTTTTAGGGAAGAAATGAAGGGCTCACTTGGGGATGTCAGGTTTGAGATGTTCATTAGGCCTCCAAGTGGAAGAGACAACTATACAGTTAGATGCAAGAGAGAAGTTCTGAGAAAGTTCTGGGTGATGATATTTAAAGTATTTAAAACCATGAAGTTAGTAGGCTCACCTGAGGACCAAGTATGGAAAGAGAAGACTGAATGTGCAAAGATTGAGCCTGATGTTCCAAAAGGTTAGGACTTGGGAAAATGAGAAGGAAACCACAGAGGAGACAGAGAAAGTCAGCTACTCAATAGGAATAAAACAAAGAGAGGGGTTTTTTGGAAATCAAATGATATTTATAATCATGACTTTGAGTCATTGATAAGGTGGAATATTATTCAGTATGCTCTTTTTAAGTTACAGTGGATTAGTTAAAATGTATAAGATATATTTTTAACAAGACATCCACTAAAATGCACTTTAACTAGGCTTTATAAGTTATATCAGTTATTTTGAAAATTCACGTATAGTGAATGCACTATGGGTGCCCAGTACAAAAGCCCATTTTTCTCATTTGATTTTCTGTCTGCATGTTCTTTTTTTAGCATGCTGTATTTCATTGATTTTTAAGATATATATTTTTAACATTTTGACAGGTGTAAAGGCAGGGTGCATCTCACAATTGAGGTGATAAGCATTATGTTTCAAATTAATCGACTATGATTTTTCTTTTGTAATGGGTAAAAAAATTAAGGTGCATTATATAATCAGAGGATCATAAATTTGATAAAATATGTAGATAATTTTTTAGGAATATAAATAAGGTTCGGCTCTCCATATACTAGACTGAAATAAAGAGAAGAAACCAAGTCAACATTAGCCTACTCTCTTTTCATTAGACATGCAACCATCACCCCCTACAGGATGAGAGAATTCTCATCACTCAGGCTAGAATTTTCAGGCACAATGCTGGCAGGAATGTTATTAGCAACTCTGTACACACGAAATGAGGCAAAGCAATAGATTTCCTGTGTAAAGAGTATGGGGGTTGCAGGCCAGGGTGGGTGGGGGGAATAAGTCCCTGCAATACACACACCTTCACAACTATACAAAGCCAGATTTTTGCATAAAACCAATAAGTCATTGCTGAGTTCAGGCTAGCATCACCCCTCACATGGAATACCTAACTACTTTCTGACCAACCATTCCACTCTCAGACTTTCACTATCCTGTAAATATTTATTTTCAAAATATCTCCAGAATTTTATAACCTCTCACCTTCATGTTATCATTCTCTGTTGCAATAATCCCCTCTACCTGTTCTCCTCCTTCTACCTTTCTTTCCTTACAGTTAATTCTCAACACAGACCCAGCATAATCCTTTTAAAATATTAGATTATGTCACCTTCTGCCCTAAACCCTCTCATAGCATCCTATGTCCTCAGAATATAAGCCAACATCCTGACAATGGCTGATAAGTCTCTACATCAAAGATTAACAAATTATGATCACCTGTTTCTGCAGAAATATATATATATATACATATATATATATGTTTTTAATATTTTTTTAACTTGGGACACAGGCATACAGAAGTCATTTACATATATTGTCTAGAGCTCCTTTCATTCTACCATGCTAGATTAATGCTCCTTGCATGTGTTAATTATTCATCTACTAATAATGTTATTAGTACTATGCAATAAGATATAGCATTTGATTAATCACAGTTTCAAGAGATCTAATGTTTACGAGAAAATAAATCCAAATGGTAGAAAACCCAAGCTTCTCAGGGGCTGTGCATAGTGGGGGTAGTCTTACTTCATGGGTAGGGGGCAGTGCCTGAGCATGGAAAGTGTGAGCATGATCAAATGTGAGTTGGCTATTCAGGAAAGTGGGGAGGAGGGGCTTAATGGGAAGACAAATTCAGCTGAGAAAGTGAGAGAGATTTTTAGCAGCTGTCATGAATTCCATGGAATTTGGGGAGACAATGCAACGAATGACCTGAAATACTCTAGAGTATTTCTCAGAAGCTTCTTATGTGTAAGAGTCTACAAAATCCCTAGGACAGCTACTTTAAGAAAATGACAACTACATTATTCATCAAAGCGTCTAGAGTTGAATTTCTATTTCCTTTCAGTTAATTCTGTGTAAAAATTAAGCCATGTGGCACATCAATTTTTATTTATGTTACATTTGCCAACATTTTTTGAGAGTTTACTATGCACCAGGAACTGCATTACACACTTTATATAAATTATCTAATTAAATCCTCCCCAAAGTAAGCACCTTAGGGATTATCATTTCCTCATTTTCACACATTAGAAAATTGGGGCTTGAGGAGGTAAATAGCAGTCTTCAAGGTCACAGTTGGTGGGTTGTTGAGCCAAGGCCTGAACTGTCTTACTGCAAGTACCAAAAGTATGGACATGAGTTGGGCTTCCTTCCTGAGCAAGGACCTTATAGTACAGTGGGGAAGATGGAGTGTGGGTGGTGCAGTGGCAAACAGAGGAGTGATTAACATTATCCCATGGGATCTCACGGCTCTTGTCTTTAACTTAGCTACTTCCTACCCTCACAGCCAATTACTTCCTCACCACCTGGGGCTCTAAGACCACCTCCAGAAGACTATATCACTTTCCTTCTAATGACATCTTCAGTAGTTCACTGAGGGAAAGGATTGTGTTTTATTTGTCCTTGTTTTCTTATGGCTAGAACAGCCCCTGGCAAATAGTAGGTTTTTATTAAGTATTTGTTGAATTAATTCTAAGGCCTAGAAGAATATTTTAATCTATCTACTTTTCAGGTTCAAGGTGTGGTGTTTAGAATAACAAGAGGAAGGAGCCTAAACTGCTTATGATGGGTTACACCTTTGGACAGATGCACAGAAAACTATTTTTTAAATGGCCAGTATTACCTAGGAGGGATGCATGTCGAACAATAATTGGTCACCTACACTATCACCAAAATAGAATTTTTAGTTTTATTGTAGAATCTGGAAGGGCCTTAGGGGAAATGACACAGGAAGAGTAACTATGATAAAGCCTCTGAGTAGTAGGAAAGAAGAGAAGAGCTTGACAAAAAAGGAAGAAAGAAGCTTAGAAAAATTACTATTTTACCCATACTGTCTTGTTTCCTGCTCCATATAATTATAGTCATGACTTTGAAGACAGGGCAGAAATTCTGTAACAAATGAAACTGTAAGCCTTAGCTTCTCCTTTCCCACAAAATTTAGTCTATCTCCATTAAACTTCACCCTTTGATATGCAGTGTATCCCCTGACCTTCATCTTTTAGTCCCACCAAGAAACCAAAGTAGCTCTAAGCTGTGCATTTCCATTGGCACTGGTACTTTGTAATTGCTTATTTGGGGAAAATAGCAGCAACCTCCCCACACACCACCTTCTTAGACTTATTTTCCTTATTGTTTAAAAGGAATGTAATGTATCAGCAAGCAGATCAGCTGAACCCCTCTGATCTGTAAGTAAAAGGGCACTGGATGCTACATATTGCCCAAAACATCTTTGCCAAGAAGCCTGATTTTATGAGGAATTGGCAGCCTGTATCTACACATGCATGTGTAATTCTTCCTCAAATGACCACTGTTCTCATACAGACACTGTCTCACAAGTAGCATCTAGTGCATTGCTATGGCTTTTTGGTTAAATTAAAAGTCACGTTATTCAATTCCAAGACAGTCACATAAATAATACCTTATGAAAAAGAAAGTCTGTAAGGAATATATTCTAGACACAAGCACTGGGATATTTGGCAAAAGCTTGGACTTGCGGTGAAACTGGGAATGAAATATGAATAGTATTTGGCTTTTGGCTTTTTGAAGCATAGGAAATCGATCCCAGAATCTCCAACTATTACAAGCATACCTGAGACAAGTGGAAAAGCCCAGGCAAGTACAGACTGGTAAAGCCAGAGTTGGGTTTAGTACCCACATGCTCAATTTCAGTAATACCATTCTCTGCCTGCTTATCAAGGCAGCTATCCAAATTTATTTCAAAGGCCAAGATAACAGAATTCATTGCAAACTTGCATTATGTCCCATATGAGAACTTATTAAAGCTATGTTTTTTTTTTCACTCATTATGAAAATGTATCTTTTTCCTTTCCTCTCTAATTTTTCTTGAGATTCAGTACAAGTGAATATTTTCTAAGGTTTCACAGTAACATTTTCTCACTAAACCCAGACCACTCTGCACATTGGAAAAGAGGTGAAATTCAAAACACTGGATCTGGGTCTCATCTTTTGCTTTATTTGGTTTCATGGCTTCCTAGGGAATAATAAAAACCATACTATAAATGTTCATTTTCTTCAATGCCAAATCACAGTGTCATATTGTTAAGTAGTGAAAGATTAATTAATGGTTAAAAGACAAAGACAAATTAAAAAATCTTTCATAATATTATTATTAATGTCAACTTCATAAAATACATCAAAAAAATAGAAAGTAATTCTGAAGAGTAGACTGTCTTATTAAAAAGAAGCAGTTATTCACTTTTTATACACATGTAGATTCCATTTAAGCTTGACTTATATTTCTTTCCTCCATTTATCAGCATACTATATAATGATTTAAGCGGCCATACACTCCTTTTAATCTCAAAGAAGATGTATTATTACCATAAAAAGCAGTATTTTGGAGTGCCTGGTATTCTTGATTCAGAACTATTTTTGTTTATTGTTTTTTATTTTCAGATCTCCACACTGAATTCAATTTCTTAAGTGTATCTTGCCTAAACCAGTATGTGGACCAATTTTTCTTCATTCTAATACTATCAGAATGTATGAGAATGAGAATAATCCATCTTAATACTACTGACGTTTGTATTAGTCAGGGTTTTCCAGAGAAACAAAACCAATAGGAGACCTATGTTTATATACATTTTTTATTATATATAGAGATGCATTATAAGGAATTGATTCACATGATTGTGGAGGCTAAGAAGCCCCGGATCTGCAGGTGGCTTCAGACCCACAAGGGCCAATGCTGTTAGTTCCAGTCTGAAAGCTGACAGGTTTGAGACCCAAGAAGAGCCAATTTTTCTATTCAAATTCTAAGGCAGAAAAAAGACCAATGACCCAGCTCAGCAGTGTGGCAGGAGTGGTTCCCTTTTAGTCTTTTTGTTCTGTTCAGGCCTTCAGATTGGACAAGGGCCACCCACATTAGGGAGGGCAATACACTTTATTCAGACTACTGATTCAAAGGTAAAGTTCATCAAAAAAGCACCTCACAGACACACCCAGAATAATGTTTGACCAAATATCTGAGCACTCTGTGGCCTAGGCAACTTGACACACAAAACTAACCATAACAACATTTGAACATATCCTTCAATTTGGCTATATTTCCTCTCTAAGAACCAAATTTTGGCTCTCTGGGCATATACACGCATAGTGAAGAAAAATCAAAGGGGGTCACATAGGAAAAACAATCCAAGATGGTCTTCCTGATCCTTAATCTTAGGAAACCATGTAAAAACACTTTCCATTATTTTCCAGAATCCTTAATACCATTTCTGCTGTTTTTGCCTCTTCTATAAAACATGAAATGTTTCCTCGCTTAATAGTCTATGTCACAATGGCACATGCTTCCAGAAGTTTTAGCATGCACACATTGTCTCTACATGATTGGTTCCTTGATCTGATCTTACCCATCCTCCAAGAAGCTTCTCTCAATTATCTGCACCTATTCCCATCCAGGAAGAACACTCTGTACAATCCAGCCCATTCAGGTAGTCCTAAGAATTACAACAATTATGTGCACGTATTCTACCATTGTAGTTTTTATTTCTCAAGGCAAAGACAATGTCTGTTTTTCAATTTGACCCCAAATTAAAGATTTCATCATAGTGCTGATACTTCATATAATAGATCTGATTTAGTGATTAATGTGATTGTATTCTTTTCCAGTCAGTTTTCTTACATTAGGTGAAATGTCTTTAAATATATCTCAAAGAGAATGTGAATAACAAACAGCCTAGTAACTATTGTTTTGAAAAAGAAAAGAATTTAGAGTCACTAAGAGTCAAAATTAAGAGGTCTTATTCTAAGTTAACATGAAAAATAATTTCTTTCTTATTTCTCTATCTTACTGGTACAAAAAAGTAGCCTTTCTGCTCTCAGTATAACTAAGTGATGTAAACTGTATGATTCCACTTAATAAAATGCATCTGAATGGCAATATAACACATAACACCAAAATTGAACAAATGAGGGAAGGCACCACAGTCAGTTCCTCCAGGCTCTGGAACTCCCATGCTTCTTTCAGGACCATAGTTATACCTGACACTCAATGATACACTTCTATGTATCAGCAACTCTTCTAAGCACTTTATATGCCTCAGTTCATTTATCTTCAGAACAATTCTATGAAATAAATACTAATATTTTCGTTCCTATTTTACATGTGAGATAAAAGGTGCATAAGTAATTCATATAAGGTTAAGTAATTCATATAAATTACACAGACAGTTGATAAAGAGATGGGACTCAACCCAGGGAGTATGGTTGCAGAGTCCCTAATTTTAGCCATGATGTGTATTCCTTTTTATCTCATGTACCAGAGATGGTGGCTCTAGCCTAACATGCAATCCAAGTTAGGCTACCAGTTTCAGTCTATATATTAAATATCAAGGAATTTTCATTTCCTTCTTAATTTTTAGGTAAAAATATGTATAAATATAAATCAAATATTTTCTTTCTGCACTTCAGCATTTTATCCTTGGATGTCTGCACCCCTTTTGGAGCCCTCTGGCTAAAATACCAGCTCATCTTCACCTCCAAAACATTGTTGCTGTCTTTGAGGTTTTTCAATTCTTTTTTTTTTTTTTGGACACTCTGAAGTTTTTGAATTCTCTCTTTGTTTTTTTTTTCTTCTATCTATATAACCAATAACCATTCCAGTATTTATTTGTTTCCTTTAAGACAACTCGAGTTGGAGGAGTGTAAGAAGGGAGATGGAAATAACTAATGCTTCCTGTATGCTACCTATTTTTTGTATTATAGTTCATTAAATTAATAAGCCTTTGGCCAATCAAATGAAGTTTCTATAATTAAGCAAAATCTTCATGTTTCTTATTCTCTGTTCATATCTTTAACAATCTATAAGTCTCTTGATTCTTAAATAAACTTCCTGGTTTTAAAGTTTTTCATTTATTCTAGATAAACTCTGATGAACATCATCTACCAACTCCTTGATTTGCTCTCAACACTCCTTCCCAGACTTCAAATGGATGGAAATAACTACAGATTTTCTGCTTACTTCACAATGTGATGACTCCATTTCTTTAAAAACTGCTTACTATACCACACACCCACTTCCCATGCACACATACCTGACCCTATATAGGCCAATTATATTTTTCTTAGGAATTTTGAATCAAGGCTGAGATACAGCTAATTAGCTTCTGCCATATGGCCAGAACCAAGACAATGCCAACTTGAGGATTGGGGTAGCCATCTACTCCCACACATGCAAAGATGCAGATACAAAAGAATAAAGCAGAATGATGAGCAAATCAGAGACCAGAAACTGAAGATAAAGAGTGTTGCCTGGATTAGAAATTTATTCTTTCAATTTCTGTTCCAGTAGGCTCAGACATTCTTGAGTTCTACACGATACCCGAATATCCTTCCAATAATTTTTTCTTGATGTTGATTTTTTTTAAACTAACTCAAATTGGTTTATTTGCTCATTACAAATAGATGTTATACTGTATTTCCCATCCACCCCTACAGACTATTTGTGTTAATTCATAGCCTAACAAGGCCACTTCTAAACAAGCTAAGAAAAATACACTATATAGAAAAATTCTGCCCAATATATGCTGATATGATGTAATTACCCCCAATCCATTAGCACAATCTCAGTGACTATCCATATAAAAAAAATGACACTCAGTTACCTTCAAAGTGTCCAGGATATGCAACAGCTTAAAGAGGAAAAAATAATTCACAAAGTGTGAAAGACAATGTGACTGAACTGTGATAAAGATGGAGAGTGGCAGGCATATTCAGAATCATTCAAAGCTTCATTAGTAATTTTGGACTATATTCCATAACCAATGAGAATGTAGCATAGGCTGAATTATGCTATAGTAACCCCCAAATCCCAGTGGCTTAAGGGAAAAAAATTTTATTTTTCATTTATGCTATATCTTTTTTTGTGGGTTGATAAGGACTCTTCTCCACAGAGTCTCTCAAAAATCCAGACTGAAGAAAACCTATTGTCTTGTAGTTTCACCGTCTGGAATGTACAAACTCCACAGTCCTCACAGCAGAGGAAAGGCAGTTGGTCAAACTCCAGTTTTTCTATATTTCTGCATAAAACCAATATACATCACTTCTGCCTGCAGTCAATTGGCCAGAAGTAGTCACACAGCCTGCCTAACTCTAGCAGACTGGTAAATGTTAAAAAGCAAATGGAAGCTTTGATGAGAATCACTGTCTCTCTCACAGGTCACATGAACAGAGTAAAATTTTTAAAGGATCCCTTGTCTGCTGAATTAAGTATAGGAGCACACATAGATGTGAGGAAGCCCGACAATAGTTTAGGTCTGACTAAAAGTAAAAACTGATAATCATTTGCAACAAAGATAATTTCTCATTGATTTATTAAATATAACATGTGTTTGGTAAATTATTTTCTTTAAGGTTAATGGTCTTGAATTTTATATTTTTCAAATGCAATCCAATTTAATAAATATCTGAATATATTGAAATGTTCTATGATATCTCAGGGTTCTTATTTTAATTGCTTCATTAAGCATATTTCTTAATTCTAAAATCTAAAAAGTGGCACGCACTCAGTTTGGACAGTACACAAAGTCACACAAATATTAGATAGCATTTTCATCATCATAATAATTGTACTTAACTCAGTTTAGAGACTAGTGACAAAAGACCAAGGTAAATTTGTAAGATGTTACACCTCAATGGGAAGATTCTGTCTAGAGTGTCCAGTAGCATAATATGACTATGCTCACACACATAAAAATCTCTTTGTGATGCAGAAAAAGGAGGACTATACTAAGAATCAGGATATTAGAGTTTTAGACTTGACTATATTGCTAAACATTAATCAGTGTCTCATTCATTTATCATTATTCTTAGTGTTTTTTCTATAAAATTGGCATAGGAAAAAGAAGGCATGGCCGGGATCAGTTGTTTCTGACCACAAATCAACAGATTAGATCTGGTTTATAAGTAAATTCTACTCATATGTGATAAAATGAGAGAAAAAATAAATAATGTAAGTTTTGTTAAATTTTTTTAAATTTGTTAAATACCCTTTTTTATTAAAGGAAGGTGATAGTAAATATAAACTTTCCTTTTGTTTTCTTAATCGGTAAATTAATGAAGAAGTAACAACAACTAGATTCACCCTCCTACATTAAACAACTAGAAAATCAGACAAAATATATCAACGACTGCTTTTAGACATTGAAGAGCAAATAGTATAGGACTGTGATCTCTTATGGGACATAAATGAATGAGCTAAGCCCAAATTTCCTGCCTGTAAAGTTTTCATGTCTCAGTACAGGGAGAGGAAGCACAAACAGAGCCTACCATCTTACCTAGTTGAGGATATAGAGGTGAAGATATGGAAAGTTGAAAACATCTGGAATTTATGGGGCAGAATACCTCAGAAGAGGGATTTCCCCTTGAATCTTTTGCTGAGTACTAATATATGCTCTCGAGGGGTCGGTCACACTCCACAAAGTGAACTAAAGAACAACCAAAAACAGTGTACCAAACAATAAAACAATTTCCAGAGCTCACCAAGCACTAAGAATGGATTTTTGTCTTACAAGATCTTATAATATAGGAGGTAATAGATAGAGTCCTCAGAAGTATACCTTCAGAGTCTTAAAGACTACATTCCCCCCAAAACTTAAAAGCAAACCTCAACTGGATCAAACAGATTCCAAGTAACTTACCTGCCTGCCAAAACAAAGCCCAAAAATATTTACAGGAATTCAACATAACCGGGCAACCAACAACTTAAATACAATGTCTGGCATCAAGACAAAAATTACCAGGTATGAAAAGAAAAGGAAATATGATCAATAAGCAGGAAAATGCCAATCAATAGAAACAAATCTAGAAATAGCAGAATTAATGGAATTAGCAGACAAGGACATTATATGTTTTTTTTAAAATATGCTCCATATGCTCAAGAAGATTAGAGGAAAGCACAAACATGATGAAGAGAGAAACATAAGATATGAAAAGGATTCAATTATATTTAGAGAGATTTTTCAGCCACTTCACAACAGAAGACGTACGAATTGCCAATAATCTTATAAAAAGGTGCTTGACATCATTTGTTGTCAGGATAATGCAAATTAAAACTACAAAGTGGGATACCATTACACATTCAATGGAATGTCTAAAATTTTAATACTTTACAATATCAAGGATTAATGAGGATGTAGAACAACCAACCAATAATATACTGCCAGTGAGGATGTAAAATGGTATCACCACTGTGGAAAACAGTCTGCCAGTTTCTCATAAAATTTAATTTGTACTCACCATATATCTCAGTAATTCTACTCCTAGATATTTAACAAAGAAATAAGAACATACCACTATCTAAAGACTGGTGCATTTATGTTCAAAACAGCTTTGTTCATAATAGTTTGAAGTTGGAAACAACTCAAATGTCCATCAGCAAGTGAATGAATAGACAAAATTTAGTGCTTGCACACAACTTTATGACATGCAGTCATAAAAAGAATGATCTCCTGATGCACACAACACCATGGATCGATTTCAAAAAAAATAATATGATGAGAGAAAGAAGCCAGAACAATCCATTCACAGAAATATCTAGAAAAGGGAAATTAAATCTATAATGACAGAAAGCACATTAGTGGTTGCCTGAAGTTAGAGGTTGTGGGGGAGGGGCTGTCTGCAAAGGGGCACAAGGGAATTTTTCAAAGTGACAGAACTTTTCCATAGCTTGATCGTGGTGGTGGCTACATATTGGTATATAGTTGTCAAAACTCATGAACTGTGAATTTAAATGTGTAAATTGTATTGAATACAAATTACACCTTAAAAAAGTATTTTTGTAAAAAGACATGGGGAACTCACAGAATATCTAAGAGGACTGAAGCAACAGAATAGGAGACTACACATCCAAGAACAAGGATTTGCATTTAAAAGGGTCATGCAAAGACAGGCTTAAATTCAAGGCTGAGCCCACTAAAAGATTATAAGTCATCCTTTCTTTTTATCATCACCCCCCAACACACACACACACCCCAACCACTTGACTGTGGGCTCAGCAGACTTGGTAGGAGAGCATACAGAGGCTATCAGAAATTTCCTGTGGTGGGCCAAAGGAATCAATGTCTAAGAAATAAGGATTGACATTGAATTTGCTGTTTCTTGTTCTGCATACCAATTAACACACTAGCCCCCAAATCCCAAAATCACCCCAGTGAAACCACTGAAAATCTATTACTCACAATACTGATATGTGAATGGTACTTTGGAGGAAATGGGAGATGTTCACTTTGAGAACAGAGGTAGAGAGGGAACAGTAGTTGAAGTTATTAAGATGGGGAAAAGAGTTTGGAGCAGAGATTTGAAGTGTCAGGAGGAGAATGTAAACTCCTCCCAAACCTTTCTTGAGAATCCACAGAAATACTAGCAAGGTGCTGGGTTTCTCCTTTTATCTGACAGGAGTCTGAGGGCTTTACTATTACTATTACTTATGGAAGGCATGACTCCAAATATTTGAAAAACTAGGAGACACAAAGTAACATTCACACACTATTTTATTTAATCTTCACAACCCTCCTATGAGGTAAGGTATTATATTCTCCACTTTATAGATGAGGAAACGGAGACTCTCACAGGTTGAGTAAAAATCAAAGCTATAGAGCCAAGTGGGTATGCCACAGTCTTAAGCTGCTACACATTGGCTCCATGAAGGGTCTCCCGTAAGTAAAATCAACAAATAAATAAATAACTATAAGTAATATCAGCAGAAAAATGAGAACTACAATAGACATAGATCAAGAAATGACAGTAGGGAAACACCCAATTTTGCTAGGCCGGTCACAGAGGAGGAAATTATGGTCACTTGATTTTCTTATTTTGTAGAATATTTGTGGAGCAACTAATAATTGCTCATAAGGAAATATTAACCCCTAAGTATATGTTTTATTTGTAATCAGTAATAGCTTCCCTTATTATAAGTATTAAACATCAAAACAAATAGTACTTCTAGTAGGACATTTAATGAAAATTCTATGATAAATTGTGATATATCCATTTATTATATGAGCATTTATTTAAGACCTACTTCAAGGTACTATCTAGATAGACTAGATAGATGTGATAAGACATGGTTCTTATTCAAAATAAAGTTTCCCAAATTACATTTTATTGCTTATGTTATTTTAAAAGACAGCTACTCAAACACTGCCGATTAGATAGATAGATAGATAGATAGATAGATAGATAGATAGATATAGATAGATCTTACTAGAAAATGTTTGCTAGTGAAAATGTAACCAAGATGATTTTTATGTGTTTCTTTATTATTCAGTTTGACTTAAAACAATCAGCTTGTATAGTTATCACTTGATGAGTAACCTTCCAGATTTCTTTCTGTGAATACACACATGAATGTGTGCATGTATAATGTGTATGTGTGTGCATAAATGAAAGCTCAAGAAGCTGCCATTGAGAAGTTGTGAGTTGCTTCTAAGTCTCTCAGTAATAATGACCCGTAACCTTGGAAAGATCTTTATTCTTGGCTAAATCTCATCAGTAGACTATTTTAATCATGTGATATAAGGTAGAAGGTAAAAGTGGCATTTCCAGGCTTGGCCAAATAATATTCCTGGTATGCAGAATTCAAGGACAGCAGAGAAAGATGCTTGAATTCACATTAAAAGACCAAGCGATGCCCTGTATGAAAGAGATTGAGACTGTGATGGTGATTGAGATTCTCCATCTTTTAGGATTCGACACAAATAGAATATCTTGGCAGCACTGAGGAGGTCCCAGCACAGCCTGACAGGGGCTCTGAAGAAGTCATTCAAGCTGACAACAAGTGCTGTGACTTCAGCTGAGGAAGGCAGGGTTTAATCATGCTGAGGGGCTGAAATTAGAATTCCTTCCCTCTTTAAAAAAGGTAACCTTATAATTTATCAACCTAATCTAGACACTTTTGAGAGTGAAATAGAATGTTATCTATGACTTTTGCATCGTTAAGTGTGGCTGTGTGTGTGGCTGCCAGTTACAGAGACTTACCGTGGGGGCCCAGGACAACTTGGGTGTGTCCCACCTTAACTGTTCATAGCACTTAGTGTGGGGGAGGTGAAGTTTCTATCACAACATTTTGAAAAAATCACTGTGGCTAGTTGAATGACCTGCATGAACGACAATAGAAGATGAAGCTAAAGTCAAGCCAAGTGCCGTTGCCTCAGCAAATCTGGGAGAAGGGAATTTTAATATAAGAAGAAATGGCAGCAGTAAATGGGGAATTTATTTGGAATGCTATATTATAGATACTTTATGCTCCATGGCTGACTTCAAGCCAAGGTAGCCTTTTCCAGAGCTACCAATTTCCTGTAGTGGTTGTGCAGTCCTCCAGCATCTAGGGGTCAGACCCATATTCATCCTGAGGTTTCAGCACTTAAAGTCACTCATCAGAGATCATCTCCCTGGTCTTTCAATATAAACTAAGTGTCTCAATTATAGTATAATGTCAGCACAAAAGGCATAGATAAAACCACAGAGAGGATTGTAGTGCTTAGAGAAGATATGTAAATTATGACGAGAGAGAGAGAGAAAGAGAGAGAGAGAAGATGGAAAACTCCAATATTTAAAGGGCTAGAGAAGAGAGAGGCTAAAGATTGGTGTCTGAAACTGTAATAGTTGACCTTTTCAAGTAATGGCTGTATATGTAGGAATCCTATTGAGTGCTTTCTCACATAAATTATTTTATCTATTATATATTTATTATGTAAGATATAATGCTACATACTGTTTATTTAGTTGTTAACAAGGCAGACACTTCAACTGTCACGGAGTCTGTATTATCTGGGGAAGAAAATGCCAAACAATTAGTTATACAATTTATAACTGTGACAACACTCAGATAAAATAATAGAGAATGCTATGAACACGGAAATAGGGAGCGTGATCTAGTCTAATAGATAGGGGAAAGACTTCTGGAAAGAATGTTAGAAAAGAAGTAATGTTAGAAAACTCTGAATAAATCTAGGATTTGCTGAGGGAGGAGATCAACTTCAATTGAGACACACTGATTTTGTGGATGCCCTATGACACACAAGTAGATGGATGGATATATGGCTGTGCATCTTAAAGAACAAGTCTAGCCAGAAAACAAATTTAAGAGTTATCGAATATAGATAAAAACTGAATCCATAGACATGGATTAAATAATTTTGGGAAAAGAATAGAACATAAGAAGAGGATTTCAAGAAACACCAACTATTTAAATAAAGCAGGATAAGCCAGAAAAGGTGACAGACCAGAGAGATAGAAGAAAAACCAAGAGTATGATTCCAGGAAACCAAGAGAGGAGAATGTTTTAAAGATAGAGTGATCAAAATTATTGAGTATTTGAGAGTTCAAAAAAGATGAGAATGAAAAATGTGGAGGATTGAATGACACAGCTGCACATCGTACTGGAAGAACCATTTCAGCAAGCAGTAAGACTGAAGATTTTTAGTTCCATGGACTAGGATAAGAGTTCAGCAAGTATTGTTTTCTATTTTATTTGCACATCTGCCTTATGAGGAGGATGCTATTATTACCACTACTTTACAAATGGTGAAACTGGGGTTTTGAAAGGTTAAGAAACTTGTCCAAAACATCACAGTGAGTAAGTAGCAGAAGCAGAATGCAAACTCTGCACTACAGAGTGGTGTCCTGAAATCCAAGACAAGATTTCAAGAAAGCATTGATAAACATGTTAAGTGATGCAGGGAGAAAAATTGAATGATAAATGAAAAAGATTTGTTGAATTTAGTCATTAAGAATTCAGTGGAGACATTTAGCAGAATGTATCCATTTGTTGAGTGGTACTGAAGCCTGATTGTAACGATCAATTAAAAAAATTGGACATGATGAAATAATCAGTGAGTATAGACTACTCTCTAAAGTTATTTGTGTCTGTGTGTGTGTTGGGGGCCGGGGGGCGGGGGCAAAGAGAAGAAAACATGGATAATGGCATGAGAAGGAGAATGGGTAATGGAAAAGTTTCTAAGATGGAGGATACCTAAGCATACTTAGAGGTAGAAAAAGGGAAAGAAATAATGATTCAACAGAAGAGGTGCTAATAGATTGGGCAATGTCCTACATGTGGCTTGAGGGTATGAGATCAAAGTGATGTAAAGTGGAACCTCAAGAGTGGAATACCTTCTCCTTTGAGGCTAGAAGAAAGAGGGGAAGGATGTTCATGATTTAAGGCAAAGGAATAAACAGTTGATTTTCCCTGTAAAGGAGGAGGTTAGAATGTCTTCAGATGCTGAGGGATATGAGGTCAGGTTTTAGGGATTTAGTACATTGGTTAAAATGGTAATATGACATTGGTGGTGAGGGGGAATGTGTTATTTAAAACAGATGAAGTATGAGAGAACTAACAAATAGCCCCTCCTTTCTCAACATAGGTTTGAAAATAATTGACAAATTGACATGTAAAAGTCAAATAAATAGAGATTAAAATGTTCCCTTTATTACTTTGTGAGAGCATGCCTTACTTAGGTCAGAAAAATGAAGAAAGAAAAGAAAAGAAAAGAAAAGAAAAGAAAAGAAAAGAAAAGAAAAGAAAAGAAAAGAAAAGAAAAGAAAAGAAAAGAGAAAAGAAAAGAAAAGACAAGACAAGACAAGACAAGACAAGACAAGACAAGACAAGAAAAGAAAAGAAAAAGAGAGAGAGAGAGAGAGGGAGAAGGAAGGAAGGAAAGAAGGAAGGAAGGAAGGAAGGAAGGAAGGAAGGAAGGAAGGAAGGAAGGAAGGAAGGAAGGAAGGAAGAAGAGCGAGCGAGCGAGAGAGAAAGAAAGAAAGAAAGAAAGAAAGAAAGAAAGAAAGAAAGAAAGAAAGAAAGAAAGAAAGAAAGAAAGAAAGAAAAGAAAGAGAAAGAGAAAGAAAGAGAAAGAAAGAAAAAAGGCTTTGTAATACCTAGAAGCTTAGATTTAGACTTACCCATCCAGTCAGAGGCAGCCTGAACAACCTCACATCTGGAGTACTTGGAGACTGTGCAAGTATGGGGTACTGTCCCCCTCCTTATTGCAGAAATCACATGTGTGCAATGGAGTGGCAGAAATAGAGAGGGATCAGAGACAGGGTGAAGTTCTGGGACAAGGAGAGGCTCCAAAATCACTGAGGGTAAGGGATGGCACACAAATTTTAATAACTATAAAACTGTGCTTACATTTTGACTTGGAACATCCTTAAGGACCATGGAAAGCTTGTTTTCCAGGGGCTGTGAATAAAACATATAGGCCACTCTCTAGCAGAAATCTCTGAAACTTCCTCATTCCCATCTGCTTTTCTAAGAACACAGCCTGCTTCATTTAATTTATACATAATGGCTTTCTAATTATTAACTCAAGTGCCTTGCCTGAGAGGTTTCCTTAGAAACTGCTTCAGAAACAGTTTAATGTTACAAAAATCTAAACTTATAATAGCAAACTGAGTAGAAATTAAAAGAAAATAAGTTGGTGTCATTATTAGAATAAAATGTGTAATTGGACCTATCAACCGTCATGGAGTCTAAGCCCCTGCCTCATGTGGCTGAGATGTATCTTCCCATGTATTCAAAAAACTTTGCAAGAGAGAATAAGGATGTCTAAGATTTTTTCCTCCTTTTCCCATTTGGAAATGTTTGCATTTAAAAAAAAAAAAAAGTCTACCCAAAGAAGAAACTCAGAGCATTCATACATACATTTAAACTCTTTTGGCACATTTTACTCACCAATTACTGTGCTAAGACAGCAAAAGCACTAGGTCTCAAAAGCACTTCACTGCAAACCTTGAACTTCTCTCATCCTTCTAAAAAAAGATTAAGTATTCAGAGCTCTGTAACAAAACAAAACAAAAAACAACAACAACAACAAAAAAGCAAGTTAGTATAGCAGAAGGCTAAAGAATTTGCCTTCAAATTCCAGCTCCACCACCGATTATGTTATGTGACCTTGGGCAAACTACAAAAACTCACCAGTCAAGGTTTCATCATTAATAAAATAATAAAAGTGGTACCTAGTTGAGAGGTTTGAAGATTAAATGAAATAAAGCACTGTGTAAATCATAGTATTTATGCATTCCTCTTTTCCAGTTATTCAAATTTAAAAATTTATTAAACTCCTACTATATACACGCTAGTCACCATACCAGGGACTAGGAATGCACAAATAAAGATGATACAGATGGTGCTCTCTACATACTCACAGTTTTGTCCTCTTCTCCATAACCATTATTAAACTGGTTAGTAACTTTACAACTACCAGGCTCTTGAGTAGAACACTCATAAAAATAAATTTCAGATAATAATAATAATCCCACGAATGACTCTCAATTTTATTTATCCAGAGTTTTTAGGATATATATTTGGATAAAGCTTTGATTATGTACGTAAGAGATTAATAAAATTTAAAATATGAATGATGGATTAACACTGCTTGAGCTTAATCTAAGGATGAACTGAGAGCTCTCTCTAAATGATGGAACTCTGAATATTTATATTTAAAAATATAAAAATAACTGGCACTATGGTTCTTTTCTATTTATTTAATGAATATTTTAAAAGCTATATATCACATTTCCTCTGATTCTTTGTCTACAGGGAGAATTCAAAGTAGAGAGAACTTTCTGGCTAGCACTACAGAAAATTTTGAAACCTATTCAATTTTGTCCCTCTCACCCCTCAGCCTCATCTCACCCCTCATTAAACCTTTAACTGGAAACCTTTCAAAATTGATAAAATATGCTGTTAACATCCCTGAAATAAAAACAGCAAACGGTTCTCAAATGAAAGCAATGTGCCCTACTGACAAGAGTTTCACTATAATGTAATTAAAAATAGTTACTCTTTTTTTCCTCATTGTAGACAGGAAATCACTAGCAGAACAAGCATCAGCTTCAGATTTACTTAAAGATAACACACCAGTGAAGTATTCAAGAGGGTTTGGCTCCCTTAATGATTAACACATTCTATGACATTCCTTCAAATGATGAAGAAATACTACCTAGCATCTTATTGCTTCTGTAGTTCCTGCACATAAAACATCCCTGTCCCCTGAAACAGAGTTTCTTTCACTCTTTTTCCTGTTCCTTTCCCAACTGTATTTTTATATATGCTCCCAATCACATTTATCTTTCAACACTGTACCACTGTATGAGAAGGCAAAGAGAAGAAACCTTAAGATGGATATAAATTGAATATATGAAGGGAGAACTCCTGGGAGAAAAAAAGAACATTCATAACTGGTACATACAAGGGTATGACTATATGTGTATAGTATACAATTGAGAATGCAAGTATACAAAATGTAATATTTAATTTTAAGTCAATGACAAAGAGCAAGCTCAAGTACTTGTTATTCGACATAAATTTAAAACAAAGGAAAATCATCATTCCGTTTTTAAACATCAAAAGAATGAATTATTAATAAACTAAAAGCCTACTTGTGAGACAAAAATCACAAAGTTTAAAGGAAAGGGCTCAAATATTCACAAATCCTCCCACCTGTCTCTTTATAGTCTCATATATACTATTATTGTCACATTAAATACCACCTATTCTGTTATAATGTGATCCTTATGCTCTGAAGAAACCTTAGTTTTCCAAAATCATCCTATATAAACAATCGTTTCAGTGGAGGGAAAAAAAATTGGGAGCTAGAGAATTTCAGAGTCTTAATAACAAATTTAGTTCTCCTTCAGGACTTTCAGTAATAAAGTTGACTTTTTAATGGCTAAGTACATAGCTATAAATGGAATTTCCAATTCTTGATAATTACTAACTCGAGCAAAAGATATTATTTTTATATGATTGCACTGATTAGCACAATATTTCTTATATTTTAATAACTGTTTTTCCCATCGTATGAAGAACAAATCGCAAAGTCTGTCAAAATAAGCTGCTGTAAGCCAAAAGTTTTTTCACCCTTACTTTCTGGATTCTAGTTTTTCATTATGATTTATTGCATTATAACCATATGTTTGATATAGTATAAGTCATATTCCTTTATTAATCATGCTTTTTAACTTAAGAAAACTGGCATATTTCAAAATGAGTATTATCAAAAGAGTTAAAGTATAAAAACCATCACCTTACTGATAAAGTCTCTCCTTTTTCCACAATGGCCACAGAATTTAAAAATATGAAAGATATCTATATACAAGGACATTTTAAGTGAAACTCCTACTCTGGACTAGGAAATAGATCATATGATATATACACTCTCTTTCTCAAGGTGTAATCTGGAAATCAATATCACTAAAAATCTAGAACAGTGTTAGAATGTTTGCAATTTACTTTAAAATAATTCCATAGAGACGATGTGGTACAATGAATGTGCCAGTTAGTTTAAGTTTCAACTCTAAGGTAAGCAATTACTCTACAATATAAATTCAGACTACAAGTATAGTTTGCCAGTATTATTTCAGAAAGGCCACACTCTAAGGTGCTCAATACTGGCATTTTGGTTAGCCACATCTCAGTCAACAGCTGAGGCTTCACTCACTAGCAAAGAAGTATCAGAAATGATTCTTATTGGAGAAATTACTGGTTTCTTATTTAGTGAGATGAATGTTAGATACAAGCTCAAGGTATTCAATACATGAGGATTAGCTAAAATATTTTCATGGCCCTTCCTAAATATACATGAACAGAGACTAAGCATCTTGGACTCTCCTGACCTGCACCCTTACAGGTAATGGTCAGGCTTGATCCTTAAAGGTCCTGCTTGGAACTCTCACATCAGGAGTAATTCAGCTGCCTTCTCCCTGCCTCTGTCCTGACTGGTGTGTGTCTTGAGCAAATCATTCTTGTAATGGGGTGGCTGAAGCATCTGGAAGGACACAGAGCTGAGATTTCATCGAGCTTACCAAAAACTTTTTTTGTTTTGTTTTTAAACTGTTTCATGCCTATTTTCTAAAAGTTTATTTAATAAATACTTTTTTTTGTTCTGCTAATTGCTTTCATTATAACCTAGTAGCCAGGTTATAGGAGAGTAACTTAGAATACGTTCCCAACAAAAAGTATTATAAGTAGTTACGTGTAATCTAAAAGTTTATGTGCTGGTTTCCAAGCTAAAGTTTCTGTATAATATTGAATAAAATCTTTTTAAAAAATAAAAGATATCTATTCCGTTAATCCTGGTGAGGGCTGTTTAGGAGGAAAAAGAGATGAGTGAGCTTAGACACAGAAGATGATCTGTAGTTACTTTGTGGAAGTAGTCCTTGGACTAAAAAATTATGAAAATTATTAATCCAGAATAGTTTCTGGTTCTTTCACTTGGATAATGACAATATTCTCAGAATAACAATTTATTTCATGGGTTAGGTAAAAAAAAAAAGTGATGAACAGAGTAGCACAGAAAAACTACTTGAGGAGACGCATGAAAAATTCAGTAGATAAAAGGGTGGTTTTTTAAAATTATTATTTGATTTTGAATCTTCAACAAATCTGTTTCTAAACCATCTGTTACTTAATGCTTATGAGACATGGACAACCATGCAATTGAGTGAAACAAACTGGGTATAATATCAAAGGACCGAGGTGAACTAAAAAGCACATGTCTTATAAAGTGGAAAAAAAAAAAAAAAAAGGAACACTGCTCAGCTCCCATCAAATAGTGGCCGGATTGTCCAATTTTTCATGAGAGGCCAAAAATTTATATTTGGTGTAAAATCTTCTAAACCTCATAGGTTTACTATTAATACTATACAGTAAAGCGTTCACTCAACAGGTCTGGACTGACTCTCTTTCCCTTTGCTTGACTCCTGAAAGGTAACCTCTAAGTCCCTGGAATACCCTGCCTGATAAGAGTGTTTTGTTTACTTAAGGGCCTTGGACCACACCAGAGAGTCTATGCTCACAATTTGATTTATGGTAGGAACCTAGGGCCATGTGATATCAGCTTGACCTATAGAGGGACTAGAGAGTAAGTTCAGCCACATGAGCAGTCAGTTACATCTATCTGACCAACTAAGAAAAACACTAGACACCAAGGCTCAGGTGAACTTCCTGGTTGGCAATACTCATACATCATTGTTGAGAAAATTAAGCCCTCTCTCCATGACTATTTGGGGTGAGACAAATAGAAGCTTGTGCTGGGCATCTCCTGAACTTTGCCCTGTGCATCTTTTTCCATTGCTAATTCTAATCTTAAATTCTTTTTTAATAAACTGTAACTATGAGCTTAACAGGGTTTGTCTATTGTTCTGTGAGTCCTTCTAATGAGTGATTGAACCCGAGGGTAGTTTCAGGGAATCCCAAATACAAATACTGATTTTAAAAATACCAAACAAACCAACTATGGGCTATATTTGCATGCAGGCCATCAGTTTGCACCTTTTGATCTCTAGTTCCAACTTTAATAAGGCAAGTATTAAAAATAATCAAATGCAGGTGATAAAGCAGAACACTAACATATGAGTGGGCACAGAGAGTATAGCTGTTTGTTGATTGGCTGTAAGAGAAAATTTTGGAAATAAATTCTAAGAAATTTAAATTGGATTGAACTCCCTGGAAATTAACATTTTATTTTCTCTGGGAAGGCACTAGAAGAATTCGAATTTCTGTAGCCTTAAACGTCATATAGAGATGAATGTTCTATATTCAATCCTGAAATTTGCCTCTGTCTTCTTTTCTACATTGATTCATAAATACCGATGATGTTACTATTTATGTCAACTGCTGCTTGGTTGCTTCTTTCTGGGCCTTAAAAGAATATCAGTCATAGTAATTCTAAGATCCCACAGTACTGCAGCTTAAGCAAAAACTAGAATAAACAGCACATAAAAAGTGTGAAATCAGTTTAGTTAGTTCAATTTAATAAATATCACTTAAGCATTCAATCTTATCTAAAGGCCAATGTGAGGTGCCAGAGACACAACAATAAATAAAACACAGTCTGGTCTTAATGAAGTTTGGGAAGCAGGAGGAAGAAAATGTTCCTGTGGAAGGAGAAATGCTAACCCAATGAAAAGACACTCTATTCAAAATTTAAAAATCTGCTCCTTTCTCTAACCTCTGGCAAAGGTGAAAGTTTTTTCCCAGAACAATCTCAAAGACAACTTTGAACATACCATTCTCATTCCTAGAGTAACTCAAAACAATGGTTAACAGGTCAGGGAGTCTTTCTCAAAAGCAGGTAATGTTTTGAATTGGCCCCTTGGCTACTTCCTGAAAAATGGAGGGAGCACCTTCACTCATCAGACTGTTGTTTTCTCTGCTCACCCTGACCAACTACTTTTTCCCTGCATTTAAATATTTTGGAAGAGTTAAAAAGTTTTACTCTCTACTCCAGAGTTTTATATTAGATCTTTCCCATCTTAAAAAGTGTTATTGAAAGTCTCATTCATCATTTTATTCATCATTTTTTTTTCCAGGAGATAAAGTATCAATCTCTCTCTGAGGCTGCAAAGTAGATAAATCAGTTATAACCTTGGCCCAACACAAGGAAGAAATGCATAGGCAAGAGATCAAGTGGGAAGCTGACGAATGAATGAGCTGTGAAGTGAATTTAAGAAACTTCACTGTTCCTGCTTTAGGAATTTGGCGATATGGTGTCATTATAAGCAAATATGCCATCTGTGTCATTTCATAATAAAACACTTCTTTTTTTAAGGCATATTTAGCATTTGGATAGCCCTAAAACTCTTAAGGTATGGAAAACAGAATAAATAAGCAATAAAATGTCATCCTGTGGAGGAAAAACCTATTTTATACAAGCTATAGCACTACACAGACTATTTTTACACTATGTTATACCTTAATAAATTATGTAAATTTCATTTGGACCTCAGAGTAAAGGAAACCTTTATTATTTATTATGTTTATCAGTAAATTTGAACAACTGCTTCATTTCTCTATTGGTCTGTAAAATGAATGTCTTATCCTTACTTTTGCATCAAAGACAATTACCAAATGAACAAACGTAAAAGATACATATGATCTTTATATAGAACAATCTAAGAGGATATTTATTTCCTGAAAAATGCCATAATATATTGAAAATTTGCTGAGGACAATAGCAGCAAATGAACAAAGATGGGAGAAATAAGAAAGAGAAACAGCAAGCAGATAGGGGATGCAGAGATTTATAATGAAACAGAGATTACATAAAGATTGGGACATCAGTGAACCCATGGGTCTCTAAGGACTGTGAAGATAGGGCCCTAGTGAAAAGCATCATTTGGGAGGGAATGTTTCTCTATAACACTATGCCCAACATTTACTCAAAGGGGAGACATTTTTTTCCAAGCAACTTAACTAAAAAAATCCAAAGTCATTTTAGCTTTTCAAAATAACATACTTTACTTCTTATTGGAATGAAACTTTTATTTTTCTAATTCTATTATCTTCCATAAAATTAAATCCACTCAATGTTTTATCTTACATTATTATCACTGTCTATTGGCAAAAAAGTAACTATATAACTACAATGTCCTTTTTTACTTTCTTTATAGTATGTGATGGTTAATTTTATGTATAAATTTGACCGGACCTCAGTGCCTAGATATTTAGTCAAACATTATTCTGGATGTTTCTGTGAAGTTTTTTGTTGTTGTTGTTGTTGTTGTTTAATGACATTGACATTTAAATTAGTGGACTTTGGGTAAAACAGATTACCCTCCAAATGTAAGTGGGCCTCATCCAATAAGTTGAAGGCTTTACTAAAACAAAGACAGACACCACCACTGCCACCACCCTATTCCAACCAAGAAGGAATTCTGCTAGCAGATTATCTTTGGACTCAAACTGAAACCCTTCCCTTGGTTCTCCGTCTGGTGGCCTATCTACCCTGATGATTTTGGACTTATAAAGCCTCCACAGTCATGTGAGCCAATTCTTTAAAATAAACACATCTTATTGGTTCTGTTTCTATGGAGAAAACTGATTAATATATAGTATATATACATCCCCTTCTATCTGAATCGATGTATTTCCTAAATTCAGAAAAGAGAATTCAAATGGAGAAAGGAACTTATATTTAAACCAGAATAAATATTAGAAATCATCTAATTCTCTGGTGTTCATTTTTTTAAAGCTATACTGCTATTTCTTGAAATGAAATATAATACAGAATCCACTACTGAAATAAATAAAAGAACTACGCCAGTTAAAACAAGAGCAGGCATCCAAAGCCACCTCCCTGACTCCTGACTTACCTCCAGAACAAAACTGGGGACCTCCAAGGATGATCTAGGATTCTATAGCATGAAATCCACTCATTTGAATTGCAAATGTTAAAAAGTAGAGCCTGAGAAGGAAGAAGAGAGATTTGCCAAAGGTCTCAATACTAGCTAATGGAAGTTTGAAGATTGAATTCAGTTCTCCACCTTCTAATACAGTACAACATTCTTTCTGCTATTTTACACTGCCTCTCAAGCTTTGTATAACTTTGAAATGTCTTTTAATTAAGAAGCCATAAGTTTAGGTCAACCCAGAAATTGTATTTAAATTGTTTAAGAAATACTATTTTCCATTTTTCATATATGGAATAATAAAACTGTTTTTCGCATTTGTAAAAGTTGAGTAGGGTATAAACTGTAAGAGTAAAGACAAAGTTGAAGACAGTAACAGAATGACTTTGTGAAAATTCAAATAATAAAATATAATATTTAAATATAAAATGCAATAATAAAGCATGAGAAAAATTTATTAACCAGCAAAATATCTGTAAAAGGTATACAACATTTTTCTGGGTTAATTATAGGATTGTAGTGAAAAAACTTCATATTAATAGTAAAGTCCACTATCCATTTGAGTTAACATACTCCATAGGATCACACTGAGGAGGAAGAGCCAACAGACTAAAGAACAAAGTTCTGAATGCATTTCCTAAAGTTCTGTGTAGACTTCTATAGAATGTATACCACTCTATGGTCTATAAAAGACTTCCAAAAACATTATTTTCCCTATTATTTATTTCTTTTTAGATATTTGTTATTAGCTTATTTTAAACTACTTGTTTTAAATTTAAGTTATAAAATTATTAGTCAAAAGAATCAAAATACATGATAAAGATCATTTCACACAAACTGAGGTATTAGTTTTATATTGCTACATTACAAATCACTACAAACTCAGCAGTGTAAAACACGATACCCGTTTATTATCTCGCTTCTGTATACAAGAAGTCTAAGTACCTGGAGACTCTGCTTAGAGTTTCATAGGCTGAAATCAAGGTGTTGGCCATAAGGAATTTTTTTCTGGAAGATCTGGGGATAATTCACTTCCACGATCATTGAGATTATTGGTAGAATCCAGTTCCTTATATGCGTAGGATAGAAGTCTCCATTTATTTGCTGGCTGTTGGCCAGAGTTTGTTCTCAGCAACAAGAAGCAATTCTTACTTTCTGTATGCAGCCCCTTCCAGCTTTGAAGTCATTCATAGTGCACCAAATCCTTCTTGTGCTTTGACTTTGACTTCTTCTGCCACTAGCTAGAGAAAACTTTCTGCTTTTCAAGTGCTCATGTCATTGATTAGGTCTACCCTGATGGCCTCTCCTTTGATTAATTCAAAGTCAACTGATTAGTAGCATAAATTTCATCGGCAAAATACCTTTGTAGGGTAACATAATCACATGTATAATATCTTATCATATTTCCTAGTCCTAGGGATTAGGGCAAGAAATGTTGGGGGAGCCATCTTTAGATTTCAGTCTACCGCAGCTGATATCTGCAATTAAAACAACTGCTTTGCCACTCTTCCCCAACAGAAAAAGTCCTTCAGAACAGTGGTCCTCGACCTTTTTGTCACCAGAGACCAATGCTCCTATGAGAATCTAATGCCCAATGATCTGAGGTGGAGCTGAGGTGGTGATGCCAGCCTCATCACCTAGGGAGCAGCTGCCAATAGAAATGAAGCTTCACTCACTGGCCTGCCGCTCACCTCCTGCAGTGTGGCCTGGTTCCTAACAGGCCATGAACCGGTACCAGTCTGTGGCCCCGGGGTTGGGGACTCCTGCTTTAGGAGACTTAATTTCACCTCTCCAACACTGTCATTTCCCTCTCCCCCATGAGGCTTTGAAATGCTTTCACTCTTCCCCACTCCCTTTTCTTAGGCTTTATGGGCATGTTTTAGTGTTTATTTGAATATCCATTCGTGTGTTCTCTGTGTTTCAGCCATCCTGAATTAACACCGTTATTTATTTCCAGATCGAATATATTCATCCATTAAGATTTAATTGCCATCTATCTTATTTCACTGCAGTATCCCTATTGTCAACAACTATTTGGCACATATTATCCACACAATAAATATTTGTTGAATACATGAATAAATCTGTTCATATGACAAGGATCATTATTCATTATTTATTCCTGTTCTTTTCATCTTTCTTCTGGCTTGAGTTCTTAATTTGGGTTTATTTATATTTTACCTAGACTATCTCAAGTATTTTTCTCAGAGGTGTTACTTAGATGACTCTGCTTTGTCACCTATCCTTGAATATCTTCATACAGGTGAATAATGCCTTGGCTGGATATGGCTTTCTTGAGGTATTATATTTTTTCTCTGATGTCATTCAATTGTCTTTTAGTTTCCTTTCTTTACAAATGGATATTTTAGTGGTATTATGATTCTTTTTTTCTCATTACATAATTTAATCTTTCTTCCTGGACTATTATAAAACATTTTTCTTTATCCATTAGAGTTTAAGCATTTTACCAGAAAATAACTAGGTGTACATCTTTTCTCATCAGTCTAGCCTGTAACCCTATGACAGCTTTAAATATGCAGACTGAAGATTTAACTCAACCCTGAGAAATGTTCCCCTAGAATTTAACTACTGTTTCTCTTCCATCTGTTCTCTTCTCCCCTTCTGAATACCTATTACCCATATGTCCAGTTCCTGGATTTACCCCTCCAATCTTTTATCTTTTCCCTCATAATTTCCAACTACCTTTTTGCTCTGTGTTTTGACATTATTTCTTGTACTTGGTTTTCTGGACCACTAACTTGTGTCTCAATAGGGACTGAATATTTTTATTATCTAATCATGTGTTTAAGCTACAAGAAGTGTTTTCTGTGTGCAGCATGTATTCTTATCATTTAATTCAGGTGTTCATCTGTCTCTTCCCCAGTACTTCTCATTTATTTTCTTCTCACTATTCTGATTGGGTGAATTTCATTGCCCTGTCATTAAATTCACTGATCCTTTCTCCTGCTTTATGTTGTCTATTGTTGAGCCTCTCTAGTGTATTTTTTAGTTCAATTATTGTATTCTTCATCTCTGTGACTTCTATTTCTTATATTTTCTACCTCTTCATTGAAGTTCTCACTGTGTTCATCCACTCTTCTCCTGAGTTCGATAAGCATCGTTATGGCCATTACTTTGACCTCTTTATCAGGACATTACTTATCTCTGTTTCATTACAATTTTTTTCTGAGGTTTGGAACATATTTCTTTGTTTCTCCATTTTTGCTTGACTCTCTGTGCTAGTTTCTACTTATTAAATAAAATAACCACCTCTCCCAGTCTTGAAGGAGTGACCTAATATAAGACATAAACCTTATCATTCAACCCTGCCCTAGCTCTTGGATGTTTCTTAAATCTTTTTGATTGGTCAAGCAGTGCAGCCTATTTTATTTTTCTGTGGCTCCTAGCAATTAAGTGTGTGCCAAGACCAGTCAGTGTCTCAAGGGCAGAATTTTAGTCAGCGCATAGATTCAGGATGATTGAAAGACAAACCCTCAGCCAGCAGCTTTTAAAGTATGCAAATATATACAGTCCTGTGAGACCTCAAGTACAAGTCTTGCTGGCCACCAGAGCCAGGAGATCTGGTGGTATCTCTTGGGTGGCAGTGGTAAAAATTGAAGTTCCAGATGATTGTATAAGCACCTTTCTGGGAGATACCAGCAAGCTATAGTAAAGCAGACAGAGTATGCAAAGATGGTGTCCCTGGCCTACATTCCCCAGAGAACTTCAGTAGGCCTCTAAGATGTGTGCCAAATCTGAAGCCTGTCCCTCGGACTGAAGCTCCAGGACAAGAAAATAGGCCTCTTTGACAGAAAGATTGGGAGTATTTTAGTCCTCTGTGCAGTGTTTTGGGGTGGTAGCCTGCCAAGAACTGTCTCCAATTGTTATAGTCCCATGACGCCCAAGATCGCAAGCACTCCTGGCCTCCAGAGCCAAGCGATCAAAAAAACAGAACACCAGATAGGAGCAAAAGCTCCCTTCTAGAAGGTACTGGCATTCTGGAGTACGGCAAAGGGGGAGCACAAAGATGGTGCCCACTGGCTGGAATGGGGCAGAGGGAGAGTGTGTAGATAGGGCCCTCAGTGAAGAAGAATGAAAAAGAAAAAGATGGCACTGGCCAGCTAGAGTGTGAAGAGGATAGTTGTAGCTGGAATGAAGCATGGGGACTTCTTTTTCTCTCTATGTTTTCTCTTTTTCTTATAGGCACCTACGAGAAAAAAAACAAAACAAAACAAAACAAAACAAAAAACAAGAAAACAAAGAAAAATTAAAAAAAGAAAATGCTGTCACCTGCTGGCTAGAGAAAGCCAGAGGGAGAGTATAAAGATGGTGCTCACCAGCCAGCAGGGCCCTAGATATGTGCTAAATTAGATGATTGTCTCTCAGGCCAGCACTTTAAGATTGGCAAAAGAGCCTCATCCGCGCAAAGTCTGGGTGCCTCTCTATTGGCTGCCTTTGCACTGAGCCACAGGATGAGTGAGTCCGAGTTCCTGAGCCCTTTAAGAGCCATTTCTTAAATCGTAGCCTTTTTGGTCTCATGGACATCAAACGCCCTTGATTTTCAAAGCTAGAAAGCCTTTAGGAGCTCATCTCTTGGGTGCAGGTCTTAAAAGATGAGGTGTCCAACCTGAGGTCCAAACCCTTCATTTCTCAGAATCAGAGCTGGGGATGGGTTTGTGGCGAAACTGCATCCCACCTTCTCCTACCTGCTTTTGTGTGGGCCTTCTCTTATTCACCAGATGCATAGGAGTTGCTCAGAGAGTTTTTAGGGTTGTTTTTTTTTTCCCCCTAGAGGAAGTTGTTCCATATATAGCTGCATATTCAGTGTGTCCGTGGAAGAAAGTGAGCCCAGGATCCTCCTACTCCGCCATCTTGAGCTGGAATCTCCTCCCCAGTACTTCTATTTTCGTATTTTCATGTTATGTGTTTTAATGGCTCAACCTGTTCCTTCTCTTTCTTCACAGCTTCTTTGGGACTTAGATTTCTTGTTCAGATAGCATAAAAGGCAGTGAGACTGACAGGCAATAAGAGGCAAAAGTATTTCAGGATCTGGGGCTTGTGAGAAAAGGCAGGGTCCCCGTCCTATGAAATTTTCCTTCAGTCTCCTACCCTGAATGTCAAGGCAGATGCAAATGAGCCTTTCAGGTCTCTCTAGGTCTGTGGACACTTAGGGAGGGGAGACCTAGCACACTCACTGAAATTTAGGTGGATGTTCCCCTAGGACTTTACCAGGATAAGTGCTCTGGCTTTCGAAAAAAGTGCTTACAAAGTGCTTTGTAATCCAAGCAAGCCTGGTACCAGTTTTCTCTAAAAGGACCCCACAGTGTCTAAAGCCTCACCTGCAACCCAGGGCCCACAGGCTCAGCAGATGCCTGGCCCAGCAAAGTCAAGTAGCTTCAAATTGGAAGTGGAAGAAAAGGAGCTGTGTTCTCATCTCTGCATTCCTAGAATCACTCAAACTTATTTATCACAGAACACTTTCACTGAAGGACAATTATCACCATCCTAGTAACCAATATTCAGAATTTGAGGTTTGCAGGACATTGGGAAATGTAGATAAGCATCCCCTCAAGGAGCACCTTTAATGTAAACTGACTTGTTTTGTACAAACAAAATTTTTATAATGCAGGCTTTGTTATCATATATATTTCAAAAACAGTGCTTTTGATAAACCAAGAAAGAAAATCACTGAAAAAATAAAAGTAAAACAAATGTCTGTAACTTTGCATGATCTTATCCACATATTTTGAAAACAATTTCACTATTTGGTAAGAATTCAAATGAAGGCATACACAAATTTAATACTCAGAAGAGAGAAAAACTGGCACGAGGGCATTCTCTGCTCGCCAAGCTGAAAGAATGTTATTGAAGATCCCTTACATAAATGTTCCTTGACCTTTGAGTGAACCAACAGGTCTTAAAAGTTGCATTAGCCAAAAAAAATCCCATAGCAAATAAAGTTTTTAGATGAATGCATCAGATTTTTTTCCCTCTTCAGTCTAAAAAGGAATTGCCATCAACCATTATTAGGCTCAGCAACTTAAAATTTTCAAGTTGTTTCTCAAAGACTATTGGAAGTCTGTGATATTGAGTGAACATTGTTCCAGTCCTAAAAGGAAGACAGGAGTCAAGTAGCTGATAAAAGTAACTTACATGCTTATCATAAGATTGCTACCTGAAACAACTTCTTCTCAAAATGGCCAGTCTCCATATTCTATGATCTTATAACTTGGGTGGTAGCTTTTAGGACACCTAACGGTAGGAGTTATTTTAAAATCTATTGCAGAAATGAAATGTTTCAAATAATATTTTATTTGAAAAAAATTTTTAAAGTGGCAATAATTGTGTTAAATTTCTACAATAAATAAGATTATTAGTCTAGAAGAAAAGATTAACAACTGATTATTCTGGGAGTTACAGAGCTTTTTCATTAATGCTTCGGTCACGTGTTTAAAAGGCACTGTCACATTTCCCAGATTGTCTTTTTTGTTCCCTGTTCTGCACAAGTGGAGCACAAGAACGCAAGGTGTTTAAGATTTTCAAAAGCATTTAAATGCATTTTTTCATTATTTATGAAAAGATATGAACCATTTTATTTTTTTATCTATCTGAATTTTAGAATGGTGTTTACAGAAATAAAACTTCGAAGTCATACCCCCATCAGGCCCAACTTTCTCCTCAAGCGTTAACTGACAATGTAATGACACATTTCCATACAAGTAACTAGGTTCTGAAGACAAATGTTAAACTTCAAAAAAAATTAAATAGTTCAAAAATTCTGGGAACATTGCAGAAAAGCTATGATTTTGTTTATTTAAGGCTTTAGAAAAAGATAAACATTGATGTGCTATAGAATTCTGATGGTGCTGTGAGAGGAAATGATTAACCACAGGCCAAAACTCACTTATAACACCAGCTTTGCCATTGTGTGGCTTAAGTAATTATTTATTCTCTCCTCCTCTGTTGGATATATTTAGCAGTTGCTAAGGATGAATTTGATTAAAAACAAATACTCTAAATCCAAAATACTTTCTGGAAATTTCACTAAAGTAAATAACAGAAACAAATGCCTTTCAACATGATGGCAGCTCCTTCCGATTTCTTCTGGCTTTAGTTGCCGCCCCACCCCCACCTCCACCCTGGTAAGCAGAACTCAGCAAAGGGGGTCTCTCCCTTCAGTGCCTCCACTTAACTGTCACTGCAGTCCAGAGGACAGCAACTTCCTTCCTCTCTACATTTGTTTCTTCCAAAAAAAGAAGATGCATGATGTAATGGTTAAGAGCTTTGGAACCAGGCAATCATGAGTTCCGAATCTTACAATTTTCTGGTCTTCTAAGCTTCAATGTACTCATCAGTAAAAGGGCTTAATAGTCCTGTCTCATAGGCTTATCATGAAGATAAAATGAGATAAGTCTGTAAAGGGCCTCGCATAGTGTTTGGCATGTAGTGATCACTCATGAATGGCAGCTGAAAATACACAGCCTCTCTTCTCCTCTTCTCCTCTCCCTTTTCTCCTTGCCCTGGAGATATCCGGAAAGGAAGTATTGGAACAAGACACTGCATTTGCTTTTCCTGATGCATCAAGCCCTTCCCCCTCCTATCATCTGTTCCACAGTTTAAGGAGACAAGAATTTTCATAATCAGACCTTTCACATTCTCTCAGCCTTATCTCCTGTCACTTCTCTATCCCACAATGAACTTTTCTCCAACTGTCCATCCAAACACTCCATGCATCTTCAAGCTCTATGTAAATTGTTTTCCCTGCCTAGAAGGCTCCTCTCAACTTTATTTCGCCAAAGTCCTACACAACCTTTAGCATAAATGTAACTTACATTTGTGAATTTATAGTACACCTCCATCAACCGTCTGAGTTTCTCTCTCATCTGTACTCCCATAGCACTTTGCACCCAGCTTTTTTAAGTCAAGGATCGTCTTGGAGTTTAATGATGAACTGCTATGTTTGTCTTTCCTAGAAGAATGTGAGTCTCTCCATGGCAGGACCCAGCTCTTATGCTACCTTAGCCCAGTGTCCGGAACTTAGTATTCAATAAAGTATTTGCAATTAAAATGAATGGACATTCACCTTCCCAATTCTCCTATCAATCTCATCCTTTCCCATTCACACCAAATCTCATAATCTCTATTGCTATGTTTACAGCTCTGAAAACATGAAAGACACAATACACATATGCATCAAATCATCATGTCGTATACCTTAAACTTATATAGAGTGAATTATACCTCAATAAAGCTGGAAAAAAATGAATATATAAATCATGAAAAATAGCCACTGACACCCTGCTTCAGTTTGGCTCCCTGAAAAGCAGACTCTGAAATAAGGATTTTTAATGCAAGCAGTTTATTTGAGGGATGATCCCAAAAACACTGGTGGGAAAGAGGAGGAGGTGAGACAAGAAAGGGGAGGCAGCCAATAAAGGTGAATTATCAGGCCAGTCTCACATGGGTGACTGAGATGGATTCTTATGGGAAAACAGTATAAAAGAGAATTTTCTCACCAAGGAGTAAAGGAGCTCAAGACCTCATGCCAACTCCAGATAGTGAATGGCGAGAACATCTTCTGCTGAGTGTCAATCCCCTGGACCTTCCACCTGCCACATGCCCAGGCAGAGTAGCCACACCTGGCTTTGGAAAAAATATCAGGCTAAGAGAGGCAGATTTGGCTGGTCTCACTGAAGCGATGAGACCTGCCTGAGGCGTAAGAGTGGAGCACCAATGACAGCACACACCTTGGGCATTGTCCCCACGGGAAGCTCTGCAGGGCCCTCCCTGCAACCCACTCTAGAGTGACAAGCATGAAGTTTACATAGCAAAAGTTCCTTTACAGAGGTAGCAAGCCAACACTGACAGAGAAAAATGGGTTTTTACAATAGCTGCTCCTTATTTATAATTTACTTTTAGGATTGTGGGCTTAAAAAAATCCATAAATGGATCATCTGAAGAAGAATGTTACCTGCAGACAGAAGTGACCCTCTCATGTTCTCACTGATCTCAAGGAAAGGATCTTCTCCTTTGATGACTCACTTCAATATTTAAATGTCCTTGACTTTGAATAATAAAAACAGCTTACATTTATTGGACATTTGCTATGCATCGGGGTGCAATGCTGAACTCATTTAATCCTCTCAACAACCTCATAAGTTAATTACTGTTATCATTTATACTTTTCACATGGGAAAACTGAAGGTCAGATAAGTTAAGGAATCTGCCCAAAGTTATAGATTGCTAATAAGTGTTTGGAGCTGGGACTCTAACCCAAATCTCTTTAAATATAGTATTTATATCCTCAAATTGTATTCAGTCATTTCATTATCTCTGTCCTTAACAAAGAAAAAGATCTTTTCATATAATTCTTCTTCAAACACACTTTTTTAAAGCTAAATTATATCCACTTCTTTAGCCATCCCTCATATATTATGTTTTCCTGTCTTTTACTGATGTATATTTCTGTCTCCCAGCCTCTTAATTTTCTGCATTCGTCAACAAAGTATGTCAAACTGCTGGGTATGCAGACTGCATCTAATTCCTGGCAAATCTATAAATCACAAAATTATTGTTAAAAAATTACCTATAAGCATTTATGTTTAAATCTTAAATTAAGCTTGCAAAATAAAAGCATCATGAAATTACTCCCAGCTTAAAAATTTACAGCATGTAGGACATAAGGCAATTCTGAAGCAGAGAAAATTCATTGCAATCCTCAGATTAGCCAAATGGTGCTTTGGGTGGTAAAAGTATTCTGATTATGCTCACAAGATATGGTAATAAAGAAAACTTACTTTTCAAACTTCACAATCAAGGAAAATTTTGTATTAAAGTTCATTTATGTTTGCAAAGGTGTGGCAAGTTCCTTCAGCATGGGATCTTTTCCCAGACTCTTTAAAACTGGCAAAGTTTCTATTAATTTCATTTTACTTCTTTGCAATCAGATCTAGGGTATATGACATGGTATGGCAAGTTTTAAGTTTTCTTAAAATTTAGCATTACTGTCACTCCAGGGGTCTTAAACTTCAAAGGTTTTCAACAATTTAATGATATACTAATCAAAACCATTAGTTTTTTTAACTCTCTGCATTATAACCAAAATAGAATAAGTTTAATCAAGGAAAGCATAAACATTGGGTATATGTCTATGGTACTTAACCCTGAATAAGACAAGAGATGCAGCCACTTGTCCCCTTGTGACCTGAGTGACTCTTGGTGCATATGCTGGCTTTCTCAGTTTGCTCCTCTAGATCTACCTTCTGCATCCCCCTGTATCCTTAGCATTGACCTGCATGAACGCTATCAATGAGTTCCCTTGCCCTCTGCCTTTCAGTCGCATTAATGTTGTCAGGAGCACCGATTCTATCTATAAATCAGTTTTTAACATCATATTACAGAAGTTTATTCATTCATCCATACAATAGGTATCTATTGAATAACTATGTGCCACATTCTTTATTAGTGATTAGAGATCCAGTGGTTGCTAGATAAATGTAGAGTTTATGTCTAATTCTAACCTTTTCTCTTTTGAATTTATGTTGAAAATTTAAATTTATAAGGGTTATATTAGTTAACAAAATTATGTAGGTTTCAAGTGTACATTTCTATAATACATCATCTATATATTGCATTATATATTTACCCGCCAAAGTCTAAACTCCTTGCATTACCATTTAATTGACCTCCTTTAACCTTTTCTACAAAAAGTACTTTCCTACTGTGCTACATTTATTAAGTAATTTTCCATCTAAAAAGTAATCAAAGACCATCAACAAATGAGTATATAAATGAAATATGGCACTTACATGCAATGGAATATTACTCAGCCATAAAAAGGAATGAAGTACTGCTATGTGCTACAATGTGCATGAACCTCAAAAATATCAGGCTAAGTGAAAGAAGCTAGATGTAATAGGTCACATATTATATGTCTCTACCTTCATAAAATATCCAAAGTAGATAAATCCATAAAAACAAAAAGCAAAAAGCAGATAGGGGGTTGTCAATGGCTAGGGGGAGCAGGAAATGAGAGGTGACTGCTTACTGGGTATTAGGTTTTGTTTAAGGTGATGAAAATGTTTTGTAACTACATAGAGGAAGTGTTTACACAGCAGTGTGAATGTAGTAAATGCCAATGAATTGTACACTTTAAAATGGTTAATTTTATTTATGTGAATTTCATCTTAATAAAAATAATTAATCAAAGATAAATATACTTGTCAGTCACCATTCTATCAGTAGAAATAACCAGAGATCACTGTATTAAAAAAAAAATTAATCTAATTTTTGTCTCCATTAACCAGATAGCTTTCTAACTACAGGTTTTATATTTAAATTATCTCTAAGCCAAGAAATGAAGTATTATTGATGGTTACACAAGCATTTCAGGCACTATACCATGTTCCATTATAAATCTGTATATTAACTTTCTGTTTTATATAATAAAAATACTCATGACAAGCAAATAAAGATCCACAACAGCAACATCATTATCAACAGTCATAACATCTAAAGTATTGAGTCTTAAAGTATTGCCAGAATTAAGCTAAGTGCTTGACAATTATCATTTCATTCAATCTTCATAGTAACATAGGAAGTACTATTATTATCCTTATTTTTCATATGATGACACTGAGACTTACAGAAGTCAGATAACTTGACCAAGTTCAAAAATCCAGTAAAAAGCAAAGCCAAATTTCATCAAGCTGTCTGTCTCCAGCAACCTGGGTGGTTAACCTCTCTGCTAAATGGCTATGCATAAAGCGCTGGTAGATTTGCTAAACTCTCTTGAGTCTCCCTGATGCTAAACAATTCAGGCACTAACAAAAATAAGTACCTAAGCCAAAGGCTGAGGTGCTAAACCATGTGGTAGCCCAGGGTCCTAGAAAGGCCCAGACTTGGTATGTTAACCAGTTGATAAATGGAGACACCGTTTCTATCTAGTTGTTCTTTAATCCTAAAATAATATATATCTTTAAAATAATATATTTGAGCCTTTACAATATTGAGAAAGATATACTCAAACTAGAAAATGTATTTAAAATTACCCTTAATAAATATTTTTTTCTTAATAATTGATTTCTTGAATCATTAAAATATTTAAGTACATATTTATAAATAGATTCTTCATTTGAGACACATAAAAATATGTGTATTGGGATATATTCCATTTAACAATAAGGACAGAAGTAACGTGGGGCCTATAAAGTTGCATTGCTCTGGACAACTGTGTGATCCACCATGACCCATAAGAGTTTTGGTCAAGAGACAAAATTTTTACATGTTTCATTCAATTGACTTAATAGCAAAGTTCTATTTAACCTTCAGCATCAGTTCTACATGATATATGCTATTTTTAAAAGTAATTGTAAAATAAAAGTTCCATTTATGTAATCCTTGGGAGAAATAGGTCAGTATTATTATCAAGCATTAGTTTATTGAAACTTTTAAATTGCCAGACATGTGCAGCTGATTTTAGGTCTTATTATAGAAAACAATAACACAAAAATATTACCCTTCATTTCACGGGAATTAGAGCATGCAGTTTCCACTTGGAATTTATTACAATCATTGCTGTGACTATTTAAATGCACATTTCCCATGTATAGCTCACATAACGTTAAAGGAAGATTAAGAAGAAAGTGTACTAAACAACCAGCTATGTCCTAGTAAAGATGATTCTTCATCTGAAACACATAAAGAAAAGTATCGATCACTCAGACTGCTTGGAGAATAAGAGTTCTGATTAATTACATATTTTGGATTATAAGAAATATTTCTACATTTCCATAGTGGTTGAGACACTTCTTAAAAAGTGTCTGTGTCCACTTTACTGTATTTGTAAATGCAGCAAAGCAAAGTGAGCATCTCTGAGCATTAAGAATTTTGTCAATTTCTAAAAATTATTCTTAATATTCTCACCACAATTAGCACCAAGTAGACATTCAAAAACTGTGTTGCCCATTGGAGATCTTCTTGATACTGGTGAATAAATAAAGATTACAATAGATATTGTTCCCAAGATATTCCCTGAAGTTTATTAACTTCTTTACATCCAGTTTGTCTCTTCATACTTATGTTGGGAAGGAGTCTATGAAATTCTAAGTTCCTGCTTTGCCCACAGTCCCTTATAGAAACAGCAGCCCCAAGAGACAATTTCTACAAAATGTTGCTATAATTCACACTATCTATGCTGAGTGAAATCTGCTATTCTCGCCTCAGAGAGGAGTATCCAAGTTAAAGGCAAGTCTCCAGACAATGTGGATATGAAAAGGGCCACCACCTACGAAGTGGCTTCTGTGAATGCGGCCAGGCCAGGAACTGCACTATAGTTAGTGACAAACAGGCTACATCAGCTTACTTTTTTCTCGAGATGTTTTAATTTTAGTCTTGGAAATTTGGGGACCCAAAGTGACTATAGTTGAAGTCTCTGTGATCCCTAGCATCCTTGCAACAAAATCTCATATCCCTGTCACAAAGTCTCATTACCTAGAATCACAACATACTAGCAAAAGAGTACTAAATAATATATGCAGCATACAGGTTGATTCTGATCAATACTTAATAATTAGTTAATTTAAACCTAATCAGTTCTGATTTTATTATATATACAAAAATAGAGCAGTGGAAAGAATATGGACTTTGGAATCAAAATTATGTTTAAATTCAGATATCTTGACTTTACCATTTAATAGAATATCAGGTAGTATTAGACAAGTCACAAGGACCCTCAGTAAACCTGTCTCCCAACTTTAAAATGGGTATAGTAAGTCTTACTTCACACATTCTTACAAGGAGAGGAGCTGGTACAGGAGGAGTCTGTCACACAGGCAGAACACAAGAAATACTTGCTCACTTCTCAACCCTGTCCCTGATTCCTTATTTCAACTTTTAAATGTATTTAAAACTAACTAACAAACATTCTCACTATCAGATTTTTAAAAAGAACAAACAAACAAATAAACAAAAAACACAGTCAGGTACAACTAAAGGAAAAATTCTGAAGTAGACAAAAGTGTTGAGGGTTGAGAAAGGGGTACAAGAGACTTTTAATGGTAACAATTATTATCTTTTGAATATCAACATTGGACTGTCTTTTTGTTCACTTTCTAAGTGCTACTTAAAATCAGGTCACACTTTCCAAGACAACAAATGGAATTTAGAAGGGGAAAATAGTCTCTGTTGTTTTATCTATTTTCCTAAGAATTCAAAAAAAAAAAAATCATAGAGAAATCAAACCACGACCAAAGAGTATGACATCTTAAAAACTCTATTTCGCCCAAACTTTATCAAACTTTTCATAATCTCACCTTTGGTTTCAGATAAAACTTTCTTATTTTGTCTAAATGGGCCCCTCTGATTCTTCCAATTATAAATTCAGCTCATGTTCTCAGAATAGGATTTTTTCTCCCCAGGGCCTTCAATTTCCATTTAATACTCTCTGCTACTTTTCTCTAAAATCCCTATAACAAATATTAGCTTACATGCAAGGAAAAGCAAGCAGAGTTTCAAAATGGGCCAGGGGCAGCATTCTTAAAAATAACTCTGAAGAACAACACTCACTTATCCAATAACAACATGAACAGAATTCAGAATAGTTATACTGTGGGATTTGTGCATTTATCTGCTCTTTGAAAAGATAAAATAAATATGAAAAATTCCATAAAATCCTAACCAAAAGTCACCTGCTATCACCACCACACTGTCCTTTCCAATAAACAGTTATTGGCAGAGGCAGGAGAGAAATCAAAGTTTCTTGCCTCTCGAAGTGACGAGCACATTCTTTCCTCATTCGCCAAGCTGCTTTTCTCCCTCTGAAGCTCCAGCTGTTCTCGAAACCCAGACATTGTTCCCTTCACTGGCTGGCCTCTGGCTCTAACTCTCAGCCAAGACTGTTTCTCCCTGAAATCTCTTGGGGACACTAGCAGCCAGGACTTGGAAGACTGTGCCTACTTAAAGCAAGTTGCATTTTTGGCAGGGAGGGAAAGAGGGAGAAAAAGGGGGAGATAGATGAATGGGAAATACTGTGAGACAGCACAAGAACTCAAGACAATTGTGTTGGGGCAATGCCTGATGCTCCAGTACTGCCAAGTGATGGTTGACGATTCTCATAGTGGTTTCCAGACTGTGAGACTGTGGGATCTTTTTTCACTGTTGTTCACTACCTGAAACCCTTAAGTTTTACTGTGGAAAATAAAAATGCTCACAAGATAAGTATGTCTATTATAACTACAATTTCTTTCACTTATCGTATGAATGAGAAAATCCATAGGACTATGAGATGCTGGGGGAGGAGCATTAAACCCACCCATTTATATAAATAAGGTCCACAAAGGATGATATGATTAATCCTTCCTCAGGGATTATAAAAAGTGAATTGTTTATGTTTCTCCCAATTAATAATATTCTTCGCTTGGCCAAAAATGTGGTAAAGGCAGGAGAAAAGGAATACAACAGCACATTTGTTCACTTTTAAATTGCAGGAAATCAATGATCAGAAGAAAAGAGAAATACTGCAATCTTTTAGAAATTCTGGTTTTTTAAAAAAAGTGAAAGCTTTCCTATGTCCAGACTATCCTGACTTAATAAGCAACCAAGAATGATTTTTTTTTAACTCCACACACAGCTCTTAACCATTGTCTGTAGTGCTTCTTGAACATATAACACATTAACCTGTCATTAACAGATGCTAGCCAAAAACTAACTGAATTAGCTAGAATATAGATTTCAAGATGTGTGAAAGGGACCTGAAAACATAGGTTTAAACATATTGTAGTCTATTTCTCACTCTTATAACAGTCTGATTGCACACAGTCCAGAGGTAAGAATTCTGGCTCTTTCTATTTGTGTCACCACCCCAAGGACATTTCTGTCATCCACATGGTCCAAGGTTATCTTCATTCCAGCCAGTGAAAAATGTGAAAAGAGAAATAAATTGGGGTGTGAGGTGACCTACCACTTCCCTTTAAGAGTATTACTCAGAATTTGCACATATCATTTCCACCTACATTTCATTAACCATAACATGGTTATATGGCCATTGTCTGAAAAAAAAAAGTGTTATCTTTATTTTGGGCACCCATGTGCCAGCTAATATGTCAAGAATTCTATTTAGTACAAGAATCAGCAAACTAAACCCGTGGGCCAAATCTGGCCCACTGCCTGGTTTTAAGTGACCTACAAGCTAAGAATGGTTTTTACATTTTTAAGTGGTTGAAAAAATCAAAAGAAGACTAATATTTCATGATGTGAAAATTATATGAAATTCAAAAATTTCAGTGTCCATAAATAAATTTTTATTATAATGCAGCCATGCTCAATCATTTAAATGTCTATGACTGCTTTCATGCTGCAAGGGCAGAGTTGAGTAGTTGTGACAGAGACCACATGGCCCACAAGGCCTAAAATATTTACTATCTGGCTCTGTATGAAAAGGAGTTTCTGACCCTACTTTAGAAAAAAGGAAAAAAAAAAAAAAAAACAGGTATTGATGGATAACTAGCTAACTTGGCCACATGAAAATGGTGAAATTGGGAGCAAAGGAGGGTGGATTTTTAAAGGGGCTATAAATAAGTTCTATTTTTAAAAAAGTTTTTAATATAGTTTTATTGGTTATTCATTTATGCATTAAACATTATCCTCAAACTTAGTTTAAACAGTAAACATGTATTATTGTTTCTATGGGCCAGGAATTTAAAAGTAACTTATATTTAATCTGCATGGCTCTGGCTCAGAGTTTCTCATAAGGTTGTAGTTAAGATGTTGGCAGAAGCCTGAGTCTCATCTGAAGGCCTGACTGAGGCTGTAGGAGCCACTTCCAGATGGCTCACTCCTATGTCTGTCTGCAGGAGGCCTTATTTTTGCTACACAGGCTTCTCCTAGCATGGCAGCTAGCTTCTTCCACAGTGAATTATCTGACAGAAAGAGAGAAACAGGGATAGAGAGACAGAGAGAGACAGAAAGACAGAGACAGAGACAGAGACAGAGACAAGGATAGAGAGAGAGAAGAGAAAGATAAATAATTAGAAAGTCACAGAGCCTTCTAACCCCCAGTCTTCAAAGTCGCACCCTGTCACTTCCATTATATCCTTTTAATCAGAGGAATAAGTCCAGTCTGGCTCATACTCAATGGAAGGGGAATTAGTTTCCAGCTACTGAAGACAAGAACGTCAAAGGACTTGTGGTCATTTTAAAATCACCACAGTAGTATTTGAGGGGAAAAAAGTAAATAATCTGTCTCCAGATAATACTAGGGAGCTGAGGCTGGTGATTATGAAATAAGCATAAGTTACTTGACCAGGAAGAAAATATTAAGGCTTCTGTTAGAAATGGCAATCAGGTTTTACCTCTCATAGATTCCAATCAATTGGCAGTAGTTGCCTGGAGTACTATGTTGAGGAGGATTCTGACTGATAGCAATCAGGTCTACACATTTTCTATCATTGGAGTCAAAAAATAAAATCTCCAAAGTTCAAACAATGAGAAATGTTATAAAGTTTATAAAGCCATAGGTCTTGGGCAGCTCCCCAGGATGTTCCTTTGGGATTCGAGTTTCCCATGAGATCCCTCTTTCTCACCATCAAGCCTTCCTTCCACCAACTAGTATTTACTGAGCACCTACATTTGTACACAGGCACTCTGGCCACCAGAGATAAAATGGGGAACAAAATAAATATCTCACCCTCATGTTAAAATATGAATTTATGATTTCTGCAAAAAAGTTTTAATTTTTCTTCCTTCCCCTTTCTGAAAGTCTCATGTTTTAATTCTGCTTACTACCTAACTGCATTAGATATTCTAAGTCAATATGAAATAATAGTGATTCTTCATGTTTCTGGTCCCTGAATTGCAGTTATCCAAACTATGCCTCATGTAGTGTTTCTCTTGTGTATTAATAGATATAACTTGAAAAAAAGGATTTTAGTCTACTGTCATGCCACTCTGAACATGTCCAATCTCATCTGATCTCAGAAGCTAAGCAGGGTTGGGCCTGGTTAGTACTTGGATGGGAGACCACCTAGAAATACCTGGTGCTGTACGCGTTTAAAAAAAAAAAAAGGATTTTATGATCACATAAGTTTAGGAAATGCTGGATTAAACTAAGTTAAACAGATTTCTCTGCTGTAGGCAATTTTAATGGGTCATGAACCATCAGAACAAGGACAATATAACACATCATATTTCCAAAAGATAATTGAGTTTAAAATTCAGTGTTCTGCTTTGTTTTCACAAAATACTTATTCAAGTGATCTGGCAAATGCTTCTGAAGTCACTGTTTCTTTCAGCCACATCAGTTCTCTTACTTTCCTAAGACCTTAGAGTTCATTGCAACACATAAATGTCCACTATTATAGCAATATACAAATTCTAAAAGAAAACAAAATAAATAGTAGCAATTATTCTTATAGAGCAATTTGTTAATATGAGTATTTTAAAGCCATATGAGTATTTTAAACCACATAATTTATAATTATATACATAGAATGTTTGCACATACCTATATTTTTACAAAGATATATATGTGTTGTGTGTATATATAGACATACATTTTGGAGTCAAAACAACTTTCCAAACTGCCTGGAAATACATACTTACTAAGTGCACACAATGTGTCAGACATGTTTTAGCAGTAAATACAATGATGAGCAAGAGGGAGCTCTTTACAAATATTAACTCACTAATGTAATTAATAGCTCAGAGAATCTGAGGACTAAAATCATGAAACACACTATTATCATAATAGTTTATGAATAAAAGTAGAGGATATAAAGAAAGCTATATCAAAGGCTCTACATCATTTAGGATTTGTGTGCACTGTATGTAACAGAAATCTAATGATAGCGGCTTAACCAAGTAACCTCATATAATTTACCTCACATAAAAAGAAATGCAGAGATGAGCAGCCCAGGGGTTCCATGGTGTCATCAGGGCCCCAGGATCCTACTTCTTTTCACTTCCTTATTCTCATTATGTAGCTTTATTCCTCATCCTTGCTGTGTGATGTTTTCAAGTTGGCTCTTACTCAAACTTGCTACCTGTTTTCTCTAGGCAAGAACAAGAAGGAAGAGTGAAAAAGAAGAATCTAGGTTTCTTAGATTATTTCATCAGCCGAAAATGTCATGTAGTTACCCCCACTTGCAAGCAAGTCTGGAAAAGTATTTTAGCTGGACCCATGAATGTATTGAGCAAAATTGTTTCTGTTAAACAAGAAAAAGAAATGAATAAGTATTTGGTAGTCTACTCACCATGTCTTTTCCAGACTCTTACCTAGTCCATGAGGGTAAGAGAAGGCTGAAACTAAGAATAATATTTTTTTAAAAGATAGATACACTTGTTTCTTTCTAAATCATCTATTTATCATACTTTTAACCTCAAAATACCTTTACACTAGCAATTTACTTTTGTCATAAATACAAACTTCCATGGAATTCCTACTACTTCCTTTGAATAGCAATGAAATAAATGTGTAAATAATTTCTATTAAATGTTTGAAATTTTCAGCTTTACTATGCTAAAAAATGATGGCTTGCTTCTGTTTTTATTTGAACTGTTTTTGCCAGCAAAAATAATTGTTCACATTGCTAGAAATAGAACATTTGCCAACACGAAAAAATACTGTATAGAACAACATTTAGCATACCATAACACATATTTTCTTACTCTCACAAATCTAGTTTAAAACTTTAATTTTTTTTATAGCTGTGGCCTCAATACTTCAGAATTTAAATTTTTTTCAACTTTCTAGCATATAAAAGTACATGTGTGAGCTTATAGTGCCAAGAATAGTTTTCTTAAAGTTATTGCATTTCTACTTGGAATTCTGGCTTCATTTTGCACAGTCCAGGCCGAATGCCTTCTTATCCAGAACATAGAAATACATTATTACAGTCACTAATCTCTCTACTAATGCCTTAAAATTTCTCTTTGACTCTCCTTGACACCCAAAGAGCACTTTTCTTTTTAATGTTTTTATTTTTTAGAATACTAATCCCACATTATCGGTTTTCTAATATTGTATTCATCTCTACAAATGGCTGCTGGAAGATACTGGGAAACTCATTTTTAACAAATTTATATCTCCAGTGAACCCAAGATAGTTTCTAGAAACCATATTCCCCCCAAATGTAATGTATCAAATTACCATCTATAAAATATTTATTTCAAGTTATCCATAAAAGTGCATACCTTCCAATGTTTAACCATGGGGAAATTATTATACATAATATGATGAACTAGTATGTTGCCATAAAAACTGATAATGATGAAGACTATGTAACAACATGGGAAAATGTTTATGACTTAATATCAAGCAGATTAAAACTTGGGGAAAATTGTGGCATTAGACAAAAACTAGAGGGCAATATGTAATAATTAAAATAATGGTAGAAGGTCATAGTATATATTTTTCAGCTACTCAAATTTTTTTACTATAGTCTGATTATTCTTCAATATGCATACGTTATTTTCAAAATTATAAAAAGGGGATAAAGTCATTACTTAATGAAGAAAATCTTGTCTCTTAGTATCTTCCTTTTCTTTACTTTTTCCTGTTTTTTTTTTTTTTAGCTCATTTATTAGATGCTCAGCAGCCTCCTCTGTCCCTCAAATGCCATCCTCTTCCACTTCCCTAAACGAAGGAGCCCCTTTTGGCCCATCTCTCATCACAGACCTTTCCCACTTTACGATCTCATCAGCCTGTCTGAGCCCCATTTCCACTGGCCCTGTTTACTGGCTAGATGCTTTCTAACTACCCATTTCCACTTGCACACCTTAATAGTTTCCCATCTCTAAGTAATGATAATGCCTCTTCTTATGAGCATTGTAAGGACTAAAGAAAAAAAAGACATAAAGCACTTAAATCATGGTGCCCTTCACAGAGTTTTGCCCATTACAATACTAGTACCAGTATTAATAACAACACTAATAGTATTCCTCCCAAATGCACACATGCGCGTTTTAACAAAGCTTTGATCAAAGGAGCTTTCAAGCAACAGGACAGACCCATGAGAAAGTTATTGAACCAGAGCCAATGGGAAAGAGGGTTAGGTAAGACAAGTGAGACTAAAGGGGGCTAAGAGATTGTATTCAATCCTCCAAAGAGTTAATTCCAGAACAGAGACAGGACCCTATCTCTCGGGTTTCTGAGAGAGTGTGGTTCTCTCTGCATCTTAACATGCCCATCAGTGCTCAGTGCTTGCCTGGATAACTTAATAGTACAGCTGTCTGCTGAGATGAAATCTCTTCTTTGTTTTTCCTCATTGCTATTTATCTTTGTCAGACAAGTCCATGGCTCCATGGACATTTGACCACCCACAACACAAGAATATACCTTCCTTTTTGCCTTTGGCTGTTAGCACATACGAATTGCTAATCCTTTCTTAAACCTCTAGGTGAACCTCACATTCTCATGGGACTCATATTTCCTCCAGAGGGCTCTTTAAGTAAAGGACTGCTCCCTCTGTGTAGCCATTCCTGACTGCTTCTCATGCAGTGTTCATGTGAAAAATGATGGCCACTCCTGACTTCACCTTTCTCATTACCCCTGTAGATCCTTTGGCCTTAATTTTAAGGTAAGAATACCATTGGGTTTTTCTGACCTTTTGTAGAAGATTGAGTGGGAAGGGGTGAGTTTTATTGGACACTGAGAAGAAGGTTCCTATAACACCCACATAAAGAGGTAATGTAGGAAAGCCAAAGCAAGCAGAGGATTTAAAACCAGCTGGAATACAGCCAGGAAAGAAGTTAACACCCTAGGCTTTCCATGAACTTTTCTACTGTGAGTTCTAAGCCAGAGGATCTTCATGATCAGAAATTACTGGAAACCTGGTTTCAAACACACAATAAAGATGATACAAAAAATGCCAAACAGGGAAGGTTTTACTTAGAATAATTAATGACTACATTTCAACAACTCAAACTTACTTTGTGGATGTAAATGTATGAGTAATACCCAAAACCACAAACGCAGGAGCAATAAAATACCTTAGGTTGCAAGTTCTACTGTCAGAATTATCCTGATTTTCCTCTGAGCAACTAGAAGATAAAAATAAAGAAATCAACAGGAAAACTCATAAATCTGTGATTCTGGAAGGATGGGGTCACATTTTGTTGAGAGAGAAGGCGCTTTCCCTGCGTCCAGCAGGAGTTGCTTTCTGTGATGTTTTGGGAAATGAGTCCAGAGAAGAAAGGTCCTTTTCAATTTGCATCTGGACTACTCTACCTCTCCTGCTGGCTCACCCGTGCACATTACCTCTCCCTGTAACCAGGGTGAGCGCCGCGTGCCAAGCTACCGCTAGAATAGAATTACGCTTTTGGTGGACCTACGCAGCCTCTAAACAGCTCTACAGCCAGCAATAAATACCCAGGGGCCCAGCTGAAACCCCGATTTTTATTGACTCAGAGCCCAAAAGAAATTAGAGAACATACAAAATTATCAAGATTCTTGGTCAATTCTCTGGCTACGAGTTAGCAATTTCTTTCCTCTAGAATTCTAACTTTCTTTTTGTTATGGATTAAATTGTGTCCCTACCTCCCCAAATTCATATGTTGAACTTTTAATTCCTAGTATTTTAGAATGTATCCTTACTTGGAAACAAGGTTGCTACAGATACAACTAGTTAAGATGAGGCCACGCTGGAGCTGGGTGTACCTCTAGTCCATTATAACTGATGTCCTTATGAAAAGGGGAAATTTGGACAGACAATCTCAGAGAGAAGATAAGGGAAGACACAAGAAGACAGTCAGAGATTAGACTGATGTATCTGTAAGTCAAGAAATGCCAAGGACTGCTGATAAAAGAAACAAGCAGAGGCAAGGAAGGATTCTCCAGTTTTCAGGGAGAGAATGGCTCTGCTGACACCCTGATTTCAGATCTCTATACTCTAAAACTGTGAGATAATAAATTTCTGTTGTTTGAAGCTACTCAGTAGGTGGTACTTTGTTATAGCAGCCCCAGTAAAGTAAAACTGTGATCTATCACCCAAATTTGTCTAATGATCTACTGGTTTATTAAACAAAGAATTAGAAACTACCTCACTTTGAAAATCATTTGCTACCCACCTCAGAGTTATTCATCTTTTCAATTTCTGAGATGAATTCCAACAAAGGATTCACCAAAACTTCTCAAATAACTATTAACTTTACCTTTTACTCCTATTTAGAGCTTCCTTGCTTATAAGCTAAAGTTAGATTTTTAAAAGGGTGAAATCAACCCTAAATATAAGAAGTTAAATGTTTTAACTTTCCCCTCTCCACTGGTTATGTTAAGGTACAAATTTTTTTAAAGGGGAATATCATGACACTCATACAGATATAAAGCTAACATATGTCAAAAAAATTATTTAACTGATTAATTAATGAGGGAATGAATAATATATAAAAAGAATTGCTTCAGAAAAGAATTCAAATAGACATGTAAAGAGACAATCAGGAATACTAAAATGAATCTGCTAATAGATGCATAGAGTGGAATCAATTATAATCTTCATCAAAGAAAATTTGTTTCCTTTTTTAAGGAATCACCATCAGTTTTCTAGAACTAAGTGTTGTAAAATAGTTCAAAGGCAATAAAGGCTCAGATTCCTAGAATTAGATAACCTGGGATGGTACATCAGCACATAACCTTCCATTGAAGGAACACTTATTCTTGTCTAGCACATTTCAAAGTCTTTCACAATATTTCCTAGAATATCCCTCGCTCATGATCATAATAATCTCAAATATTATTCTTGATCACAAATAAGACTTATCAAGTTTGGACTGGTTATTTATATAAGTTCTGCAAGAGTATTAATTATTTTTCAACTGCAGTATCTATTAATTTGCATTAACTCTTCTCTTCTAGAGGTCCCCCAAATTTTAGTAAGGTTGCTGACCAGAGAAAAAGGGATCTTCCCTACCACCTGAAAACCTGGAACCTTGTAAACCAGGGAGGGCTTTGTAGGCTTTGGTTCTATAAGTATAGTCCATTTTTGTTTTATAAAGTGACTCGTCATATGTGATGAGACTAGACTTGTTTGCCAATATGATACTGCAAATAAAGCCTTGATTACACAGTTAGTTTGTTCAATTATATCCCAGCTTAAAAAAAATAAAAAGATTTTTATTGAACCTATACAAATAACTATATTGCCATAAAAAGTAAGGAGACTCAATAAAAGTTTTTGATTTTGAGTTTAAGATAGGTAAGTTAAACAAACAAATAAAAACTGAATTGGGTTCTCCATTGTCTCCCACCCAACAGTGAATGGATCTCTATAACCCACATACACAGATTTCCACATAGTCAAACCATAAAATCAAACTTGAAATCATTGTTGCCACCATGAGGGGAATAACTTATTTGCTTTGTTCAAAACAAAACCAAAAACAAAATACAATATCAATAGAAAAAGAAAAAATCTAGAAAAAGAGAGAATAAGTAAAGCTCGAGTTTTACTGACACTTGGATTCATTCCAAAAGCCAAAAAAGTGGGGCGGGGCGGGGCGGGGGGGGGGCGATGCTAATCTGATCATGAGGTACACTTCTTCAGCAGTGCTGTCGATCTAGTTTTGTCAGCTGGATCCAGTCGCTATCTCCATAAATAAAGGGATAATTTTTTAGACTAAAATTATGATCCTCCTTTAAATTTAAATAAACATGTGTAAAAGAGTTTTATTTTTTATCATTTTATTTTTTATTATTTATTGGGGTAACTGATTAATACAACTATATAAATTTCAGGTGTACATTATAATTTTACATCTATATATTCTATTGTGTATTTACCACCCAGAGTTCAGTTTCCTTCAGCTACCATATATTTGGTCCCCTTTCCCCACTTCGCCCTGCCCCAGCCCCCTATATTTGACCCGTTTTACCCCATCTACCACCCCCCTCATCCCCCACACCCTATGCTTTAGTAGCCACTAGACTATAGTCCATGTCCATGAGTCTCTGTCATTTGTTGCTTTTAGTTTATATCCCATATAAGTGATATCATGTAATTTTCAACTTTTTCTGTCTGGCTTATTTCACTTAACATGATTATCTTGAGTTCCATCCATGTTGTTGCAAATGACACTATTTCATCTCTTCTTATGACTGGGTAATATTCCATTGTATATATGTACCATGGTTTCTTTAGTCAATCATCTATCGTAGGACACTTCAGTTGCTTCCATGTCCTGGCCACTGTGAATAATGCTGCTATGAACATCGGTGTGCAAATATTCTTTTGGATATGAGTTTTCAAGTGTTTGGGGTAAATACCCAGTAGAGGGATTGCTGGATCATATGGTAGATCAATTTGTAATTTTTTGAGGACCCTCCATAGTGGCTGTACCAATTTGCAGTCCAACCAACAGTGTATGATGGTTTCTTTTCTTCTGCATCCCCTCCAACATTTGTTATTATTCATTCTGTTGATTATAGCTATTCTAACAGGTGTGAGATTGTATCTCATTGTGATTTTGATTTGCATTTCCCTAATAGCTAGCGATGTTGAGCATCTTTTCATATATTTGTTGGCCATTTGTATGTCCTCTAGGGAGAAGTGTCTGTTCAGGTCCTCTGCCCATTTTTTGATTGGATCGTTTGGTTTTTTGTTGTTATTGAGTCATATAATTTCTTCATATATTTTGGATATTAGGCTCTTATCAGAGATGTTGCTTGCAAATATATTTTCCCATTCAGATGGTTGTCTCTTTACCTTGTTGATGGTTTCTTTTGCTGAGCAGAAGCTTTTAGTTTGATGTAGTCCCATTCATTTATTTTTGCTTTTACTTCCCTTGCCTTTGAGGTCAAATTCATAAATCCTCTTTAAGTCCAAGGTCCTTAAGTTTCATTACTATGTTTTCTTCTCTGCATTTTATTGTTTCAGGTCTTATATTCAGGTCTTTAATCCATTTCGAGTTAATTTTGATGTGTGGTGATAGGCAGCAGTCTAGTTTCATTCTTTCGCAGGTGGTCTTCCAGTTTTCCCAGCACCATTTTTTGAAGAGGTTTTTCTTTCTCCACTGTAAGTTTTTGGCTTTTTTTTTCAAAAATTATTTGTCCACATAAATACAAGTTTACTTCTGAACTCTCAATTCTGTTCCACTGGTCTGTCTGTCTGTTTTGCTGCCAATATCATGCTGTTTTGATTACCGTTGCTTTGCAGTATAATTTGAAGTCGGCAGAGTGATGCCTCCAGCCTCATTCTTTATTCTCAGGATGACTTTGGCAATTCGGGGTCTTTTGTGCTTCCATACAAATCTGACGATTTTTGTTCTATTTCTTTAAAAAATGCCGATGGGATTTTAATGGGGATTGCATTAAATCTGTATAATTCTTTAGGTAATATGGTCATTTTAACTATGTTGATTCTTCCAATCCAAGAACATGGAATATTTTTCCATTTCTTTGTATCTTCTTCAATTTCTTTTAAGAGTCTTGTAGTTTTCATTATATAGGCCTTTCACATGTTTCATTAAATTTATTCCCAGGTATTTTATTATTTTTGGTGCAATTGGAAAAGGAATTATTTTTTCTACTTCTTTTCATGACACTTCATTATTAGAGTATAGGAAGCTATGGATTTTTGAACATTGATTTTGTATCCAGATACTTTACTGTATTTGTTTATTGTTTCTAGTAGTATTCTTGTGGAGTCTTTAGGATTTTCTATATAGAGAATCACGTCATCTGCAAATAGAGACAGTTTCACTTCTTCGTTTCCTATTTGGATGCCTTTTATATCTTTCTCTTGCTTGATTGCACTCGCTAGGACCTCCAATGTTATATTGAATAACAGTGGTAATAGTGGACAGCCTTGCATTGTTCCTGATCTTAGAGGAAAGGTTTTTACTTTTTCACTATTAAGTATAATGTTGGCTTAGGGTTTGTCATATATGGCCTTTATTAAGTTAAGGTACTTTCCTTCTATACCGATTTTGTTAACTGTTTTGATCATAAATGGATGCTGTATCTTGTCGAAGGCTTTTTCTGCATCTATTTATATGATCATACGATTCTTATTTTTTAATTTGTTTATATGGTGTGTCACATTAATCGATTTGCATATGTTGAACAATCCCTGTGCCCCTGGGATGAAGCCCACTTGATCGTGGTATATAATCTTTTTAATATGTTGCTGTATTCAGTTTGCTAGCATCTTATTTAGGATTTTTGCATCTGTGTTCATGAGAGATATTGGTCTGTAGTTTTCTTTTTTTGTGTTATCCTTACCAGGTTTTGTTATCAGAGTGATATTGGCCTTACAAAATGAGTTTGGAAGTATTGCCTCCTCTTTGAATTTTTGGAAGAGTTTGAGAAAAATAGGTATTTGATCTTCTTTGAATGTTTGGCAGAATTCACTGGTGAAGCCATCTGGTCCTGGACTTTTACTTTTTGGTATATTTTTGATGATGGTTTCAATTTCCATACTGCTGATTGGTCTATTTCTATTTTCCAGAACTTCTCGATTCAGTCAAGGAAGATTGTATTTTTCTAAATACTGGTCCATTTCTTCTAGGTTATTAAATTTGGGATTATATACTTTTTCATGATATTTATGCATGATCCTTTGTATTTCTGCAATGTCAGTCAAAATTTCCCCTTTCATCCCTAATTTTGTTTATACATGTCCTTTCTCTTTTTTCTTTAGTGAGTCTAGCCAGGGGTTTGTCAATTTTTTTTTATGCCTACAGCACCTGGTCTTCCTAGGTGGTCTCCCATCCAAGTTCTAACCAGGCCCAACCTTGCTTAGCTTCTGATATCAGATGGGATTGGGTGTGTTCATGGTAGCACAGCAGGTAGATGGTTTGTCAATTTTATTAACCTTCGCAAAGAACTAGCTCTTTGTTGAATTTATTTTTTCTGTTTTTCTGTTTGTTTGTTTTTCAATTTCATTTCTTTCTGCTCTAATTTTGATGATTTCTTTCCTTCTGCTGACTTTAGTCATCATTTGTTCTTCCTTTTCTAGTTTTTTTTTTTTTTTTTTTAGATGAAGCATTAGATTGTTTATTTGGGCTCATTCTTGCTTTTGGAGATAGGCCTGTAATGATATGAACTTTCCTCTTATGACCGCTTTTGTCATGTCCCAAAAGTTTTAATATACTGTACTATCTTTATCATTCGTTTGTATGTATCCCTTGATCTCTTTTTATTTCTTCCCTGACCCAGTTATTCTTCAGTAGCATGTCGTTTAATCTCCATGTATTTGTAGTTCTTCCTAATTTCTTTTTCAGTTGATCTCTAATTTCAAAGCATTATAATCAGAGAATATGGTTGGTATAATTTCAACCCTCTTATATTTGTTGAGGCTATCTCTGTGTCCCAGTATGTGGTTGATTCTTGAGAATGTTCCGTATGAACTAGAGAAGAATGTATAAGCAAGATGTTTTGGGATGGAAGGCTCTATATATGTCAATTATGTCCAGCTGGTATAATGTGTCATTTAAGGATGTTATTTCCTTATTGATTTTCTGTTTAGATGATCTGTCCATATCTGACAATAGGATAGTTAGGTCCCCTATACGATAGTGTTTTCATCTGTTTCTCCCTATAGTTCCATTAGTAATTGCTTTACATATTTCAGGGCTCCCTGATTGGGAGCATAGATATTAATAAGTGTTATGTGTTCTAGGTGCATGATTCCCTTTGTCATTATAAAGTGTCCCTCAGTATCTTTCTTTACATTTTTTATTTTGAAGTCTATTTCATCTGATGTTAGTACCACTACTCCTGCTTTTCTCAGAATGCCATTTGCTTGAAATATCATTTTCCATCTTTTCACTTTGAGTCTATATTTGTCTTTGGAGCTGAGACGTGTCTCCTGGAGGCAGCATATGGTTGGGTTTTGTTTCCTGATCCATTCAGCGACTCTGTGTCTTTTTATTGGGGAGTTCAGTCCATTTACATTTAGGGTTATTATTGAAATATGAAGTCTTCTTATAGCCATTTTATCTTTTGCTTTCTGATAGCTCAGTGTTTCCATTGCTTCCTTGTACTTGTGTTTCTATTTTCTTTATTTTCATTGGCTTTGTGGGTTTTGCCTCTGGTTCTTCTTGTTTTATGTTATATAATTCAGTTCTGAATCTTTAGTGTGTGGTTACAAATGTGAAAAAAAATATATATATATATGGATATATATATATATATATATATATATATATATATATATATATATACAGTCATCCATTTTTTTCTGCATATGCCTCATCTCCTTTCCCCTTGTGAATTTAGATCTTTGAATCCTCCCCTTTTCAGTCGTTGTTATCTCAGATTGTCCCTGTGTATGCTGAACGTTCATTACTATCTTGCTATAGCAATTCTCTTCTTATTATTTAAGCTTAAAATGCCCTGTTCTTAGTAAGGATTGCACTCCTCTGTTTCTATTTGCCTTATAGTAACTTTATTCCTAACTATGTTTTTTTTTTTTTTTTCCATTTTGTTTTAGGCGAGCTGACCCCTTTCAGTATTTTCTGTAGTGCAGGCCTCATAGTGGAGAATTCCCTCAATTTTTGTATGTCTGGAAAAGTCTTAATTTCTCCTTCATATCTAAAGGAGAGCTTAGCTGGATATATTGTTCTAGGCTGGTAGTTCTTTTCATTTAATAGTTTAAATATTTGATTCCATTCCTTTCTGGCTTGTAAGATCTGCATTGAAAAGTCTGATGATAATCTCATAGGTTTTTCTTTACAAGTTACCATTTTCTTCTCCCTGGCTGCCCTGAGAATTTTATCTTTGTCGTTGATTTTTGATAACTTTAATACAATGTGTCTTGGTGAAGACCTTTTTGGGTTGAGATAATTGAGTGTTCTGTTGACTTCTTGAGTTCCAAGATCCAGCTCATTCCTTAGATTTGGGAAATTCTGGTCCACTATTGTCTGAAAATGCTTTCTTGTCCCTGTTCCTTTTCCTCACCTTTGGTGATGCCCATTATTCTTATGTTTCCTTTCTTGATGGTATAAGCTAGTTCTTGTATTTTTCTTTCATTATTTTTCATTCTTCAGTTTCTCTCTTCTTTTTTCTGATTTATTTCTGATTTCCATCTTTGATATCATTGATCCTTTCCTTCATTTGGTCAGCTCTATTTCCCATGCTTACTATTTAATTTTTCAACTCTTGCAGTGTGTTTTTTATCTTTAGAAGATCTATTCTGTTCTTTTCGAGGGTCAATCTCCTTGCTCTGCTCATCTAGTTGTTTTTTCAATTCCTGAAATTGTTGATATGACTTGTTTTGGAACTCATTGAGTTTTTCAGAAGTACCGTCCTGAATTCTCTGTCATTTAAGTCACATATTTCTATGTCTGTAAGCTTATTTTCTGGAGATTTTTCTCTTTCTTTCTTGTCTTGTCACTTTGGTTGTTCATGGTGTTTAATAGACTATTTCTCCACCTAAGCATTAATGGAAGTGTATTCTGCTGTTTTCCCAGAAAGATTTATTATATAAAAATCTCTCTTTAGCTTGCTGCAAAGAAGACACTTTTATTTTGGTGCCCAGTAGGTGGCTTCCAAGCCTCTTGGATCCCTACTTTATATAAAGCCTAAATAATGCTTTTTTATTTTCTTATAGATAGTTAATCATGCTCACTGCCCTCAGTTTCAGTCCCTGTCAGGGTTAGTGATAGTCTCAGGTGCGTTTGCTCAGATTCTGCTGGGAATCCATGGTGATCAGTCTTGGAGGGTATGGGGGTAGGAGCCCTCTGGATTGGGAGTTGGGTGCTGCAGCTCAGTCTCAGTTTTGCAACTGCGTCCAGTAAAGATCAACTGTTGATTCTCTGTGGTCCCGTCCCACTTCCCTGCTTTCTGTCCTGATGACTGGGCCCTCTTGCCAGCTGTATGGAACACACAGCTCTTCCTGGCAGGGCTGTTCAGGGAAGTAACTGCACCTTCTCCCCTCCCCCTCCTCCTGCAGGGAGCTCCAGAGGCTACAAGATAGCTTCTTTATTTCTCTGAGTCCATCGTCTCACATCTGGGGTTCTGACCTGTGGTAGCTCTTATGTGCAGATCCCATGCTCAGATGTGCTGGTGTTCAGTTTGGGTGTTTTTTGTTGAGTTTTAGATGTTCAGCTTATTGTTGTTTCAAGGATAGAGATCTGAGGATATCTCTCACTCCGCCATGTTTTCCTCACTCCAAGAGTTTTATTTAAATTGTTAATTAATGAAAGAAACAGTAAGAGCTTAAAAAACTATTCAACAGAGAATTCAGAGTATTGACACAGTCAGTTATGAATGATGAAATAAATCTTGTTATTTGCAACAACATGGGTGGATATTGAGGGTATTATATTAAGTGAAATAATTCAGACAGAAAAGGACAAAAACTGTATGATTTCACTCATATGTGGAATTCTAAACAGAAAAGTAACAAATGAACTAACAAAAAAAACTCATAGATACAGACAACAGAATGGTGGTTACTAGAGAGGAAGGAGAGTAGAGGGAGGGTAAAATTGGTATAGATCAAATATATGGTAACAGTTGGAAACTAGATGTTAGGTGGTGAGCACACAATAGAGTATGCAAAGGTCGAATTACAATGTTGTGCATCTGAATTTTATGTAATGTTATTAACCAATGTTACTGCTGGTTAATTGCTGGTAAATGCAATAAAAATTGCTGGTAAATGCAATAATTGTAACTTCTGTAGGACAGAACCAATTTCATCTTCACTGAACAAAATCTATTTGCACTTCTATAAACAGAAATCACTTGCATCAACAGAAATCACTTGCATCACTATCAGTTTTTACAACTTAAATAATTGTAAAATTCTTCAAAGTCAATGAACTATAGATTCAAATAGCCCAAAAAGGTGTGTTATATGAAGCTGAGAGTTTAAGAGAGCTGCTTAAAGTCACAAAACCAGTAACAACCCTAGCAGTGGCCAAATGCCAAAGATCCAGGACTATTCTCCTGTCCCCAGTTCTGATTTTTCCTTACCCCTTTGTTCCTGCCATAGGGAGATTCATGTTTTGAGTAATAAGTCCACAAATTTATGACCTAGCATTCTTGATTGCTTTCTGCCCTTTTGTTCCCAGGACACCAAGGAGATGGGTGCCAGAAGTAAGAAATACTAGAAATGAAGCTCAGAGACCCTTTAGTTTGTACACAAGGCAGGACAAAACTGTAAGTGTGGGACTGTATGGAAAGAAAACAGGAAACAAACAAGAACACAGGGCATGGTGAGGCTTTCTTGATTGTGCATAATTTAGAAGGGAGGCGGAGAGGGAGGAAGGGAAAGAGGGAGAGAGAGAAAGATGAGGAAAGAGAGGGTAATTTATTAATCAGTCGTCTTTCTATTCTCAGGCTTGAGTCAACAAAAAGAGTTTCTAAAGTGCTTTGCATTTTGAGTGCCTGACAGGTAGTCAGAACTTATGTAAAATAAAAACAGACATAGACATGTAAAGAGACATGAAGAAAGACAGAGAAGAAGTATAAGATCTGAGGGGGAGAAAAACTGCTCAAAAATTTTTTTTTCAATTTTGTGTGTGAACTCTGTTGACATAGACTGATAATTGTCAAACTTAAACACTTGAAAAGCAGGGTTCAAGTTATCTGACAAAAAAAAATAGCTAATTACCTCTTGGCTTCTTTTTTTTATTTTATTTGTAGTTATAAACAATGCTGCAGCAAATAGATTCGTGTACATAAATGTTTTCATATATTAGATAACATTCTTACAAACAATTCCTGAAAGTATAATAACTATGACAAACAATGATACAAGGAACTTTTATGCATATTGAACCATTTCAATTTCTCCACAACAGTCCAGGAAGTCTTATTATCCACTTTAAATGAATGAGACTCAGCTTACCATCTTGCCTGAGTGAAAAACAAAGCTAGCATGTAAACTGATTCAATAATCACTCATGTTCTTTTCCCAAAACTGCACTATACTAGATTCTTCATTTACTATCTCCATTTTGGAGGCCCTGGATAAAAGTGATAAAAGAGTATGGTGAGGGAAACTTTAGCCTGGAATATACCAAGGCTCTAGAAGCAGACTGGAAGAACTAATTTGAACTGTTCTGTATCTTTGATTAATTAAGAATGAGAAACAACTGTCTTACAATAAATTCTCTCTGCTAGTAGACATCATTCCTTAAGATACAATAGGAAGAAATAACTAGATTTGGTGACAAAAATTGGGGGGAAATTACCTCAAATTAGTATTAAATCAGCATGGTTTTAATGGAAAATAAAGGCCTTAGCCAAAAATTGAAAAGCAAAGGATAGTATCTGTCAAGAGATTTTTTTTAAGTAGGGATGTAGGGAATTCAATTAGAATCCTAAAATCACCTGAGTAACACTGATTCAAGATTCTCAGCTTGTCAGAACTAAAGAGTCATGGAATCTATGCTTGTCTTCACTTTTACATTGATGATTCTAATTCTAAATTTGGTCTGCAGACCATAATTCAAAATTCATCTCTCTGCAATAATAGTCTATAACTGATTGAGTTTTCATGAGGATTAACAAGATCTTAATGCAATAACTTTTTTACAATGTTTAGCACAGTGCCTCACCTATAATAAGGGCTCAATATGTGATAGCTATGATTATTATTTATGGGATTCAATAATTCTTCATGTTCTGAAACTTATAATTTTGAGTACCAAATCATAAATTTCTTTTTCTCACGTGTTGAAAAGTCAGACTGGATAGAAACTAATGGCTGAAATATGTATATGTGCAGCACCTACCAAGGTCATCTTTTTATTTGTGTGATTAATTAATCAATATTTGTCTTCTTTGCTAGACTGTGATCTCCATGCAAGCAGGGTCTTTATAGGTTTTTAGTTATCATTTGATCCCCAGCACTGAACAAAGTATTTGATATATGGGAAGCACTCAATAAATATTTGCTAAAATAATTTGTCCACTGATTTGAAAACTTTCCAGGTACTATGTTAGATATCAGGGGTAAAAAATGTCTCAGAGAAAGTCTTCTGCCATCAGCGATCTCTAGTCTAATCGCCACATCCCTAAATCAAACCAATGATTACAATAGAGCAAGATAAGTATTATAAGAATCGTTCCCATGGAATGCTGTGGGAGTACAGTCAGGAGAGAGGAGTAAGTTAGGAAAAGGTTTCCAGAGCAGGTGACAGTTGAGATAATCTCAAAATAGACAAGAAAAAGAGACAGAGCAAGAAACAAAGAAATGAGACACTTAAAGGAAAGTCATGTTTTTCTGTTTAATTGAAGAAGGATCTGCAAGAAAAAGAATGGCAATAAACAAGGTGAAGTAGGGAGATATCAGAATTTGTATTGTGAACCACATTACAAATTTTGAATTTAATTATGAAGACAATCTGGAGACACTGAAGGATTGGAAACAGAGAGAGAAGATAACCTAAAAAATTAGTGGGGTGGACTATAGGTCCAAAATGTCTTCAAATTTTTGAAGTCTGTGATTTAGAAATGTTGAAACCTAAATTTAATACAGTCATTCACTACATAACATTTAAGTCAGCAACTAACCAACCACATATGTGATGGTGGTCCCACAAGATTACAATGGAGCTAAAAAATTCCTATTACCTAGTGATGTTGTAGCAGTCATAATTTCATAGTGCAATGTATTACTTACATATTTGTGGTGATGCTGATATAAACAAACCTATTGCCCCTGACAGTTGTATAAAAGTATAGCACATATAATTATGTACAGTGCATAATACTTAATAATGATAGTAAACGACTATGTAACCAGTTCATGTATTTACCATAGTATACTTTTTATCATTATTTTAGACTGTACTTTATACTCATGAAAACAGTTTGCTATAAATCAATATGCCATAGTATACTGACAGAGAAGCCTCATACACTCTGTGTTTACCACGACTCTTGACAGCATCATTTTCTCTTGTGCTTGATTTAATCTCATCTTGTTTTAAACAGTAATATACTGTAGAGGCTCGTAGCCTAGGAACAACAGGCTACACCATATAGCCTAAATGTGTAGTAGGCTATACCACCTAGGTTTCTATAAGTACATCTATAATGTTTGCATGACGATGAAATTGCCTAAAGACTCATTTCTCAGATGTATCCCCTTCGTTAAGTGACACATGACAGTATTCATATATAGTAGCTATATGTATTAGTTAGAACAGACTAATCTTCTGTAAAAACAGACTCAAAAATGTAATGTCAGCAGGGGTTCATTTACACACTCAGACAGCAGACCAGGGCAGGTATTTCTGATTGCCTTGTGGAGGAAAGAAAGGATTTGCTCTTCACAGTCATTCTAAGCTAATAAACCTATACCATATTCAACACACGGTTTGCAAGCTCACTCTGGTCTTCAGGTCACCATTCCATTCTTTGTGAATGGGTTATGGCATGAGAAGCACCTTATAGGAGGCTTTATGAGTCAGATCTGGAAGTTGCACAGATCACTTCCATTCACTAGAACCCATTGGCTAGAAACAGTTTACATGGCCACATCTAACTGCAAAGAAGGCTGGGTGTTATAGTTTAGCTGTTTGCTAAGTCAGTCTCCACTAGTTTAGGATATGCAGTATATCTGTTCTCTTTCCCAAGATGATTTTATATTTTATTTTCTATTTTAATTATCTTGGACTTGGGGTATTTCATTATAAGATGTCTTAAATTCATTTTAAAAGTGCAAATTATAAATTAAAAATCATAAACTTGGTTAATAACAAAAATGTAATGTATTTTTCAGTTCATAAAGGGCTTGCATACTCTTTAGTTCATTTTTTTAAGCAATCCTTTGATATAAGCAGGAAATTGTTGTTATCACCATTTTTTAAATACAGGTATGAATCATAGAGGTAAATGACTTACCTGAGGTTGTCCAATTATACTCATTCTAAGTTATTTAAATGTGAGAAACATTTAATTGTCCTTGAAATCCATCTAAAAATTTAACAGTATGTTTTTCAAATATTTTTAAGAACTATTTTTCCTGATTCAAAAATAAAGTATACATGCATCCAGAGCTCATGTTGAGGTCCATTTTGAAATACATAGGTTCACATAACTCAGCAAAGCTCACCTGAACCACAAATGCAAAGTGCGTATAGAGATATAACCTCCAGTAGTGATACTGCAAACAGACTCCATTTAAGTTAGCTATCTTCATGCTCTAGAAAAAATTTGCAAAAGGGAGAAGGCACTTGAAGAACAGAGTCTGGCACATAATCCCTTGTTGAAGGGATTGTGAAGGTGTATTAGTTTCCTAGGGCTCTTGTAACAAAGTACCTCAACATACATGGCTTAAATAACAGAAATTTACTGTCTCACAGTTCTGGAGGCTAGAAGTTTGAGATCAAGGTCTAGCAGGCCATTCTCCCTCTAAAGACACTAGGGAAGGCTTGTGTTCCAGTCTCTTTTCTAACTTTTGGTAGTTCTTTGGTTTGTGTCAGCATAACTCTAATCTCCACAGAACTGTGAGACAATAAATTTCTCATTTGCTCACCTTTGGCTTGGATTTAGTCAATGAAACAAAGGCCTATGTATTAGCGAATGAATAGCCTGCAAGAAGATGAAGAGAGCTTTCCTATGCCTGAGAAGGGGCTGGAAAATGTGGCAATAGAAAGAAGTCAACAAAAAAAATTTCAAATGCTCTGGCCATGCGAAGTTTGCCCTTCAGAACATTTTGCCAACATTTGGCATGTTGCTCTTGTTAGCCCTCCCCTGGAAAGTGAACAATGTGCCAGCCCCCCACATCCATGTAAGTTTCCCACTTGCCTCCACTAAGCAACATTCTTCCCATGAGGTCATATTCAGCTCCTATCGTTATTCCAAATGACTTTTCAATCCTTTTGGCAACTATCTTTTATGTATTCCAACTGTGGACCCATAAAAACAAACCAAACACAAGATATGGTACAGAGACCTCAGCTGTTCTGTAGAAAAACACCATTGCAATTTTTCCTCCCTTTTCCTCAGTACAAACCAACTTTTCCATTCAACCCTTTCTAACACCCCAAAGCAAAAAAGAAGTATAGATAGTAAAATGTTTTTACTGTTCACCAGTGTACTGGGAAGGTGTTGCTTCCTTGAAAACTCATGCCCTGGTACCTGGCACACTAAACACTCTGCTGCTTCATTTTTCTGGCTGCCTTGTTCACATTTGCCAAGCCAACATCTGTGGATTGCATGACTTTACAATTAGAGGAGATGGAGAATATGTGTTTTTTAAAAAGAAGAAAAAGAAAAGAACATCTTCAGAAGAGAAGATCATCTTCAGAGAAAACATCTCATAGGCCTTGCATCTCAAACTTCAACACACCCTTCTCTTCCCCGCCACTCCTGGACTCTTTTCCCCTAAATTAACCTAAGAGATGGAGTCACCTCTAGTCCAGACTGAGGCAAGCTTGGCAGCTTTATGGGTTGAATGGTGGTGACAACTTAGTAACAATCTGCTTTTCTCTGCAAATTGTTAAGGCAATGGTGTTCCTTGGCCAATTCAAAAATCAGGTGATGCCCAAATAAACTATAGCACATTCTTGTCTAAAGTTCTTATCCAAGAGCCAAAGGAAGGTGCTGCCAGTGATTGCTGCTCCTGAGTCTCCTGCTGAAACACAGTCCTACCATGAGGCTGGCATTTGAGGCTGTTTCTCTGACAAAGGGATGAGAATTAGGGCAAAAATTTAGAGGGTTACAGGGTAAAAGGCAGAGGAGGAAAATAAGAAGAGAGAGTAGCTGTCCACTAGACATGGTGCTTCCATGAATGTGACCATAACAAAGGCCAAATCGGGCAGCAATTTTATAGGTTTATCAAATCCAGATGTGAATGGCCATATTCAATATTAATCTGCAAAGAGACTCTTCTTGTGATCTTTCTTCCTATTCTCCTTCTATTCCCTCCATTTTGTTGACTGGTACCACCATTAAATTCTATTAGCCCCCAAACAGGGTATAACTAGCTTTCTTGTCAGCTTCCACGGCCAGTCTATCACAATTCCTGTCAGTGGGAGCTCCTAAAGAAATCTCTCAGATGTATCTGTTTTTTCTTCATAGCCACTACTGTTAGTGTAGCTGAAACCACCACCTTCTTTCACCTGGATTAATGATAATGGTCTCTTTTCTCTCCCTTTCCCATCAACACTCTCTAGTCTCTTTTCAATGTATTTATCATCAGGATGATCTTTCTTAAACACAAACATAAACACATCACTCCACTGCTTAACACTCTTTATGGCTCCCTGCTGCTTTTATAATAAAGTTTAAACTCTCATCATGGCCTTCAATACCCTGCCTCTGTGGCTTTTGCCTAACTCTGCAGCTTCTTCTCTTCATCCCAAATGTGCTATATCCATACCAAAGTCCTTGTAGCTCCTCTAATGTACCCTGTTTCTCCCCTGTTCCCCTCCTCACCTCCAATCCCACCCTTTAAGCACTTTTCCCTCTGCTTGAGACATTCCTATCTGCTCTCCTCTTCCTCCTTCTCTTCATTTTCTAACCCACTTAAACTACACTCCTCGATTCTGATTCCACTTCATCTGGAGAGACTTACCTGCCTCAGTGCCTTGGAAATGTGAGTTAAGTGCCCTTCACATGAGCTTTCTCAGAACCCTCACTTTCTCCTTTAATAACGTACAGTATCTTATATTATAAGACAATCAACCATCTCTCTCTTATTCTCCCCTCTTGCCTCGCTACCCAGTACTATATGCCCCAAGAGCAAGAAGCATGCTTACATTGAGCACATACTAAGTACTCAGTAAATATTTGTTGATTAGATCAGTCAGTTAATTGATTAAAATATCCCATGCTGCAATAGTCAAGGTGAAAAAGTCTTTGGCTCCCGTGTTGCTTCCCAAAACCTTCCTATTTAACCTGTGACCATTGATATGTGGTCATACTTTGACAAAAGACAAAGTCAATGCACTCATTGCATAAAAAGAAACTATGGGATAAAAGATGAACAACATCAACGAAAATGCTTACTTCCTTTCACAGTTGTTAGAAAATTAAGAAATTTTTTAACAAGCCTTGACCTTGCTAATGATTATCAGATCATATTTGGCAAACACCAGGATTCCTGAATCCTCAACCCCCTTCCCCAACTACCGCCATCCCCACAGGTTTAGGCTAACTTACCCTTTGGCCTAGCAGTAACCCAGTGCCTAAGGTACACAAGAAGTTTCAAAGCCCATGAGAACATTTTAATTTCTTTTAAAATCAGAAGAAAATACATACTTTTAGGTCAAAATATTTAAAATATAAGTATATTTGTCTTCATACCAACATAGTCATAAAATATAATTTTTAATATTTTTATGGAGGAAAGGGTCAATAAAGTTAATAGTGTCCACATGCCCATTGTCATGTCCACATGACAATCATGGTTTTAATCCTGCTGAGTGCCTGACAGGTGATATGTGCATGGAGGACAAAGCTAAGGAATCGAAAGCATCTCACAACCATGGAGCCTCAATGGAGCTCCCAGCCCTGGTAAGAAGGTTGAACCATAATGAAAGATTCAAGGACTGTTTCTCTGCCTCTGGTTTAAGGTCTGTATGATGGGCACACTGAGGCTTCTCTCCTCCTTTCCCTTAGGCTTTTATAGGGATTGTTGGCAACACACCAAAGGAAACCAGAATATGTCACCCCCAAATATGCCTCTTTAACATAAGTTATTCTAAACGGAAGGCAATCAAAAAGCAATAGATGTGTAAAAAAAAAAAAAAAAAAAAAAACTCCCCTTTTTCTGCCTAAAGGCAGAAATGAATTCTTTTTATGGACACAGACTCTTATTAGCCCAGATACTAAACCAGAGGAATGTGGAGACAAACCTTATTAAACTAACCATACATTCCCTGTTAAGGATGACAAAGCTCACCTAGCTCTAGTTAGACTAGCCCTTGCCCAATCCACTTTGTCTTGACAATTCTTCACAAATTTGTCTCAAAGGTATAAAAACCTGCTCTGGTCATTTCTTAAGGTCTTTATTCTCTTCTGAGATCTCCCATGTACATGCTAAAATCGAATAAAATTTGTTTGCTTTCCTCCTGTTAGTGTGTCTTTGTCCGTTTAACTTTCAGATCCAACCAGGACCTTAGAATGTCAAGGAAATATTTTTCCTCCCCTACACCATTTTAGTTCACCAGCTGCCAAAATAAAATTGCTTCCATTACTAAAAATAACTAATAACTAGTTCAATACTCCAGTCATTCAATTTTTATACACAAACAGAAGTATGTTAAATAATTATATTAATATTTTTATTCTTAACTATATTAAATAACATATTTAAAACAAATAATTGTGCTTCTATAATGTTGTATTTTACTTGCACAGTTTTCACTCAGAGACTCACTAGCTGCAAAGTTAGTGGAAAAGTCTTGCTCAGCACCAGATATTTTCTCTTCTATATCCCCAGCTTTAGGCACATTCTCCATTCTGCCACAGATCAACTGAGGAAGTGCAAAATTATGGCATTTGATTTAGAAGGAAAAATATAAACATAAGGAAGGCCAATTTTGCAGAGTGGACAAGATATAACTTTTCAACTTTTAAGAACCTATTAAACCACCCCACTCCAAAGATGCTGTAGGGTACTATAGTTAAATGTTGAGCTCTCCCTGTGTCTGGGAGAAACCATCCAAGAATTTCTAGAAAAGCAGACTGGTGCTTGGAAGACTTCAGTAATAAAAAACAACTTTTATATCACAACTTTCACATTACCATGCTTCCCTGAAGAAAAAATTTTCAAAACACTACTTACCAGAATAACTTCTCCCTACTGCCTGGAAAGAACAAAGCTATCATTCAATAGGTTTCAAGTGCAACACTTAGAGAAGAGAAAGGGCTGCCCAAATCCAACAGAAGCTACATGAGAGTAGTTATTCATTTCTCATGTATATGGAAGCTTGCTTCATGAAGGAAAGAACTATATCTGTCTTCTTTATCCTTGTATCTCATGACGTAGGCTTTCATTAAATAGTTGTTGAATGAATGATTTAAAAAAAAGAACCAACCACTGCTTCCTAGGTTTAGAGTGGAACTACAACTAAGTGCTAAGCATTATCATTCTAAGCACACATATTTACTCTTTCTGCCTTTTTCTTTTCATTATTAAACCCTGTAAGTGTTCTTTGATTTTTTTCTGAATTGCTTACTTCTGTCTTTTACAGAACTTAATTCTTTATCTTTTGCATTCATTCAACAAATATTTGTTCATCCTGAGCCAAACTTCCTACTTCAGAGATAATGAAAGAGCAAATGCCTTAGAAACAGACATAGGGATCTAGCATTTATTCCATCAATCTGTAGCTAAGTGTCCTGGAGCATGCTGCCTAACTTCTACCATTCTCAGCAACTATATATGCAAGCTAGAACCATACCCACCCCAGCAGATTGTATAAGGGCTAATTGAGAGCATGTATGTATATAGTAAGTATTTGGTAACTGTTTATGGTTTTCCCCACTTCCACCTCCTATTAAAAGGTGGGAAATTCAATGACTGGTGAGCAAATACAATTTAAACTCTCAAAAAGTAGAAAAGTTCAGGCTAAGAGATTCCTTCCAAAGGCACAATGTGTCATCCAGACCCCACTTTGTTTTCTTCTGGGAATACAGAAAGAGTACAATCCTCAGACCTCTTTGAGGTCAGTGGGTCATGTGGCTATTAGAATGTAGCAAAAGCAACATTTGCTACTTCCAGACCTGGCCCCTAACTGAAGTCCAGATGCAGAGATTCCAGTGGATGACTCCAGGGCCCAATATGATGACAGAGGCATAGAACAGAAAGAGTCTAGGTCCCAAAATTACTATGTGGAGTAGACCCTTTCACTCCATGACCAATAACAAATTACAATATGTAAACTGCTCAGCTTGGGAGTTGTTTTGTTTTGCTTTTATAGCAGTTAGACTATCTTGTATTATTTGCCACACAAACCAGTTTTCTAGAACTGAAAACCTGGAAGCATTAATAATAATCAGTTCTCTCACTAAATTTCTTGAGAGCTAAAACTGGCTCTTAACATCTTGGTATGCTACTGAACAAGCACAATGCCCTAATTGAACACTGCCACAAGATAGGATTAAATATACCAATAAATTTATATTTATACATACATATTTTAAATAAAGTTCACCTTCCACCCTGTAGGTATTTTAATTTAAAATATAAACTTTTATATTTTAATATAAATATAAATTTTTGAAATCATTCCAGTTTAGGAAACAACCAAGATTAGACAACAATTAAAATGACAATCAGAATATGACCACTGTTCACCAAGGTCACTTGTTGGAAATGAGCTAGCAGGGGGAGAAAGAAGTTACAAGGACAATCAGTGTGCAGGTAAGAATCCTGTTGATGTTTGAATATTGAGCCCTGAGATTTCAAATCCCTAATACTTCTCTCTCACTGAGTCCTGAAAAGATCATTTTCTCCTTGGGTTACATCCTTTAACTAATTCTGTTATTGCTACTGTCACTTTTTTTTCTCCCAGTGGCCATACTTGTACTGTGGCTGGTTCACTTTTTAACTAATTTTCATATCTCGCTTTTGGTATATTTCTCTTTTCGGCACACAAGCATCCATCCCCAAGTATAAAACTATTTCTCTGACAACTAAAGAACAGATTATTTCAGTTTTTATGGTTGCCTCCTGATGGAATGTGGGACACTTTCACCCAGAGCAATGTTGGAGAATATTCTTAAGTGATATTCTGAAAAACATTTATCCTCAATAACAATCAAACAGTATCCCAAACTTTAGAAGCAGTTGTTAGCTATCTCCAGCTAAGTTTCCTACAATGGGTGATATTTTCATCAGAAACCAGCAATCAATATTTGTCTCTCTTGACTGTTGAAATGCTCTTATCTAGGTGACTTGGGTGCCTGTTAATCCCGAGTACTCACCATTATTTTTTAATGTAAACTTTGTTAAATGTAACGTATATTCAGACAGGTACATATAACACATGTGTCCAGTTCAGTGCATCTCTTCACTGTGTTAGTTAGTCAACTAGTTGGTTAGTTCGCTTTCCCCAAAAGTTTCGGAGACTCCTTTGCAGAAGAGTCCTATTAACAGTTCCTGACATCTTAACATCTTTGATCTGAGCAAGAATCACCCTATTCCTCTACTGCCATTCACACGTACTCTCACAAGCTTTTGCTACATAAATAATGGATTAGAGTCAGCATTGGTAATTTATGTCATGAATAAACTTTGAAGGTTTGATATTTAGTTTGTACCCTTGCATGTATTGACTTTAAGTAGCACTTCTTAATTATAAAAAATCATCTCAGCAATAGAATGCATATCAACACTGCACAGGACTCACGAAGAGATATTTGCATGGTTCACTGAAGTCATATCTATAATGGACTCAAGTCAACTCCAGAAATGAGGGATGGAGGTGGCAGGTAGTTTTCACATCAGACCAAAAAATCATTTCACATCTTTACCCATATATTCACCAATACACTGTGCTCCCTCTCAGCACTGCCTTCACAAATAAAGAGGCAAAGGTACTGAACTTATAGCTGAATATAAATTCCCATGCAATCAAATCTTTCCTACCTTCTCAAGCATGTCTAAAACATGTAAAACATGTCCTTATTTAAATACCATAAAAAATGAAAATTATTCCTAAAGGTGGCATTCCAGTGTTGAGAAGACAATTGTGCCCATGTTTAATTCACAAGAAAGGGATGATAAACAAACAAAAGGAAAAGATTTCTTAGATTATTCTGTCATCCTGCAAAACACAATCAATCATTTTCCATTTTTTAATCTTCTAATTTTGTATTAAATTAAAATACCAGCCTTTTATTTGCCAAAATAACCATGAACTTGTTCTATCCTACCTGTAATCATACAACTGTTCATCTATCTCCAAAGCTATAATTCTTATTTAAAGAATACTATGTAAATTACTTTCTGACTGAAAAATATTTCATTCATTTTTAAAATCTTTTTCTACATGGAAGCAACCAAAAATGTCCTACGATAGATGACTGTATAAAGAAGCTGTGATACATATATACAATGGAATATTACTCAGCCATAAGAAGAGAGGAAATACTGCCATTTGTGAAAACATGGATGGACCTTGAGATAATCATGCTAAGTGAAATAAGGCAGACAGAAGAAGTTGAAAAACACATGATATCACTTATATGTGGGATATAAATCTAAAAGCAACAAATGAACAGGACAAAGAAAAAGAGACTCATGGACATGGACAATTGACTAGTGGTTACCAGAAGGTAGAGGGGAGGAGGGAGAGGGGAGATAGATGGGTAAAGGGGGTCAAATATTGGCAACAGAAAGAAATATAACTATGGGAGGTAAACACACAGTGTAAATATATATGCCTTACTGTTAAAATGTACAGTTGAAATTTATTGGATTTTGTTAACCAATGTCACCATTAAATAAATAAATAAATATTAAAAAATAATAATAAAATTTTTTTCTAACCATTATATTCACAAAATTAAGAGGGACAAAAGATGATAGAAAAGTATAGACAGGCTTTATTTAGATAGCTAGATATTTTTTCCCTAGAATGTTTATCTTTGGGTCATTTTCTTCCTTTAGATGCTATCATTAATTTTGTTGTTGTTGTTCCCATGTTGGTAACTATACTTTTTTTAAAAGCCATGGAATCTGATTCTACCCCTCTGCACACCACCACACCATGACCACCATTGTTCTTTGCAGAGAACAGATGTGCTGAAATTTCTTAACACTGTGGGATCTGAAGGTATGGGGCTCTAAATGACTGACCTGGGGCTCTAAATGACTGGCCTCCCCCAACACAAATATAAATATTTTACAATTATTTAGGCATCATTTTGCTGCTCTTGGGTGTAGTTAAGTGGTGTCTCTTTCCCCACATATTTTATCATATCTATAAATTTTCACACACACACAAAAAGGAACTGTCTCTTAGCACAAGTAATCCTATTTCACCAGTATTTAGATCTAATAATGACACATGCCCAGTGGGCCCAGAGCAATCTAGTAAAGGGCCACATTATAGGAAAGGACAGTAGTATGCCCTGTGAGCAAGTAGGAAACCTAAATCTATAAGCCAGAATCAGTACTCTTAAAATATGCTGCTAAACTTAATTCTGATATTGTATACATATTTTCTGTATATTAAAATATTTTAAAGTATATATTTCTTTAAACTGTTACAATTATTTAAAAGTTTTATGAAAAACAGTAGGGTTTTAGGGCAGTGAAACTATTCTGTAGGGCATTATAATGAAGGATACATGTCTTTACACATTTGTCCAAATCCATAGAATGTACAATACCAAGACTGAGCCCTATGGACTTTGGGTGATCATGATGTGTCAGTGTAGGTTCACAGATTGTAACAGAATGTTGACGGTAGGAAAGACTGTCAATTTTTGAGGGCAGATAGTATTTCTATTAAACGAATGTTTTATGGAGAGGAAAAAAATGGCGTAGATGATAGAGGCTCTGTTCATCCCTTTGGCAACCAAATCAAGTGATGAAAATAAGAAGCAAACAGCAAGAAAAAATTACCTGGGGTTTAGATGAACAAGACATACAACTAGAGAGAAATACAAGAAATCACCCCGCAACAGCAGAAGGTAGGACAGGGCGAGGACACTGGGCTGCCCGGTCTCCAGCAGCTGAGTGAGACAGAGCCTGTGGCAGGGCAGTGGCAGATGCCTCTTAAAGGGGCTGCGTCCATGAGCAGATTTTCATGGTGATGGACCTGCTCATTCTGAGCACCAGTGCCTATTCAGCTGTGCACAGGGAGCACCAGGGACTTATAGGAAGACATTGTCAGAATGAGGGCCAAAAGGAGATTCACTCTGTACATAAGTGCCGGTGGTATCCATTGTTTCTTGTTGAGCTCTCCCCTCTCCCAGTGTACGGACACAGGGCCATAGCCAAGACATCATCAAACTGGATAACAGAAGTCACTCTGCCCAGAGGATTCCCTGAAACTCCACCTAACTTAACTCGCGGCCCTATCCAAGCAACATCCAGGTATATCTTCAGCAAGTCAGGTGCTCCTTGATGAGCAGCACCTAGACTCACTGGAGGCAGCTGGCCTTGGTTGAAGTAACTATAAGCTAGCATCTGTAGATTGCTTGCTGAATTTTAACAAGTGGCCCCGGAGGGGCAGAGGCTTGGATTAAACTTGGTTTGCAGCTGATCCCTTCTCAGGATGTGCCACTGGACACTTACTCCACAAATCCACACTAATAAGACCGAGAGAATTAGGAGCTTTCCTTAGTACATAGAAACAGACATGGAAAGGCAGCCAAAATGGGAAAGCAAAGAAAAAGAAACCATCTGAGAGAACAGAACAGAGATCCAGAAATAATAGAGTCAAGTAATCTAACAGATGTAGAGTTCAAAAAACTGGTTATAAAGATGCTCAATGAACTTTTGAGAAGTGTAGATAAACTCAGTGAGAACTTCAACAAAGAGATAAAAATCATAAAAATGGAAATGGAAATATAAAAGGGAACAAGTCTGAAATGAAGAACACATTATCTGAGATGAGAGGTATATTAAATGGAATAAACAAAGGAATAAACAAAATGAATAAAGAGGTCAAATGACCTACACAGAGGATGGGAAAGCCAAGGACATTCAATCAGAATGGCAAGAAAAAAGATGCCAAGACTATAAAAATAATTTAAGGAGCATATGGGACACTGTTAAAGGTCAAAATATCCATCCATTGATGCACCTGAAAGAAACAAGATGTTGAACAGCTATTTGAAGAAATAATGATGGAAAACTTCCCTAACCTGGTGAAGGAAATGGACATAAAACCTCAGGATTCTCAGAGAGTTCCAAAAACCAGGGATCCAAAGAGGCCCACACCAAGATACATTATAATTAAAATGCCAAAGGTTAAATACAAAGAAAGAATCTTAAAAGCAGCAATAAAAAATTACCTACAAGGGAACACCCATAAGACTGGCAGCTGATTTCTCAAAAGAAACTATGCAGGACAGAAGGGCTTGGCAAAAAATATTTAACAGGATGAAGATCCAGGATCTACAACCAAGAATATTTTATCCAGCAAAGTTATCATTTAGAGTTGAAGGACAGATAAAGAACTTCCCAGACAAAATAAGCTAAAGGAATTTATCACCACCAAGCCAGTATTACAAGAAATGTTAGAGGGACTTCTTTAAGAAGAAAAAACATGTATCAAAAACAGTAATAAAGAATGGTAACAACTACATTCCTATCAATAAGTACCTCAAATGGAAAAGAATTAAGTGCTCCAATTAAGTGAGTAAATGAATGGAAAGGAAAACAAGACCCCTATATGTTGCATATAAGAGACTCACTTCAGATTAAAAGACACAGGCTAAAAGGAAGGGGATGGAAAAAGATATTGTTCTGATGAACCTAAAAGATATTTAAGTCAGATAGAGAGATAAACACTATATGATTTCACTTATATGTGGAATCTAAGGAATAAAAAGAACAAACTAATCAAAAACAGATTCACAAATATAGTGGACAATTTGGTGACAGACAAAGGTGAGGGGGGTTTGGGGAGCTGGGAGAATAGGGTAAAGGGTTAAAGAAGTACAAATTAGTAGCTGATGAATGGTCACAAGCATGGCATATGGAATGCAGTTATCATTAATATGTTGGCTAGGTGGAGGGTCAGTGAAGGGAGGGAGCAATTGAGGGGATCCTTTTATAAACTATATAAATGTCTAACCAATGATATACTTGAAACTAATTAAAATTTTAAAAAGTTTTATATATGAATATTTTTTCATTTGACCTTAAATCAGTCTATGGCCATGCTAGCTTGAACAAGCCTGATCCCATTTGACCTTGGAAGCTAAGCAGGGTTGGGCTTGGTTAGTACTTGAATGGGAGACCACCTAGGAAGACCAGGTGCTGTAGGTGTAAAAAATAAAAAATAAGGGATTGTAATCTGACAAGGTCCTTGCAACCTGTGAGGTCAACCAAGTGTTGCCCCGCCTAAAAACAAAACAAAAAACAAAAAAACAAAAAACAAAACAAACAAACAAACAAACATTAAATCATGTGAAATAAATAAATAATATGGTATGCCTTCTCTATGCTCTCTCACTGTTCTTTAGATGGCTAACGGATCATTTTGTGGAATACTGTGACTGCTTCCAACATCTCTACAACATTTGCCAAATCAGTTTCTGACTGTCTCGTTTTAAGAGTATTGTATCTTTTTCTTACACAATTCCTGCACTTACACCTCTCCTTCTTATTGCATGCAACTTTATCTGTATTTATATTTGCCTTGCCTATCAATCAGAGATTAAATCAGCTTTTCTAAAACCTGTCTTTATTTTTAGCAATATTTTGAGTCTGTATGAAAAAAGAACTTATAGAACACTGGTCCCCTTCTCTCCAATATTCTCACACTAAGCACCACCCGATCAATTCTATAAGTTCCTGTCAGAGATACTATTTTAAAGAGCCCATATCACTGATTTCTTGGTTGAAAATCTTGGCTAGCTCTCACGTTCACATTAGCACTCCATGAACACCTTTCTCATTCTGCCTGCACTTATTTTTTCTCCTTGCCATTTATTTATCCAAGAGATCATGGCACCTTCTCTTTTGCACCTATCACCTTGCCATTGCTTTCCTCCTTCTACTTTCTCCTTTTCAGCCTGGAAAAAAATGTTTATACATCCTTGCACTTCAACTTATCATCTCAATGAAACCATCCTTAACCTCCCAAGATAATATCAATCAACACAATCCCTCTTCTGGTGTATATTACTAGCATAAACCTTGTTTATTATAATATACTATAGTTAGTTAGCCATACAGCTATCTTTCCACTGGACAGTAATAAACTTGGGGCTCATTGACCTTAGTCATCTTTGTATTCTGGACTTCTACCTGAGTGTCTGGCACTCAGTAGGTGTCCTGCAAAGTCCAAGATTGTTTGGTGTATGCCTTCATATAACCAATACCCATGAGTAGTTCACCTGACCAAAGAGAGGAGCCTGAATTCTCTAATCTCATCCAAGGGTTTATTTCTGTCTGGTTGGCCAGTCTACATACATTTCATTGTATTATAGTCTTTCAATGGATATAGTATTACCTTTCTCTCCTCATCAATTAAGTTTAGAATAGCAAATTTCCCTCCTGATTTATGAAAATAGTGATGTAAATTTGAGTAATGGTCATTCACAAAGATTGATCTATCTATTTAGTCACTCAAATATATTTTGTATCTTATATGTAGAACAAATAAAGTTCTTCTTTGTACCCATGGGTTGGGTTTTATCTGGGAGAAAAAACTATATCAAGCCCACAAGAAGAGTACAAAATGTCTCTGAAAATGCAAAATCTTATGAAAATTTTGACTTCAGCCAGATCTCTCACGAGTTCTATAAGAATCATCCCCTGCAGTACTCACTAAATAACGCTTTCCTTCAGCAATCTAAATCAGAACCAGACTAATGGGTTTCAGGAAAGAGTAGTTTCATTGAATGGGAAAACATGATGACCTACTGTTGAATGTTATCTACCACTGCTGCCACCACCACTGCTCACCTCCCATTAATCCACTTCTCTCTATTTCACACATACCCACACACATGCACATGCACAAATGTCCTCACAACTGCCCTACTGAGCAAGGCTGCTGTCAGAGGCACATATAGATGTATATTACTCTAATAGGAGTCTTCCATCTTTACTTACACAGTACAGAAACCAGGTTAAATGGGGTCAGTCCAGTACTAAAATTTTCCTGAGTTATGGAAATCCTAGTTTCCAGGAACCATGTGGAAAAGACATCAGATTGAAACATATTGTCAGAGTTTGATGGGAAACCCATTGGACTGAAAGTCATTGGCCTAAATTCTTGTGCTGGTTCTGCCATGGTGATCTCAGGAAGCAAATATCTTTACATTTCTAGATCTCAGTTCACTCATCTACCATAGCATATAATTGTCCAGTCTATATTTTTTGCATCAGGGTTTACAAATTTCTCAGGGTACATGGACACATGATATGTGCTATGTAAAGGTGAAGGACAAACATATATCATTGTACTCAATGATAAGTCTTTTAAAACAGTACTCTTCTGGGAGAAAAAAAGTAAAGACACTTTGGAGTCAATTTCAAAATTGTAGAATTTTTTAAAGATAAAAAAATTAGTATATTTCAAAAAACATATTAAGATCATTCTGGATTGAACTTTCTCTGTGCTCCCGGACATCTGGTGAATAAGCTCTTTTTCCTCTGTGTTAGTCCTTTAGTGAAAATGATGGCAAAATACTGACAAACACTCTCCAAAGCCTTGTTCATAGCTTTTCATCCTATGATTCTGTGTATTAAATGGCAAACAGACTGTGTATTAAATGGCAAACAGTTTGATTTAAACCCTAGTTATAGCTTGTTATTGAAACATAATGCTTTGTATAGAGAGAAGTTAAATTTTCAGATTAAGGTCTGTCACAGTCCTGAGTCAAATGTCCCACCTTTGCAGTAGGGAAAGGAGAAAGTAAAAGTACTATGAGAGAAGACTCTGGCAAGTGTGCATCTGATTCTCCACAAGTGAGAGATGAAAGGAACAGGAAATAAAGAAAGTATGTAGAACTAGCCTGGAAATATGTCTAGAACTAAATAATCTGTCCCAAAGAAAAGCAGAGAACATGTGCTCTTATGAGGTGAAAAAAGGCAACTTCTTACATAAATGTTCAAAAAACTAGACTCCAGTAAATACAGTCTAGGTAGCTTGATTACTTTGGTTCTGAACATCTATGAGAAGTAAAGCCTATAAAAAGTTAACTAAACACTTTATAGAGAACTTCTCTAAATCGTACCATTCCCTCCCTCCCTATTTTATGTGTACAGATTAATATAATTGTAAATTGTGGTATAAGATACCCAGTTTTTATTTCACTACTTCCTGGTAAATATGATGCTTTTGAACACTGTGATTGATCATAATATATTTAGCCAACTCTAAAATGGCCCTTGAAACCAAGGATACAAATCCCACAGACATATGTGGTATATTCAGATATTTAACTTGACAATCTCCATCAATCAGAAAGAAAATGCCCTACTGTCATTCATTAGAACTTTTATAAGATGGGAGCTTTGTCAGATAAAAGCATGTCTAAATCAAGATCCACAAAATAAAAACAAAATGTACACTTGGGAAGACATAGTCATGGGAAAATATTTTCTTCCACTTTACTTCTAAGTTTGTGATAAGGTTTATGTCATAAATACTAAACAAGGAATCATCTTAAAGATTATACTATGTCAAGGTAACACTAACATACTTATGCCAAGGTAATTATCTTCTTTACAGGCAGAACTGCAATTCAGCTGTGTGCCAATCTGACAACATGGTCATTTGTATATATTAAGAAAAAAAATGGGTAAAAAAATTATACACCAAATAGATTGTCCATGATTTAAGAAACAAAGAAGTCATTTTATGACAAGATCAGTATATATTCACTCTATGTCTTATTTCTTTACCTATTTATTAAAATATAGATGAGAAAAGGAAAAATGAAAGGTAACAATTTTCCTTATGGCAGAGATGGATGTCGTAAAATAGCTGGTAAAATAATTAGAACAGATAAATTCACAAGCAAACTACAAACTTGTATTTTGTGCATATAATTCTAACGCACCTGGAGGAGAAGACATTCCAGAGTCTTGGCTGTGGTGTTTTCTGTGGAGAACAATAAAGTTCTGAAACCTTCTCTGGGCTCTCCAAACTATTCAGGGTGTTGCCTTTGATCTTCAAAGCCCCAGCATCATTTGGGGCTGGTTTCCATAGAAACTACCTTTATGCACCACCATGCCTGTTTCAGCTGGCCAAAGAACAGCTGCCAACAAGCCTTAGGTGTGAATACTAAGGGCTGGAAGCACCGCATTTTCCATGGAGAAATTCCATCTTTGGAATTCACTTTTCAGTTGGTTTTACCAAATTCAGGAATATTGGCCTTTGGGCTACAGAATAAATTACCTGATACCTATGGAATATGTACTGGTAAATAAACATGAAGTCAAAACATTATTAAGATGGAATAACTATCTTTATTTAAATTCTCAAAATTCTTTGACTTCCTTCTGAAATGCTCCAAGCATGCCAATGTGTGTCAAACTATAATTAAGTCCTCCCACTTCTCCAGGAAAAAATTCAAGTTTGCCTAAATAATAAAGATTCCTTTGCAAATGCGGGAGATTTTAGAACTGGCAATGTGTTATTAACACATATTAACAAATATAAAGCTCTCAGAACTAGAACACTTATCTGTGTTGCATATCTGGAAAGCTCAAATAGGAACACAGAAATCCCCATCAAATACACTGGTTTATGGATATCCCCAGAAAAGATCAACTCACTTCTCCAATCTATGAAATCAGAGTTTACAGTCAGTGTGAGAACAGCCCACAAACTTTAGAAAACAGATATTTAGCATGAAAAAGCCTCAACTCAAGTTTCACTTCCATATGCACTGTAGACAAAGTAGTACCCACCCCAACTTTACTCTCAAATACTTTTACTCTCCTCCAGACCAGGAACCTGTGTGCTTTCTGTCCATGGCTAATCCTTTCCACTTGCTCTCTCATTTTATTCAAATGCCACCTTGTCATAAAAGCATTCTTGGATAACATTATTTAATACCATCTCCATCATTCTCTGACTTTATCCTGCTTTTTTTTTGTTACTTTACATTGAGTTGTATATCCATTTCTATTTTTGTCTGTTACCTGACTCCTCTAAGAGAATGTGAACCCCATGAGGACAGTGACTGTCTGTTTGACACACAACTGCATCCCATTCCCCAGCACCTAAAATAATGAATGCCTGGTACAGTAAATGACTCCATAAAGATCAGTTAAATGGAATAATAAGAAAATTCCAACTAGATAAAATTATTTTAAGTTTAATCTGGAATTATAAATAGAATAAAAAATAATTTTTAATGCAGTAATAAAGGAGTCTTGCTTTACCAAATGTTAACATTTATTTTGAAATCATAGTATTTAAGTCAACATTGTACTGGGAAGGGAACAAGAAAATCAGTAAAACAAAATAACAAACCCAAAATAACCATAGTTAATAAAAGAATCTATATATCATAAAGGCAACATTATAAAATGGGGAGTGGGGGGAATTACTCAACAAAGGGTGTAAGGTACACTGATCAACATGTCGGGGGGGGGAAGCTACTCTATAAAATCTAATAAACTTCATGTTTTAAAATTAGTTGGAGGATTCTGGTCAAGGTAGTGTTGACAGGAGACAGACACTGTGCTCGTCTCCTCTCACAACCACACCAAAATTACAACAGAACTGAAGAACAACCACTACTAGGAGTTACCTGAGGTCTGCTGAACAGAAATCCTACAACTGGGGACATACATAAGATGTCACCTCCAGTCTGGTAGCAGGGGCGGAGATGTGAAACGGACTGGTTCCACAACCACCTGTGGCGATTGAGAATTGAGGGAGTTATCCTGGCTGCAGAGGCCTTCCCAGAGGACCAAGGGGTCTCAGCTCCACACTGGGCTTCCTACCCTAGGATTCCAGGGCTGGGAAGAGAAGTCGCACAACCTCTGACTGTGAAAACCAGCAGAGATTGTGGCTGAGTGAGACGGAAGGCTGCCGGAGTCACAGACATTTCTCTTAAAGGGCCCATGCGCAGACTTACTTGCTGACAGAATCACTTGCTCTGAGCTCCAGCGCTCAGGCAGCTGCTCAAGGAGAGTCAGAGGAACTGAGTTTTCTGGCTTCAGGGTAAAGACTGGAGCGGCGACTTTCTCCTGGACAGAAGTGCTGCCAGTATCCATTGTTCCTTTGTTGAGCCCTCCTCACTCCCAGTGGGAGGATGCAGGTAGCCGCCATATCTGAGTCTCTGCCAACCTGGTTAACACAGTTCGCTCCACCCAGGGGATTCCCTGAGACTCTGCCCCTCCCAACGTGTGGGCCCACCTAAGCTGCTTCCAGTGGTTTATTCCATATAAATGCCCTGTTTTATCTCATACTGTGGACATTCCTAATATCTCTCAAAGACTCACAAAACACAAAGAAACAACATCTGACCTTAGTGTATCCCATACCTCTTGCTGAGCATCTGCAAGCCCAGCATTAGCAGTAGCCGGCCTCAGTTCCGGACTTAGCCTCTTGAGACACCTATAAGCTCAGTCTTATCAGGTGGCCCTGGAAGTACATAGGCTGTGCCTGAACTTGACCTGCAGCTGGGACCCTCCCAGGATGTCTGTGGGCTAGCATACTCAGTGACCTACTTTGACTGAAGCTGGAACAAAAGCACCACCTAGGCTGCATCTGAGGAGCATACAGTGAAGGGAGACTGGGCAGGCACTAGAGCCCTGCTAAAGTGAATCTTACTCCGTAGGGTCAGCCCCTCACCAGCCATTCCTCAAAACCAGTCAGCCCAAGGGTCAATTCCTTCCATCGACATGCAAACAGTAACCAAGGCTCAACTACAACAGGAGGGTACATACAACTCATGCAAGGGACACACACTGAGCATCTAGCTCAGGTGACCAGGGAATATTATGCCACTGGGTCCCATAGGACACCTTCTACATAAAGCCACTCTACTAAGACTGGGAGACATAGCCACCCTACCTAATACATAGAAACAACCACAAAGAGGCAGCCAAAATGGGGAGACAAAGAAACATGTCTCACATGAAAAAGCAAAATAAAGCTCTGAAAAAAAAGCAAAAAACAAAAAAACAAAAACTAAACAAAATGGAGCAAATCAATCTACCAAATTCAGAGTTCAAAACACTGGTTATAAGGATGCTCAATGAACTTAGGGGAAGAGTAGATGAACTCAGTGAGAACTCTAACAAAAAAATAGAAAACATAAAAATAAAATGGGAAACATAAAAGTGAAACAGTCAGAAATGAAGAATACAATATCAAGATGAAGAATACATTACAGAGAATCAACAGATTGAACAAAGTGAAGGATAGAATCAGCAATTTAGAGGGTAAGGTAGCAGAGGACACCTAATCAGAACAGCAACAAGGAAAGAAAACTCAAAAAAACTGAAGATAGTTTAAGGGGCCTCTGGGACATCAAATGTAACAACATTTGCATAATAGGAGTACTAGAAAGTGAAGAGAGAGAGCAAGAAATTGAAATCCTATTTGAAAAAATAATGACAGAAAACTTCCCTAACCTGGTGAAGGAAATAGACATATAACACCAGGAAACTCAGAGAGTCCCAAACAAGATGAACTCAAAGAGGCCCACATCAAGACACATTATAATTAAAATGCCAAAGGTTAAATACAAAGAGAGAATCTTAAAAGAATCAAGAGAAAAGCAGTTAGTTGCCTACAAGGAAGCACTCATATGACTGTCAGCTGATTTCTCAACAGAAACTGCAGGCCAGAAGTGATTGGCACAAAATATTCAAAGTAATGAAAAGCAAGGACCTACAATCAAGTTTACTCTACCTAGCAAAGCTATGATTTAGAATCAAGGGACAGATAAAGAGCTTCAACAGAAAAAAACTAATGGAATTCATCACCACCAATCCAGTAATACGGGAAATGCTGGAGGGACTTCTTTAAGAAAAAGAAAAAAATATATGTATCAAAGATATAAATAATACAATGGAAATAACTACATATCTATCAACAAATACTTCAAATGAAAAAGAATTAAATGCTCTAATCAAAAGATTAGGTGGCTGAATGGATAAGAAAATAAGACCCTTATATATGCTGCCTACAAGAGACTCACTTCAGATCAAAAGACACATATAGACCGAAAGCAAAGGAATGGAAAAAGATATTTCATGACAATGGAAATGAAAAAAAAATCTGGGGTAGCAATACTTATACAAAGCAGAATTTAAAACAAAGGCTAAAACAAGAGGCAAAGAAGGACCCAATAATCCCACTTCTGGGTATTTATCCAAAGAAACCCAAAATATTACTTTGAAGGGACATGTGCATTCATATGTTCATTGCAGTATTTTTTACAATAGCCAAGATATGAATTCCATCATGAATGAATGGAAAAGAAGAGTTGGTACACATATACAATGGAATATTATTCAACTATAAAAATAAATATATAAATAAAAGAATAAAATCTTGCCATCTGTAATAACATGGATGGACCTAAAGGTTATTGTACTGAGTGGAGTAAGTCAGAGAAAGACAAATGCCATGTGGTTTCACTTACATACAGAATCTAAAGAACAAAATAAACAAAACAGAAACTCATAGATATGGAGAACATTTTGAGAGTTACCAAGAAGGGAGGGGAGTAGGGGGGATGAAAAAAGGGAAGGGATGAAAAAAAGAAGTACAAATTGGTAGTTACAAAATAATCATGGGGATGTAAAGTAGAACGCAAAGAATATAGGCAACATTGTAATAACTATGTACGGTGTCAGATGAGTACTAGATTAATCAGGGTGGCCACTTTATAAGTTATATAAATGTCTAATCACTATGTTATACACCTGAAACAAATATAATATTTTATGCCAACTACAATTGAAAAATTAAAAATATTTTTAAAATAGTTTGAAAGTAAAACAATTAAATAGGAAAATATATGTGACTAGCTGATATTTGGGCATGAATGATATTTGCTAGAAAATTACAAAAAAAAATTTATTTAAACACATAAAAATTTTAAATTTATACATATCAAAAATGCTATAGCCAAAATGAAAAGTCAACATACTGGAGGAAAACCTCCTCTCACAATTATAACAAAGGGCCATTATGCTGACTACATCAAGGAGGTTTATAAATCAGGATGGAAAGCATTAAAACGAATAGAAATGGAAAGTCAACAAGGATATTAAAATATACATTCGCAGTGGTAATCAAATAATATAAATTAAAACAATGCATCTATAAAAATACTAAAATTATAAATGCTAAAAGTCATTGTTAATAAAGATATAGTGGTATATTACTGGCAGAAAGAAAAATTGGCAAAAAACTATTTAAAACATTTTACTGTTTTATAAGAAGTAGTAATTCTACTCCTAGAAATCATTCCTAAAGAAATAAGTGTGAACTGAGATGTATATCTGAAGTTTCTCATCACAACATTTTACATAACAACAAAAATGTATTTGAAAAATTCCACGAGCTATCCAATATTATGGTGAAACCATTTATGGTACAGTCACACAATAGATGATTATGCAGGCATTAGAGTACATGTTTCCAAGGACTATTTGATGATATCTGCCGCATTTATTATAGTTAATTTAGAATGGAGAGGAAGAGGAGAAGGAGCAAAAGAAAAAGAGAATTCAAAATTATATACACAGTCATTACAAGATATTACAGCTGAACCAGAGCTCAGATTCTGTAGGTAAAAGAATTTTGTCCTGTCTCAACATAGCAATTAAATTTAGAGCTCAGGTCTGTTTGATTGAGTTGAGTAGAACCATCTGCTTTCATAAATGTGTATGGAGTAAAGGGTGCCTTCTGGTAAAAAGTGAAATGAGTTCCAAAGTCTTAACTATGAGAGTCAAAGATAAAAATATGCATGATGAACTAGGGTGGGAGAGAATGGATATATCCAAACCAAAGACAAATGTTAACAAGACAAGCTGTTGTCCAAAGAGAAACCCAATGATCACCAGGACAAGACCAGGGCCAAAGCCACTGAAGGGAATGTGGGTTCAGGACCAACGCACATCTAATGTTGTTCCAACATGACCATTCACCCCAAGGGCCCTAGGAAGACCCAAAAGAGGGAAATGTCTATCCAGTACTGTGCCTGACACAAAATTAGTTTGTACTCAATGAACATTTTTCTTGAATTAAAGAAAAAAAAATGAGTGAGGCAATGAATCAATAAATGAATCAAAAATTGTCCATATGGGACCAGGAAGTTTTGCTGTGGGCACCTCAATGAACCTTGATGCTGAGACCTATCCTCTTTCAAACCTCGAAGTGCAGATCCATGGATATTTTCACCAGGAGCAAGGACAAAAGCAAGTAGGGCATTAGTAACCCCCCAACAGTGGAGACTCCACAGTGAGGAACATGCCTGGGGAAATTCTCCTGTGGCTTAGGAGTACAGCCTATGGCCCTCAGGACTGCATTCAGTTTCAGAAGGCAGCTGCAGGTAGGCAACTAGGGGAAAGAATGAAGGTAGGAGTATAAGTCTCCTTGGAGAGTTTCAGGATACTTGGAAAAAAACACCATGGGTAAAGTGTGAACTTTCTGCCCTCTGTCATGTTGGTGCCCAAGCCATTATTATTTGGATATTTCATGGAAAGATAGTTGTATTTTGGGGACACAGGCTTTTCAAAATAAATTATTTAAATTATATAGTAATATATTCTTTAAGTAAAAACAAAAAGTCTCACATAAATACACACACATATACACATGTACAGTTAAACTCATACCTTGGCATAGAGAAATACATTTCTGTATTTAAAATTTTTCATTAAGGCCTTGTATTTATGTATAAATTGGGGGAAAAAAAGTTTAAAATCGCTTCTTATTCAAAAGAGGTGAAAAAAGGGCACTAAACACTAAAATACCTATTTCTCCAAAATTTCTTTAAGGTGTTACAACTACAAGGTTGTACTGCATAAATCATAGCACAAGTGGGGACTAATGACACTCTCCCTTACATCATGTCTGCAGCACAGAGGCCTGTGTGGAGAGCCAAAGGGGCCATCCTGCAGAAGAGCTAGAGAGGAGGCCAGCTTTGATGAGTAGTCCTAGTGGCATCCACAGACTGGTATGAGCCACCTGTACAGCAGAGACACCAGATGCTTTTGGTGGCAGCAGCAACAGCATCACTGCAGAAGGGAAGAGCAAGCATCGACTCCTCCCAATAGCCTCTGCAACTAACTGACCAGCTCATGGAAGAAAACCCAGGCAGACTCACAGAACTAGTTTGGAAGAATCTGGGGGAGCTGGAGTCTTCATAAAATGGGTGAATATGGAGCCCGAAAATGTGTTTGCCCATTGTCATTGAAATCACATTTTCACTCCTATACTATTGTGGCCTGGGGAAAAGGTTTCAATTGCTTTTTCTCCAGGAGTTCTTAATCTCTGTGAGGGAAAGAAAGCAACACTTAAGAAGTTACTGGTGTTAGACAATAAGGATTAAGTATGGAATTAGGAACTGACACCCAAATGCTGTAAGATTTTAGAATAATGTTCTCTGAAAACTAAGGGGCCAGAAAATATTTCATAAGAAGAAAGGAATTTAAGTTTGGCTGTAAAGGATGGGCTGGGATTAAATAAACTGAGAAAATTGGAGATGAGAGGCAGAGGGCTTTCCAGTGGCATGTCCATCTTACAGCATCATCTTCATGGAAGGTTTTAGAAAAGTTATCCTAAGACTCGATGGTCAAGGTAATTAACAAGTTTAATATTTCATATATAATATATAGTCTGATTTTATAAAAGGATTATTTATTTTCCATGGAATCCTACTAAAGTTCCAGAACTCAAGACACATTAAAGAACAAACTATCTACCTAGTGGACTCATTCTGATAAAGCAAGGATGGACACAGAGAGAGACAATTACTGAAAACCTGTGGTGCTATGTATGATGTTACAGGAGACTAAACCACCACAATTTGACAGTATGGAACGCCCTCTGGTGGTCATATTAGTGAAGATTAGTTACTGGGGGATTATCACCCATTTTTCTACATGGGGAATGATTCCAAAAGATGAAGTCTCATTTGTTGAGCTGATTCTCCTACCCCTCCCCTTTCACTAACCTACATGCAAATATAGTTCATTTCGATTTATTTCCCTCCACCAACCCTATTGCTTGGTGCTTCCAAAAAGCCCCTCCTTGACCACAACTTTAGTAAAATGAAGAACTAGAAGAATTTGTAGACATATATAGACAATAACGTGGTTAATTTCAGTTGGCAAGAAGATACTGTTCTCATTCATTGCTGTCATATAGGCAAAGATTAAATAACTATGCAAAGCACCTAGCGAAGCACCTGTCATAGAGCAAACACTCAGTAAATTTTTCCTTTCCCTTAAATAATTACTGATAAATGTCTAAATAGGGTTCAGAAACAAAATGAACCACAAAAAAGTGTTTCTATGTGAAGTGATAAATACATTAATTATCTTGATTGTGATAATAAATTTCACATTGTATACATGTATAAAAATCATCATGTCATTCACTTTAAATACATGCAATTTTATTCTTCAATTATATCTTTGTAAAGCTGGGGAAAAAATAAAATGAAAACAAAACAGAGAACAAAGAAAAAAAACAAATTGATTTGATAGAAGATCAAAATGCCATAATGAATAGAATTTAAATTTTTATTATAGAATCTATTTTCTATCTGCCACATACTGCCTCTTCTTAGCTTTTGGATGTGTCCTTAACTCAGCAACAGCTGAAAAGAAAATAATAGCAAGAGAACCATCCAAGTTTCTACCTATTGAAATTAATAAGGTAAACTCAGTTCTCTGCTACTTACTAGATATATGACCTCCAGCAAATCACTTAATTTATTTGGGCCTCAATTTCTCTTTCTGGAAACTGAAGAAATTATTCTAGATCAGTGCTTCTCTAGTGCAGCTCATGGACTACCACCAAACAAAGAAGAGTTTATTTGTCTTTGGGAAATGAACAATGCAGAGTTTAACATAAAGTTAAATTACTAAATCAAAAGATTACCAGAAGTCAGAACATATAAGATTAAATCTTTCTTACCCATAGTGTTAAAATACCCCTTCTTTTATGAAGCAGTGGCAACATGACTTTAGGGGCAGTTTTAATGTCTTACTAAGCAAAACATCGCCAATCCTAAACTGACCCTCAAATTTTGGGTCTATGAAATCACTGAAATTAATTGAAACAGTGAATATGGTAAAATGATAGTTAAACCTGGAGAGAGTAGGACAGGCTCTGATTATTCAACCCAGGCTTTGTTAATTACATATAAACTATGTGACTTTGTGTACTTTATCTACTTGTTTTAAACCTAAGCTGTGATTAGACTCCGTGCTTGAAAGTTTATTGATCATGAAAACCAAAGATCTGAAAACTCCTTTCCTTGCTGATCTCTAAAAATCCTTCCAGCTCTGCTTTCTAAACTAATGCGTGGACATTCACCTTAGTTACACTGTAACACTAATAGAACCTCCAATCATACATGATGCAACTTGGAAAAAACACTTGAGTGATCAGATTCACCACGAAAAGCTGAAAACCATAGAGATGCTATACACTCCAGGACTAAAATACAAAGGGAGAGGAAAAGACTGGCTATGCGTAAGCATCACAGAGAAAGACACTAAAATTCTAACAGAATGTCTTCTGTATATGCTTATGACACAAATATATGACAATATACACATGAAAGAGTCATTTCATCACCCCTAGAAACAAAAATTTTTAGTCATGAGTTTTAAAAATTCCAAAATTCCTCCTTAGGTTTAAGTCTCCTATCTGTGTGAATTTTGTGAATTTTCTTTCCAAGGAGGGAGAAAACAACGGAAACTGGAAAAATGAGAACTGAATAACCACATGGAATCCCCAAAGCTCACTTTTTGGCCTTTAATACTGCCTCCCCACAGAGCTTAGGAAGTAGAAAGCCCGGGGTAAAAAAAAAAAAAAAGTCCATTTTCTTCTACAGTGCTCTTCCTCTGCTCTGGCATACAAAGCTGCTAAATCCAAATATAGGTCACAGGCACCACCTAGAGGCATTAACTGTAAGCCTGATTCTCATTTCAGTGAACTGTGATGAGTCAGTTCAAAATCCAGTTGAGTTCTTTCTCCCTGTAGTCACAGACTTGAATATTAACCAAGTAAGGTGCTCCCATCTCTAAACACTGCCAGGGAGAGGGAGTACGGCCAAATGAAGAAGAAATGTGCAAATACACACTTCCTGTTCAATTGTTAGGCTTATCTGTCTCACCATCTCATTCGTTAACACCTTTGTGGTTTCGTTTGATGCATATTCCATAAGAAAGATGTATGACATAAAAGCCACGATTCTACCTTTGGGGTATCAAGAGATCATGAAATGGAACCACAATAATTCCACATAAGCCTTAATTCAAAAAATAACATGCTTTTTTTAACAATGAAAATATGTCTGCAATACATGATATTAGATACTGCCAGTTAGTGTTGCTATTAGTCAGAGACAAGGAAAACTTTTCCAGAAAGTTGAGCCTTCACCTGCAGGCTTTATCTCATCGTCAATAACAAAATATTTGGGTGATGTTTTAAATCAATTATCTGCACTTCTTATCTATGTGACATGAACTGGGGTAAATAAAAAGGATCCTCGAAATTCAAAGTCCTATCTATACTCAAGTTACCACAAATTACCAAGTGCAGTTAAGGGATAACTGAAAATAATGAGGAGCTATGAGCTTCTTGTGCATAACTGAGTCCATAACTTGGGACTATATTTGACAAATACCTTGAACTTCCAGAATATCAGCAAACCAATTTAGAAGGCAGTTCAGCTTGAACTTCCAGAATATCAGCAAACCAATTTAGAAGGCAGTTCAGCTTGGTAGAAATTATGTTGGCTAGGAACATTGGAGTCCCAGGTTCTAGTCTCATCTTTATCACTATCTAGCTGTGAGATATAAGACTATTCATTTAATATCTCGGTTTTCCCATCTATGAAATGAAGAGGCTGTTTATTATGAATTATAAAGCCCTATAAGCATAAAAAGTTATTATTATAATTTGAAAGTCCTGGGTGCAATAAAGCCTATACAAAACATCTGCCCTGTGTTAGCACTGATACTTGGTTTCTCAAACCACTAGTGAACAGTGTTGGGCTGTTTGCCTAAGACACAACCTGCAGGGTAGGCAGTGAGATTCCTCTGGCAACGCAGAATAACCTCTGCAATATTTTTGTCAGAATTTTTGGCAACCCACTTGCCCATTGCTGTAATCACTATCTTGGGTTTGCTATAACATACACTCACCAAGTAGATCTATAAAAAGTTAAAGAATAAAAAGCTTAACATTAGATATTGCTAACATATTTCTTTTGTTTTCAATATAAATTGATGATTAGACTCTAAGTGATACCATTTTTAGTTCAATCATTAATTAATCACTTCATTTATCATATCAGTTCATTAAAATTACAATCGTTCAAGAATTAATGATCCAGAACAATTATATAAGTTCTTGCTTTATCCAAATAGATGTGTTTCTGAAAATATGTGTGTAACAACACTTTTTATAACAACAAAACATACGTTTCACTAAAGAAATTTTTAACTTCGGAAAAATCACAAAAAAAGGCTATAGAAATCTTAACATTTTAAAATGTCATTGTTCATATTTGTTATTTATCCTTTGTATAAGCATTTACTTTTGCTTTTAATCTTTGCACATATTGTTCTATAATCCACTTTCCCCCATTAATTATGCCATGAATATTCCCATGCCATTAATTCATCACCCTTATTAATGTCTGCATAGTATTACATTATAGGGATAGGTAAAAACTGTGTCAGGCCCTGTGCTGAGAGCTTGTCATGCTTTAGCTCATTTATTCCTTGCAAGAATCTGGTAAGGTAGGGGATATTTTAATTCCCTATTGAAAAACAAGGACACTGAGACTTGAAGAGGTTAAATATTGTGCCCAGGAGAGCATAATACACACTAATAGGTAATTCCATCTGGATTTGAACACAAGTCTCTAACTTTAGCTAGATATTACTGAACCTTAAAATGAAGAAGGCAGTGAAGGAGGCTAGTGGCTGGGGAGGAGGATTAAGTAAATTTGTATGGGAATAGTGGGTAGAGATACATGCATTCAAGACATTTACCATTTGATTCTTTTACAGTTACCTAAGCCAAAAGTATCTGCTGTAAGCTGAATGTTTGTATCCCTCAAAATTCATATGAGGAAATGTAATCCCTAATATGATGTGATTTGGAAGTGGGGCCCTTGTTAGGCAGTTAGGTCATGAATGTCTCGCCCTTATAAGAAAGAGCGCAGTAGCTTCCGCCATGTGAGGACACAGTGAGAAGACAGCAATTAATGAATCAGGAAGCAGGCCCTCACCAGACACCAAACCTTCTGGCGCCCTATCTGATCTTGGGCTTTCCAGCCTCCAGGACTGTGAGAAACAAATTTCTGTTGTTTATAAGCCACCCGGTCTATGTATTCTGTTAGCGCAGCCCAAATGGACTAAGACAGCATCTGAGTTAAAGTTAAGATTAGAAAACTGTCACCACCAGGCTTCTTCAAAGACCCAGAGATCTATTTAAAACATTCTATCTAAGACAAATAAAGAAGTCTGAACTTTGAAACAGCTGGAATTGTGGCCTAGTTTTTTAAACCTTGAGTGTATTCAGATATCAAAAGTGTGTACAGAGATTTATCAATAAGAATATTCACATCAGTGTTGTGAAATTAGAAACAATCTAAGTTAAAGAAGCAACTGACAATTTTTTTTTTCTGATGTTATAACTGCATCACTGAAATCTTTTGCGTGCTGAGCAGGTGAAGCACTGTGACATGTGGTCTCTGTCACAACTAGTGAGCTCTGCAGTTGAAGCATGAAAGCCATTGACAATATGTAAACAAATGAACATGACTGCGGTTCAATAAAATTTTATTTATGAACACTAAAATGTGAATTTCATATAATGTTTGTGTCACAAAATATTATTCATTTTTTTCAATTACTTGAAAATGTAAAAACTATTCTTAACTTTCAGACCGTACAAAAAAGGTGGTAAGCCAGATTGGGCCCACAGGTCATAATTTGAGGATCCCTCATTCAAACTATTACATGTGTATTACACCACATGGCATAAGTTGAAGTACAGTCAATTCTCTTTGTTCACGGTAGTTTTGCTCCATAAAGGCACTGGAAACACTGAATTAGTGATTGCTGAACCATTGCTCTTAGGGGAAATGTAGGGTTATGTTCCTGCAAGCCTGTCAATCAATCGAGACATAACCTTGTCCTATGTTTCTATTTAAAGACATCTTATTTTTTATATATAGTTTCTTCATTATCATCAAACTCATGACCAATAGTACTCTAACTTATGCCTGATTGAAGCTTATCCAGCACACATACCTTCTCTGTAAGAAATCGTGGCCTTCTTGCACTTAGTGCTCATGAGTCATTTTAAACAGAGAAGTCATCAACAAAAAGTATAAAAAGGAGGAAAATATGCTACTAAATAGACCCCAAGCAGAACACTTGTTTACAGTATGAGAACTGAAACAAAAAAGCAGAGTGTCACATTGGGAATGTGTGCATTGGGCAATTCATATTTTTTGGCTGCTCAGAGTACGCATGCACAGTGTCTATTAACAACAGTGGAAGTACATGAGCGTTTTACAAATAAATTTTAGTGAGTAGGTGAATTCAAAAATATGAACCTGTGAATAATGAGGATCGTCTGTGTTTTAAAGTAAAATAATACATTATCACATAGATAGATGAGAATTAAAATTGAGGGAGAAAATATTTCATTTCAAAATCTGTACTAGGCTGTGACTGTAATTTTAAATGAGAACTTCAATTTTTATTTGGACCTCAAAATAGAACATTTGTATTTGAAAACTCAAAAAAGTATAACTGAAGCTTCTATAATAAAACTTCACAAGAAGGAGCTTCTTACCTGCAGCAACACATGGGATAATTTTAAATACCATAGAATATGAAGCTATTAATTCTCTTATAGATACAGAATTTATATTTTTAATACTCCTTACCCTCAAAAGCATCCATCACTCACAGAAAATCCAGGAAGCTTGAGGTTATAATTAGAAGAAATTCCTCAAATTATTAATTATCCTAGTTGAAACATGCAGAAATGTAGCTGCAATGAAAAGAATATCGTTAGGTATCTTTCGTACTCTATTTTTAAGTTTCTCTGGAGAGCTACAATTTAGCTAGAAGGCAAAAAACAATGCTAAATGAAATACAGTGCAGCCTTTCCAAACTCAAGCAAAACAAATGTAATTGCTTTATTGGAGATACAAAGAGGGAAAAGCACACCTGTGAAATTTCCTCAACCTGAAAAGACAGAAATTGAACACTTTCCCTAGAGGGCTCTTTTTCATGAAATTTTTGGACTTCGGAGTCTAGCGGAGACCTCCAAGGATAAAAAAAAAAAAAAAATTGTTGTTGTTGCATTAGATAGAATAACACAATAGGAGTGGCTGCTTTTTTGGAGTATTTACTTTTTTTTTTTTTTTTTTCCAGGGCTTTTCATAAATGCTTTTGTTCTCAAACACCCAGAATTCCTCATTTTATAAAACAAAATCAGAGGTACAGAACTAGGCAATTAAACATAAACCTACTTTGCAAAACTTACCTAAAACTGGGCAGTCAAGAAGGCAATCAGTGGGAACAGGGTTCTCTCTGTTACCAATTCCTTTGGGCAGTTGTGTCCACCTCTCCCTCATGTTCAAATTAACAGCAAAGTACAAAATCACTGTCCTAAGAACTAGGCAAGGCCTCTTTATGAAAGTGTTTTCTTGGTTAAGCTAGTTGATTCTTGGGAATTTTGCTGCCATTTTTTTATTGAGTTATCAGCCAGGCCTTATGGTTCCTATAAATGGGAATTGAACAGGACCAAAATGCTTTTCTATATAGTTCTTAATTGAAATAGCAAAAGGCCTAAGGTGAAACAGACTTGAAGGCTAGGCTTTCTGAGTGTGAGGGTGGAGAACTGCGGGAAGGAACAAACCTTTTTAGTGGGACTGATTTCTTTCTCAGTATCAATCTCTAAAGCTATCTTAAAAGAACAATTTGAAAAAGACCTACAGTTGACCCTTGAAAAACACAGGGGTTGGAGCTGGGACCTCCCATGTACTGGAACATCCATATATAATTTAAATTGGCCTTTTGTATCCAGATTCACACACGCAAATTCACACCTACAGATTCGCATCTGCAGATTCCCAATCAAAGATTAAAAATAGTTTTCAATTGCAGTTGATTGAATCTGTTAATGGGAAACTCATGGATACAGAGAGCTGACTGTATATTTACTGAAAAAAATCCACTTGTAAGTGGACTAGTGCAGTTCAAACCCGAGTTGTTCAAATATTATATTATAATATTCCTACTAAATACATACAATAATATCTTCTTCTTGGTGACAAAAGCAGCATAAAGAAATCTGTTAAGCATCCACAGAAAACTAATACACCTAGTAAACATCATATATTTTACTTGACAATAAGAGTACCAAAATAACAATGCAATATTAACAAGAGCAATACAACTACTGAATAAAGTTTAACATTTTCTAATTCCTTTTGCTTTTAGACTGCATTTCACTAATAAATTGTAGCCAAGTTAATTTGTCCAATAGTTATCCCATTGCACCCTCTCTGTGGCTATGTGTAGTCCTTATCTGATGGTTTGGTTCAGTTGTTTCAGTTTGCTTTGTTGGCAGCAGTTGACAATTGGAAATTTTAGAAAGTTGTGACTTTTAGCTGCTAGTAGAAGGGTCTACTGTACTTGGGATGATGGAAAATGCTCAAACAGCTCTGTCGTCACAATTTTCCACAACAATCTTATTTCACAATCATTTGATCTACCTACCTTCTCTAATGACTGAATGAAGTAAGTTCAAGAATCATATGCATGCTCTCTGGCTGAATAAGCCAATTCTTCACCTATTATTTCATTTCTAGTAACATTAAAACTAATGCACATATAGTCAGTAATTATTTTTAAAATTTGCTAAATTCAATCCTGATCTTTTAAGCTTTTAAAATTTACTTTGCTCCTTTTTCCAAGATATGAAATCACAAACTTTATGATACATAAGATCCCCATACCAACTTCATGTTATGTATGGTCATGCCAAGGTTTGCAGGTCTAAAGAACTCTCCCAATAAGCGTTGGCTTGATCCCAGTCCCAGTTTTTCACTTTCTTAAAGGATTTTCAAGGAGATATCTGGTATCTTCATATTTCATATGAATAGCAAAGAATACATGTAAATTCAAGATCTTTAGGTTTTGCCTGAAGTGTTTATAGATGAAATTTATGTGTGTGTGTATACATATATTTTATATATATATATATATATAATATATGTATATACATGTGTATATAGGTATGAATGTATATATTCTTATTTTACTTCCTTAAACACAGTACAGAAGTCTAAAATTTCAGATGTTTGGATAAACATAGCTATGAGTTTAATGCTGCACAAATTCAAACATCCCAAAGCGAAAAAATGATTTATAAAGTATATATAGAATACATAATAAAAATACAATGCTAGAAAATATCAATTACAACTTTAAACTATACCCATAAGACTCAAATAGAAAATTTTTTATAGATTCAGATAATTTCCAGATTATCTGTGTTCTTGTAGAATCAGCTCATAAAAGACACAAGTGTTTATGATAGCTCATTATAATTGCAATTTCATGTTTTATACCACATTTGCATAAAGCTTTAACTATTTAACTTTAATACAGAAATCTACATTATCATGATTCAAATGTCATGTCTGAGATTTCAAATTTTGCAGTCTGTGGTAACTTCACCTATCACCTCAGAGGAGAAAACATTGTTTTTTTCCAGGGTCTTAATTCCTACTGCATTCCAGAGAGCTTAATCTGATATTGAAGCAATTTCAAAGGTGATTCCTAAAAAAAAGAAATGATTTTTGGGTTCCTCAGATGAGGAAACTGTGAAGACATATATGAGTGATTTAAGTATAGGTACAAAATAGAGATGCTACTTAGGCTTATTTGAGTATAATTTTTTTCCGTTTTTTTTCCCGCAAAACTCCAATTTCCCCTATGTGGTCTAGGAAGACTGGCTATACCTCTTCTGAGATGTGAGGGTTCGGTCTTTGGCTCTCAAGTGCTTTTAAAATTACCTGGAAAGGCTTTCCTCAAGTTTGGTTTTTCATTCAAGGTCCTTCATGTAGTTTGACAACCTCTCCAGGGTTATCTGTGAGAGTGGCAATTAAGAATTATTTTCTTCTGTAAGCCACATCTTGCCACCTGTGACATCTGGCCAGAATAATTTAGGTTTTCTCTCATGATGATTCTAGGGAAAACTAATTTTGTATCTCCACTTTCATGTTTTCTATCCCTCTGTTAAAGTTCTGAGTTTATCTACTCTTCCCCTAAATTCACTGAGCATCTTTATTTATCACACTGTTTTGAACTGTGCATCTGGTAGATTGCTTGTCTCCATTCATTTAGCTCTTTTTCTGGCTTTGTTCTGTTGTTTCATTTGGGACATGTTTCATCTTCCCATTTTGGCTGTTTGTTTCTATGTATTGGGTAGGGCTGCTATGTCTCCTCATCCTAGTAGAGTGGCACAGGGAAAACTAATCTTGGATCATTCTGGGTATGCCAGTTCCTTCCCCTAATATATTTCTGAGCTTGGATATTATAATAGAATGATATAAATTGATCCAGGTGTGAGTCTCCCTTCCTGACTCTTAGGCTGAGATATACCCATAAAAAAAAGCGAATCCTGCCCAGAGACAAAAAAAAAATGGCCCACAGTAAAAAAAAGATTCCATTTCAGGAGAGAGAATGGCACAAATAGGCTATGGTCCCCACCTGAAAAGGCAAAAGATTTCCTGAACTCTGCAGGGCCCAGGACAGAGCTCTGCCAGGACCAGACAGAAGTTGTCATGCGATCTTAACAGCATGTGTGTCCTCTGAATCCATTTAGGACCCACCTCCCCTGACCTCAGGCTCTAGAAGTGCTCCATACTATGACAAACTGTTAGGAAAATAAGATCAAAGACCACAAACTTGGGATTTACTGAAACATGACTTGCTATTTACTATAAAATCTGCCAGGTGAAAGAAATGAGGAGAATATTTACCAGCCTGAAGTCAGGTGACTGACTCACCTTGGTTTGTAACATCCAGTTTTATTTATACATGAGTATATCCCAAGATTCTAGCCACTCCCAACCCTAGCAGAAATTTTGAGATCTGGAAGGACAGGCCTTGTATTCTCAAATAAACTTATCATATACATTTGAAAAGCAATTTAAGTTTGAAAATGGGAGCATAATAGAAAACTAGGTAAAATACACATTTTTTAAAAAGATACAAATGTACATTTGAAATCAAAGGGAATCACAGTGAATAAGATAAAGTATACACATGAAAGATTCACCTATTTGAAAAGGGGAGTCAAGTATTCCTTTATTTTTTATTTAAGAAAGTGACAAATTTGAATAGGAGGAAGGAAGGGGGCTGATTTCCCCTATCCCATTATGAGAAAAATATCTGAATCTGTATACACATAGCAAGGATCAATTTGTTCCAGAGAGCCACGATTTTTCTCAAATTCTTTCCTCTTTTTGCTGTAATACAAACAGCACACATTTCTGCTTCTGTGTCCTTAACTGTAAATGTTGTAAATAATCAAGTATTGTTATTTGAAGTAGTTATGTTCTACAAAGTCACCACAAATACTGAATTAGTGAATACTGAACCACTGCTCCTAAAGAATACACAGGGTAAATTCCCACAAGCCTCTGGACACATTTTTGTCAAAAATCAATACAATGTATTATTGATTCATTAACAATAAACTTAAGGCCAATAGAACTCATGCCTGAATGATGCTTATCTTATGCAGGTATTAAGAAACATCACAGCCTTCCCATGATTAGAACACTAGATGGCACGTCGGCATGATCCTTGGAGGCCGCTTTAAGTAGTGAAATCATCAACAAAAACTATGAAGATGAAAAAAAACAAAGCACTAAGTAGACCACAAAAAGGACATTTGTTTACAGTTTGAGAGCTGAAACATAAAGGCAAGGAGTGGCCTTGTCCCATCTCTCTGGGAAGATGTGCCTCAGATGACTCAAATTTTTTGCCACTCTGTGTATGTCTAAGAATGACATCAAAAGCACTATGAATGATTTAGAGGTTACAAATAAATTTTAGCAGGTGGTCAAATTGGCAAACATGGAATCTGTGAATAATGAGATTGCCTGTACATAAGCTTCAATTCCTTTACTGTGATTAGAAGGCATGGTTGTCTCAATGGGGCAGCCATTAACCAGGGCTGGGAATTCAAGAACAAAAAAAGTTAGTGTCAAATGCTACGTCAAAACTCTCAGTGAGCCACAGTAACATGGTAACCAAAATGGCTAAGATATACCAGACATCACGCAAGAAACGACTAATTAATTTCACTTTAGATTTTATTATAAAACATGAGATGGGATGATAGGGCATCTCAGAATCAGGTTCATATTCCAACTCAGTGCAAATTTATAGTTTATAATCTTCTTAAATGCCTAGCAAATTTATTCCTAAATATCTCAACCAGAATTAATTTTATCACCTTTTCAAGTAACAAACTGGGTCCAAAATTTGTAACACCTAGTAATTTTTCCTATATTAAACATCTATTATAGTTTAAACCCATTAGAGTACTTAATCCTTCCAAATAAACAATGGTTTATAAAATCACCTCCATAATTGGTAGCCACCCTTCTGGTTTATCCTCCTTTGACTGAACAAACTTGATGCTTAAGATCTCTCACTTTGGTCTCTAACAGTATGTAGTTCCCTACTTTATATCCCAGACTCCTTAAATTATAGTAAAAGGAATGTACACTTTCTGTATTCTTTCAGAGCATGGTTGAGAGGCTACGTCACCTACCATATTAGGTACTTCCTTGCATGCATGGACTACTCTACCCCATGCATCTCAAGCCCATTTTTTAAAAATCACACATTAACTTGTCAATACATGGTTCATCAGAATAAGAATTTCAAACCAGGAATCATCAGCAGGCTTTCACAGGGGTGATCAACAAAGGCCCAATGCTGTGAGTCCCCAGATTTTTCTGACCATCCCTTTATTAGATGTTCAAATGGGTCTATGATTCTCCACACCTCTAAAATTTTAAGTCACCTCACTGAATTATCTTACTTTATAAAAATTTTAACGTGTGGGACCATTCAGTACAATTTGACATCATTCACTATCTAGTCCTGTTCTCCAAAGGTCTACCACCTCTAACAAGGTACAATTTTCTAAACAAAACTGGACACTTTAATTCCACATTTATATTCTTAGCATAAAATTAAACACATTTCTAGCACGTAAAAGATTTTAGGTATTCTCAAATATATCTGGATTATATCTTAATCCATAGTAATTCAGAGTTCATTTTGAAGGCAAATTAAATCATATCTGAATTTCTAAATATTTAAATATATTAAGGTGATGGTGACACTTCTGTTTCAAAATTACTAAAAAATGTTTCATTTTCTTGAAATGAACTTGGCATAAAAGGCAGCAAAGAGGTCCTTATAAGGAGTTTCTGAATCTCCCTTTGTCAACGGTATTCGGCAAAGTTGACGAAACTTAGGAGAACGCAGCACCAAGTTCTGTGAAAGGCCCATGCAGCTGGAGCATAACCAGTAGAGAACAATCGACTATAAAAAGAAGAAAGGACATGAATGTTAGCACCTCTCTATTCTCCAAGGACGCAAGCTCCAGAGACAGGCCGGCAATAAAAATCATAATCTCTGTAAAAAGAAGTACACCAGGACTCAATAAGATTGCAGTGGCTATTAGATATCTGTGATGGCTCTAACAAGAAAGAAAGAAGGATAAAAGGAAGACCAAAAGCAAAAACAAACAAACAAACAAAAAGTAAAAAGAAAGGTATTCGTGATAAAGTAGAAAGTGGATGACAGGGAGCAGCTCCCAGAGCCCAAGGGAGATCTCATCTTCCTTCTTCGGCACTGAAGCATGCTTTTTCCCCATCAAGAGCCCTGACAAGCTGCTATGGAGGAGCCACGGTACTGGGAGCAGGACCATTTATGCTGGCAAACTTAGACTCCCTAGACCTCGTTTTCCTCCATGTAGTCATCTATCTTCCAAACTTTGCAGTAACCAGTTTCTAAGTATAGTTGGGAATGCATTATTTTTGCCTTTTTCTGAGATGATACACAGTCTCAGTGTTATCTTCAATTTTCTTTTGTACCGCCATCTAGATTGATTTATGTACATCAGTGATTATGTTCTGTATCCTCTCAAAACATTCCCACACATACATCTGTCCCAAACTTTTCTTTGGGATCAGAAGGTATTCAGGCTCCAGAGGCACAACCATGTGGTGGTTGAATCCAGGCCCTAGAGTCAAACTGGCTGAGTTTGAATTCCATTTATTTGACTTAGGTAAGCTATTTTTCTTTGTTTCAGTTTCCTCATTTATAAAATGGGCAAAGAACTATATCTATCTCAGAAGGCTGCTGTGAGGAATAAATAATTCACGTATAGTGGTGAGTACAGTATATGGCCCATGTTAAGTACTTATGTTTGTTCCAAAAGCAAGTTTTTAAGGGCAGAGAGTAACACATCATCAAAGGCAAATTAGCATAGTTAAGAGCAAAGCCAAAAGGCCCAGATGTGTATTAAGACTCTGACACTTAACAGATGAGTGAGTGACCTTAGGTGATGAGTTGCTTAATCTCTCTCTATGCTTAAGTTTCCTCATCACTAAAGTGGAGATTATAACAGCAGCTACTTCAGTGTATTTTTGGGAGAGTTATATGAGCTAATGTACGTAAATCATTTTAAATAGTGCCTAGCACAAAGTAAATGTTGACTAAATACTAGCTATGATCATCATCTGATTTTTCCACTAAGCAAAAAGTACCCTGAACCCAACTATACAGACTACAAGCTGCCAACTAAGAATAGTTCTTCTTTCTTAGTAATAAAATCTTAATTTTTAACTAGATATACTACCATTTTAAAAAATACTTCCCAGCCTCTTCTGCAGTTAGCTGTAGCCACGGAACTAAGATGTAAGTACAAGTGTTTGGTGGGACATCTGGCAAGGCTCCTTAGAAGGAGCTAACTACACTCGAAGCACCCTTTTACCATTCCTGCAAGACAAGCTCCAGCAGCCATCATGATCATACTGTGGCCTTAAGGAAATTACAGACTGTGGATGATGTAGCACTAAGAGAGAAGCAGCTGGGTCGCTCATGTCTTCTTAACTGCCACATCAGCTCTACACTGAACTGCCTAACTCCAAATTTCCTGTAGTTGAGAGAATAAACTTTTGGGTCCTTAAGACACTTTTTTAGATCTGTTATTCACTTTGAACCCAGTCCCTCACTGAAACTTCACCACTCCTGCTGTACTTGAGCTGGGGGCTTCCTCAGTTATAAATGGTATTATTTCTCCCTAGAAATGTAGTCAATGTATATTGTTCTATTTTTACACGGTATTTTACAGCAATACTATTACATGAAAAGTACTGTAATAGGCACTTGATGTAATTTCATTAATTCTCACAGACATCATGATGTCTATTTTAGAAATGTAGAAACTTATTTATTTTACACAGGATTAATGACAATATTATGTCCAAGAGACAGTTTTAAAAATACATTCTGATGCTGAAAATATATTGTTTCAGATTCCTAAGACGAGTAATATGAAGAACTTTTATATATGCTAATATAACCTTAACTACCAGCAACAAATAAATTCTACTTTATGGTCATGTGTTGGCTTTGAGCACAGACAGAGCTATACCTGACTCAGCTTTTGCTTTCTTAGCACTGAAGTATCCAAGGGAAATAAGCAAAAGACTAAAGATATGAAATAGCTGTTTAACTATATCAAACATTAACTATTTCTTCTTCTATTTTTATCAAAGTACCCATCTCACAGAGTTGTATGAGGTTAAACAGTACTATATATGAACCTATATGGACTTGGCACAAAGTTGTATCTCTTTTTTAACTGCTAAATTCCTTGGCCAAGTCTATGTAGACAGAAAGAATCCAGTATATCAACTAATCAAACAGAGCAAATACTTTGTTCATAGTACCGTGTAACATTACTTTGCAAGATTAAAAAAAGAAAAAAAGAGTTTGATTTAGTAGGAGAGTTAAGATACATTCATGTAAAGATTAACCAATCCCAAGAAATATATAAGTATCACTTGGTTATAGAGACAGTAGATTAATAACTATAGAAACTCAAAAACCAGTAAGGGACTGAGTAGTCAGAGGAAGCTCAAGAGAAGAGGCAGAATCTCAGCCAGTCTAAGCTAAGGACAGACAGGATTTAGCATATCCTATACACAAAGCTGGTGCTTACTTACTGAAGGTACTGTCGCAGCAACTGGAATCATCAACACTGATACTGCCCGTACAAAGTATGTAACATACATCTGAAAACGAGACATTCCAATTTTTTGCAGAGCGAAAATCTGAAGGAGTACAATATATACAAACACAATGATTATTGAAGTGCATATTAAATTAGGCAAGCTTTAAAATACAAACTGATTTTTGACTGGCCTCCATTTACATTTTAATAAAAGCAAAAGTTAAAAATATAACACTGATAAAGTTATTTGGTTGATCATCTATCTTTTAAAAAACAATAATTATGCAGAATTCTTAAACGTAGCTTTAATTAATAGCAAAAAAGAAGAGATTTAGTTATATTAAACAGAATCAGCATAAATTTACAAGTCAATGTTTTTTAATAATTGTAAGACTGGAGTGATCACTTCATAAGTTATAGAAATAGCCAATGTGTTGTACACCTGAAATTAATATTGTTTGCCAACTGAAACTGAAAATTAAAGAATTAAAAAAAAAAAAAAAAGACCGTAAGACTGAAAGTCCCTTCAAGATAGGTACTAGGTATGCATCTTTATTTTACCTTATTTAAATACTTAAATTCAGTGCCTGGCATAAAGAAGAAACAATATCTCAAAGGTCTGTTATCTGGCTACATGGATTAAGGGGAAGAACTAAGGCTACGAAAAGTAGTTATTCTAGCTCAGAGCTATCACCATCGACTCAATCACATTTACATTTAATGTCAGAATAGCAACAACAAAAACCTAATGATTTACATGGCAACACATCTCATTTAAAACCACTGACCTCTACTATTAATAAATTGATGACACCAATGGAGATGGGCAGAATCCAAGTGGAATCCAGTGAAGTGAGGTCAGGAAACCACAGGACCCCACCAGTAGCTAACTGCTCCTGAACAGAAAAACCTGCTGAAAGTTTTATAAATAAAATAGTTTCTAAAAACAGCAAAAGTAAATATACAAGCCATAAGTAGTATGATATTCCAATAAGGTGACACCCTCGCATTAGAGACTTGCATTAGTTTTATTCAGACTATTTTCATTCCATACCACAAATAAGTCCTTCCTGTACTGAGAAAGAGAAAGCAGTTTTCTGTAGTAAACAGACACAGAAAGTATAAAGATTTGTAGCAGTAATCTTTTCAGATTTAAAATGTAAATAATTATGTAGCCATAGACTGCTTTCTTTTGAGTCTATTCAGATTTTCTGGTAAGAAATGTCTTTAAATGAAACTAAAAACAAATGCTTTAGTTGATATCATTTCTTAATTAATGCTTACATTTATAACTGTTCTCTTAACTTTGTAAGCAGAAATAATTCTTGGCTAGGAAACCAAATTATGAAATTATAACATAAATTTTATTAAGACCACCAAGAAGCAGTTATTACTGCTGTCCTTCCTAGATTTGTTTTCTCAAAAAGCTAGACTGCTTACACTTAATATTTTAAATTCTACATCTATACCCTTTATGAGGAAGATGGTTATTCTAATTATGAAAAGTATGGGTTTTTGTTTTTGTTTTTTCTTTAGTATACAAAGGCATTGTTGGAGAACTTATCTGGGGGAAATGGACTTCTGCTACAACTACCTTCTGTATGTGCTGTCCCTGTGCTAAAATTCCGGAGAGCTACAGACATGAAGATCCACATTGGAAGCTGAATCCAGACCAACACTGTGGCTTTGAAAGGGTGGCAGTTATCCCGGACGTACAACTCTGAAACAAGCCTCCGCACATTCTTTAGGTAAGTGAGCCTAGTTTGAAGGAAGGGGAAAAGGGAAAAGGAAGAAATGTCACTTGACTACTAACAGTGCTGCATACTCACAGCACAAACAATGGTTATCGGCTGAAGGACTTGTATAGGATATTTAGTTGTCATAGCTCAATTAAGGGGCTGCCTACACAAAAGGCAAATAAAGTCTTTTACTGAAAATTCTCTAGCAATGTATATAAATTTCATAACAATTCAATAAACCTGACATTGTTAGACCATAGGCTTTATCCATAATGATCTTCGGCCAATTAGGCTTTAACAAGTGAAATTACACTAGTAACATGTTAGGACCACAATTTCTATCAGAAATACTAGAGGTAAAAGCACATTTTATTCAAATTCCTCCACTCCCACTAAACTCAACTACTTGATCCCTGAGTATATTTTTGGGGGCAATATGGTTTTGTATGCTCTTGGCCTGTCAAAATGGTCTCCACTCTTTAATCATCTCTTTCATGAAGATTTTCTTACTCTGTTTCTCTATTAACCATATTAGTTATTCCTGTTTTGTCTTAAGTCTCACTTTCTAGACTACAGTCTCCATGTAGGTCAAGTGTTGGCTCTTACTCATATCTAAATCCCTTGTAGCATGTTTTGTATAAGGTAGGCATTCAACAGGTTTGCTGAATTTAATTGATTATAGTGTACTGAATTAAAACAGTGTACACAGACATTCCAGGCTCTTTGTAATTTATCCTGTCTACTCCTCCAAGTTTATCTTGTTATTCCTCTACAGATAGCCTGTATATTCTGGTGCCTGATTTAGGTCATCCAACGAATCAAACTTCCACATCAGTATGCCTTTAGAAATTATTGTATCATCTGTGCGGAGCCCATTATATTGGCTGTCCACGTGAAAAATTCCCTTTCACTTTTTTGAAAATGCAGGAAACCCCTCAGATGTGTCTTCCTAGAAAGCTACCCATCTGTGTAAGAATGTGACTAGACAATAATCATGCCAATGTTGCATGAGAGAGGTGCCACAGTCATATCTAAGCTTCATTTATAATTCAGGTGAGTAGCTACTAATCTGGCTTTTTGGCCTGGAGCTGTTGTTCTGAGATTTCTCTGATCAGTAAAACTTCAAAACTACAGGTTTGTCAATTTATTTTATCGAGTAAAGACATTAAGCTATCACAGATTTTTAAATGTCAGGTCTTTTAAAAATTAAATAGAGAGAAACTTTCATATTGAAGACACTTGGCAAATTTATACCTATACAGATAAAAAAATATATGAATCACCATACATATATAACATATTCATACAACAAAGCCCTTATTTTTCTCATTGCTGTAAAATGGTGAACACTTTTCGTAGTCTAGCAAGGATCAGAACTTTGGAAACTAAGTAGTAGCTTACGTTGATTGAAGCAGGACTTAGAAGATCCCAGTGGATGACTGCAGCATAGTTAAGCACCCCTGGGCAAGAACTTTCTAAGAAACCATGCAGATAACCACAAAGGGTAACTGTAGTAGATGTACAGCACCCTGGCTATCCAATGGCTTTTCTCATGGTATTCACATTTTCTACCTTCATTCCTGTGGGCTATTGCTTACTGTATCTTTTCGAAAAGGTCAAGTCTGTAAATAACCTGTATCATTTGTTGATTAAAATCCCAACAAACTGGCACAGCATCTTCATCCTGTTAGCCTTCCCTGACTTTTCATGACTTAACTCCTTGCATAAAATCTTTTTTTCCATTACTTAACTCAGTTATTACTTGATTATAGGTCTTTTTCAGTAGGTTGGAGTCCCTTAAAAACCTTTCTCATCTTTGTTTCTCCATTTCTTTGCTTTCAGTCCAGTATATAGAACTATCATGCTACATAAGCTTATTAAAATATTAAAGTATTTCATTAATATTAAAATATTAAAGAACTACTTTGCTGCTAAAGCTACAGAATAGCCAAACTATAATTAACATCATCACTAACAATATCACTTATGTTGATCTATAATTAACATCATATTTATGTGTATGTGTATTCATGGTCTTATATGTATAGAATTAACTTACCTGGCAACTTTTTTGGACCACCCCAACTGATTTGCACGAAGTGCAACTTCTTGGTTAAGATGCCTAGCAATGTTTTTTATTTCTGGCTGCAAATTTTCCACCTAGCTAAAGAAAAAGCAGAATTTCTTATGAGCACATAAAAGATCTTTATTCATAACCACTTGATTTTTTCCAATTCTCTCAACTCATTTAAAAATGTGGTTTTCTGATCATGTTAATAAACTTTAAGCACGAGATGTTAAGATATCCTCAATTACAACCAGATTCAAAGTTCAGATTGTATACTTAGCTATGTGACCTTGAGCAAGTTACTTAACCTCTGAAATCCTGTTCCCTCATATATAAAATGTGTCACAGCACCTAATTGCAGGGTTATTATAAGGATTAAATACTACACCTTGCAATTTTGTTTCATCCTTGGATTCCCCAGTAGCTTAAAGTTAAAAAAACAGAAGTCTATTGAGTGTTTAATATGCTCTGTGACAGCCCCCCAATCTTTGAATTTATATCTGCCTTGTTAATTTTTTTCTGTAAAGTAACTCACTGCCTTAATGATGCTGACTCCCTTCATGTTTTGTTTCGTTTTTTTTTTTTAAACCCAATAATAATCTTAAGACATTAAAGCCATTATTTTTGAAATCTCACCATGCATACACTTTACTTAATCTCCTAACATTGTAGGGCAGGAAGGTATTACTATCCTGATTCCATACAAAAGAGATAACAAAGCACTGAAGGTCAAGTAGCTAAGACTAACCAGACTCAGGTCCATAGATGGTACAAGGCTGAATAAGGAAACAAGTTCGCAAACTGCTAGTAGTTTTCCTCATAAGATCAGTTGGAATACTTGGGGACGAAAAATGCATATTTACACGCTGTTACAACCTCTAAGACGGTTATTTTGAAGGTTCCACCAAACAACTTCTGCTGATTATTTCTCTCATTCTCTAACAAAAAGCTTAGGAACTTGTGCTTTGAGCACAAACCCAGTAGGGTAAACGAAATGACAGGTACACGTGTCACCGAATATTTCTTATTTCACACACTCACTGCTAGTTAAATTTCACGACGATTAACACTAAAAACTCCGGAAGTATGCAGGGATCCTCAGCCCACCATCTCTCACAGCGGAAGCGGGTGCGCAGGGTTCACGCGCGGCTCAGCGCCCCTCACCTTGGCCAGGATGTAGTGCTGGTAGGCCGCCAGGGGCAGCGTGACAGAGCTGCGCAGGGCCACGGTGGTGAGGAGGATGCTGCCCCACCAGGGCAGGCCCGTGGCGGTGTGCACCCCAAGCAGGATCTCCTCCGCACTTTGCACAGGCGCCGACGTGGCAAGGGCCTCGTACCAGCCGCCCGCGCCGCCCGGGCTAACGGCAGAGACTGAAGCCACCGCCCATATTGGCAGAGCGGAGCGCTTGGTGCAGCCAGTCGGGGCCGGAACACGCTGCGGGACCCGGGTTCCGACCTGCAGGACGGGTGACGGCCGCAGCCATCTACCGCCAAGCCGGCACAGCATAACTGCGCCACGGCTGAGCCTAAAACGTGGAGAGCACAGACTAGCTGCAGGTACTCCGCCGAAGCCGCCGCGCGCATGCGTCCGGGACCCGTAACGTAAAGTGGAAGAGCACCCTCCTGCAGACACTGTTGACCTTCCCACTCAAGCCAGTGACGTTAGCGTCGCACTGGAGATGACGTAGGAGGTAGGGAAGTCCCGCCTTTCCCACGCGGCACCCGGCAGGCTTACTGCGTACGCACGAACACAAAACTTTCCCGGGGCTGGGATGGAGCTGCTCAGAGGCCAGAATTGCAGAAGCAGGGGCGGGGCCTGTTCCCTTGTGAAGTCAGTCTCCACCTTGTGCCTTTACATTCTTTTTCACTTAAACTAATCGTCTCATTTGTAGTAGGTTAAGCTTGGTGGGTAGTTTTTATGACTATAGGGTAGTTTCCTCCCTCTTTATGTGCTTCCGATTGCTTCCTCTAGAGATCGAACCAGAGTCAAAACATTGCTGAAATGCCAGCTTGGAGAGAGGTATTTGTTTCTGACCGACCCCGAATTTTAATCAGCATCTCTTATGCACTAGTTATAGTTCGGTCTGTGGTATAAACACATAATTGGCTCATCAGTTCCAGTTAGCATTTTCAACCCCACCTAGTTTCCTTAAAAAAAATTTTTTTTAATCATTTGTTATACATAGCAGCAAAACTCTTATATGAAAAGTAAATTACCGTAAGGGGAATTATCACTGGCAGCACGGTGAACTCTATACTAGAGCTTACATGTATCTATCCTATGTAAGCTTTTGAGTCTGAACAGCATTAGGTATCTTCTGGTTCAAAGGAATATAACAAAGCCTACATGGACTACTTTTTAGTTTTGTTTCTGGCAACAGCAAAATGGAATGACGGGGAGTTTCCTCACAGACAAGGGTGAACCCTAAACCTAGAGGCCAAACTGGGTTGAGCACAATAAAATTATAACAAAAAAACTCAACAAACGTTGGGGCAATGTCAAACTGCAGCATCTGTTCTTGCTTCACTGCGCACACACCGAAGGGTACCAGATACTCTTTTCTCTGCATTCTGTAAGTCACCTTCCTTCAAATTGATGTGAATTTTTAAATATGTTTAAACACATCTCAATACATGCCATGTATAGATTCTTTTTAAAAGTTTACCTATTTATCTCCCTGTCCATTCTTTAAAAAGAAGCAACTGGTTGCTATTTAGTGGAAACGAATTTTAAATGGAAATATTTTTGCTTAAAGATTGTGGAAGCACTTCGGCATTCCTCCCAGAGAATTGATGACAATGAGAGTTAGCGGCCTTTCACAGTGGCACTTAAGCCTAGCTACTCTGACCTGTTAATATCCAAGAAAGTGAATTTAAAAAAACATCCTAAAACGAAAAATCCATATTTATGCATTCATAAATAATATAAAACGGTTTTCATGCTATTGCTCAGATCCATGACTTCCTTCTGTGGAGCTGTATCACGTGTCAGGACTGGTACCTCTTCAACCAGGGTAGGTCCACCTTTTGTGCTACTCATTGGGGTCACATTATACTCTCATTTTGAAGTGTTCCGTTGTTTATGTTTGAATATTGTGATCAAAATAAAATTTATGACTATTTAAGTTCTCCTAATTTCATATATTTAAACTGATATTTAACTCATCATGGAGATGATCAGAACTTGCTACTGCATAGAGGATGCTGGGGGAAAATTTTGTCAATTATAAAGCCCAGTACAAAAGTAAAGTATTAACATGTATGTACTGATCATCCAACATTGTGATACCTTGGATCTTTTGATTTGCAAAGTACAGTATAAAATGACCATACAAATATTGAGCAAACCAGCTGAAATGTCAATCCTAACACTTTGCAAATGAACTTGTGCAACAATTTAAACATCCCTTTTAAGTTCAGTATTTATAATTAGCCTATACCTGTCTTTAATATACTGTCACACAACTAATGTTTTAAACTTTAAGCTCCTTAAAAAGAAACTATGTAGTTAATTTTGCTTCTGAAATTCTTATTCATCGGGGTGCTGAACATGGAAATGGAGCTCAAAATTTGAATATAAACTATTATACATATAAACTGTATGTACAGACATTTAAATTTCTCATTTCCCAAATATGCCTTCTGAAATGTTTGACAGAGTTTTAAAAGAAAATTTATTTTCACAAGCATTTGGTCAAGTGATCTCTTAGAATCAGATTTAGGTTTATTTTCTTTCTTATAATTCTACCTAATATAGTTAGCTTTTTTATTTAAAAGCATTTTCTTGTATCATCTTTCCTATCATTGGTTGTCAAGTACTGAGCATCAAAATTGGCTGTTACCTTTCAAAAGTGTGAATTCATTTAAAGGCAGTAGTATGAAACCTCTGACATCTATTAATCCTGTATTCCACTGTCACATTATAAAGGAATTTTTATGTTAAAGCCACAGTGGTATATTTTTCTCTATATTCACTTATCCAAATTACAAGTGATGGTATAGGTGCAATCAAAGAGTGTAAACATAGGTTACAAATAGAACTAATGATGCTCTCATCCTAAATTCCAGTCACCTGGAATTAACACAAGTTAATTCTACCAACCAGCTCCTTGAGTGCTGTGAATTGTTTAAATAAGCGTTTATCAAGGTTGTGTATTTCCAAAGAAATTCAGGAGCACCTAGAATTTACAAAGTATAAGTATACCAACCATTAATCTTAAAAAAACATCTAGACAGTCATTTATCTAAAGTAAAAATACACTGAATGGAATACTATGTATTAAAGTGACTTTAAAAAGTGAATTGGTTTTCCTTTGATATTTTAATTTCAAAATAATCCTGATTTTAAACTTTGTTATTTAAAAGAAAGTTTTGGCATGCTTAAAATGTTGTTCTGTAATGCCAAATCTATAGGAATGTTTCAGAAAAACGAGTCACGAGTCAAAAGAAAGATGGAATAATGTTTTCATAAAAAATAAGACAGGATCAGATAAACTATTTACCCCCCCATTTTTTTCGAGAAAAAAATAATTTTCCAATAAATTAATTTTCAATTAATAAAATGACTTTACAGTAATGAGAAACAGGGAAAAATGTTTTTCATATCAATACTAAAATCAGTTTTTGTGAATATGCTGATATATGTTGAAATAAATGTTAGGCATGGTAAAAAAAATCATTTTTAAAATGGAATAGTTGGTGTAAACAGATTACACAATAATTACAATATTAACTGTTTGGGGATTTAAAGTGTGAACTAACCCAAGTGTTATTTCCAAGAATTAAGTCATTTCTTAAAAGTAGTAGAGAAAAGAAATACATCATGTAGTCTGCAATTAGATATACCACACACTTTCAAAAGGGGAAGGGGGAGACCTGCATGGTCTCAAAAGATGTTCTTTTTTTATTCTTCAAATAAAAATGCACTGTATTACATCTGATATATAAAACATGTATTTGGAAACTGTTCCTAGTACAGATTTCTAAAACCATGGTTTTATATTTTAACAAACCCAAACCCCAAAACTAAATATGAAGCATTCCAATCTATATCCAGTGTCCCACATAGTTTTAAAGTTAAGAAAATATAGATTTTTTCCCTCTTTCTTTAGTAAGAGACCCCATTTTAAGAAACTCAGTTTTGTGGCTCAATACAACTCACATGTTGTGATAAATTTTGGGTGGTATCTGTTATCTATCAGGATTATTTTAATTGGAAAATAACCCTAGTTAACATAGGGAAGAAATTAAGCAAAAAATTATAGGATGGTGGCAAAGTCATCTATAAAATACTTCTAAATAGCATTGCACCCCTTTCTTAGTAAAGTGCTCTAATTTTATTTGATTGCTATAGTTATTTGTAGGATATCAGTTTTTCCTTTAAATTTGGTTATCAATCATAGGTAGAAAAACAAATTTATATATTTTAAGACCACTTCCTAAATTAAATGATAAATATGTTGTTTACAAATTTCAAGAACGGTTTGAGAAATCTATTTATTTTTTTACTCTATTCAGGCTATCAGAGTTAAAAAAAAATCATTTCATTTACTTGAATAGCCAAAGAACCATATTAATATTATCAACACTAGGTAATTTATCTTTTAGTTTATGTTTCACCACTGTGGAATTTATGTCTAATTAAAAAAATAATTGATATGTACATCACTTATACTTACTTTTACATTTCAACCATATAATTTATTTTTCCACATGAGACAGCGTAGGACACATTCTTCTTGGATACGTTATTGTTTATTGTTTCAAGTGAACGGAATAGATAAATCCCACTGAATAGTTTAGTGTGGCCCTGTATCTTATATAAACAGGTTAAATGGAAACTTTATTTTGTAATCTGTGTATTCATATCTACCATAAATTGTCTTCATGACAAATGCAAAACATCTTTTATTACTTGCTCCAAGTTAGCTGTTGATCCTTTTCACTGATAATATACAAGTGTAGAGAACAAGAAACCTTTAAAATTGGAGGAGAAAATACTTTCCACTAAATTACTGAAAACTGGAATTTTTATGTTGACTCTTGATGTCTGGAGAGCCAATGTTAAGAATCAATATCATCCAATATAAAATAGTACACTGAATTGTTTAATAATAAACAGTATATTAAGAGCTTGTATATGCTGACTGGGAACCAGTGGTAGCTTTTTAAATTCTCGAAAAGGCTAAACATTTTACGGTTAGAAGAAACCACAGGTGGTGATGAAGGTGCTCCATGTCTCTGTAGCAGCCATTACAGTAAAAATCTTTACAAATTATTTCACGATCAGCAAGAGAATTTTACTGGTATTAGTGGTAAGGTGAGGAGAAGAAAGAGTGAAGAGAAAGTGTATATTAGTTTGAAAAGTGTGACAAGGTAATAAAAAGACATGGAAAGTGATAAATTTCTTCTTCTATACGTGCCTTGCTGCAAACAAGAGAGTAATATGGTATTTAAAAAGCCAATGTTGGGAAACATCCACTGATAATGCCCATTGTTTTACTTTATACTTAAATTACACAAGCAGAAAAGTTATGCTTATTAATAGTTTAATGTATGAAGGAAACATCCAGATTTCTGAATATGAAGGTACATATCTCACATTAATTTAAGTCTACGTAAAGTAGAGCCTCTATACTGACATATTGAAATTTACTTTCTGCTTTAGCCTTTTCTGTTATGTAAACAATTGTACATTTATTTGCCATTCTAAAACTTCAGGATCAAGTTTACATAATTTTGCTAAATTTCCATGTTTGCTCAGAAGCAGTTTACAGTACTAAAACCAACCAGCCAAAGAACAGCTTCAACAGAAAGTTAGGTCCAAAGGGGAAGAGGGAAAGAAAAAAAGAAAAATGATAAGAAAAATGCTAACTAAGATAAAACAGATGATGATGGGGAATGGGCAGTCACAAATGTTCACAGAAAATAGGTCAGTTAGTAAGTTCTTCTGCAAAAAGCCTACACACTTCAGTCAAGCACATCAGTAGAATGATTTGGGAGCATAAATTTTTTTTCGGCCACTTGTGATTTCCTCTGAATGAAAAGGAATCTGCAGGCTAACAAGCTGATCTTCATCAGCCAAGCTGGTTCATATGCACACTGTTCATGTGAGGTGCCCAAGGTCCAGTCCACACCTATCAGTATAGAACATGCATTTCATTAAATACGTATTTAAAACATATTTGATTAAAACAAAACTCTTAAAAACTAAGGCAGTACTCTTAATATCTATAGGCTAAACTAGCTAAATCTCACTTAATTTGCAGTATACTTGGAAACAATGAAGAAAAGCAATGATTAATCACTTTTGTCTGTTGTTTCCTTGCTTATTCCTTAAGATCTGTTGTCATTTTTTTTAAACCATTACTTGAGTACATAAAGACTGATGACTGTGGAAGGAAAAGGAGTCAAGTCTGTTAAATATACACAAAAATAAGCTAAAATATAAAAATATGTCTGTGTCTATGAACTAATTATACACTGTTTTGACATTTATGATACTTTTAGTAAAAAACCTCTAGATGGCCTTTTTCACAATACTAGTAAATTCTGATGTATAAAAAGTTACACTATAATGCTTTGCAACTTAAAATCTTTTTACTTATAATCTATTGCCCAATGAAATATACATTGCTTTTGGTACCATTTTCTATATCCCTTTGCTATATTTCAGCTATATTAAATTTCCCTCCACTTCCTCAACTGCCCAATTCACCATACTCTCCTACTATCATGATTTATCTGTATCCTATTTGCTTGGCATCTCATAAACACTAAATAAATGTTCAATGAATGATCAGCCTTACCGTTTGAGGGCCATTATTTTCTGTGGAGCTTGAAACCATCTTTATTAGGGAGTTCCAAGAGGGGTCTGCAGCATGAGGGCCATTAAATATGGGTCCTCCAGCACCATCTGGGATAGGTGCTACTGGAGGAATCATTGCATTCCCATACACAGAAAAAGGCATACCCTTAAAAAAGGAGAAAACAAAGATTATGCATACTCAAGTCACTGTTTACTTTCCCCAACATAATCAACAACCTTAAAATTGATATTTAAAACTTCACCTCATTTTGGTAAAGTATTATCTGAGTAATATAAAAATTATTTTCCATATTAGGCCAATTTCTTGCATTAGATTATACATAAGCCTATCCAAAATATTTTGTCAAAAAACATTAAATAATTGAGACAAAATCAGGACTTATATTTATATTTTAGCCAGATTTTGACCTATAATTGTAGGCCAAAGCCCCAGCATCATTTCACAAACAGGTATCCACTTGAAAGTGAAATAAAGCTAATACAAACATTTAGAAGTAATAAAAATATTATTTAAATCACCATTACCCCAACTTTAGGAAAGTCCATGTATCCTGCAGGAACATGCTGATGGAATGTACCAGAAGGAGTTACAATTCCTGTACTCTCTCGCTCCATTGCTTGATGCTGTGAAAACACTCCTGGATCAGACATTGGCCTATGAATCATAGGATTTCCCATTCCAGGGTTACACCAGTCTACTTTGTCTGAGGAAAAAACAAAGGCAGAAAAAAAACTTGGTGATATTTAAATCAGAAGACAGCAAAATAAAATATTTTATATATTTCTTAATATTTCCTACACTGAATTGTGTATTCCTTCAGAATAATGATCTACTTTTATATATTTACTGTAGTACATACATTTTTGTAGGTAGGGTGATATAATAATGCCCTAATAAAATAACCCAAATACTCTTGTGTTACAAAAGAAAAAAGCTAAAGAGACCCAAAGGAAACATTAGCATCTCCTTAATATGAAATGAAGAAAAGAATATGCATGTTTACATTAGACTATTTTTAAAAACCAATGTTAAATTCAATGAGAGAGCACATGAGAACAAAAACTGTTATGAGCTCTTAAAGTGATAAGAGGTACAAATATTCATCTTTTAAGAATGACTATGAATGTTAAATACTGCTTATAATACTTTTGTTAAGTGCATAAAGTTAATTTCCTATAAGCAGGATAGCATATCATACCTTGATTGCCACCAATCCCTTCAAAGGACCAGATGCCACTATGCCCTACTGATGTGGACAAATTACTCCCAATAACAGATGGAGCTGAAGTTCCAGTTTGCCTGATACGTGCAGAACGTTCAGTCCCAATAGGGACAGGAACTTTTCTGTCCTGAGAGACATTGCTGGGCTTTTCTGACCCCAAAGATACTGATGATGGGGTAGGAGAAGGTGCACGAACTCCAGAGGATACTGACTGTACAGGAGAATCTAGACAAAAGATATTTTTAAATAGTATACATGTCAACTATAGGGCATGTAATTTTGTAACACCAATTCTTAAATTCTAAAGGTACCTTAAATATGCTTTCTAAAGAAAAATATGAAAATAATGCGTAAATGATAAATTATACATATTAAAATTCAGTTAAAGTTCCATAACTTTGTAGTCATTTTTTAATCTGGCTCACAAATTTTTCATTTAGTTATATGAGAGCAGAATGCGAAGATATGAACGCTGCAACTATGTAATAAACCATTAAACTAATATTTAAATAACTATATCTTGACACTGAGTAAAATATAACACCAGAGCAATGAGAAGACAATGTTTAAATTAAAAAAAAAAAAAAAAAAAAAAAAGAAAAAAAGAAAAAAAACCCGACAACAGAATGAAGGTGGGAAAAAACCATGCCCATATGGGAAATTCCCAAACTGTATTCCTTCAGAACACCTGTCCCTTGGTATGTTATGATGAAACCGAAAACAAAGAGATTCGGGTATCTAACAAATCTGGAAAAGCTAGCTGAAGAAAAAAAATAAGTTTCTTTAAATCAGGACTTTACAGAACTTTAATATGCTTATAAAATACCAAGAGAAAACTATGCCTATTACCCAACTTTGTTTTATTGTATTCTGTGTCTCTATTTATCCAATCTAAAGCAATTCAGGTAGTTAACAAACTTGCGAAATATATCTATCTATCCACACACACGCACACAAGTATAATACTTCTATTTCCCAAGGTACTTTTCAGAGAATTTAGAAGACAAATTCAGTAAAATAATTAGCCTGAATGTGTTTTCAAAAAGACTTCTTATATATATTTTAGAATTAAGCAGAACTGGGAAGTTCTATGGAGATTAGTTCAATCTTACTAGTGTTTACAGAGGTCTATTTCAGTTAAATTGATAGGACCACCTACCAATGAGTTGTAGTGCCTTTTAACTAAAAAGAATGAATGTGAAAGTACTTAATAAATTATAATTTGTTATATGGATACTGACATTATTGAGGAACAAAAACATGAAATATGGGCTTCTTATCTATAAAAGTAAACCAAGAAAACTGTTAGCTTCTAAAGAAAAACTGAAATATGTATCGTGTGGTCATGGATCCAGTAGCATCACTTGACAGAATTTACTTTTAACAAATCATAATAAAATGGAAAAGTCACATGGGTGTCTTTAAAGCAATTATATTTTTAAATTTCACCTTAAAATTACACTGGTATAAAAGGGAATTTTACAAAGATGAAAGGTGGCAGCAGCATAGGTTTTGATTTTTTTGCAAACCCTCCCATAAAAACAAAGCCACTAAGTTTAGCAAAGCCAAAAGCCCATGGATAACATCTATAACAAAATTAACAGACAAGGTATCCATATGAATCCAAAGATACCACTGAATGGGGACAAATCACCAACAGCTTTAAGACTCATGTGGTATCAGCATCTGTATGGAAGGAAACAATTTTCCAGACCTAAGAGCAGGAGATAAGAGAACTGTAAAAGAGTCAAAAGTACTAAAAGGAAAGCAGGAAAGGCCAATATGAGAACGGCAAGTGAAACTGGGGGAGTTCTGCCTATGCGTGGATGATTGTAAGGGATTCACATCACAGTAAGGTCTGAAGAAGCTAAGAGCAATGATGAGCTCTATGAACTCTCTAAAGCAGGGGTCCCCAATCCCTGGGCCGGATGGGTACTGGTCCATGGCCTGTAAGAAACTGGGCCACACAGCAGAGGGTGAGTGGCAGGGGAGCGAGCAAAGCTTCATCTGTATTTGCAGCTGCTCCCCACTGCTAGCATCATCGCCTCAGATCCACCTCAGATCATTAAGGCATTAGATTCTCATAGGAGCACTGGCCTCTGGTGCCGAAAAAGTTGGGAACCACTGCTCTAAGTACCTACCGGAGCCTCTTTCCAGAAAGCCCCACACCAATAAGAAACTTCTGGGAACAGATTCCAAGATAAGCAGGAAAAGGACAAGAGAAGCATAGAGAAGAGCCGGTCAAGAGTAGGGCAGATTGGGTAAAGGGAATTCGAGAGTCTTTAAACTAGAAAAGATATCCTGATCCATTTTATCCCTTCTAAAAATTTAGGAAAACTCATTTAAAACTGCAAAACAGAAGAGAAGTGTAGTCAAATTCCATAAAAGCTATTATAGGAACTAAAAGAAATGTGGATCCATAACATTTTGCAAATAATAAAAGCATGCCAAGGAAAGCTACATCCTCATATTTCAAAGGCACATCAGAAAACTATAACCTAAAATTCCAAAGTTAAAAGAAATGAAAAGAAAAAGAATAGCGTAAGTCATAGTTATTAAAACTGGAAACAAGATGACACAACTCAAGAAAGTATTAGAAATAAAAGAAGACTCCAGAAAAGACTAAATTGAACTACATGGAACATAAGATGGTGTAAACACAAGGGATAAAGTTTTGTCTATTGTTTTTTAAACTATACATTGGAAGGGCAAATTAGATGCTTGAGAAAAATCAATCCAGAACAACTAAAACCAAGACATAGTCAAACGTAGCAGGCAGGAAGGAATCAAGGATGGAAGACAGGCAGGCAGGATGGACAGAAGGATGGATGAATGAATGAATCCTACCTTCCCTCTAGACTCACCACCGGAAGCTTGCCCTAACCTCTGTGTCAGATCTAGTTTCTCTTTCTGTTCCTGTGTCCTTCTAAAAACAAAAGCAAAGCAAAATAACAGCAACCCTCCACACTCCATTTAAATAAACAGAATAACTAGGCTTGCCTGCTGACCTACCTCATTTAAGAGATTTGCTCTCCTCATAAATTCTGCCACCTGATTAGTCATAGTGTTTATCACCTGACTCTTTTATGCTTCCTCCCTGGACTAATGACAGGCATTTGACTGAAGAATGATCAATTTCAGGTTAGCCAGCAATCTATAACTGACATGGCCTAACTAGATGAACAAATCATATTCCTCATTCAGGGAAGGTGCAATTGATAAATAGAGAAAAACAGGTTTAATTAACTATGAATTCAATTTTTGAGGACCATGTAAAAGATTATGAAGAAGCCTAGGTGTAAACAGAGTAAACAGAAGAGACTCAAAAGAAACAGACCATGAGTGAGAGAACATAAATCCTTTAAAGACAGAGATGGAGAGAACAGCCTTCCTAAATCCTGGATAGTTATGAAGATGTCTTTGCATAGCCTTAAAGTAAACACCATTTTCCTTGAGATTCCTTGGGTGGGTCTATATTCCTTACCATGGAAAGAACCTAATTATTATAATTTTTTTTCATTTCCATTATAATTTATTTAATTAGAAAAAGAAAAGCAAAACCTAATTAAGAGTCATGTTTTAAAAAATGCCATCTTACATACTAAAGAAAAAACAGGTTTTAAAAGTTTTGTGAGGCCTTATACAATTTGGGGAACCTTTTTAAGAAAAAAAATACAAAATTACAAATACAAATTGGGTACAGGACCTTGGCAGGCCCCTTGCAAATGAGGTACTCTGAAGCTGAAGCTTCACTGGCTTCATGGTAAATCTACTACAGTTTTGAAATGACAACAGGGTCCCGAATTCAAATTAAAAGATCAATGTGGCTTACAACTCAAAAAAGTGCTCCTGCAGGAAAATTACTGTGTATTTTCTTCATGTTTCAGTGTTTATTAAATTAACAGTAGATCATGAAATGAATGTGGTTGGTCATGACCAGGAAAAAAAATCTTTTTAAAGCTTAAAGAAAACAGAATAGAAAATACCATTGTGCAACATACATTGTAAGGATTAAGTATTGTTTTGTAAACGTATTATTTCAACTACCCATGCATGTACACGTGTACTGAATATAAAATTAGCTTCTTGCAAAACTGTAAAGCTTTATTGCTTTTTGATCTGACAACATTTTATAAGATTGCATGTCAAAATGGCCCACTGACTAAACTTGCCAAGGACTGAATCTCAAAGACCAGAGCCAGTGATAAGTAATCAGTGCATGGATTGGTTGAGAGATCTTTAGGACAGATCTTAGGTTTGGGTGGGATAAGCTCTCAGGTGATCTCTGCCCATCCTATATGCAGAAGGTTCTTAGGCATCATCAATCTGTTGTACTAGGGCCTCAAGAAAAGGTTCTTTGCTTGCTTTTATTTTATTTTTTTAAAGAAAAACACTGTGTCCCCCACATCCCGACTTAATTTGCCAGGGTCCCTATATCATGTCCCGATGTTCTACAGAGGTAGAGGAAAGAAGAGGAGTGGAATATATGGAGAAATGTGATAGAACCTGTTCAAGTACATAAAAACAGATAAATATATTGTGAAAATTAAGTGATGCTTCTGCAGTTAGTTCTTTCTACAACCGCATCCAAAAGGGTAACTTTTAAGAAAAATATCTGTATAAATACTGAAAAGAAACTTAAAAAAACTACTATAAACAAATGAAAATACAAAATTACATCAAATTACATGTGAACAAATTACCTAAATAAGAGGTGGAAGTCAGACAATACAAACTAAATGGTCATTAAAAAGTAACTATTTCTATTTATATTAAGTACAGAAAATGAAAACTAGTTAATTCAGTATTAAAGGTGAAAGTATGAGGGTCTTGCCTGAATCAACCACTCTAAGAGTTACCTATAAAACGACTATAATTCCTTGTACATCTGAGTTGTCAGTATACTGTAAGGAAGTGTTCCCTTCTCCCCCCTTTTTTTTTGTAATCATTATGGCCTCACAGATTCTTGTTTTATCCAGTGAGCTGCCATTATTCATTTTGATGGTCAAATTATACTGAATTTGGCCAGTAGGAGCCCCTTCAAGCAGTTTCCTGTGTCCTTCTGACAAATCACCATTATTCTGAGCATTTAATAACTTTCTGACACTATAAAATTTTGCAGGCTCCCCTTACAATTTTCCTGCCCTGGCTCGCAAATCGACTGTTTCTCCAAGAAGCTCTAGCTTCTTTTAGTGGACAAAAATTCTGAACAGAAAGATATAGACACTGGACAGGCTCACTTCTACTTAAGAGTCATTGCTTCCAGGCCCTTTCAGTAGACAGAGCCGGGGGAAAATATGGCAATTTATATAATTCAATCCAATACGTATGTAATTTAAAAATCATAAGTTCGCACTGATCCTCTAATTCCAATCCAACTCCATGTGGTTTTCCTTGCCTTGCCCCATTGCACATTTCTGTCTCCTTACAGTAAGAACCCCAGATCAAAACATCATCAAAATCTTATATATTCATTTGCTCAGTCCTCTAGTACATCCCACAGTTTTAGAATTGCTTATTCACAGTATTACTAAAAACACAAATGTCCTATGTAGAACTGAAGATTTTGCCTACTTCTTACATTATTTCTGGAGTGTTTCTATCACAATCACTTAGAATCCTTTCTTAAACCATTTCTTCTCATTTAAGGATATCTGTGTAAGGATAACTGAAATTCTTTTATGTGAAGGTCCTTGTTATTTAACAAACATAAGAAAAACTATGCAGCATGTAAATTCTCTATAGGGTACGACTTCATGCTTTAAGTGACAATATACTTTGGTATGCATCTCTCAAATATTAAAAAAAAAAATTTATTCTTTCATTCGGTTAACCAAAAATATGGAGGCTTATAATTTCTTGAAGGAGAAAGCAATTTGATGTCTTTATTCCCACACGAAAAAAAAATGAAAACCACAAAGAGAAAAAACACAATAACATTACTAACAGAATTCTCTTAACATGAACTGAATTCCCTATTTATGACTGATCTTCCTTAGTAAAAATCTAATCACCGCTGTCAGAGTTTAACTACAGTTAAAAACACATATCTGATAATGTGAAATCAGTTGTGCTACTTATGTACTTACTAAATGATGTTTAAAGATGGACAAAAAACGTGATATTTATACTTTTGAGGTCAGAAATCTTTCCTGTGGAATGAGGTTGAGTTTTATTTTCAAATAAAAGTAAAAGTCAATATAAATCAATAGGCAGTACAATAAGGTTAGATTTTTTCTTAAAAAATAGTCCCTTTTTGAAATAAATGTCAATAAAATATTCTAGGTTTTGATATAACTGAGACCGATTTAAATAATTTAAAAACCTGGAAATTCTATTGAAATTCTTCCTGATTTCATGAAGATTACCATAAATACAAATTACATTTTTATAATATTAAAATTATGATAAGATTTAAAAGTTAACCATTCCGGAATATGAAAAACTTAAATGCTTTTGTTCTTAAGAAAACATACACACACAAACTCTTCTTATGGAATCACAGTGTATATTACTCACCATTTGATGCTGATGAACATGGGGTCAACAAATTAAGTGGGGAAAAATGTTGTCTATTAAAGTTAGCAGCTGCGGGTGCTCCTCCAAGGGGTGCCCCAGGTCCATACATTTGACTTCCTGAAAGGTTCGAGGCGAAGTTTCCCAAATGTGTAGAAGAAGGTGTTACAGAACCATATGGCGAGTCCATATTGACAATACCTATAATGTAGAATATAATCATAATTGGTAACAGTTACCCCATCCCAGGAGAAATAATTTGAAAAACTTAAAATTCCAAGAAGTTTCTAATATATCCAAAAATATTTTAGATTAAAAAAATGTTTCCTCACTTACATCTTCCAGTCCACTGACTCATCATTTCCCCCTTTATTTTATAAAGATAATCATAAAAAAGGAATATCAAGGAAAACATAATTTTAACATTTGACATTCTATTAGTTATAGAATACATGTAGATTTAAGTAGGTTTTATGGGCAAGGAGTTGTATAAAAATGTTATCTTTAAAAACTCAGGGGGGAGAGAAGGATGAATAGGTAAAGCACAGAGGATTTTTAATAGACTGAAAATACTCTATCATACTACAATGGTAGATACATGTCATTATACATTTGTTCAAACCCATGGAATGTACAACACCAAAAGTGAATCCTAATGTAAACTATGGACTTTGAAAAGGATGTGTTAATGTGCTTTCATCAATTGTTAACAATGACCACTCTGGTGGAGGGTGTTGATGGAGAAGACTAATCCTGTGTGTGTTCAAGATGTATAAGGGAAATCTCTGTACTTTTCTCTCAATTTTGCTATGAACCCAAAGTGCTATAAAAAATTAATGAAGTCTTTAAAAAAAAAAAACTATAGGAGAAAAAGAAAAGGTTGTAGCTATATTTCTACAATGGAGATATCTGATGAATGGCACCTTAATTAAGTGGCCATACTTTCCATAGCCAACAGTGAGACAACCTATCATTGAGTGCCTCCTGATGTAATGTAGTGTGAGGTTCAAAACGTCACCTGATGTTCCTGCCAGAAATGTCTGACCTGAATGTAATCATGGATTAAAGAAACAGATGAATCTGAAATGTGAGACATTCTTCAGGGCAATTAGACTCTTCAAAGGATTCAGTGTCAAAAGAGAACAGAAGGTGATAAGATGTTTTAGACTGAGGGAGACCAAAGAGACATAACAGCCAAAAACAATGTGTGAACCTTGATTTGATCTTGGATCAAAAGGAAAAAAATGAAAACACACAGGCATAATGGATATATTAGGGATGATGGTACTGCATACTGAGTGCTATTACTGAATTAATTTAATTTTCTTGGGTGTAGTAATAGTGGTACAGCTATAAAGGCAAACATGCCTGTTTTGACCTGAATCTAATAAATTCTAATCTGATGGACTCTCAAGTTAGAGTTCAATACTAATTTTGGCTCTCATCAACCATATAGCTCAAAAACCTCACCTTCCTTATAAAGCTGGTCCTTTTTCTGTATCTTTCCACAAAGAATTTTTTTTCCTCTAAATCTTAATTTTAGTCTTTCTCAACATATTACTTAGATTTCCCATTTTTTGAAAAGTGAAATGAAATATAAAGGCATTTCTAATGCATTAGTATATGATCTTTTAAAATCAAATTATAGATTCTATTGTTCTATTACAAGAGAAATTGTTTTTTAAAGTACACATAAATACTTCAATCAACCCCCAGCAAAAAATATTTACTGACCATGTTCATTACATCGTAGTTACTTGTTATGGAAATATGTAAAAATATACAATTTCCATTAAGTTAAATTTTTTTTTTGTCTGAAAATGTCATATATTTAATAACAGATTAGGCTACCTTTCTGTAAAAGGCTAAACAGTAAATATTTTTAGGCTGTCATTACAGCATGAAAAGCAGCTATAGCATAATATTGAATGAGCATAGCTGTTTCAATAAAACTTTATGAACACTGAAATATGAATTTCCTATTTTTTGTTACATATTATTCTTCAAAAATTTTTTAAAAAAAAACATTTTAAAAAATTTGCACAAAGTTATTTCTGAGTTTAAAAAAATTACAAGTGTAAAACGAGAGCAGGCCATATTTGGCCCATGGACCATAGTCTGTCTACCTATGGATTATCTTTAATTGCTTGAAATGTTCCTATTAAAACACAAAGCCCTAAATGAAACTTGATATCCTGGATTGGACACCGCAACAGAAAAAGAACATTGTTGATAAAATTTGTGAAATCTGAATAAAGTCTGCAGTTTAAATATACTGTACAAATATTAATGTTACCATGTAAGGCATTTACATTAGGGGAAGCTGGAATAAATTATAGAGTAACTCTTCCATAAATCTAAAAATATTTCAAGTAAATCGTTAAAAAAGAGCAATCACCCACAACCGAGAGATCTTAAGATACTCTATAAATATCAGCATTGTCTAACAGAACTTTCTATGAAGATGTGTTTGATATCTGTGCTGTTCAATATGGTAGCCACTAGCCATATGTGCTTGTTAAATACTTGAAATATGGTCAATTAACAGCCACTATAGAAAACTATAGGAAGGATCCTAAAAAAAAAATTAAAACTAGAAATACCAAATAGATTGAGCAATTCCATTTCTGGGGATAAATCCAAAGAAAACAAAAACACCAACTCAAAAAGATGTCTGCACTCCCATGTTCATAGCAAAATTATTTACAATAGCCAAGATAAAGAGGAAAATCCTGCCATTTTTGACAATGTGAATGGACCTTGAGGGCATTATACCAAGTGAAAAAAATCAGACAAAGAAAGACAAATACTGTGAATCTCATTTCTATGTGGAATCTAAAAATAAAGTCATTCATAGGAAATGAGATCAAATTTTAGGGGGCAGGTATATGGATGGAGAGAAATGGAAGAAGGTGGTCGAAGGTACAAATTTCCAGTACAGGATAAATAAATGCCAGGGATGTAGTATACAACACGATGGCTAGGGTTACCATTGCTATATAATATATACGAAAGTTGTTAAGAGAGTAAATCCTAAGAGTTCTCATCACAAGGAAAAATAACTTTTTTTCTTCTTTTGCTTTTTCTTTTGATCTTACATATATGAAATAATGTATGCTAACTATACTTACTGCAGTAATCAATTCACAATATATGTAGGTCAAACCACTGTGCTGTACATTTTAAACAGCGATATATATCAATTATAGCTCAATACAACTGGAAAAAAATAAGATAAAAAGAAATATGGCCAGCTTGATAAAACTAAATCTTTAATTCTGCTTAATTTAAATAGAACATATGGTTAGTGGCTAAGCTATTAAACTATGCAATTGTACATTTTTCTCATTCTTTTAAAAATAAAAAAAAGACAATCAGAGATGAAATCAAATTTTAAAAATCTGTTAATATTTTATTTGAAATACAAGCAAACTTTTGATGGTGTTACCTTATTGAATTAAAACATAAAAAACTTTTTTATTTGGAGAGAGAAAAATATACCAATAAAGAAATTTATTTATGGAAAATGCAAGATAAAATGCACTGTAGCTTCTAAAAAGATTTAAAAAATATAACACCATTCTAAACACACCTAATACAAACACATTTAAGTTAACTGAACACAACAAGCTCTATCTGGCCCAGTCACAAGAGTAAAAATATTAGAAAAACACCATGAGTTTTCACATTACTGTGTAAATAAGCAGCTACAGAATGTCAGAAAATAAAAACTTACCTGAGGGACTTGGAGCAGGTCTCTGTAATGGTCTAAAACCTGGAGCTTTGGAAGTATCAGACTGATGTAAGGGATCTGAATTTGGCAAATATGAGGATTTTCCTGATAGCATAGATTCTGGTGTTGACTGAGATGAAACAACAGATCCTCCCCAGAAGGCATGAGCAGGAGTAGGGCTGTTTTCAAACAATGTGCTAAAGGGCCCAAATGGTAAGGGCGCAGTGAAATTGGGAGCAATAGGCTTATTTGCTGGATGTACTGAATTTTGACAAGCACTTTGTGTACTTAAGGTCGAAGGTAACTGGACAGAAGAGGGAACACTGTGAGGTCTTTTAATGTGATTGACATTGAGGACTGCAACAGATGAATTCTGCACTGGAGCTGGATTCTTGTGAGGGGCAGTTGTGCCATGAGAGGGTGGTCTAATAGCAGGGGTTTCCATTTTAGGAGCAGGCTGGGAGCATCCCATTTGTGTCTGAGGCATAGGGTAAGTCACTGGGGCAGTAGAAGGCACTGCCACTGGAGCAGAACTTGTTGTTGCTAATGGAGGAACAGTCATTCTAACTTCCGGGGGAGGAACCTGAGACTGCTGAAGAGGTGGTCTTGGCTCCTGAGAAACAGACCCCGGAGGTTGTTGCTGAGTAGAATGAACTGATGAACTCCCAGAAGAACTGCTGCTGTTTGAAGGTCTACTATTAGCTGTTTCTACTACTGGTGGACTACCTGCTTCCTGTTCAGAGGAAGATGCTCCTTTATTTGGAGATGCTGTTCCACAATCTGAAGGGCTGTTTCTAGAAACCCCTCCTGGCTGGGCTGGTGGTGATGGGGAAGATGGGGATGATACTGGATAGTGTTCTTTGGCAGTAGGCATAGGATATGTGGCATTTGTGGGTGCAGTGCTGTTGTTGCTTGCTGTAGTTGTGACTGTTGTTGTGGTGGCATTAGACGTCTTCACAACTGTGACAAAAAGCTGCCTTCTGACAGAAGGTGAACTTGGACTGCCATTTGTAGATGTACCAGGCACCGTTGAAGCTGATGAACTGGTTGTAGTTGTTGGACTTGAAGTTAAAGAACCTGCTGAATTCACCTGAGAACCACTGCTATTCTGATTGCTATGGCGAGGCACCATGTGAGGCTTAGGCGAGTTAGTAGCTCTGGCAGGGCTCAAAGGCCTGACAGGAAAAGGACCCCAAGTGGATTGAGCTGGTGGAAAAGTACCTCCAAAGTGGGTCATGGGCAACCTTGGTGGACGGATCTGTTGGAAAGTCTGAGCAGCAAGCAAAGCATGTGCAAACTGTGGAGGAGGATATGCTAATGGAAGAGAAACTGGAAAACCAGGCCTCACATTATTCACTGGGTTCTTAATGGTTTTGTGAGTAGATGCAGAAGAAATTGCAGGCACAGTGAGTGCTGTGGCAGTTTGAGATGTCGATGACAGAGCTACAGTCGTCATTTTAATACCCATTAAAGAACTGTTAGCAGCAGTGGTGGTAGGTGCTGATGACCCTATTTTGGAATTTGCTGAGGAGCTTTTCAAACGATTCTTTGGAATAAGTTCATCAATCTCTTTGTCTGGATCCTTGATCAGAGCATTGATCAACTGAGTTGCTTGTCTTGTTGATTCAGTGCCACCCCTACAAGTTGACAAAAAAAATGAGGTCCAATCTCCCCTACTTTTCAATATGTAAAGCCTAAATTCATTCATGTGTGTACATACATACATACAGAGAATAAAGAAAGTTAAGCAGCAATTTTCTGACTACTCTTGAGGCATTCTGCAAACAAAGCCATAAACTGTCCCAACATACTACTATATTTTTCAAAGAATAGTAAATGATTTATTTTCAAAAAAATCATTTTACTATTGTTTCCTTAGACTAACCTAAGAAATCAATTTCCTACAGTAAAATCCATTAGTTAGAAAAAATACTGCACTTAAAAGCCTATTGAATCTATAATGCTACCATAAAGTTACAGTTGATCAATACTAAAAGCAATACAAGTAAACAAGGAAAACATAACTGAGTAAGAAAATAGTATTTTATTTTAAATCCTGGTACCTAAGATGACCCCATTTATTACATATTTATTAGTGGTTTCCTTAATAGTAGAACAATTATTATAATTTCTCTTGAATGATGTCTCAAAATGAGAGAGGAATCCTGATAATGCCAACAATGACCATAAGGTCAAAACTTAGTGTTGGATCTTCAGGAAAATATTTGATTGCAAGGAAAGCCTTATGGAAACCCTAAGGGGGAAATTACTCATATGGGGTATTCACTTCCCTCTCCCCTAGATAAAGTAGGTTGTGACAACCCACCTAATTCCAGGACAGGGAAAAACAAGAAAGGAGAAGAGGGTAAGTACAAAACAGCAATGGCTAATTGCCTCCTTCCTTTTGAGGGAGGCTATATAACTATTATCCCTCCTCTTACTACAATGGGGCACCTGCCTCTCACCACCAAACTTATAATTTTTCAGACTAACATCTTTCTTTTAAGGGTATTCAGGCAAAGACATATTCAATTCAAGACAAATATCCACTTTAGGTTTAAATCTGTTACTAAGCTCATATTCTAAGGACACAATCTCAGAATAACGAAGCCTAAATGATAATTAAGAGAAAGATAAGAAAGCTACTGCTTTAAATGTGTTAGAGACTCATTCCTTCTTAAAAAGTCTCAGAATAAATTTTTAAGAATGTCATATGAACAATTTAAGGAAAAGATAATCTAAACCTTTGCCCCCAACACACACTTCCTTTAAAGCCCTTTGAAATACATCACAAGAACATATGAATTAGAGAAAAAAACTGCAAATGTTACCTTCTAGAATTATTTTAGAAAGTATGCTTTTAAAATGTTCCACTAAAATCTCAAATGCTGATATTTCATTAAGCTATAGTGTAATAAAACACAAAGGAAGAAAACATAAAAGACAAAATTTTGCCTTATAGTTATTATCCGGTCTCCTGTCTTGTCTTTCTGCTTATCAATATCTATGTGTGCACCAGTGAACTCCCGAATAGCATTAATATTACAGCCTCCTCTTCCAATCACTCTGGATATCACAGTTGATGGAACAGATACTTTCTTTGACCTGTTTAAAAGTTACAAAAATAAATTAAAACAAATCATTAATCTCAATAATTTTGATTAAAGTATGGAGTATTACAAAAATATGTTTCTATAAATACAGGATAGATATTGTTGAATAAGCCTATTCTACCTATTCTTACTCTAGGTGCGAACAGGATATCTCAGGAAAGAGAGAAAAAGGAGGGGGTGGGAGGGAGAGAGGAGAAAGAGGGGAGGGAAGAAAGGGAGGGAAGAAAGAGAGGGAAGGGGGATGGGTTAGAGGAGAGACAGGGGAGAGGGAAAGATAAAGCTTTACCATAGCTTCTCATCTTATTACCAAAGACTTGGTTTTTTTTTGACTTTCATCTCATGCTTCATTAATACCTATAAAGTACATACTATGTAGACATGAACTGTGCTAATGCAAATACTAATGGCCAATAAAATAGACATGGGTTCCTGTCCATATACATTAACTATGTAGACACCAAGTTAGAAAACTACCACACCATGCCATGAGTGCTTTAACAGGATATCCTAAAAACACAGTGGTTGGAGCACTGAATCTTGCCCAAGGAGTCAAGCGTGGCTTCTTGTGGGCATATTTAGGTGACTGACTCACATTCTTCTTTTTATTCTGTAATATATAACTGAAAGGATGATATTAAAAGTTCATTGTTTTCCTGCATTCTTCTATGGGCATTAAAATGATTATCCACAAATATGGAAACTCACTAAAAGGATGTTCAGTAGTGTGAGAAAACAGAAAAATCCACTGGAATTTCAAAAAAGCAAAATCCATCTAACACTTGCAAAATTACAATTTTCAATATTCAGATTCAGGAAAAATGTATACAAATTTCTGACAAGTATAAATTAAAGAATACTTCTAAAAGAAATGCAGTATAACTCTAAATAAAGAGAATGAACCAATTATGAACAAGAAAATTATCTGGAATGACTAATTAAATATTAATATGTCATATTTTTTAAAAGGTAAGGTATGATCCCTGCCCTTTTATATATGTAACTAAGTTACTTAAGAATTCTCTCTTCCCCAAAGGGAATAAGTCAGTGATCATTATTTTTAAATTAGTTAAGAATTCCTTTGTATATCACAATATAAAAAACATGTAGAAAAATGAATTACCTTACTTTTGTATAGAGAGTCCTCTGATGTTGTGATTTCAATTAGTTCAATAGAGTATGTGTATGTGAATAAATTAATGTGTATGTTTGAGACAAAGTGAGATAAGGACAGCTCTGTTTCAAATAATCAAAAGTTTAATTTTTTGATGGAATTTCTGGGAAATTCTGTAAAACAGATTATCAAAGATTTATAATGGATTACATCCTTTCTAAGTTTGTGATATCTTACCACCTTTTAGTTTCAGGGATACTGTCTTACTTTTTGACACAAATTCGTTTAAAAATTCCAAGCAAAATGTAATAAAATATTTTAGTACTAAAATCTTTCAAGTAAAGATAGCCTATAATTTATTCATTCTTCAAATAGTTACAAACATGTAGTAGACATTACAAACCGGGCTCTAAAATTACCAATTTGGAATACTTTGAGGAATTTAACTGCACAGAAAAAGAATGAGAAAAACAATAAAATAAACAATTACTCACCTTCTTACAACTTCTTTCCACCCTTCTTCCCTCTTTTGTCCACGCTTAGGACTTGCTACTGTTAACTTCCCATTTGGAGAGGAAAGGGGAGATGGACCAGATTTTGTGCAAGTGGACAGAGAATTACTGGTTACTTCACTGACAGTCTCTGACAATCTTTAACAGAGGGAAGAGGAATACATTAAACATAGAACAGATGCAGATTTTTTAAATGATAAAGGCAATCAACTACATAAATTTATTCTTTTTAGAATAAATATGGTGAACAAATGAAGAACTTATTTTTCACTTTTCAATATTTCACATAACATGAAGAGCCAATTTTTAAGACACTATGTAGAGATCGAATTTAGCAGAGCTGAATCACAATAATAATCCCTGAGAAACCACAATCTGTACTTCTCATGGGCTAGGTTTAATAACCAAAATGATAAATTATATAGTAAAAATAATTTTATCTCTCATTAATACATAATCTAAAAAATAGCCTTTTCTTCAAATTGAATGAAATTGTGCCTTCTTTAGCACAAATGCAAATCTTTATTCTGCCAGTTGTTAATTGGCTTGCTTCACCCCAAAAATTCAGCAACAAAGTGTTTCAAGATAAACAGTAAGTGTAAATTAGAACTAACTTTAATGAAGCCTTTCCAGAAACGGGTTTTCTCTCCTCCTTTGGAAATGTAACCAGAACTGATGGCTGCTTCTTGTTGGTCACGATGGTAGTGACCACAGCAGGTGAATGATTGTCACTCTTTCGGCTGCTGTTGCTGTTACTACTTTCATCACTACAGCTGGAAATCCTCATGTTATCACTGTCTCCACTCTCGCTGGTGCTGCTGCTCTTGGACTCTCCGTTCACTTTCTCTGGCTGACTGTATGAGATTGGTAGTGGATCATCAAATATAATTTGAACATTTTCTGGAGTAATTTTATTTTTCCTGTTTTTCCTCTTTGAACTGGTTGTAGTTATAGTATTATTTCTTTTACCATGGGAACCTGCCAAAGTTGTCCAGGTTGCAGATATACCTATGGTAGTAGTGGTTGTGGCACTTGGAGGCTCTGTCAAGACTTCAGGCTCATCTGTAAAAGTAGCAATACTGAATTAGCAAGTTCTAAGTGTTCTTAGGATATATTTAGCTTTAAGCACTTCAAGAAAAATAAACCCAGGAGTTACCTTGCTACTATTAGACATAAAGTCATCAGTTATTCCAGCATTCATTAGTAATGAGATGGATATGACTGATCTAGTCTCTGCCCCTAAGTCCTAAACAACACATAGTAGGCACTGCAAGGAATATTTTGGAGACAATTTGGGAAATATGAATATATACTACAGATTATATATATTACATAATTATTAAATTTCTTGGGTATAATAATGTTATCATGATTATGTAAAATAATGTTCTTTTTCTGGGAAATACATACTCAAGTATTTAGGGCTGATTTCGCATGATGCGTACAGCTTACATGCAAACTGTTCAAAGAAAGAGAGAGGAAAAATGATAAACAAAACAAATGTGCCAAAATGTTACAAGACCCTAGGTGACATTCAAGTGTTCATCATACTAATCCTTAAATTTTTCTGTGGCTCAAATTTTTTTCAAAATAAAAGGCTGGGGGGAGGGGCAGAAGTTAACACCCACCCACAAGCACACCTACACACACAACTGCACACATATTTGGTGGTTTAATGGCAATGGTTCCTCCTCACACTATCGTCTCACATAATCTTTTAGTCAGAACCTAATTAAAAATAATTAGCTTATTTGAGAAAAATCTGAATATGGTCTGGATTGTAGATGAGGTGACTAAATTACTGTTAATTTTTTATTAGGTATTATGATTATGTAAACAAATATCATTCTTATGATGTGCATTGAAGTTTTACAGGTGCAATGTCAGGATGTCTGCAATTTACTTTCAGATGGCTTAGAAAATATGTGTAACATCTGGAGAAAAGAGATGAAATAAATATATGGTAAAATGTTTATTTTTAAAATCTAGGTGAAGTGTATTCAGGTGTTTGTTTTATCATTCTTTCAATTTGTCTGTAGGTTTGAAAATCTTCATAATGAAAAGTTGGGGAGAAGTCAATAAGTGAAAATAGCACATAAATACTTTAAGGGCTTAATAACTTAGAAATTTGTTTTTAGTTTAAAGTTACTGATATTTAAGAAAATATAATTTTCAACAAAATGTATCATATGAAACAAATTAGATAGTTGTTTCGAGAAAATACCTTCAACTTTATGCTTTTCTTTTTCTTGAGCAGCTTGGAGTTCAAAGTTCTCTTTATTTTTGGCTTCAATTTCTTCTAGTTTTCTTCTTTGTTCTTCCTTTTTCTTTCTTCTCTTCTCCTTTCTCTTTTCTCTTTTGGCAGCCAAAGCCAGCCTCCGGCTTTCTTCCCTTAACTGTTAAAGAATCAAAAAACAGAATTATAACATAGGAATTTACTGTGGAAAAAAAGTTGTCACATAATGTCATTTTTTCATAAGAGAAACAGGATACCATATAATTCAAAGTCACAGAATTCAATTCATTGTTCAATCAAGATCATAGTCAAATTACTATAAAGAGAAAATATTTTCAAAGGGCCAATATCAAATTAATAATAAAAAATCTAATTTTAAAATGAATGAATGATAAAGAGTTACAGGGCTTCATAATCACTAAAGAAATGTAAATTAAAATAACAAGGTACCACGTTTCATTCACTAATTTGGCAAAAATAAAAAAGATAAGTCTATGGCCATGCTACCCTGAAAGTGCCTGATCTCATCTGATCTTGGAAACTAAGCAGGGTCGGGCCTGGTTAGTACTTGGATGGGAGACCACCTAGGAATACCCAGCACTGTAGGTGCTTAAAAAACAAACAAACCAACAAATAAATAAGATTATCAGGTATCAGCATAAGTTTTGGAAAATGAGTTCTTTCTTATATTGCTAAGGGTATACATATTTACATTTTAGGAAAGGTCACTTAAAAGCCTATGAAAATTACAAACTGCTTATCCTAATAATTTCTTCTTTGTAAAATAAGTATCTCTAGTGAAAAAATATAGGTTCAATAATTTCCACTGCAAAATTAATCATAATGGCAATAAATGGAAATAAGTAAAATCTGTCAATGGTGGGAGCAGATAAATTATCTATATTCACAAAATACCCAGCAGCCCTAAAAAGTGTTCTAAATATGTACTTGGAAAAAATGCTCAAATTTTAAATTTGATAGAATAAAAAAGGGCACATTGCAGACCAATGATCTCATTTATAGGGGAAGGGAACCTTTATGTGTGTCTATTTGTAGAAGTATGGAAAAAAGACTGAGGATTCAATTCAAAGGCTTACTAATGACTACTTCCAGAGAGTGGAACTGGAAAGAGGTAGCAGAAAGATGGTTAAGTTTCAATTTTACTTTATATAACTATACATTGTTTCTATTTGTCAAAGTGAGTACATTACTTTCATAGGCCCCCAAAATAAGAATAAGTTTAAAAGTTCAATAACATGTTTTAATAAGCTACTTTAACTATTTTCTTCTTTGGTTTATAAAGTAGGACAATCATATCCCAACTATTTTGTTTGCATGTCCTCTAACCGATGTTTTTGTCTGTAATCTAGTGTTCTATATGTTTATATGTATTTTAAATATTACATATCAAAACAATAATACCCAGTTTACAGGAAATGTAACAATATCCTAACTAATGAAACCAAAGCTCAAAGACAAGCTCATAAGCCAAATCAGACTTACTTTTCATCAGAAAATGCCTTACTTCATTTAAGCCTTTTGCTTTTGCTAGATACTCCTCTTGCCTTTGCGAATTATCTCTGAAAGGTTTTGCCCACCTTTAAAGTTATTACATCTGGGGCAATACATCATAACTATATTCTCTTGGGTGTAGAGATATGTCTTTTATTACTGAAGAGAAAAATAGTTAAGGAGAATCTGTAGAAGACTGGTATTTTCTCAGGCAGATAAGATTTGAGGAAAGGATACAAATGGAAATTGGAAGTTGTAGAAATTGTCTCAATAGCACCCCCTAGAAATTTTTGCTGGTCCTCCAGAAATACACAAGCCCCAGTGTGAAGACTAGGAGAGGGAGGAGCTTTTGACCTTTCAGAAGGACTAGGAAGAAAACAGTAATTGTTTGGTGACCTTCACTCCCTAGTTTACTGCAGGGGAGGAGGAGTAATATCTGATTGGTGATTTTGAAAGAAGGAATTGAGCATGTGTGACTCAGCTCATGAAAAGGAGCCTGACTTTACTGAGGCTAGCTGCCCATCCTCAGGAAAAGTGCATTCTCAGCCAGAGCTCCAGTGAGGGAGGCCTGTGGTTGTCCTGTCTTGCTTGATTTTGACGGAAAAAAATGGTAAGTTTAAGGGGGAGAGGAATAAAAGTCAGGGGGAAAGGTGTACCAGAAAAATATTTTCAAAGCAACTGTGGCTATCAATATATGTTAAGACTCTCCAATTCAGAATTAGGAATAATAAAGCATCTGAATCTATATCATGTCTGTATGAACAGAAAAGCCTTGAGAAATGTATAGGAAACAGCTTGTGGGAGATCAAAATAACAAGTTCAGGACTTTTGGCTCAGACAGGATGGATTTTTGATTTGGCTAAATTTTTAAATTTATCCTGTGGCAGGAGGTAATTGTGACTGGTATTCAAGGGAGGGGGGAAACTTTTTAAAAAAATATTAAAGTTTAAATCAGAAAGTAGGCTTTCATCAAGCACACATGGCCTAGACTTGGGTGGGAGTGATGGGCTAGGGCAGGCCATAGTGTGTGGGTGGGGCTGGGTCTTAGGTATGCTAATGCCTCTAGAGCCTTAATAGTAAATTCAGTGGGTGGAAGCTAACCCTTTGGCAACAGGAGAAAAGTCTAGATCTTCAAACTGTAAATAAGAGTTCAGTCTTAAGGGCTAGGAATTTACTTTTGTTTCTAAATTTTAAAATTCTAAGGCTGGTGTTTTGATAATCTCATAGATCTTACTACTAACCCCTTTGGACTTACTAAGAAGTGGGGCATAAATCAGAGGTCCTAAGGAAACTCTTTGTGGAAGAGATCTCAGACTATGGGTGCAAAAGGACCTACAAGGCATGAAACTCTCTAAAATTAATTAGACAAAATAGATACAGATTTAACAGGCATCATAAATTTGCAGGTGGTAGTTGAAATTAATGAATTAAATGAGATTACCAAAGGGAAAAAGTTATAACTATGCATGTGTATATTTATGTGCATATATATAGGAGGAGGGGAGGGAATATCCAATATTTAAAAAGAAGAATAGCCTAAAGCTGTGCTACCCAGAACAAGCCCAATCCTGTCTGATCTCTGAAGCTAAGCAGGGTTGGGCTTGCTTAGTATTTGGATGGGACACCACTTAGGAAAACCAGGGGCTGTAGGCGTAAAAAATAAAAAAATAAAGAATTGTGAGCTGAAAAGGTCCTTGCAATCTGTGAGGTCAACCAAGGGTTGCCTCGCTTAAAAAATAAAAATAAAGAGTAAATGAGACTTCAGGAAGGCACAATCAGGCATAGAAAGACAATTAGGAGAAAGTGGCTTCAATGGGAAGAGAGTGTTTCACGAAGGAAGGCAAATAGACATTTGTAAGTATTACAAAGTATCAGTAAGAACTGAAAAGAGGTAACAGGATTTGGCAGTTAAAATGTCACTGGTGATCTCTGCCATAGTTTTAGCTCACTGAATAGTGGGGAAACAGGCAAATGGTCCTGGACTGAGGATAAAACATTTTTAAAGTAGAGTCAATAAGATTATTCTCTTAAAATATTTGGAGAAGGAAATAAAATACTAAGTTTGAGGTAAAGTTTCATTAGGATAGTTACCCTGATTAAATTGTAGGCAGAGGGTAGGAATTAATGAAACAGCAGACAATGAAGATAAAAGAGTGGTAATAACTGTGGCAAAGGAAAGGGCACTAACCCAACTGGTGTTTTTTGAGGGTTCAGAAAACAAAATAACTTTTGAGAATTAAGATTTTTTTAAGATAAGAATTTAAGGATTTAGGAAGAAGCACTACAGAGAAACACTATCTACAAATTCGTATATAATTTGTATATAAGAAAGTGAATGAGATAAATGACATGTAGAAAATCATAGTGAGTGATGAGCCTGGAGAAGATAGGAAGACCTGAATGTTTGGAATTTCCCATGCAGACAATGAAGGAAGACTGAAGATTTTCTGAGGAAGTAAGGCAATCCCACCTGTGTATTAGAAAACTAAGGGAACTGTGGACAAGTTACAATGGAACAAAGAAGAATTAGACTGAAGGCAAAAGGTGACAGAGGCAAAAGCATTTAATTATAAAGCAGGCTTTTAGAAGCTGACTGCAATACTTGAGGTGAGAAGTGATAACTCAAGAGGACTGAACAGAAGGCTCATAAGGAGACTGCCAAAGCTCAATTAAAAGAGATGATGATGACACTGATACAGTTAATATGGAGGGAGTTTAATGTGTGTCAGGTACTGGATTGTTAACATGACACTCATTTGATGGATGTAGGGAATGGGAACCAGTTGAAAATGACATCAAAATTTCATTTCTAAATGATGAGTAGTGATATCAACAGAAAGGTCAAAAACTACCAGGGGAAATAAGGAGCTGGAGCCAATGAAAATTTATTGATAACTTGCTATGTACTAAGCATAGTTCTTGTCTCTTATAACTCATCTGTAAACTAGACAAAAATACCCCTGCCCTCATGAAGCGTAGGAAGCTATGATTTAGTTTGAGGTGGGAAAGGCACACAAATGATAAACATAAAACACACATTACAGTTATCCTTTAGTAACCACGGGGGATTGGTTCCAAGACCAGCACCCATAACCCCATAGATAACCAAAATCTGAGAATGCGCAAGTCCCTTATATAAAATGGCATAGTATTTGCATATAACCTACACACAGCCTCCTGTACACTTTAAATCATCTCTTAGATGACTTATATTATCTAATACAATTTAAGTGCTATGTAAATGGTTGTTATACTGTATATTTTAGGAAATAATGACAAGAAACAAAAGTATGTACATGTTCAGTACAGATATAACCATGGTAGGCCTAACTACACGGCACACATGAACAATGATTTAACATTTTTCCCCAAAATTTGTTCCTCAGTTGGCTGAATGTGCATATGCAAAACCTGCAGAAAGGGAAGGCTGACCAGATATAGTTTTTAAAAAAGGAGTCAAATATAATGTAAAACAGGAATACTGAACAGGGGAGAGAGAAGTATATATATGGAAATAGGTAAGTTTTGATTTTAAATAGGGTGACCAGCATTAAGCCTCATGAAGGTGAAGTTTAAGCAGACATCTAAAAGATTTGAAGTGTTTCAGGCAAAGAGAACAGCCAGTCATAAGCTCTAAGTATGTTCAAGCAGGCCTGGAATGTTCTAGTAGGCCAGTGAGAGTAGTAGAAAACAACTGCTAGAGTATCAGGGGGCTTAATCATTCAAGGCCTGGCAGGGCATTTTAAAGACTATCTTTTGAGGGTTTTGAGCAGAAGAGTGACATGATTTCACTTAAATGATCTGAGGATCACTCTAAGTGCTAAATGGAAAATAAAGAGCAATAATGGAATCAGGGAGACCAGTTAAGTAACTACTGTTATAATACATGTAAAGGATAATATTAATGACTTGAACCAGGGTGAGAAGTGATGAAAAGTGATTAGGATTCTACATATAGTTCTAAGGCAAAGGTAACAAGATTTTCCAACACATTAGAGGACAGAGAGGAATCAAGGATGACTTTAAGGTTTTTAGCCTGAGTAATTAATTACAAGGCAGAGTTGTGGGTTTGGGGTTGGGAAAGATCAGGAGTTCACATTTAGACATAAGTATGAGATGTCTAATTAGCTATCCAAATGGACATGTTGAGTAGCAAGTTGTGTATGTGGTGTTGGTGTTTAGGGAAGGCGTCTGGGCAAAAGATATAAATTTGGAATCAGCTGGTATATATTTAAAGTTAAGAAGCAAGATGAGATGACCAAATGATAAAGAAGTAGATCGTGTAATGAGTTAAGGGTCTCACCAACTAAGAAGGGGAAATGAGGAGGAACTAACAAAGAAGACACAGAAGAAACATCGAAAGGAAGGAGAAAAACCGAATACTGTAACAGTCTAAGTAAAGAGTGTGTCAGGTGTTATTAGGCTTAGTGCAATAAGGATAGAGAAGTAATCTTTAGATTTAGCTACTTGAAAGTCACTGAAGACCATAAAAGCACAGTTTGTTTTGGTGGAGTTGTGGGAGTTATTAGCCTGGCAGGAGTAGATAAAGGGGAAGAAGAATTAGAGACAGCCAAAATAGATAAGGGGCTTTGCTGCAAAGGGGAGTAAAAAAATGGGCTTGTAGCTGAAAATTGGGAAGGTTTTAAATTGGAGAAATAAGCTTGTATGATAATGAGAATAATCCAGGACGGGGAATAAATGATAAAAAAGCAAGAAAGAGAATTGCTACGACAACATTTTGAGTAAGGGAGACCAGATAAGATCTAGTTCTCAAGTGGAGGGAGAAGTTATAGAAAGTTTACTTAGTAACTGGTAGAAAGCATATGGGTACAGAAATTGGTGGGTGAGAAAGTTTTTGGCAGTTTTCTTCTGATGCTTCAGTTTTCTGACTGATGTAGGGTGCTACGTCATCAACTGAGGGTGAAGGAGAAGATGTATTGTAAGTGTGGGGCAGAGGGTAGGGGACTAAAGGAGAAAGTAATAGTGGTATACGTGAGTGGGAGAATAAGTTAAACTAGGAAAATACAGAATTCTAGAGAGAGCAAAACTAAAAAGATAGGAAGTTTAACCAGAGAATGAAATATATAAAATTAAAATTGTGGAATAGACATATTAAGTGCTTACAGTGATGGCAAAAACAAAAACAAACAAACAAACAAACAAACAACCCAAGTGAAAATATCTATTAGGAATATTATTAAAATATATCCTACTTAGCTCCCTCCCTACAAGGTTATGAAAGTTTACAAAGAAAAAAGTAAGGAGAAAAACAATAAATAAGTGGAAAGGTGAAACAAATATCAAAACTGGAAACCAACAATATTCACTAAGGGTCTTAACAGCCAAGAATATAGCCTCATTTTTAATGTCCTAAGAGAACAAGCAATTAACTACATGACGATTCCATAGTTTGACCAGATGAACTGCTCCAGAGCAGAGACTCTACCACATAGTGAATAAATGTTTGCTGAATAATGGTAAGGGAATGAATCTGATAAATAAAATGGGCAGTATTCTCAACAGCAGTTTTTACAAACTTACTAACCAAAATTTTAGAAAGGCTGATCAAAGAAGCCTTTATACAAGTGCTAAGTTACCCATGCAGAACATCAACTTAGACCAGAGCAGACCAAACCCAGTGATGTTTCTAAATCAGAAATGGTGGAGCCAGAAGGTACTGTCTCAGTTTAAAAAGTATATTTTCTGAGATGTAAACTGGAACTAAAAACACAGCTAACCGAACCCTATCAGATCCCAATCTAGTAATTTTTTCAAATAGAAATACTAGGCTAGAGTTCAAGAGAGAAGAGACTCTTCTATAATTAAGAATTCTATCTATGTGCCACCCCCATTCAAAACTGTTTATAAAGTATCAGTGCATGTGGAACAATCAATTTGCATCTAATTTATGATTAAGAATTATTTATCCCCACTGAGTTTTAATATTATGGAAAAATGTATAATGACATTTCAAAGAAGTTCCTTTGACCTGCTTTAAACCCAAGGTTCTTGAGAGCATGAACATCAAGGTTAAACGCTGGCAAAAATTCAAGAAAACAATAATCATGTATTACTGATGGTAGTAGAAAAATATTCTGAAAGTATCAAATTTAAAATATATTGACCCTAGTGAAGAAACTTGCTCTATAAAAATAAAAGCACCAAAATATAAGAAAATATGTGTAAGGATGTTTATTGCAACATTATTTGTAGTGACAAAAAGCTGGAAACTAGAGTATATTCTGCACTTATTTGAAACACTATTAATTGTTAATACCTATCAGTTATTGAGGGAAAAATCAGTATTAATGTAATATGTTTCCATGATTGTTTTTTAAAAGAGTACACACACCATATCCATCTCCATGAATATTAAATTTTTCACCAAATATTTATTGAGTGCCTTTACAACATGCCAGGAACCATTTTGTGGTGCACACATTCTAGTGGTAGAAAGACAAACAAAATAACTAAGTAAAATACAGTATTTAGAATGCTAGAAAGTAAAAATAAAGAAAGCAAGAAGAGCAGAAAGAGTGTTTGTGGAAGGGAGACTAAAATATGAGGCATCTGAAAGGGACATTTGAGGCAGAAGGTACAGCAAGAGCAAAAAAAAAAGGATGGTCAGTACGTAGGGTCTTAAAAGGCTTTATAATTATAGAGGTGAGAAATTTAGTTACCATTTAAGATTTTTAACTTTAGTTAACTTATAATGATGACATGGTTTTCTTTAGTTATCTCTGCATACTTCATAGTTTAAAATTAATACATTGCAATAAAGAAAAAAGAAACATTGAAGTTGATTGAGAACAGATCTCCTTAACAGGATATCTCCAAAAAGCTGCTTCCTACTTTGTAATCCACAGGTATGCAATAAATCTCTAAATGTATTTAACGTAATGTAGAACATCCAAGGTATGAAAATATTAAAGATTTTATTTAAAAAGATACGTGTCTCAGCTATAGAAAAAAATGCCTCAAGAGTCATAAAAATGCAAAAAGAAACAATTCATAAAATAACTACTACTTAGGGTATTATACTTTAGGAAGAAAGAATTAAGAGGTAGGTTACATTCAATTAAGGGAGGAGAGGGAACCAGGGAATTCAGAATAAAAAAACTGGGTTCAAATCTTAGCCTAGCTTAGGCAAGTTACTTAACTTCTCCATCTGTAATATGGGAGTAATAATATTTTTACTGAGAAGACTAAAATAATATGTATTCTGTCATAAAAACTATTATATTGCCTGCTATTAAGTATATAGATGAAACTGAATGTGAAAATAGGTCAAGTAATAGTTACAGTACTTCTAACAATGAAGATGAAATAAAAAAGATGAAATATTTTTTTAGGGCCTTAAAATGGCTAACATTTGTTTGATGAGAACCTAAGCTAGAAATTTTAAATGAAGAATCTCCAATATTAAATAGATTTTTTCCAGAAAATAACAGTGTATTTTTACATTTAAATTAGAATAAAATGTTTAGAATTCATATTTTCTTTATGCAAGATGAAATGAAATATATAGCTTAACAAAGTCAACAAGTATAATAGAAAAGAATGGACTTAACTCTAAAGGGTGTAGTTATCACTTTATAAATGTAAACAGTACATGCTACATTTTATAGCATTTTTAACCTTTTTTTGAAGATGATATATGTCAGAATATGTATTCTATAATATTCATGACCAACCAATTCTTTTCCTGCTATGGAATACTATTTATATTACCTTCTAGAGTACAGAGTTATTGACAGGAAGGGGGAATAAAGAAGAAACTATGGGACTGTCTAAACTATGTTGTTTTGAATATTTTATTCCCCTTAGGAATAGATGGGAAAGATGCTGTAGTTTGCCTGAAAGAGAAAAAAGTACAAGAGAAATCATCCATTTAAAAAAATGTACTCATTAAACATTCCACCAAGTGGTTGTATTTCACTAGTTTGTTATTCATTGGTAGTGCATTTGATACTTCTAGTAAATCTTTTGGTAACAAATTACAAAGTCTAGGATCAATGAAGTATAAATTTGGATGGAGATTAAGTTAATTAGTTAACATAAGACTAAAACTGAGCATTTGAGGCTAGGTTTTCTGACTTCCACATGAATGTAGTTCTTATAATAAAATTTTGTTAATTTACGGTTACAAAGAAAATTGTTTTAATGATATTTAAAATACTCATAATTCTCTCTACCATTTGAGTCAAACTTGTAGAGAAAACCATGTACATAATTTAAAGCAAAAACAACAACAAAATGAAACAAAATGAAAAAGAATAAATTACAAATTACAGGGCAAAAAAGCAAGAGGGGAAAAAAAGTAGGCATTTTTCACATGTAACAGTTACCATTACCTTTTCCAAGTCTAACTCCTCTAACAAAATGCTGGCATTTTTGTTTGCTTCAGCAGCCTGTCTATCTTTGGCTTGTACTATTGATTCCATACAAAGATGACACTTCTTCAGCATTTCCTAAAATGAAAAATTAAGATGTTTCCAGCCTCAAAAAACAATTCACATTTAGAGAGATTCCTGAAAACATGAGGATATTAATTAAGGTACTTCGAATGAACATAAGCAATAAAGATCAGTGGTAGGGTCAAAAAGAGTGCAAATAAAAGCATATTTTTAAAAATACACAAGCAAAGAGCCTCTACTGTTCTTCAAAATAATATCCACTTGACTGCTACTTTGGAGACTATTTACTCCAATAATTTAATATAAGTAATCATACAGCAGAGCTGTAATAATTTTTGTCAGCTGATTAATGGGCTTAAGGAAAAGGTCAATGTAAAAAAAAAAAAAGAATTTAAAACTTTAAAATACTTAATTGGCAAGAACTGTTCTCATCTCACAGATTTAGGTTTTGTTGCTATAATTTCATATTCAAGAATCACTAAAAACTCTTAGAAACAGGTATTAATAGACTTTTCTCAGTGATTTCATGTGAAAAGTAGTGTTTTTGACAGGAAATGGATATTCCCCTAATTAAGACAAAAGCCTTATTTTTAATCTTATCTCCCCACCAAAAAACACAGTGATACACAGGAATACTAATTATCATAGCAGAAGCTAAAGGCAGGCAAGACAGTGAATTACCTATGTTAAATAAAACCTACAGGGAAAAGCTGCTCACTATTATGTAATACCTGCTGAGAAATCTTAATAGAAAGACCTTTTTAGATTTGTTTATCGCTTTGGATTTTCAGAGCATATAAACTCAGTATCAAAATGTCACCAGGGGAAATTAGATCTCTAATAGGATTTATTTTCCCTAATTTTCTGCAAAAGTCCTAGCCAGTTCATTCTTAAGCTGACAGTTACTCCAACTTTTATATTATGTTGAAGACATTAAAGTTTTCTTGCCATGATTAAAAGTGCTATGTTCATTTTTGTTTAGGCATTAAATAAATCCAATGGGCTGCTTGTTCTCAGAATAAATATCAGTCTAGATAAACATATAGATTATAGCAGTAATGAATAACTATTTGCTAATAACTACGAGCAGTCCACAACCTCTTTTGTACCAGGAGCCAATGCTCCTATAAGAAGCTAATGCCTGATGATCTGAGGTGGAGCTGAGGCAGTGATGCTAACACCGGGGAGCGGCTGCATATACAGACGAAGCTTCGCTCACTGGCCCATGTTCACGTCCTGCTATGCGGCCCCCCCTTCCTAACGGGACATGGATTGGTACTGGTCCCTGGCCAAGTTGTTGGGGACCCCTGCTTTAGATTATTTAGTGTTCATATAAAATCAAATTAGTTCGGTACTATTTAAAAAGATAATTCTATCGCAGAGAATGTTTTATTGCTTCATTAGGTAAGTAAGTATCTAAAGGGTCTCTTAAATAGCATACTTCATTCCCAAATACTAGATAAATGAAAATTGCTATATGCCAAACATTATTGCTCAAACTAAGACTGTTTCTTAGTATGGGAAATATGTATATAAAACCAAATGGGATCCCTAGCTCAGACAGTGGGGTGAATTTCATTGATATATTACCTTATCAGTGATGGTTGCTATGTATCTCATACACTCAGAATCTGATGGAAACTGATTGACTTCTTTGACTAAGTAGCGCACCACCTTCACATGACCCTAAAAAATAGATATTAATGTCAGTTTTAAAACAGACTTTAACAGGATTCAGTAAATCTACAGTCTGTCTTAAGATTCCTTTGACAATAGCGCTACAAAATAAAGATTTAACTGGGTATTTTTTGCACTGTAAATGAAAAAGAGGCTTTGGTTTGAACAAGTGAAATCTACATTGTTCATTCTCATTCCACCCTCCAAAAGAGTACTGAATAACCCTACTTTAAACTCTAAATCACTGAATTGAACACACACACACAGATACACCCCAAAAATCAGAATGAAGAGATGGGGGATATGTCTGAAAGAAAAAAATTCTTCTTTTTTACCCAGCTAATTCAGTAGAAATGAGAATCCTGTTTCAATTCTAAGCATCAAATGAATAAAAATAACAATTTTATTCTTTCAGATAAAAACTGAATGCACAGCACTGTACTAGGTAGTGTGAAAGAAATAAAATATACTTTCCTAAAGCATGAGCTGTGATTATATTATTCACTATAATACAGTTCACTATCTAAGTAAAGTCCTAATCTTCAGACCAGATTTCAGGAGGCTTTCCACTCTCTCCAACCCATACAACTGCTCTCAGACACAACACCTATAACTTAGCCAGTCTGGATAAACAGCTGTTTATATTTAGTATACTTCCTCAACTGCATCTATCTCTTCCTTTGCATTCTCCTGCACCTTTTTAAATTATCCTTATCTTTTAATGAATAGCTCAAATGCCATTTTCATCATTCTTCGATATCTCACCAATACTTCTATGGTATTTAAACTATTTATATGGGACAACTCACAGTTACTTGACTGTGTGTGTTTCACCCCTTGATTAAATCACACATTTAAAAAAAGTATGGCTGCTGTACTCTGTACAATGTAATACCCCAACCATTACAGTTGTACATGGTAGGCATTAAAAAAAATAAATAATGGAATGAATACAAGAGTATAAAAGTAAGTGCTATTCTTAAGAACCTATGTCTATATGAAAAGATAAGACATATACGCATGTTAAACATTATAGTAACAGAATATATTATCTGTCAAAATGAATGACAAAGATAATAACGGATTGTAGAACTTCTACAACTTTTAAGAGATTATAGTATTTCAATGTGAGCTCATATAGGATGGGAAGAAGTTTTATATAAAGAAAGATTTAAACTACACCCAAAGAATGAGTAAATTTGGAAAAATTAGGAGGGACGTGAGCAGTTCTGAGATGAGAAGAAAGGTAATGTAGGAAAAAGGGACAAAGAAAAGACCAAGCAAGAAGAAGATTCCACATTAGGAACTCTAAGAACACTAGATTATGGTGAGTTTGAATAACAAACTAAGATTGGATTTCAGAGTATTATAGAGATTGGGGAGACAGGAAAAGATTATTGTAGAAGATACTAACATAGTGGAGAGGTTAGGAGGATTAACTTGATAATGATATGCTAGCTTGCTTGGAGAAGAGGTAGATGGCCAATAGGAAAGAATAAGTTTGACTGGTGAGGAAAAAGAAATACAGAGTCAGTGGCTAAGTAATCTAGACTACCCAGGGAAGAGGTGGTATAAAGAGAAGGTGTCAAATAGAATACTGAGGTAGAAAGGAAGAGATGATTTCTTGTAATTTATATTGTAAAAATTTTCAATACAACAAAACAATCTACAAGGAATTTTACCTATATGTCTCAGAATGACAAAAATTAAAATTATAATCCCTGATATATAATGTTTTCCCCAGAAACAAACTAAAACTGCATTTAAGAGATAAACCAAATCATTAAATCAAATTACATAGCCCTATTCTATGCATTAGAGAAAGAGAAACAAACTTGCTATCACAAAATTTCTACTTCTGAATATAGTACACTTGAGTTTCAGTAATTTCAAATACTGGCAGCTGGGTTTTCATTATTTAATTCTTTTTTACAAGGTAATTAAAGTCAATGATTAAAAATAAATTTTTAAAAAAGTTAAATTTTTATCTGTTGTACTAACACAAGAAAACATTCATAAACAAATAATTACTCAATTAGATTTATATTTTGTGAAAGATTAACTAGATTCTGAAAATATTACTTGGAACAACTTTTTTAAAGTATACTTAATTTTTATGTCCAATATGAGTAATATTAATAGTTTTTTGAGATACCTGTCTCCCTTCCAATGTTGCCATCAGATTAAATATTTGCTTATTACTTCACTGCTTTCATCACTGATGTTAAATCCTGAAATGAGAATCTATGGTGATCACTAAACTATGCACTTCATAGCCTAACTGACAAACATCCATGTGAATGAAGATAAAAGACTTCTACCTTTCTAAATGCTGCCATAAGAGGAGTTATCTTGCGGTTATCTGCTGCATCCACATCTGCACCTGCTTGCACCAATAACTGAACCACATCAAGGTGTCCACCATTTGCTGCTAGCCACAATGGAGTGTTCCCCTTCTTATTACGTACGTCAATGTGAGCCCCCCTAAATGAATGACACAGATATCATTATTTAAAATAAAACTGAAAGACACAGCTAACACTACAAATCAACTATTAACCTATAAAAATATCCTGTAAAGATTAAAATTGCTTAATATTCAAGGACTAAAAAACATTTCTCTCAAAATGACATTATAACAAATTTCTAGGCATCAAATTACAAATTAAAAAATAATATATAGTAACAATTGCTTCTTATTTTAAAAATGACTACATAATTCTGAGTTTCAAATACTGAGAAAATGTTAAATTTTATTTAGTGCAAATAAAGGTACATCCTGTCCATATTATAATCAATATATTAAATAAACAGTATCCTAGAGATACAAATTATTTATATTGAGATTATTTGTATTTAGCTTCAGAAAAGAATGAACCTAAAAATAACATGCAGGTTTAGAACTCAGCAGGCATTAACAGTTAAGACTCATGGTATATAGCAGTGGTGATAATAGCTACTAGTAAATACTACTGCTTAGGATACCATGCAAAGATTTTTAGGAAATCCAATTAAGCAGACAAGCATGTTTGGAAGACTGGCAGGCAACTTTGAAGTGAGTGAAAGCAGAAACTAGTCTGAATCTTGTCTGATACTCTGAACAGTTCCTTAACTTAATTAAAAGCTCTAGTTACTATAAAGAACAAAAAAACTAACAATGAAGATTTAGATTACTGCCAGACTGAAGACTTGGAGAGGTACTCTGTACAACGCACACTGTGGGAAATGTGAATATGGATGACAACACCTGGATGTTCAGATAGCTCATTACAGTACTTTAAAAGTGTATACACACACAAGAAAGGAAGAAAAGTATTTCTAGGTTGCACTGAAATAAATCAGACAATGTAGCATAGCTCCAGAAGGATGGAAAATAATAGAGATAGGTTTAAAAATTAAAACAAAACATGTACTTATAGTTTATAGAAGTAATCACATAGTACAATTTGCCCAGAGATAACAGTAATCACTAACACCACCATGTTCACATATATAGGGTATCGTAATGTCATACCTGCCAATAAGAAGCTCACAGAATTTATAATGCCCTTTATCTGCCGCTATGGTTAAAGCTGTATCTCTTGAGGAGGGCACTGGAGGGGCATTAACATCAGCACCTTTATCCAAAAGAACTCGGCCCACCTCTGCATATCCGCCGGAGGCAGCCTCCATTAGTGGTGTGAGTCCAGTCTAAGTTGCATGAAAAATAAAACGCAACATACAAGAGAATGGAAAGAGCTAAAGTGTTAAAGGACAACAATTGGGGGGAGCAACATATAGTACCACTCTTACAAAGACTCACACCTAAATCTCAGCATTGACACTATTTGCCTCTGAGTTACAGTATGACCTATCAAAATATGACAATTTTACCTAATGTCAATTTGTTGAAAAAAAAATCTGTGTAAGATGCAAGCATTTGGCGTTAACTGGCACTTAATAATTGTTCCCTCTTTTCTCTTTCACAATGAATGGTATATATTTTTCAACTGATGATCCTAATATCATTATTACCTATAAAATTTATTGTTGAGGTATTTTTAAGAGTTAATGGTTCAATGAGTTATACAGAGTGATTTCTGAATTTCTGATTATATGTGTGAGGTAAATGTTACTAGAAAATACTAAGATTATACTTAGCATATTGCTACTGTACACCTTAAATATCAAAGCAATAAATCCATGTATAAATCTCAGACTTTTACTTACCTTAGCTCTGTGTTCCACATTTGCTTTTCTATCAAGCAGAAGACTAACCACTTCAGTTCTTCCTTGGAAGCAGGCTAAGGTAAGGGCAGTGTTCCGATTGGTTTCTATTTGAGCATTTATGTCAGAGCCCATGTCTAATAGGAGCTTAACGGCAGCTGTGTGCCCATTCATAGCTGCTAACATCAGAGGAGAAATGCCCAATTTGCTACCAGTTCTGGAGGTTGCAGGTATGGGGAGAACAAAAGGGAAAATATATATTGTAAATGTCCCAGAAAAACTGGATGACAATATAGAATTTCTATTTCAGGATTTATTTAAGATTTTCTATTTTGCAGGATTATTTAAAATGATTGTTTTTCTCAGCCCTAATAAGTCTTTAAGATACAACGAAGACTCCATTAGAAATATTTTATGACCCAGAACTAGAATACATTCTGTATCTCATTCAACATAATGACTTGGGCTGAAAATTGATTATGAAATTATTAGGCTATTATTAATTAAGATGAACTTTCTATCCTAAAGCACATATATGCTTAATAAAAACTCATAAAGATGTGTTTACTTTTAGTATACTATAAGAAATAGAGTAACTGATAGTTAAATAAAATTAATCTTTAAAATCTCTTAACAATTTGGATTTTAAATTTATAATATAGGCATTTCCTAAATATGGCATTAAAAAGATAATTGTTCTAAAATCTCTTTAACATAACACTTTAAGTGGCTTGTGGAGAGAAAATTAAACTTGCCTAGAATTAATCTCGGCTCCTGCATTTAGTAATATTTTGATAATGTTCACATAGCCACCAGAAGCAGCCAGGCTTAGAGGTGTGTAATCAGAAACATTCCTGTGCTCTTTATTTGCCCCTCGAGCTAACAACAGCTCCACCACCTGAAAATAAAAAGGAAAAAAAAAAGTGTTTTCTTCTTATGATGAGATAATTTGCAAGATGTATATTCCTGATTTCTTTTTTTGTTCTGGTATATTGTACAACAAAAGAAGGCAAAGTCCTTTTTTCATCAAACTTGGCAAAAAAAAAAACCAGCCTCAAATGATAGCAAGAAATCTTAGAGCCAACAAAGAGATAGCTTCTCAAGTAAAATTCATTTTGGAGTCTGTTTAAGTGGCAGTGTGCTCATGAAAGATCTGGACCTCGTGTACTGTTGTGCAGTGCTATTCTGGAAATAGTGTTTCTGTGTTATTCCATCCACATAGTGGTAAAATAGAATAAGATTTTTTTCATTTAAATACTGAATGTCTTTAAAATATTTTTTAAAACTTAAAATCACTAAATGTTTAAAAAAAAACTTGGAATGAAGCTAACATGTATTTTTTCCCATTTTATATGAAAATTTGAAAACATACAGAAAAGTTGAAAAAAATGTACATATGCTCGATACCAAGATTCTATGATTAATACTCTACTATACTTAACTTTACTACATCTCTTTGTCCACCACTTTTCTGATGCATTTTATTTCAAAGTAAATTGCAGACAGCTGCAATTTCCCTTAACTACATCAGCATGCGTTATCATTAACTAGACTATTATATACGTCTTTTCAGTTTTTTCGGTGAAGTTTTAAATATATTTAGATGAAACAATAAGTGCTCAAAACTTAAGTGTACATTCATTGAACCGCCAAATGCATAAACTTAATGTAACTTAAATCTCTGGTATGTACTCATGCCCCTTCCTACTCTATCCCACAAACAGATTAGTTTCACCTTAGATTTCCATGTAAATGAAATCTCAATGTTTGAGTGTCATTTGTGTGTACAGTGTAGCATTCTATTAAATGAATATGCGATAGCTTACCTATTCTCCTAGTGATGGACAGCTTTGCTGTTTCCAGTTTTGGCAATTTTGAATTGAGTTGCTATGATTATTCTTGTGAAAATATATTTTCATTGCTCACTGGTTCCACCTAGTAGCAGAATTTCTGGGTGTATGTTTAGTTTTAAGAAATAGTCGAACCTTTTCCTAAAGTGGTTGTACTACTTATATTCCCACTGATGATGAGTGAGTTCTGATTTCTCCATATCTTTGGTAACATCTGATATTGTCAGTTTTCATTATTTTTTCATTATTCTAGTGGGTGTGTGGTGCTATCCTACTGGGATCTTAATTTGCATTCCCTGGTAGCTTAAAATATGAGCATTTAAATGCATAGATCTTTTGTCCATTATGCCATTTAATGTACCATACAACTCTCTGACACAAGTACTAGTATTTTTATCTTTTACAAATGATGCATAGAGAAGTTAAGAATTGTTCAAAATCATGGCTCTTACCCTTGTTCTTACTATTAATAATATATCCTAAAACACTAACTGGGAAATAACAAATAAATGTTAACAAACAGTGCTTTGTCTTACCAGCTAAAACTCTACTCACTAAATAAAGCTATGACAAATTTTAAGTGTGACTTTCTGTCCATCACTTTTGCTTTTAGAGCCAATAAGACTAGGTGATTGATATGACAAGACCACCTAGTCCTGTGTACAAAAATAAGACCAAAAAAATGGCACTGGGCTATTTTACTTTACAAAGAGTCCCTTAAGCAATAAAGTAGAAAACCCTAACCATATTTCTAAAGTTTCCTGATTTCCATCATGCAAAGGTAACTGTTCTTAGTTATCTCTCAGAGGAAATGGCCTATTCCCAAAAAGTAATAAACATTCAGTATAAAAGAAATTCATTTGTGACTTTACAGTAAAATGATTTTCCAATGTTTTACTAATTACTTCAAAATACTTAACTATTTTAATAACACCAAATCAAAGGAAGTGTTACAGCAAAATTATTACTCTAAAAGACGTCTATAACTGTTATAACCTTATCTATTACATGTTAGTAAGAACACAGAGATTATGGTACACTATGGGCTTTAATATTGCTTTGAAAGGAAGGAAATCACTTTCTTTTTGATTCAACATAGAAAAATTTGTTATAGGCAAGTATTATTTCAAGCTACATATGATTGATGATTTCAGTTAAGTCAAAATTTAACTTTTATATTTCAAAACAGAAGCATTTACATTTCTGATTGATATAAACTTTTCCATTTAATGTTATTTAACTGCAAAATTTTCCACCATCTCATTTCAACTTAAGATTAATAGAGATCTCTACTTTTCCTGATGTAGTAGAAATAATTCATCAAATAAGGCAGCTTGTTTTTTACTATCTTAATATTATTTGGTTTAAAATCCTTTTAATGTATCAATCATCTCCACTGTGGAATACAGGAGAAAAAAAAAAGATACAAATGTATTCATGTTATCAACCAAAAGGAACAGCACAGTTGGCTGGGACAGGTATTTTGTTGTCTCATGTGCAGATCACTTCTAGTAGCAAGTGCATCTAACTATTTACACTATCTACTCCAAGTATAAAGGAGCAAATATTACAGAAACAGTCATAACAAAAATTACATATAAAATTATGCTGGTATTATCGCTAGGCTCCAATTCTTTTTAATCCATAAAGGGTCACACCACCATTGATTACAGTTCCCATTCTTTCTATATAAAAGAATTATTCTGCCCCTTAAATTTTTTTTTTTTTTAATTTCCTAGTTTAGTGAAAACCCTAGTGGGTTTAACTGATTAAAGTTCAACATAACCTGATGTACTATGACAGGCAAAGAGGTGGGGGGAGGCCAGTTTAAGAATAGGAAGGGAGGTTACAGTCCACCAGTTTGCTGGTCAGGATACTTTTATACGTAATATGTCAGGAGGAATAATGACACAGTGTACGGAGTTTGGAAAAGGTATTTTCAAGTTAACAATCAACAGAAAAGGACATGTTTCCAATAGAGAATAGTACACTGGTGAATACAGACTCAAATATCTGAAGACACAAGAGGGTGTAAAAACCTCTTTGCATTAGTTCAAAGAGAGTTAGGAATAGTGGGGAAACTTAGGGAAGGCATACTTCAGACTTGATAAATAGGACATTATAATAATTAAGACAGTGGGAGAAAAAAGGAAGAAAATGACTTTAAGCTTGAATAGGAAACTGACCTGGATGACCTAGGCTGCGTCCTAAATCTAAGATTCAAAAAATTCCAAAGTGAGAAGTTGCCAATCTATAGAGGCAGGACAACTGGCTAATCAAAAGCCTTAAATCCACTGTACAAAGGATTAGATTTTTAAATGGATTTAAAAAATTAAATCCAGCTGATTATTAAAAATGCCAGAAGACGACACACAAGGGAGTGTAAATCAGACTTTCTTGGGCCTACACATGATCACACCAGCTGTTCTACTTTCCTTAAAACTATAAGGTCATAAGATCTTATCTGAGAACCCTTCCTCCAGAGTTGAGAGTGAGAAAATAATTAAAAGACAAGAGTCCTCAGAACAACAAAAATGGACAACTCTTAATTCCCTTCTAATCTTAGACATATAGAGCAATAAAGGCTGAGCTTTCATGCTAGGTACTCTGAGACAGGAAAAGATGAGTGAATATAGGCCCTGTTTATCAGGAGCTTACTGATTTGATTTGAAATGTCTTAATCATTCCCTTAGTCTGAATGTAGCACACAGGTATTCCTATGGCAGGTACTACTTTTAGATAAGCAAGATAATAAATAACATGCTTTTTCTGGAATGATAGCTTATGCTAACACTGATACTAGTCCTTTTGCTAACAGATAATAGTTTTAATTACTGTGATAAATCTAAATGTCTACCCTTTGTTCCTATAAAATCATGCAAGTTAAAGCATACATTTGCTAAACAGATGGGAAGAAAAAAAAATTACACTGGAGAAAACATTACCTCTTGTCTTCCCCCAGAACAAGCCAAAGATAGTGGTGTGTCCTTGGTTCTTTCTGACTGGGCTTCAATGTCTGCACCATTGTCCAGCAATATTTCAACAACACCAACATGACCAGCTGTAGCAGCTAAAATGAGTGGAGTAAAACCTGGAAAAAAATAACGATCTCACTACATGCTAAGCAAAGGAACAATCCTGCTTGCCATTATTTCTAACCATCAAAATAGCCTAGAAGTAGTATTTCTTCACAGAACACAGATATTCTAGAAACCAAAAAGTTAACATAAGTAGGACCTACCTTTCTTATCTCGGTGCTCAATACTAGCTCCTCTCTCTAGCAGTGTTTGTACCAGTTCTTCGTGACCACCAGCACAGGCAAGTGTCAGCGCCGTGTCATGATTACTCTCAGTCTGTAAAAAATTAATTTTTAGATTAACTCATTATATAATTAAAAAATGTTAACATGAATTCCATAAATGTACATATACAAAATACACACAAATACATATGAACCACTCTGCTGCAGCAAACATTTAGATAGTAAGTTGTTTTTCCCCACTGGTAACCAATTTGCGATTTTTTAAAGTCTACAAATAGTATCTGAATTTTATGGGCAATTCTTGAAACAAACATGAAGAAAAAAAGTATGATTTTTCAACCATATGCTGTTTTCAACTACAAGATTAAAAGAAATACTGTGGACTCACTTTCACTTACAGCTATTAATGGCAGTTACATGACAGTGATCTCTGAGGACAGAAATGATTTACTCAACTTATTGCCTGGAGACTTTCCAGACTGTAGTGCAGGGAGAGGGGACCCAAACAAAGCCTGGTGGTCTCCCTGAGTAGAAGACACAGAGTTTGGAAAGGTCAAGGTGGCTAGAATTTATGGGGCAGACTACTAGAGAGGAAAGCAGTAAAGAAGGGGAGTACTCCAGAGACCTACAAAAGGTTCCCCTAGAATCTTCAGCAGACATCTGATCAGCACATGTGCATAAGGCCAGGGAAAGACCACCAGAAGGGATCAGACTAAACAACACCCAGAGCTTACACAGGGCCAGGAATAGTTTGGTTCCCATCAACCAGAGCAGAAACCTCAAAACACAGAGGATGTCAAGTAAAATCCTCAGCAGTGAAGCCATATTAGCTGTTCTGGACCCATCTAAGAAAGCTGAAAACCAAGCCTTAAAATGAAAAAATTGTTTCTAAGTAACTGCATTTGAGAATAGAGCCCCAAAACACTTAAAAAAAAAATACACACACACACACACACACACACACACACACACACACACACACACATAATATACAGAATATTTGGAAAGACGACTATATAGTTGAGATATGACACTGTTTATACACAATTTATTTCTGCCTTCTGCTAATGAGAGTAACTAATACTGGATTCACCAGTGGTCATACTCTATCATAGTTTAAATGTTTATTTAGTGAACTACTGAAGTCCTCATACTTTTAGTACCCTAAACTGTGCTGTCCATAAAGCTAATTACTAGTAACATGTGGCTATAAATACCTGAAATATGTCTAGTGTGAAAGAAGAACTGAATTTTAAATTTTATTTAGTTTAATATAAATTTTAAAACTGATACTCGATTTGGTTTTTGAAAAGCTTTTTTTTTAGTATGTCTGGAGCAACATCAATTTGAGTAAATGAACCTACTTTTTCAACTTAATCTACTTAATCAAAACAAACCTAAGTGCAAATCATATATTTCTAATGAAGACTAATTTGAGAGATATATTCTAAACAGAGTGACAAACCATCCCAGGCCCAAACTGATGGAGTTTCTGGGATGAGATTTTTGGTGCTAAAATCAGGGAAGTCCCAGGAAAACCAGAATGATTTATTTGATCACTCTAGCTATAAGTGTAACATATACACTGAATTTTGAAGACTTTTAATATAAAATAAAAATGTAAAATAATTCAATTTTTTGTTTTGATTTCACATTTAAACAATAATGTTATGAATATATTAAGTTAAATAAAATATATTCTTAAAACCCATTCCACCTATTTTGTTCTTTGCTCTTTTAAATGTGGCTACTAGAAAATTTTAAATTACATGTCTTATATTATTTTTCTAATGCACAACACTGTTCTAAGCCATCTTACCTCATTTTTACATATGCACCTCTATTACAACACTTAAAATCAATCTTCTCTTATGCTAATGTTGGTTATGTGTCTATCACCCTCACAGGACTATAAATTCCTGGAAGCTAATAAACATGTCTTATTCATGTTTGCATTCTCCAACTATGCATGATGGTTTGTTAGAAAACAATAAATAATAGTTAAGTTGAATGAATGACAATAGGGTCACACATTTAAAGACTATTACTAATGAAACAAAGAACTTTTATATTTATGTGTTAAATATAACAAGGAAAGGCATATTCTCCCAGAAGGTCGACAGCTCTAAAAACCAACTTTATTATTAAAAAAAATGAATTAACAAGAGACAAAAGGCAAAATCAGTAGTCAAGAAATAAGAAAAAGCCTACTCGTCAGTGATGAAAAGGGAGACTGCAAAAAGGGCTCTGCATAAGAGGCTGGCAGAGAGCAACACTACTGACTGTAGAGATCAGGGATGGCCACAAAAGACATGAATACTTAAATAAGTGACAGCTTTGACTGTCATCAGTATTTGATCTTCGTTTCATATTTACAAGGCAAGAATTATTTCTGATTTCAGAGAAAAGGAAAGAAAGGCTCAGAGAAATTACCTTCTGATGGTTACACAAGCTAAGAACTGGTTAAAAAACCAAGAGGATCTTGCATAACAAAATTCTGCTCTTCCATTACATCACAGGAACAGCCCTAAGGCACAGCCGACTGAGGTCAATACAATGTTAAACCTATCTGTCTTAGGTATTCTTAGTGTACAGACAATCAGTAGGAGTCACTTTATAATAAAGTTTATGAGGTTTCTAAAAGTCTTCAGGGGGATAAAGAGTAATTTAGGAAAACTGGTGCCAATCTTAAATAGAGAAGGAAGAGACAAAATTAGAAAAAGATAGGAATGAAAAATTTTAGTGGATCAGTAAAATACTGATTTTCCCCCACATTATATAAAACACCAATTCAACCTTTTATATTCAGAGTACTCTTCTAGGTAACTCTAGGGTTGACAAAGATAAGTAAATACAGTCCCTGCTCACTAGGAGATTACGATTACTGTGCAAGGCAAATTTAGCTTCAAACTATGAGAGAAATAGAAATAATGTATTAGGAGAAGTGAAGAAAAAGTATTTAAAACTGAGAGAATGGCTGGTCATATACCTGGAGAACTTAAGAGTGGATAACTTCATTGTATTTCTGCACTAAGGGGAAATTACAGCAACTAACATTTGATGACAATCTTTTTAAGACAATAATGAAAGAATTTAAAGATTCTGGCCTGAGGCTTCCACCGCCCGCCCCCCAATCACAAGTACACAAATGCCCACCTCCAAAATAGTAAAAAAATCCTTATTTGCAATACATCAAGAAACAAATTAACTGAAGTATAAGACTGGGTTAAAATTAACAATGGCCAACAAGGTACAGTAAAAAAAAATAGGTATTTTAGATACTGCTAATCCAGGAAATAATAACAATATAGCTAAGGACTTTCTGGAAGGCAAAGTACCACTAAAGTCATACTGTACAGGTTATCAGGTCACATTCTTTGTCATATATCTAAAAGAAAACTGAAAAGATGCTTATTAGAGTTTTGTTAAGAGCTCATCTAGATTTATATTCTAAAGAAAATTTCCATTTAGCCCACAATACCATAAAATATATCATTCTGTACTATAACAAATGTTGTAATTCTGGCTTATAAAAAATGATAAAATTATATTCAATATAAAAATATTCTATAAATATCAATGACTTCAATTTTGTGAGAATGAAAAAACAAGAAGAAATCATAAGACAAATGTAATATTAAAGGAAAAGGCAACTTTAATGAGCAGGAATGCAGGTGAAAAACATACCTGAATTGTCTGTAATAAATGATTTATATCTATTAAAAACATTTACATCTAAAGACTTTGAAAACTATTAGAATTTAAAGGGCTGAACTTATTTAGACCTCCACAACCCAACCTTCATAATCCCAAACATTTCATTCTCTAACCATGTCAGAGGTAAGATGCAATAAGAATAATCAGTAAAATGGTAAATAACCTGTTTAAAAGAGTGTGTATAAGCAAGTAGAATGCTTTAATGGCAGCATATTACACATCACTATTAACTCATTTTTCAAGGTCTCCTTAATTTCTCTCATTAAATCACTGCAATCAAAATGTTCTCTGCACTGTAAAACCAACAGGAAAAGAGAAAAATATCCAAATGATATTTATACCATTAAAGGTAAAAGTACTTTTACATACTTTACAATTTCAGTCTTGAGTTAAATTTAATGTCTACTCTCTTTAAAAGATAAAATTGATATATGTTAATTATTAACTGGAAAAGCAGAAACTTGCATAAGGAAGTATTTATTGTTCTCATTTTTTTTGAAATGTACTAGAATAAGTTATTCCAAGTTCAAGGAAAGCCTTTCAAAGTTTGAGTATAAAAATAACAAGCAGTACAGCAATCTATGAGAAACATGAGATAAGAAAAAGGGAGGAGGGCTGGAACACATTTCTACAAGCTACAAACAGAACAACTGGTTCTTTCTCACTTTTAGTGGATATTAATCAAAATTTCACATAATAATATACAGAAAATATTTAATTCAGTGGTGTTCAACTATAATCTTCAACCAGATTTATTATTTCATATAAAACCAATAACTCTTAAAAATCTCTACATAATTCCTAATTTCTATATCTATAATACCCAGGTATAAGTTTTTTAAATATCATTCAAGTTAAAAAAAAGATTAGTGCTATGCTATCAAAAGGTATTGTAAAATAGTCCCAAATAATTCCTTCCAAGTATCATTTATTGATGTTTCCTAAAATAAATTTTGGTAACAGCACAGTATGTGGTATTAATCTTAGAAGTTCTGAAATATCCAGACTTGATTCAATAAAACCATTACGAGGTGGAGAGCCTATAGCATATACCTGCACACCAAAGGTGATTTCTAGTTACATATCTAAATAAGATTTGAGGAATCAAATAAAGAATGTAAACTCTTATCTTGAGCATCATTCAAAGTCCAGAAATTAAACATGATTCCTGCTAATCCTTGTTAAAATATTAGTTCCTGAGTATAATAATCATTTATTTAAAGGAGTTTAAGGTATTTAATGAACAATTAGCATTTTTAAAATGGGTAGTTATATACTCTTTTTTTTAAAAAAATCAACATTTCTTTTGTTCTTGTTAAATGAATATTTGATCTAAATATGTAGTGTCCCCAAGGAAAGATTCTAAAAGATGGGAAGATGAAGACACATGATCTTTTGCCATCTAAGTGGTGAACTTGTTTTCTATAATTTACCAGGTTAATATACTTCAAATTCAATGTTCACATTTAAGATAAAAATTGAAAAACAGGCAGCACAGTGCAGTAGTTAAAAGCACAGATTCGAGAACCAGAGCACTGGAGATTTTTGAAAGTAGGCTCTACCATAAATAAGATGTTGGGCAAGGTAGCTAATATCTCCTAAGTCTCACTTTCCTCACATGTAAAATGTGAATAATAACAGCAGCTACTTCATGGGGTCATTATAAAGATTAAATTGAAGAAGTATCTATAAGGTGTTAAAAATGTGCATGTCAAGACATTAAATAAACACAAATGAAGGACCCGATTATTACAGAATGTTCAATCTTTCAAAATAGGAAGAATTTTGGATTAATTTCTTATATCACATTACTTGTCGATATGGCACAGTACTATCATACGTAAACCAAAATATCCATTATGTAAAATCTCCAAAAAATTTTTATTTTAGGATCTAGAAAAAACTTCAGATGCACTGAGTACAAAAAGATCTTTATTTTTACCATTTAAAGTACCTGCTTGGTATCATAAAAACTAGTAAGTTAAAAAAAAAAACTAACATAAAAAATTTAAAAACATGGTGAACAATTATTTCTGAATATTTATTTTGCATGTTTTCCAAAGCAGGAACTTTCTAATGTCTAACTAAGCAACTGCAGTAAACTCTATGAACATTAGTGTAACTCAGGTTAGGCTAACCCAACTGAAAAACCTCAGTGTAAAGACCTCATAAAGAAGGAGCAGATTTTAAAGGAGCCACAATCAAATCTTTTTACATAAACACATCTATTAATTTAAAATGTAGTTACTTTTTGAAATTAAAAAAACCTTTTTAAATATTGAATATCAACTCTAATTGACAAATAATTGAAAGAAAACCTTTTAAAAAGTATTTATATGTAACTTCTCAGAGATTAATTTATAATATAGTGATGGTTAGCTGAGTGGTGTAAGCAGGTAAAATTTCACTGTCACCACAATAATTTCAAATTCAATAAAATCATGATCATACATGGAAGAACATTTCCTGTGGCTGTTTTATTTAAAAGTTGTTGTTGTTTTTTTTTAAAGAAGCCCTTTTCCATTTTAGTGAAGTTTTTACTTTTGCTTGTGGATTTTTACTTTTTCTTGATCCCACAAAAACTAGAAAATATAATGGCATTAGAACAAAAAAGAGTGGAGTAAAGTAATGCAAATTTAATATCAAGTTAAATCCAATTCGTAGTCCACCAAATGAATGTCTCATACTTTTTAAAGAAAGCTGTGTAATACTGTAGTTAAGAAGAGTGAGTGGCTTTGAAGTCAGACTGACCTAAGTCTGACCCCTAGCCCCAACCACATCACAGCTAAATGAAGTGACTGTAAGGAAATTTTTTAGCCTCAGTTTCTTCATCAGGGAAATGGGTATTTAAGAGTAGCTACTTCAATCTATGATCTGAATATTAGAACAGTTCTAATCTTACCAACAGTTCCTAACAATCTTAAGAGCTCAAAAAAAAGAAAAAATTAGCACATATAAAACAATAAACATCTGAGAAACAAGCAAGAATGAAAATAAAATTCCTTTTTCACAGTATTCTCAAGAAACATTTTAATGAAAGGGAAGTTTATATTCTCAACAGGTTATGAGTATATGCCCTTAATGTCCTTAATATACACACACTCCCTGAAATTCAGGTTTGTAAAGAACTGATCATTTATAAAACTGTAAGTTTTATAATGTGCACACCTATACTTGCTAGGTGTGAATCAAAATATAAAACTATAAACTCAAAACATTTCTCGGTCCTTAAGACAGCCATACACCCTTAACTCATCCAGCAGTCTTCTAAGTTAGCCTTCTTAGCATTTCTTCAGGAGAAAACACAAGCTATCCTAGCCTCTCCAACCTTACTTTACTCTGAGATTTCACAGTAAACTAATTTTTTTTTTAAATTGGGTTTTGTTATTATTTTTACTTAAGAGTGTTACAAATACAGACAGATTTATTACATGTTTCAGTCGGCAAGATCAGAATTTTCAAAGACAATATAAATGCAACGGAGTACATATGATACATAAACGGATGAATCTTTTACATGCATTCCATTATGAATTTTAAAGCATTATCTTCTAATTTAAGATTAGAAAAAAATACATGCTAATCTTAAATAAATCATTTCTTGTTATATCCTCTTCTAAAGTTTTTTTAAAAAGGTTACTTAATGAACTTGGAAACCAGACCATCACATAATTATTAGTAATAATCTATATTTGGTATTTGATTTTTAAAAATGTAGATTCCAATTTGTTTATAATTATGGCTCAGGTCTTTGCCTAGAGACCAAGCAGTCTAAGACGATTTAAATCACTAATTAATGTTTTTAGTGATGACATAATTCTAGTTAAAATCCATCACTCCTGAATTTGGAGCTTACCTGTGCATCAATATCAATGGCAGGGTAGATAGGAAGCATGGCTGAAGGAGAGATGATGGGACTTGGAGTTGGAGTCTGAGGTTGGGAAATGGAAGCAGCGATACTGTGGGTAGGAGTGTTTGACATTGCAGATGCTCTTCCACTGACTGCTGTTGAACAAAATAACTGCACTTAATAAGGATGAAACATTGTTAGGTAAAAGTAAGAAACAATGAAAATATTTAAAGACTTTTTTAAACACAAAGTGTCTATAGGTAGAGTGTCATAGCACTAATAACTCATTTTCCTGGTTATTTCTGACTTTTAACAATAGTCCAGAATTATAATAATGCTTATTGAGTAATCCACTTTACAAATAATTCATCTGAAAAACAAATTCCCCTCTTATGATATGTAATTATAAAACCTTAATTCAAAATAGCCCTGAAAACAAAAATATTTTTATGAATTAAAAATTAAACATAAATGCAAATGGATAGTTTTCCACTCTATCTTCTTAATCAGAAAAGGAATAACAGGTAAAATAGTCAAGTTCAGGAGAAAAATGATTTTTACCTGCCAATTTCACACCTTATATTCTAAAACTAATGAAAGTAATATACCTGTTTGGGGAGAACCTTGCTATCCAATCATTTAAAACACCTCCTACTATTATACTAACAACAGACAGAGGGATAATATTATTATTCTGAATTGTAGCCCTCAGTATGACAGCATAGTCAAATATAAAAATTTGATCCTCACACAGAAATATAATTCTCACATGTAGAAATTATTCTTGGGGGCGGGGGGAAGGTTAAAATGTCCACCAATCAATCCAGCAACCACACTGACTTATGAGGACAAAATTTAAAAATTAGGGTAGAAATAAATGTAAGCACATAGTCATCTTTCAACTACAGATTATTGTTAGTTCTTCTAAGCATAATTTTGCCATGATATTATTTTCACCAAAATATGCAAATTGAGAGGGGCTAATTAGGTCAGTACTTGAGATGGGAGAACTACAAAGGTAGTGGCAGTTGAGGCTACTTTATTCCCTCATCGACTCATTTCTGGAGTTGTTATGTGAACATCAATCCTTTTTCCCCTACTAAAAATGCTATAGCACTAAAATCTGGGCATTAATGTTTGAATGGTCAACAGTAGTGTAGATATGTGCTACCAATGTAGTTATCAACTACATTAGACAGAAAACAATCATGATTCACAACTGGATCTGAAACCAGGCAAAACAGGTTATGATCCTGCCAAGAACGAAACTAAAATTGACCTTATTATAACAATTATAAACATGACTGTCAATTAAGAAATCTATTTTACATGATATCCTTAGTTCAGGCACAAACATACACTATACATGATAGCAACACACATTCTATAATCATACATTTTTAAGTCCACTTAAAAGCCAAAGGGAAAACAAAGGAGGAAACAAAACAAAACGAAACAAAACAAAACAAAACAAAACACTGTTTGAATCCTTAGAGATCCAGGTCAATAGAAAAGGGCATGTACTAATATATTATTAAATTGATCACCTAATGACCTTAATATTATTACTCCATATTGTTAATTTGTATATTAATAAAAAGATCAAGGTAATTTAAATGTACATATTCTATCTATAAATTTCAAAACCATATAAAATTTATGGCTCTTAAAATAGATTCCATATTCTCCTGTAATTGGATTTTCTCAAATGAAAATGCTAAACACAAAGATTAGCTTAAATAAAATGACCACCAATCTGCACAAAGAACTGAGTTTTATTTCATGATACTAAACAAGATTAAACTTTACCATCAATAAATGATTAAATTATAATTTACATTTCAAGTGGAGTAAGTTCTTTTAAAGAACATATTAAAACTAGTTTTCTTAATTTTTGGTCAAACTGGTTGTTCTTACCACCTCATCTAAAAAGAGGAAAAATCAATTCCCTCATTTCATTTCCTTTGGGGGCACCTATGAACTGGTTTAATACTAAATAACTGCCCGTCACTCATCTGTTCTCTACAAGTAAAAGTAAAAACTATAAATATGTAGATACCTGAAGGAACTCTGCTACAAATCTTTACATATGGGACTTCATTGTGGGTTAGATTTGAGAGAGGGAGAACAGATGCTCAGAAATGATTTAACATCAGGTAGGGAAAGAGGGAACTTGAGAGCAAAGCAAAGGCAAGGTGTTAAGGCTGATTTTGCTTTGGTAAGCACGGAGAACAGGGAAAACAAGATTTTAGCCAGCCAAGTACTATAAAAAAAGATACTGAACCTTATAAGAGCAGTCTAATAAATGGGGACTAACAGATAAAGAACAGAGTTTATGCTGAAGGAGGGAAGGAAGACTAAGCCTAATGAGATTGTAAGATATTAAAAAACCCAAAGAAAAAAATGACAACAGTCATTAGTCAACTGAAAGAACAAGTACTAACACAGGAAAAGTTTAAAGAAAGAGTGTGGAAGTGAGTGCATGACTATGCATATGTTTATGCATGTGCAAATGCATGATGACAGGAATGGGTTGCAATAGAATGTTTTTAATCCTGTTCTTCCTTCTGGCTGTCTCTCCTTTCCCCCATACAAATGAGCATAATAAAGAGGCAAAGTATTTTTATAATATGACAGATGTTATATTTCCTGAAAAGTTATATGCTTAAAAAAATTTTTTGTATGAAAACACCTGGAACACATAGGAAGAATTTAATTGTTCATGTTTGATCAATGAATCAACAGAAAAACTAGTTTACAAACCTCTGACAACTCTAATCAGCATAAAATTTGTACAACTGGCAAATCATGGTTGATAACTATGCCCAAGAACATCAGCTAGATTCTGACAGCATGTCAAAAAATGTTTAAATATTCAATGATATGAAATGCCCATTCTTCATTTAATTGGATAAATAACACTTAACTCTACACATTCTTTGTAATTCAATTGACATAAGAGAAAGGATATCATTATGATCTCAATTAATGGCCATGGAAGTAATTATCAATTTGTAGTTTTTGGCTACTGTGCTTCAATTTTCATAAGATACCTGATGTCTTACTAATAAATTGTATTACTAATTATTATAACCAGCTAATGGTGATTAGCAGTAATCTTCAAATCTAGAAAAATGTTATAACTATAAAGAATCTATGAGAATCTTTACATTTCTTACTAACGATTAATAGCATTTTTTCCAAGGTAGTTATTGCAACCTATAAGATTAGCAAAGACTTTCATTCTACATATTACTGTTGAGGTGATATTAAAAGAGGGCTGGGAAACTTTAGAGCACTTTTTAAGTGTAAAAAATCTGTCTCTGCTGGTTTCTCGGTTTCTGAATGTTAGCTAAATATCTCAACACTATACAATTTAGTTTTAGTCTTTTAAAAGATAAAGCTAAATGACATATAACACCTCATAATATATAATACTACTAAAAGAGTTTCAAAATTAGAAAAATTCAATTATCTTCTAAGTATAGACCAAAAAGTAAAAATAGAAGAGAACTATTTACTCCCTTTTTCTTCTTGTCCTTTTTCAAATTTTTCCTTATCTTTTTTTAATGAAGAAAATTATCCTTTTCAGTATAACATTCTTATGGCTTATAATCCTATAAAATCTCATTGCACTACTTTGTTACAGAACTCGTGAAAAATAAGTACCAAAAACTAAAACCATTAAAACAACATTCTAAAATATTTCTTCTAGCCAATGAAACCAGTTATAATGGAATAAAATTCCTCTGACTATAAAGAAATGTCATTTATGATACTGACAGGGGACCACATCTTCCCATAGTACAATTAGAACGAGACTATACATTAACATTCACAGGGGATAAAATCACTGACATACAGTATAATCAAACCCTATTTGGTTTGGTACTTTATTATTGTTGTAAAGGTGTTTACGTTTTTTTTTTTTTTTTTTTTTTAATCCATCAGGTATGAAGTCTGATCCATTAGGATATAAAGTATTTCTGTTCAGAAATAAGCTTTCTGATGTCCTACTAGTTTTGCATTTCAACTATCGATTTCCCAGTTTATTGGTGTGAATACAGAAGCAAAAAAGCCAAAATTCAATCTTAGTATTCTTACATTAAATTAAAGAGAAAAAACAAAAATAAAAACAAAAAAAATCAGACATCAACACACTACTATAAAACCTAGATTCCCAGCCTACTCAACTAAGCCAGAAAGTTTCAGTCACTTGTATTGAATGAGCTAATCTTTAATTTGACCTGTATCCATCTGAGAACTTCTGAGATTGAACTAACATTTAAAAAAATATACATGGGTCAAGAGTCCAAAAATAGTTCTCAAGTTGGGTAATAGCGAAAACTTCTGGCACACTCTCACTCGCCTTAAGCAAATCATATTTGATACCTGCTCATAACAATATAAACCCACCTGCCATGATGTCATCCAGCGTGTCATTGAGGGTCTGAGCAGGGCTGGCTACCATTAACCCTTGTTGTGTTTCTGTCAGAATTCCTTGCCCCAGCCCTGCCAACTGTGCTTGGCCCAGTACTGGCTGTCCAACTATCACTCCTTGCAGTTCTGTAAGATTTGCGATGGACCCTGGAGGTAAGGGACCTGCCGCCAGAGGCAAAGCTTGAGGCATGGCCAGAGGCTGGATGGGTGCAAAACCCATCTGAGCAGCAGTCTGCTGGGGTTCATCTTTAAGCAAAATGGGATCCACTTGCTGTAATCGTGCATAGTCTCCTTCAGAAAGCTGTTCTCCAACTCCAACAGGAGTTAGTAGTCCCAGATGTTGGCAAGACTGTTGCTGCTGCTGCTGAAGTTGAATTCTTTGAGCTTTAACCTCTAGATACTGCTTTTTTAGCTGCTGCTGAGTTTTCAGTTGTAACTCTCGTTCTACTTTCTGCAGTTCCTCCAAAATCTTTTGTTTCTTCTGAATTTGTTCCTCCCTTGTTTTGTTCAGCTCCTCTATCTTCTCCTTGGTAAGTTGGTCAGCGTGAGCCAGTTCCAAGGACTGCAGCTGTGCATTCTTTTCTATGGCTTCTTTTATCCTCTGTTCCAGTTCTGTTAACTTTCCCTGAGCCTCTTCTACAATGCTCTCTGGAGACTGATTGGTGATGTAACCCTGTACATCCTGGCTGTTTGCTGGCAAATGGCTGCTGGACTTTTGTTTAGAAGCAGCTGTGTGAAAAAGAAACCCCCTCAGAAGTGCACATGAATGGCATCCTCATTACAGAGTTACTGTTGGGAGGTTTAGTGCCAACAGTTATGCACCAAGTTATCATAGCCACAGAAGGTGAGAATGCACTGTTAAGGAGTTAAAAACAAATTCACCTTCTTTATCATAAATATAAAATGTATGTATTTTATGTGCATAGAGTAATCTTTGGGAAATTTCAGAATTTTTAAAATATCACATGGCTAAAATTAGACAATAGAGGGATGCAGGTTTGTGATATCCAAGTGGTGCAATTAAAGTAAAAACTAAGGCTATGTGTAGATACTTCATCTGGTCATAAAGATGTAAAACTTACCAAAAGAACAGAATAATAATGCTAAATTACTCAGATGTAGGGAAAACTTAGACCTCTAAGTCAAGATTTTTCCACAATTAATAGTCTGTGCCTTTTAAACACACACACATACACACAAAGAGTACCCAAACCACTGAGAAGTACCAGGATATTAAAATTCAACTAATATATATGTCTTTGGTGGGGCCTACCATCTTTAAGACTGATAAAGGCAAGATATAAATTCAGATATTCACACAGCTACCTGGCAAGGAGAGAACTGGGATTCAGTTTCCCTGGAAGAAAAGATGCTGGACTACTCCATCCACTGTATCTTCTGACAGCCAGATGATTAAACAGATCTGGCTACAGGTACAGCAATCAGCTGTTTGCTATACCAACTAAAAAAGGTGCCAAGGCTCTGTGTTGTTAGTAGTGACTGGAAAGAGCTGGTGAAATACTTAGTATTCTTGTTGGTAAAATAATACAGGTAGCCAAAAAAACGAAAAAATTAAAAACAGATTGGTTCCTCAGGTGAAACGTTTAAAAAAGAAAAACTGAGTCAAACTAGTAGCTGTAATGTTTTGGGACATAACTTATGAACATGCATGGTATAACATTCACAAGTCAAATAAATATGGACCTCAGAATTCTAGAGAAACAAGCATATCTGAAATAACTTTGAAATATTGGTTGAGAAAAGGTATCCCAGATATAAAATATATATTAAACCAGTTACTATAAAATAAATTTTAAGTTTGATCTAATTTGTTATTTATGCCTCATGTCATTACAGTAATTTAAGTAATTTACAAAAATGTTACCCAGCCTCACATTTCAACATGAATAGAAAAGCTAGTTATTAGAGGAAATCATAGATAATCAGAACTGCATCAAAGATGAGCATCTGAATTTCTCCTGCTATACTTCTAATTCTAGCACAAATTAGTGCTAATTAACTATCTTCTCTCCCAATAACATACCTTTTCATTGGTGAAAAAAATCTTTAATTATGCCAACTTAGTAAAATTCATTTTTTGTGGAAAAATAATTTTAAAAGGCTAGGTTTTTATAATCTTATCATTTTTACCTGGACGACATGTTAGAAACAGTCTTTAGAAGTATAACTGACCTTTATTCCTGATGGGAAGAGTAGTGGCAACATTGGCAGGTGGTTTGTCAGGCTCCTGAGGTGGGACAACCATAGGCAGTGCTTGAACTGGTACACGAGGAGCCTAAGACGAAGGAAACTAATTATATTTCTACTTTTCCTACACATTCCATTAAATAATATGCTTTAAATGAAGAATAAGTTACTAAGACTTATTCAAAATATTTTGAATGTAGCATTACTCTTTATGACATATTTACTTAAAATATGTTGGTACCCAATTATTTTCCATGATTTTTTTTAATGGACTTTGAATTCAATTCAAATAAGAGGACAAAGCAAAATTCTATCAATCTAGAATCTGAATATTATACTAGATATTTATTAACCATATCAAGTACATGTCTATAAAGAGAATTACATAATATAACAAAAAAATCATCTAGTTTAAACTGAAACTATGAGCAAGAGAGAAATAAAGGAGATATAATACAAAATGCTTTAGTTTTCAATCTTACCCTATTTAAATCGTGGGATGGGGGGGTTAACTGAGTGACATCTGGTGGAGGCGCTGAGAGCAAGTTATTAGGATAGTCCAAAAGATAGCAAACAACACTTGTATGGCCACCTTTTGCTGCTTCTATCAACATAGTTGAGCCATCCTAAAAGAGGGAATATGGAAGGGAAAAATTTTTTTTAAAAAAAGTTAACTTACAGAACAATTAAGGAAGATAAAGACAACAGGCCCCAGACACATTAAAATCTCAGGTTTAATAAAGAACACTTTCCTCTAATAAAACAGGAGAAAATGAATACACTTAGAATGTTATTATAAATGGAACTTATAGATGATATTTTGTAATATTCAAGAATGAAGAATTAATCACAATGTTACCTGAAACATTTGAGTTACATACTTTTAAACGGTGAGTAGGATCTGCCCCATGAGCCAAAAGTAGTTCCACCACGGCCAGATGACCCCCTGCACAAGCCAGGGACAGTACAGTATGGTCATTATTGGCTGTAGTTCTATTCACATTCGCTCCTGAAACATACAAGGCATGAAAATCATGTTAATAGAGCACTGTGTCTTATATCATGATAAATTTCAAAATCATAAAAAGTAGAGAATAGTATAATGAAGCCCTACAGAGCTATCACCCAGATTCAATGATTATAAATGCACAGCCAATTTTGTTTCACATATAGTCACATCAATTCTCCTCTACCATCCTGAACTGTTATAAAGCAAATCCCAGATAGACATAATAAATTATATGAAATTATTATCTATAACTAGTTCAGCATGTGCCAGTAAAAGAATAAAAGCATATACCATTCCTAATACAATCACTTTTTAAATAGTAAAATGAAATTTTGCCTACATTTTAAGTTACTCAGCAGAAAACATGACTAAAAACCAAACTAAAAATAAACCACACTGCCCTCTATAGGCTAAATATGTAGAGAACAAACACAGAATAGAAAGTAATAGTATTATCTTTTTTCAAAGGGAATGTCTAAGAATGAAAACAGGTGTATTTACTCTTTGATATGAACTGACCCCAGATTTGGAGCACTGTGCTAGGCAATGTAAAAATGAAAATAAAATAACAAAAAGAAACTGGAATCAGGATAATTAAAATTAACTAAAGAGGAGATAGTGATTATGTAAATAGTTCTATTCATCATTACATTTTTTAGAATACTATTATATAAATATATATCACAAGTGTTCAGATACCCTAAAATAATTTGACCAGTAAAATATTTCTCATTTATTTTCTTTACCTATAAACAATTACAAACTGGACATTTCTTTGAGTGTTTTTTCTAAGAAGGAAATAGCATAATTGCCTTTTTAATTATATAGTCTTTCTATACATTTGAACTTATGTAGTAAACACCTAAGAAATAATTTAAAGGAAGTAATCAGATAACACTTTTATCATTAAGGTTTTTGGTATTTAAAGCAGAATTACTAACCATGAATGAAAATCCTCCATGTATTTTGGCATATCTGTCACATTTCAATTTTGAAAATTTTTTGTACTATAATTATAACCACCACTTCTCCACATTTTACAAAGAAGGAAAATTTAGGCCCCAGGAAATATAAAAGAGAAAAGTTACTTGCCCTCAAGTTACTCAGTGGCATAAATATTATAAAAATCCAATTTCAAGATATATTATTACATGAACAGAAAAGACTAAGTAATCTAAACCCTCAAAGTTTTATATACAGAAATTTTTGTTTATACAAATGTTTCTTAACTAGGGCGGTAATCAGTTATGACAACTGTGCATAGTTTTGGAACTATTCTATATACTGCAGGATGTTTATCATCTACCCACTTATAAAATCTCTGCAGCTGTCCCTCCCCCAAGTGATATCAAAAAATGTCCTTTACCCCTCAATTTCTAAATACTTGAGTGCAAGGGATAGACGCATTTGATTTAAAAAAAAAAACAAAAAACAAAAAAAAAATAAAAAGAACCCCTCTTTTTACATAAACCTACCTTTACTGATTAAGAACTGAACAGTACAAACATGACCAGCTCTCGCAGCTTTCATTAAAGGAGTTCTTCCACCTTCAGATTCATGCTCCTGTTTAAAAAACACAGACTTAATTGATATTTAATTGTCAGTGAACAGTTACTCTTTTTCATGAATGTCAAAAGAAAAAGAATTGGATTAATTTCTAAATCTAAATATCATGCTTTGAAGCAAATTAAGGAATACATTTAAATTTAAGAAATCTCAAATTAGAAATATATTCTACTGAAATAATTTAAGAACTAGAGTTACATTCATGTCATTGTGACACCCTTGCCTAAATCCACTTGGATCATTTTTCCTTCTCTCTCTACAAAAAGGATTGTGGAACTTGAACAGTGAGTGGTACTCTAGCACAGGCCTCTCAAAACAATCAACATTACTAGCATTATGTTTCACAGCTACTGTAGTAAACACTAGAAATATAGTTCCCTAAGCTGAAGAAGTTCAAAATCTAATAAGGGAGAAATATACACACAGCTAACTAGAATATCATGTGCGTCATAAGCACTTCAAAAGTTGTACCAACACATGCAGAGCTGAGACCACAATAGTAATCTAATTCAATCCTCCACTTTCATAAATAAGGCAAGAGAAGTTAAGTTAATTAACCAAGTAATGGAGGTGCCTGTTTCTGCCTGCATGTGAATTTGTTATAAACTATGAACTTCTTCAGGAAAACACATTTGCTTATTGATCTCAGTCCCATAAACATATAAGTGTTTACGTTTTAGTTAAAACCTACCTTTTCATGTGTCACTCCTACTCTCCCACAAGCTAAACTGGAAGACTATTTTCTCCATGCACATCTGCTTTACACTTCCCTACCTCTCAGGCTATACTCATACTATACTATTCTTCCAACTAGAATCTCTCTTTTGTCACAACATTGCCATAAGTATTTTCTAAACCTTACACAGCACAAAATGTAGTATCCCAGATGATGTCTTTACCTCTTCTGATCTTGTTTATTATTCTCTTTATTTTCCCTATGATATCTCTTTATAGTCTTCCTTAAGATGACCTGAGTATTTTATCCTTCTTACTAAATTAAATGTTATTTGAGGGCAAAAATTATTTATTAAATACTTAATATTTTTTAACTCTTTTATTATTTCATAATGCTCTGAATAGTATAGGTACAACTTATTTCCTAAGCTACAGTGAAATGCGTCTAAGCCATATTTGCCTTTTTACATCAAATCTAAAGAGTTTCTAAAAATGGTTAAGTACCTAAGAGAAAATAATTTTGTATTAACATATCTAACTCAAAATTTTCACTTTTTTGGTAGGGAACAGGGGTAGTACATCTGAAAGTCCTGCTAACAACGAAAATACTAATGGATGCCAAACTGTGTAGAAAAGAAAAACTAGACTAAATGAGATAAAGGTAAAAAGGCCAACATAAAATTGGAATTAAAGAAATACCTTTGTCTATAATCTCCATTTAACTTTAAATTAATTTCTTGTATTAAATATTAGGATTGAAAAAGTGACACAGCTTACCAGATCTGCTCCTGCCTGAAGTAAGACATCTGCTACATCAGTATGACCATTTTCACAGGCATATGTTAGTGCTGTATCCCCTGTTGCTGTTGTAGCATGAACATTAGCTCCTGCAGTAGTATTAAACAATACACAGGCTTAATAAAAAAATAAGACATTAATGATGAACATAGAAATTTCTTCTAGATAAGCCATATATCTTCAAATTAGATAAAATAGCCTTATCCATTTCTAGAAATCTAGAAATGGAGAATATTGTCAGCATCTTTAAAATCAAAAAAGAAAAAACAAAAAAACAGAAATGGATCACTGCTTGAAATTAAAGCTCCAGATACTTCAAACAGCAATAAGGTAAGCATTACTCATAGTGGCCAAGACACGGAAACAAGCAAAGTTGCCTTTGATAGATGACTGGATAAAGAAGATGTGGTACATATATACAATGGAATATTACTCAGCTGTAAGAAAAAATGAAATACTGCCATTTGTGACAACATGGATGGATCTTGAGATTATCATGCTAAGTGAAATAAGTCAGAAAAAGTTGAGAACTACATTTCACTCATATGTGGGATATAATACTGAAAGCAAAAACAAACATGACAAACAAACAGAGACTCATGGACACAGATAATGAATAGTGGTTACCAGAGAGTAAGGGGTAAGGGCGGAGGTAGACAGGGATAGGTTAAATATTTGGTGAAGGGAGGAATTAATTTTGGGTGATGAATACACAATGCAACACACAAATGACATATTACTGAATTGTACATTTGAAACCTATCTGATTTTATTAACCAATGTCACCCCAATAATTTAAAAAAAAAAAAAAACAGTGATAAGGTAAATCATTTATTCAGAATACACACAAATTTTATCACATCACTTTTTCACATACATTCAATATATCTTAATACCAGAAAAATTATTTGCATTATAACATTTTAACTTAAATAAATCATATAAAAAAACTTCTCCCAAATGCAAAAAATGCCTACCTGCAGCTAATAAGTATTTAACTAACTCCAAATGACCCTCTTGAGCAGCTTCCATTAAAGGGGTAGAACACCCTAGTTCTATATCAGCTCCTGCCTTAATGAGGAAGTCTGCCACTTCCAGAAAGCCTCCACAGCAAGCCAGAGTCAAGGCAGTTTCTTGAGTTTCTTCTGTCTGTGCATTGATATTTGCTCCTAAAATAAATTAGATTCTAATTATTGAGAGAAAGTCATCAACTTATTTCAGAGATAAACAAAACATGATTGTTTCCTAGGACATTATACTTCAAAAATGAACACTTACATTACTAAATAATAAATTGCCTCTCCCCTACTCAGGGGAGTAGTTAAAAATAAACTATCAAAATCATATCCACTAGTCCATATTTGATGTACACAGCTGGATTAAGATTTACTCAGCCAGAAGGTACAAGTCAGGTGATAAAAGGACCTAGGGAAAAAATATAAACTACTGTCCCTTCCTCATTATAAAGATTCAAAAATAATGATGATAAAGATATGATGATAATAATAATAGTTAATGTTTAATATGCTATTGTTTACTATACTTTCCAGGCAATATTGAAAGCATGTTGCTATCAGCTCCATTTGACAGCTAGGGAAATTGAGGTTAATCAACTTGCTCAAGGCCACAACATTATCATCGTCACCATTACCAACATAGCTAATACTTAACAGGTACTATGGGACAGTGTTCTAAAAACTTTATATATATTAATTCTCATAGCAACCACACAGATAATAAAATTGAAGCACAGATTAGAAATATGCCTGAAGTTACAAAATCGGCAAGAAGCACAGTTGTGATTTGGAGTCTGTTCCAAAATCTATGCTAAAATTCTAGTCACTATTACCTCTTAATAAAAAGGTTTTATTAAAACATGCCATTCTTCTTAAATTTGTCCAAACATAAACTTTATTCTAAAAGCGATATAAATATTAGACTACAAATATGAACAGAGGTGGGCAATTACTTCTAAATTTAAGGCATCTTAATACAGTAAAGTAACTCTTTCATTTTTCTCAAAAGAGAAGTCCATATGTACTGAGCTCCTTGACAGCTTCTTATATGTGCATTCTTACATTCTTATCAAGTTAGTCCTTATAGCAGGATTTCCTGTACTGTTTCATGAAATACTAGATATATCAAATATTTATTACTAGGTATTTTGCCCCAAAAGAAATTCTCTCAATCAACACAGTAGCTTGAGAAATGCTGACTCTCGTATATGCTCCTACACAACCTGCAACCCTACCCACCCCACCTCCAGTGCCGTTTTTAATCACATAGCACTTAATGGCTCTGAAAGTTCTATGTTAAAGGAGTCTACTTGATTTTATTTAGTGCAGTATGGCAGCAATTTTCCAAGTAAACACTTTATCATTAGTCTTGTGACAACATCTCATTACAAATCCACTACAAAGATGAAATATTGAATTTAATTTTATTAAATTATAATCGTATATTTTACACATTTGTACTTTAGTGTCTTGATTGCAATGGTTACCTTGGCCTAGAAGTAATGCCACCATTTCTTCATGTCCTTCGCGTGCTGCTTCCATCAATGGTGTATAACCTTCATCATTGACCTCTTCCAGGCTAGCTCCTCTTTCAATAAGTAAAGCCGCAAGTTCCACATGCCCACCACATGCAGCCAAAGTCAATGGTGACTCAAATGAATCAGCAGGCATGTTCACTTGGGCACCACTGTCAAGAAGTAACCTAGCTACTTCAACATGGCCATCCTAATTATAATGCAATTAAAAAATTAGATCAGCACCATTAAAAAAAGTCTTTTAAAATATAAAGATTTCTCAATTATTATACAGTGAAGCTTACTGATCTCCACTGGAATGAGAATTAATAAACATATGCTTAACAGCTGGGTCATAAGTATTAAGACTTTTCTATATTTCTGCAGTATAGAGTAGGAAATGGAGATTGAGAATATAAAACATGTAGAAAAATGACGTCTTCAATCAAGAAGCTTGTTAACAACCATCAGGAAAAAGAAACAGTAAGTACATGAAACAATACTGTGAGATAACATTAACACTGCACACGATATAAACTTAAATGCTTAAAAGATAGTTTAGAAAGCAAAAGTTAGATTTTTTTGTAGAAACCGTAAGAACAAGAAAGCTTGATTAGGTAGAAAAAGAAAAATGCAATCATTTTTGAAGGAGTGGGGAAATTGTGCATGATATGTTAGGGGAAGGAAAACACAACATGTACATGGTATTTCCTTTGTTGTTCAACATTCAAATGCCAATGAAAATTTAAAAAAAAAGAAAAAGAAAACAGAAGTACTCTTATTATCTTCTGTCTCCTTTACTACAGCTTCCTAACTATTGCCAACTCCAAGGCTCCCTTTTCCCTCCTTTCCTTTGATATTACTTTTCTCCTTCTACAAATGACCTCACACAACAGGTATCTTATTTTCTTTTTAACATGTCATGCCCATTTTGCCTCCATTCTTCCTATACTATACCATTTTAATGCCTTATTACTATGGTTATTCTGATGTTCCTCCAGCTCAGAATTTTCTCCCACTTAAATAGTCAGCTCCTACATTTCCTTTAAAGTCAAAAACCTCAATCTCTTAGCAAGCTTCCAAATGTCTGGCCCCTACTCTCTTTCATCTACTTATAATACTTCCAATGCATGCTGGGTAGGTCCGTAAAATACTATTTTTTAATACACTTTAAGGTTGTTACTCTAGTAGAGGTGGCAAGGATGTTTTAAATTCCTTATCATGAAATATCAGTGATGTGTTTTACACGTATTATCTCATTTAATCCTCGCAACAACCCCAGAGAAGGATATTATCCCCATCTTAACAGATGGGGAACTCAAAACCTTCAAAGAAAACTTATGTTCGTTGAAAAAAATAATTTACTAAAGCAAATACTGGCATGACCATAAGGAAAACAAAGACAACTCAAGCCTTAAATGGCTATGTAGTATTTTTTTTTAATTAGTAATTAAAATTTAACATCCTTTTACTCATTCTCCAAAGGGAAGTTAAGAAACTTCAAATTCATTCGAGGCCTTCTTTCTTTGGCATCTTTTTCTCATGAATCTGTCTATAATGTTACTCTGACCCATTTCTGTGCCACAAATCAAAGACTGAAATACAACATTTAAGAGCACTATTATTAATCATTCCCAGGTACACATTCTAAAAAAAAAAGAGTTCTTACAAAAGGAATTCAGGGCTCAAAAATGACCATGATAGAGGGAGAATTATGTAACACAAATAATAGTCTAATTTCAAAGTTTTGATAAAATTATTGGTTTAATGAACATATTATGCTTAGTAATTAATATGTACTGTGGATTATAGTCTAGGACTATATAGGAGATTATAGTCTCCTCTTTAATATCCTTGATCAACCTTCTAAAAAGCTACTTTTTGTGCAACTACATAACACCAGTACACTTATGTGAGACTAAGATGAAGATCATGCTGTAAAGCTTCTGTAAAGCTTTAGAAAGTACCTCTAATAGAATTTGCTGTTGTACAACTGGCCCTGAAAACTACTGATAATTCAGATAGCTGAGGTTCTGGTCTACAATAAGTTTACAATAAACAAAATCTTTGAACCCAAGGAAAAGACACTCATTGTATACTGTCTTTCCTACCTAATATATATTTATATGTATGTATGTATGTATTTCAATAATCTTACCATGCAAGCCTCCATTAGAGCAGTGTGCATTTCATCTGTTTTATGCTCTTGATCTGCGCCTGCTTCCAAAAGAAATCGCACCATCTCTAGGTGTCCTAAACCAAAAGCGTATAAGATTACTTTAAGATTATCTTATTCCAAAAAATATAAGAAAAATTCCAACATTTTGAAGTTATATTTAATTATAGCACAATTAAATCTATAAGCATAATATTGAAGTCAGCTATAAGCCACCCTCAACTGCTGAACACAACTTACACAAGTGACCTTTGCTATTCTACTCCTTATCCTGTTGCCCTAGAAACTGTTGCTACTAGAATCCTTGCTACAGATGAACAAAGACATCATTAAAATCCAACACCCATAATATCCTCTCTACAACCTTTTAAGAGCTCAGGCATGTTATAATTATTTTACTTATGGTGTAGAATAAATTCGCCTTCATGAACTACTAGCCTGGGATGATTATAATCACTGAAGCTATTTCTATGAAGAAATATGTTTTAAGTTTCAATAACTAACTCAAACTCTTTAGGAACAATCTGCTTGTAAGTTGAGAACTGCATATATAAAAACATTCTTGAAACAACACCATTTAGTCTACATTTATTTATTTAGATATAAACATACATATACACCCACATATTTATGTAGTTTCAAATAAATCATATGCTTCAGTTCAGATAAAGACATCTTATGAGTAGATACAAAGAAGACACATTATGTTTTAGAAATAATTTCAGATACTATGCAAGGAACAACTTAAAAAATTAATTTTTTCCCAATTTCATTTGGAATGAGTGTAGTGAGTTCTCAATCAACTGGGACTAGGGGGGAGTGAATGGTAGAATCAGAAATAAACAATTAAAACTAACTTTAGTGAATAAGTGTAGCATCTGCCATATCTTGTTTTTGCTAAACACCTACCCTCCACCCTCCACTCTCCCTTTCCTATCATTCTCCCTTCCCAAAGATCCACATCAATGTTCAGTCTCAGTCTGAGTTCTATCCCTTCCCCAGCTCCGCTTTTCAACCTATGTCCTAGGAGACCTCACCGGAAATAAAGGGAGAGGGTCCATGGGTCCTTGAAAGTAGCAGAGATGTTCCAGCTGTTCTATATTCGGCTTCTAGTTAAAGCCTGCAGACCCCAACCTCAGATGCCCCTTTTGGAAAGTGGGGCTACACGCAGAGACAGATAGTTATATGGAGCCCAATCTCAATGCTCTTCTGGCTAGCTGGGACTCAGTAGTAAAATACAGGCAGTTCCAGGTTCAAAAGTATTTGTGAAAAGGGGAGAGAGCCACCCAATCAGCCTGCCCTGGAGAGGCTTAATTCTTCTCTAGGCTTAATTCTCATCTTCCCAAAGAAGACCAGCCTCTGCCTAATTATCAAACAGAACTGGGGAACTAGGCACCTCAGCTGTGCTTCCTAATCACCCTTAATCTGAAAATCTGTAAACACCAGATAATCAAGAACACTTTAGATACATATTTTCACATTTAACTTAAATTTTAGTCAATTGTGTATCTAAGCATTATTTTAGCCATGCTTTTTAAAGGAAATTATTCCAAAAGACCTCACACAACCTTAGCCACTTGGAAAGAGAATGAAACAACACTAAGGCCAGGACTAGGGTGAGGCAATCAAAGGCAGGGGTGCAAAATTTAAGGAAGTATTTACTCACACTCACAAGCTTGTGTAAGTGAAGATTTAATTTGAGTGTCTCCTTAAATTTTGTACTCACCTTGCAAGAGCCTTTTCTTGATACCTCACAGTCAAGAATTTGTCACTTTTCTATGATACAAAACTGCACAGCTGTAGATAATATAAAACACTAAACTGAATAGCTATGTAGACAGACTGCATGAAATCTGCTTTTTAAAAAAGTTGCTTAGTTTATAGACACTTATGTCATAAAGGTAGATTGTGAAAAATACCTGGCCCTATGGCTATCTTTTTAGAATGCAGAATCTAGAGTATTAGCTAGTTGAAGACAAGGCATATTTCCAGACAATTACCTTGCCCTAAGAGAGTACTTTTCTGTATTATTTCTATTTTCAGGCTGATTGACATCACTTAAAATATCATGGTCCCTCTTCTGTACAGTTATATATGGGGAGGTGTTCTCAATTTCAACCAGTTCTTACTTCTAACTTTATTACATGTGTTGATGACACTCTAAAATTGTTCTTTTGAATTCAAACTCCCTCCATACCACTTCTCATTTTTCTTCTCATAGCCTCTCCTTTTTCTTCAATTTTTCTCCTTTCTGCCTGGTATCATGAGAAATAGCTTAAGCACCTTCTTGTTAGTGGATCAATATGGCTATTTCATCGTGTTGTCTTTTAAACTTACAGGCTGAATACTTCCGGATTCAACAGGATTCTTTTGTGTGAACTAGGGAAAATATTCTGACATGCAAAACCATTTAAAAGTACACCATTGAAAAATGATTTTATATTAAATAACTTTCTGATGAAGTAACTGCATCAATTAAGTCATTTTTCAGTGACAATATTTATAGTATTCAGTCTACATTTGAAAAGTTTACATATTAGACTTTTAAATTTTGAAATACTTTAAACACTTTTATTTATCAGTTAATTATATACTACATACTATTACCACCTTAATTTTACTTTTTATTTTAATTGAAAAGATAAACTGTCATTTCACATGTTTAAAACTATTTTTTAAAAATGTTTTATACTGTACCTTTGTAACAAGCTAAAGTAAGGGCACTCTCTTTAAATTCATTGGAATGCGTATTAATGCCAGCCCCATTTTCTAGCAGCAATCTGGCTACTTCTACGTGTCCAGCACTTCCAGCTTCCATAAGAGGAGTATGACCATTTTCATTATGGTCCTCAATACTAGCACCGGATTCCAAGAGCACCTTTACAACATCTACATAGCCTCCAGCACAAGCATAAGTAAGTGCTGTATTGCCTATTTTAATAAAGAAAAACAAAAACACATTAACATAATATACCAACTAAAAGAGCCTAACTTAGCATCAAGAATAAACTGAAAAAACTTAATAAATTTAGATAATATACATACATACATATATAATTATTTTCCTCACTGCATTTCATCTTACTGAAATCAACTCCCTATTCTTTTCATTTAAAATCAGGGTCTAATATATGTGGAAAATCAGATATATTTACTACAATTATAGATTATAAAAGAACTGAGCCATTCTGAAACTAACTTTTCAGATGAGAAAAAAGTTATATTCATTCTAATTTTAATCGATGTTTCACAAGCTTTATTTTTTTGAGAGTGTAATTATTCATTATACATAGATTCACCACATACCATTTCTTTTAATCATACATATTTGTTTTCTCTACAATTTCAAACATCAGTTAACTGATCAAAGTTAAAGCGATTTCAAAAACATTCCTTCTTCATAAAAATCTCCCATGTTGTGGGGCGGTGGGGGAGGGAATCACCATGTTGTGGGGCGGTGGGGGAGGGAATCAATCTTCTGGGTAAAATGAGATTTCTAAAACCCCTTCAAACCAGAACTTGTAGACCTTAAAAATTATTTAAAATATTCAATATTTTTGAAAATCCTACATGAAGAAAATGCACAACATATCTTTTCATATAATTTTAGAGCTTTTATACAAATCTATGACCAAATTTAAAAGAAAAAAAATTAGTTTAGACTGAAGTTATGTCCCTTGCAGGACACAATGTTTTCATAATACTCTCTTTTCTTATAGGCCACAATTTAATAATAGTAGGCATGAAAGACCTGCCTTTTGTCCCATTTCCTTCTTGTTCTCCATGTCTTTTCTTCCCTTCTCCCCCCAAAAATAGAAAACCTGGGTTTGAGAGCCACTGCCTACACCTTCCCATTTCTAAAAGGGTGGTCCTTAAAACTGGGCAAGTGTTTAATCTAAAAGAACCTTAAAAGGCCAAGTAACCACACTCATACACAGAACTGGCAAAATTTCATTCAAAATATATTCTATATACTTTAAACCTAATGCATAGACTTATGCAAATGTATAATTAAGGAAATTGCAAAATCATCCCTAATGATCACTTTCATGTGAAATAATTATTACCAAAGTGTATTAAAATTTAACAAAACTATAAAAGAAATATGCATAACCTGTTGAAGACTGTGCATTGACATCGGCTTTATGAGCTAGCAGCAACTTCACTATTTTGACATGTCCTCCATTAGCAGCAGCCATTAAAGGTGTGATGTCACCTTTGATTCCCCTATCTTCCACATTTGCATGCATTGCCAACAAAACCTTATGAAAGAAATTTAAAGATTAGAAAATGGTATTTTCATTAAAAAATTTTGAACATATGTTAACACCTACCTAGTCATACTATATATAAGAGCCAATAAACACAAAATGTATCTAACAAAATTATTTGTTAAAATGAGCCTAATGACTGACACTTTATTATTTCCTTAATAAGCAGGCCAGATTAAAAAACAAAACAAAACAAAACAACCCATGAACTTTATTTTGAGAATACAAACCTGTGCAAGCTCATAGTATCCAGCAGAACAAGCTAAACAAAGGAGGCTCTCCCCTTCCTCAGTGTGTTCATTTACACTTCGCCCTTCAATGAGTAACTTTCGCACAGCATTTACATCTCCTTCTGAACAGGCTTCTGCCAAACTGCGGCTATTAGGGAAAGAATATTGTAACATCAGGATATAAGAATATAAAAAAACTGCATAGCCTAAGTACTAGACAGTAGTGCTAAATAAAAACAATCATTTCAATATGATCTCTAACAAAAAGAAAACTGAAAATGATTCAGTTCAATGAGTTTTTTAAAAGTGACATGTAAAAGTCACTGAATTAAACTTTTCAACATTACAAAATGTTCTCAGTTATGCAACAAAAAGATAAAGTCTAATTTAGTCTAAGTGAGAAAAAAACAAAATTTTAACATTTTATAGAAAATCACATGAACAAAATACAGGATTATAATTACACTTCTTTTTGTTTGATCATTAGAAAATTTTTATAAAATTTAGTTTTAAAAAGTATTTAATAAAATGGGTAAAATTTGTGCTAATTATAAAGGCTTATCTAAGTCCTTCAATCAAGTAAAGAGAAATCACTCAGCAAAGTTGTCAGTATGTGATAAAAAAGGAGAATCTCTTTTTGAAGTCTTATGCCATCATGTTTTGAGGGAGTCTGAAAAATATCCAGGCAAGCCAAAGGCTGAATTCAAACAAAAGAGTGGAAAAAGTGGAGCAACAGAAAATGAGACTGAGAGTAAAGTGTTTGCCCTGTAAACCTCCAAAAAAAATTCCAAGTATGGACATTTCTAAAGATTCTCACACTTTTACATAAAATTCATTCTAAGAAAAGCACTAAGTCCAGGGCTATTAATCAACAGTCTCTTTATTTCAAATATAACTCAATTCACATATCATTCCCTTGAAACATGGTCCTGTTATTTTAGACACAAAAGGCACCCATAGATAATCCCTTTTCTATACTTCTGTTATTACTAGATTCAGAACATCATCTTTAGCCCAGATATGGCAGTCTCCTAAGCAGTCTCCCTGAAATTCAGAACTCATGAGCAAAGTTCTGACACGTCACACAACACTTAAATAATGTAAAATTTGATACGCGACAACTCATTGCACGCTACTGCATTTCTCAAGTTTTGTTGAATAAATATGACTATCACAAATATACTCTACTGTTTTGCCGATAAATTCGAGTATTTTTAATGGCAAAGAAATCTATGATTTTTCCCCTGCTTGCTTAGCTTTAATACACTCTTCAAGGTGTTTTTAATTTTCTTTCTTGCCAGTCTCAGCAGGCACCACATTAAAAAATATCTGGAGATCAATAATACTGCAAGCCAGTAAAACTGAACTGTTAACTAAGGAACAGAACCTGAGGTTAATTAAAGAAGAGTCGATATATGAGAACTGTAAGATAAATTAATAAAAACACAAAAATCCATACAAATAAAGATAATAGAGAAGCAAGAGAAATAGCAAATTCATACTCTTGTTAATACTACAAAACTTCTTTTTCATGCTCTTAAAGGTAGTTGCATAAAAACACTATTATATAAAAGACAATTCTTAAATGCTATTTTTTATTCTCTAAACCCATATATAAAAGTATACCCCCATTTTCTCAACTGTTTAAAAGCAACTGTTAAAATAAATAAAATAGTGTCTTTTGAGAGAAGAAAAAGAAGCCTCTGAGGAGTGAAAAAAGTAACATGTATTAGTGATTCTTTTCCAGCTATTTTCTTGGAGTTTACATGAATTTTTCGCTATACTATCCATAATTGTTTTTATATATGAGATGGGGTGATTTTTATTGCATAATGCCATTAGAAAAACTTAAAAAGCCAAGTCACAAAATATTTAGTGAACCCCTACTATACTATGTAAAAGGAACTGCGGCATATACAAAAACAAAGTCCCTGGGATTCACTTATATTCAAGTTATGGGAATAAGATCTATGACATCTTTTGAACATTCATAAAACAAACAAAAACTTTGCCCTTTACAACAGTCAAACTATGTGTATAAACTGGAAAATGACATGACGAATTAAAATGCATTTACTTCTTTCTCACCAACACATTAAAAGAACACAAAATCAAAATAAGCACAAGGTCTTTCATAACATATTGGCTAAGAAATCAGCCTTGCAGTCAGACAGACACACTGGTGTCTCAGCCCTGCCACTTGTTACCTATTTAAACTTAAGTTACTCACGTCTTTTAAACTTTTTATGAGTAAAATGGGAAAACAACATAAAATCTATACCTGAGTTTCTTTGTGAGTATAACATGATGTGTATTGTGGCTGATATAGTGCCAGGAACAAAAAGAATGCTCAGTAAATGTTAGCAATTTTTTATTGTACTTAAGAAAAATGTTTTTATATTGATCACAGTGAAAATGTACTCACTTGTCCGACTGCCCTGCATTTGCTGTGCTTTCAGCTCTCATACGGGTAAGTGCAGCAGCAGCTTCATCCAACGCACAACTAACAGATGATGTCAACCTCCGAAGGACTTCAGGATCTGCAAAGGCTTTACCATCAGCTGTAGATAATTTGCCTATTCCTATATTATTTTCACACCAATATGGATACACCCAAAAGGAGAAAATAAAGCAAAATTCAAGTTACTTAATCTGTATATGTTATTAAATAACCTCCAAATCGTATGTTGAATTTATATATTGTCTGCCCTGAATCTTTTGGGAAATCGCTCTTCTATAATTCTTTCCAAGTGGTCTACAAGTGCTTTATGCTGTAACTCTCTGGTGCCAGAAATGGATTTCTGAACTATGCTGAGACAACTAGGAATCCTCACTCAGGCTTTTGCTACAGGGATGGAAGAAAAACCTAAAACCTATGTTCAAAGGTTGCTAAATTGCTAAGATATGAGTCGTAAACTAGTTAGCTGACCACTTTCTACCACCACAAATGAAAAACTCCACTCAAATACCTTAATACAGGAGAAGAAAAGAACAGAGAAAAGAAAGGAGACAGAATTCTGATAAAGTAATTTTTGACTGATTGACACTAGTAGTGACAGAAGCCAGCATCGCCCAAATTGGAAAGGAAGAATTAAAACTGTCATTATTAGTAGTTGACATACTATATAAAGAGAACCCTAAAGATTCCACAAGAAACTGTCAGAATTGATAAATGAATTCAGTAAAGGAGAAGAATACAAAATATTGAAAAATCGAATGCATTTCTATACACCAATAATGAACTATCAGAAATAAAAATTAAGAAAAAAATCCCGTGTACTGTTGCATCAAAAAAATAAAATACCTAGAAATAAATTTAACCAAGTAAAAGAGCTGCACTCCAAAAATTATAAATCACTAAAGAAAGAAATATTAAAAACATATACTATGCTCATGATAGGAAGAATCAACATTGTTAAATGTCCATATTACCTAAAGCAATCTATAGATTCAATGCAATTCCTATCAAAATACCAATGGCATTTTTCACAGAACTAGAACAAATAATCCTAAAATTTATATGGAACCATAAAAGATCTCAAATAGCTATAGCAATCTTCAGAAAGAAAAACAAAGCTGGACATTATCATGCTACCTGATATCAAACTATACTACAGAGCTAGTTATCAAAACAGCAAGCACAGTACTAGCATAAAAACAGACACATAGATAAATGGAACAGAATAGAGAGCCTATAAATAAACTTACGCCTATGTGGTCACAATCTGTGACAAAGTAGGCAAGAAAATACAATGAGGTAAAGACAGTCTACAAATGAACAGTTTTACTTCTTTCAATTTGTGTGCAATGGTGTTGGGAAAACTGGACAGATACATACAAAAAATAAAACTGGACCACCTTCTTATACCATATACAAGAATAAACTCAAAATGGATTAAAGACTTAAATTTAAGACCAAAAACCAAATAGTCCTAGAAGAAAACATAGGCAGGAATCTGAAACTGCTCTTAGTAATTTTTTCTGATATATCTCCTGGTCAAGGGAAACAAAAGAAAAATAAACAAATGGGACTATATCAAACTAAAAAGTTTTTGCACAGCAAAAGAAATCATCAACAGAAATAAGACTACTGAATGAGAGAAGATATCTGCCAATAATACATCTGATAAGAGGTTAATATCCAAAATTTATACAGAACTCAGACTACTCAACACCAAAAAAAAACAATCCAATTAAAAAATGGGCAGAAGACTTGAATAGGCATTTCTCTAAAGAGGACATACAGATGGCCAACAGACATACAAAAAGATGCTCAATGGCACTAATCATCAGAGAAATGCAAATTAAAACCACAATGAGATATCACCTCACACCTGTCAGAATGGCTATTATCAATAAATCAATGAATTACAAGCGTTGGCGAGGATGTGGAGAAAAGAGAACCCTCGTGCACTGTTGGTGGGACTGCAAATTGGTAGAGCCACTATGGAAAACAGTTTGGAGTTTCCTAAAATATTAAAAATAGAACTATCTTATGATCCAGCAATTCCACTTCTGGGTATTTATCCAAGGAAAACGAGAACACTAATTTAGAAAGATATATGCACCCATATGTTCACTGTAGTGCTATTTACAGTAGTCAAGATATAGAAACAACCTAAGTGTCCATCAATAGATGGTTGGATAAAGAAGCTGTGGAACATATATACAATGGCATATTAGTCATAAAAAAATGAAACCCTGCCATTTGCAAAAACATGGACCAACCGGGTATTATGCTAAGTGAAGTCAGAGAGAAAAAGACAAATACCATAGGATTTCACTTATATGTAGAATCTAAGGAACAAAACAAACAAACCAACAAACAAAACAACAATGAACTCAGATACAGAGAACTAGTGACTGCCAGATGTGAGGGGGCATTGGAGGGTTCGGTGAAAAAGGTGAAGGGATTAAGGAGTACAAATTGGTGGTTACAAAATAGTCATGGAAATGTAAAATACAGCAGAGGGAATATAGTCGATAATATTGTAATAACTATGTACTGTGCCAGGTGGACACTAGACTAACAAGGGGGAATCACTTTGTAAATTATATAAATTAATCACTATATTGTACACCTGAAATTAATATATAACAACAGTGAATGTCAACTGTAATGGAAAAATAAAAAAATAAAAATAAAACAGAACATATCTGGGGTTCATGGCCCCCAGCGGGAGGGAACCATTACAAAAAGACTGGAGAAATCTGAATACTGACAGTATATCTGGTAATAGTAAAGGAATTCTACTGTTTTTTCTTTAGATATACAATGGTATTATGGTTATATTTCTTTTTTAACAAGTTTTTAATTGACAGGTACATACTGAAGTATTTATATATGAAATTATATGACACTCAGATTTGCTTTAAATTTACATAGAAGGGTAGGGAGTCAGTAGGGTAGCAATGTGTAAGGATGAAACAAGATAGTCCATACATTGATTAGTGAAGCTAGTTGGATGATGGATATGTCAAAAGTTCATTATGCTAGTCTCTCTGGGTTTGTATTTAAAGAAAATAAAAGAGGGAGGGAGAGAAAAAGTGAGAGAGAAGGAGGAAGGAAGAGTGGGGGAGGGGGAGGCTAGCTTGTTAGCTACTAAAAGAAAATAGAAAAGAATGGGAATAAGTACAGAAATGAAAAAAATAAAACAACTATTGGCAGCTATAAAATGGAACTCTACCTCTAAAAGTAGCTCCTTTCAGCTGAAATCTACTTTCACGTAGTACGTTTGAACCTGGTTCTGCCTCTTGGAGTCAAAGAAAACAAACTTCTCCCTTGTATTCAATTTGAGTCTTCTCAATTTCAGGAGAAAGAGTGCCTGTTCCTCTTATGACATGTTTGCAAATAATTGCACAATCCTCATTGATTGCACATAAATTTTATAACATGAAATTTCTGTTAAATACTAAATTATATCTCTACTATTCTGTACAAATAATTTTCTATACTATGTTTTCACCTGCATCTGGTTAAGATCCCTTGATTAATCCATTACAGGAATTTTAAGCAAGAAAGATATCTTAATAAAGAGTCCTTCAAATATTTAGATGCTGTGTTAAGAGATATTTATTGGAAGGATTAATAATAGTAGTAGATCAGTTTTATCTTATAAAGTAGCAGTTTACATGCACTGCATGTACAATATATAGCACAGTGGGGTGCTCAACCATGAACAATTAATGCTCATTATATTTATGTCTATTTTAGAAAAGTTAAGAAAATATATGGTTATTTTAAATGATCACAGATATTTAGAGTTACTATTCCCTTCTATTTAAGGAATATTGCATATATGGTGCTAAATCTTTGATTATGTATATAATCTCTAATTAAAACACTATTCCTATGGGGTCAATATAATGATGACCTACTTTACAAATATGTAACAATGATTCACTTTACAGGGTTTCAAGAGACAGTCTCTGACAAAAATGTGGGGAGAATTATATACAGTCGATTCTCATTATTCATGGCAGTTATGTTCTGTAAAGCTGCTAGGAACACTGAATTAATGAATATGGAACAACTGCTCCTACAGGAAAAACAGGGCTAGGTTCCTTCAAGCTTCTGGTCACATTTGCATCAATCAATCAATATTTAAGCTTGTTCTACATGTGTTTTTGTTTAAAGACAACTTTATTTAATATATAGTTGATTCATAAAGATTGAACTCACGGCTAACAGCACAATAACTCAATGCCTGAAAGAAGCTTATCTAACACATGTATTTTCTCCATAAAGCACATCACAGCCTTCTCACATTTAGGAACGCTATATCAGCATTACACTTGAGGGCCAATTTAAACAGTGAAATTACCAACAAAAGGTACAAAAATGTGAAAAACGTGGAACTAAGTAGATTGTAAAAAGGACACTTGTTTACAGTATGAGAGCTGAAACAAGAAGGCAGAACATCACCTTATTCCACCTCAGCGGGGAACATGTGTGTAGGACGACTCAAATTTTTCACCATTCTGTGCATTTCTATGAAAGACTGAGAAAGTGCTGTGAGTACTAATTTTGGGGTACAAATACATTTATCAAGTAGAAAAATTCACAAATATGGAATTCGGGACTAAGGAAAATCGACTGTATAAGAAGTTTCTCTTTATAAGCTTGACAACGACCTTATATTTTACTCTGATAATGAAAATATTCTTTAATGAACTGTTCCAAATAATTCTCTAGAAAATAATACATTAACCTTATGAATAGTATTATCCTAAATATCTAAGTTCATACATTGATGACAATAGGAATTTTAATTAAATTTATAAGCAACTTTGGAAAATTAGGTAGACTTATTACATATGCAGAGATTGCAGACTTACCTGCAGCTTCTAGTAAAGCTTCCAGTCTGGCTTGTGTTTCCGGGTCTACTGTCCTCAGGTCTGCACCGTCAGCAGTACCTGACAAGAGCAACTTGGAAGCCGTTTCCAGCATTGGGTTTTCCAAATCATCCTGATCCAAAATGAAAGACTCCACCTAAAAAAAAAAAAAAAAAAGGAGAAAAGAAAAAAAAGGGTGGAATGAAATGAGAAAGCGAAAGTGGGAAGAGAAACAAAAGAAGAGAGAAAAAATATGTTATATAAACATCAAAGATAATAAATGCAATGTAACCCTAAACAAATTCAGTGGGATACATAAACCCATTGTTTAACTAAAGGAGAAAGTAACATATTTTTCTAATTTAAGAATTAAGAATTTAAGAATGTATGATTCACACGCAGTCTAATTTTTTTCCTGAAGTCTTATATATTCTTTTCTATTCTAAATTAGTGAGGTGAGGATAGCGCAGGGGTAGATTATGAGATTAATGTTTGAAAACTCTGATTTAGGTAGAGGACTTAAATTAGCTGTTCATAGGTGTTTTGCTCTTAGGACTTCTTTGTTACACTTATAAAGTACTGCACTTCCAAGGACTTCATATAAAGGTTAAATTTATACGTATTTACATACCATATGTGAAATTAAACTACACTTTCAAAAAGTTATCTGCATTAATATCATCACAAGATTCATTTTATCACTGGTAACGAATACTGCTACTCATTTTCCTTAAAGTGACAGGCTCATTTTTTATCATTTCTGACAACTTTTGCCAAATACACAAGTTTAATCAGTGTAATGTGTCTGTCAGTTATATTTTCTAGCAAAAATTGCTTTTCATGGGGGTAATAAATGGATAATTCACCTCACATCTTAAAAAAATACGCAAATGCTTTTCCTCCAAACACCATACTTTCACATGCAGAAGTGCTTAACGTGTACTTCCCATTTTGTTGCACACAACATTCAAGTGACATGTATTAAAAAATGGACATTTCATAAAATAAATATTTATTACTTCATTAAAATTATTCTTAAGGTGAAACTTTTTTTTTTTAACTGTGAGTACATGGCAGTGAAGAATACAATGATACTAGTACAATTTAAAGAATTCGAAAATAAAAAATTCCTAAGACATGGGGAAAAGTTTGTTTTGACATCCGTAATCACAGTGCTTCTTACAAATAGGTACTAATATATATATTCTTTCGTGTCTTCTGATAAAAGGTTGATAATTATTATACACAAAATTTATTTAACATGATCAAGGAAAATTTCACATATCTTAGGTACTTTTAATACTGCAATAACTAAAATATGTAAAAAAGTAATTACTAACCTAGAACACACAATTATACTCACATGGAGTATCTAGAGGTCAGGAATAAGAAAAAAAAGCCTTAAGGAATATATTCTTAAACATCGTAACATCAGAAACTCACCTGTCTTCTAACTAGGCATTACTGCTATATTTGATCAACACATTCATTATGAAGGTTATTTGGGGGAAATATGTTTCTCTCCAAATTTCCTAAACTAATGCAATTTAACATGAAATAACATTTCAGATTTCTAATGTTTCAAATGCAAATAAACACAGAATACTCTGAAAATAATCTCAGTAAATATATGAAAAATTTCACTAAATTTTACAGTATGTTAACTCTAATCAATTAGTTAACAACTGCTAAGATGGAAGAGAGTTAAGGAAAAAAACAAGATTAGTTTTGTTTTTAATTTTAAGTTATATTTAAAGCAGTAGCAAAAGCATTGTCATACTTTGGGAAGTGGACTTTTGGCATGGTTTGGACATAGCAAGGTGTGATTCAAAATTATAGCATGGTGAAAACTATGTCTTCCTATCTTCAACCATGGTCAAGAAGATAAGTCTTTCTAAAGAAAAAGTTGCTTTGCAATGAAATTTTCTGTTAAACAAAGATATTCTGTAACTATCTATAATTTGTAATCCATTGGGAGAAGACAAAAGAAAACAAAGAAAAGAAACATAGAAAAATTAAAATAGGTAAATGAACAGATGAAAACTTCAATAATATTTTAGATTAAATTTTTTGAAAGTTCTAACCATGTAATACTCATACAAAACAATTTGTTTACGCCATTAATGGTACTCGCAATCCTATACTCAAATCACAAAATCATATGGAAATTTGGAAATGCAGGGCCATCTAGACCAACTATTATCATTTGCATTACGTTACAAACTAACTCCTCTTCAAAAGAGATATATTATTACTGCCATATTAGAGAAGGGTAGTCAATTTTTAATAAATTTATATTTATTTCAAAGGATAAGCATACACTATATTCTGATTAACTGGACATCACATATACGATTCATTCAATTTAACAAATATTCACCACCAATTACATATTATGTACAAAGCAGGATAGTCAAAAAGGATGGAAATACAAAAATGATTTTATTACAATCAATGCCTTCCATACACATACAAGAGGCAACTCTATGTGTAAACAGATAACTATATCAAATAAGACTGAAAAACAGTGCTAACTAGATACTAATACAATAATAAAAGAAGAAAAAAAACAATTCTGAATGAGAGCAGTAAAAAGACTCATGCTTAAAGAAGATAGGCCCTTCGATACAGCACTAAGAAGCTTGGCATTTATATGGTAGGCTGCTGAAGGAGTAAAGTACAGACATACCTTGTTTTATTTATCTTCACTCTATTGCACTTTGCAGATTCTGCATTCTTTACAAATTAAAGATCTGTGCCAACCCTGTGTCAAGCAAGTCTATTTGGTAACATTTTTCCAACAAAATTTGCTCACCCCATGTGTCCCTATATAATATTTCTCACAATATTTCAAAACTTTTTGTTATTATATTTGTTATGGTGATCTGTGATCAGTATTATCTCATATTATAACTGTAATTCTTTTAAGACACCGTGAACAGCACCCTTATAAAACAGAAAACTTAATAAATCTCATGTGTTATGACTGCTCCACCATCCGGCAGTTCCCCCTCTCTCTGCCTCTTCTTGGGCCTCCCTATTTCCTGAGACATAACAATACTAAAACTAGGACAGTTAATAACC